>OY979702.1:84498915-85698915 GCA_963855925.1 Inga laurina
GACACACACACATATAAAGCTTAACCTAGCCTGTCCATGGGTCGCGCCTATTTCCTAATCAACCCTTTTCCTTCATTAATTCTTAACCTAACTCAACCCACAGCTGCCTCATGCACAAGCTCATGTTTACTTGTGTACGTACGTAAACGTAACCGATCAACCTGTGGTTTAACTGGTAACTGGCCGAGGCCCTAAATTTGCGACGCCCATCAATCACATAAACTTGCCCGCAATAATCCAACTCGTAAAATGGCTTCTACATGTGTGTATATATATATATATAGTACGTTTTGTCTGTAATCAATAATTGAGTCGTTATCAACTTTCAAACACCATCAATTATCATGAATATGAAATTATTGATCTATAGGGTGTCTAATGTTGCATTAAAAACATTTATCTTTAGTGCTTATGGATAATTGAACAGGTAAGCAACGGCCAAAGTTGTTAATTATTGGTTCCACGATGAACAAAGCCCTAAAGTGCCGGTGGGGGAGATAAACGAAGAAATGCATAGTCCACGGATATTGATATTATTGGATTTGTTCTCTCATTCACCTATCCTCTCTTGATCATTTTTTTTTTCCAACAAAAATCAAAGTCAATCACGCTCTTCACATCAAATGAAAATAAAAGGAAAACAGAGGGCGAAACAAGCATGTTTTTTAGCGTGGGGTCCCTAAATTTTCAAACATGAACTCTTCAGTCACCGCATTTATTGTATAAAATAAATTGGGAGAAAATACATGAAAGCATCAAAAAGAGTCAATCTCTGATGTACTTCATTTAAATACATGGCTCTCTGAGCATAAAAAAATTAATACTCGTTTTGTCCCACAGACTCATTTCATGAACGAGCACAAACATTTTTTGATAAAGTACATATTAATATATGATCACCTTCGCTGTTTTTTTTTTTGTCACTAAAGATGTACGAAGAAAATAATTAAACACATGGGTGGAGTGTTTAAAATATAAAGCATACGCAACACATCTCTTGCGTATCACGTTGATATCATGTTGTTCAGAGAGCTCTAAATTTAGTAATTTTATTCTATGATCAAAATCGGCCGTAAGAAAAAAAGTTAGGTAACGTCACTGGGATAGTTATAAGAAGCCTTGGGAGACAGAATATTCATATAGCGCCGAGTGTTGCTATGGTAGGAACCAACCTGACCTCAAATCGAATGGCTCTCAACGTTCAAGACACCTGCATGCCTAAATCCGCAACCCTTACTTGTACCCCAGAACCAATACTAGTTTCCGGCAGCTTTATTTTATCATTCAGTTCTTTAAGAACACTGTCTTCTCATTGCGAGAACGAAGAACAATTACTCACCTCTCATCAGCGTCCTATTGTTTCAGTTTCACACTTTAATAAAAACTCACTTGAACCACTGCAGTATGTATAGAGGGCTTGCATATTTACACCTTTTAATATAATCACTCGCGTACTTAATATTATATATATTTATTTAATCTGATCAAATTAATAAAACTATTTAATATGAAATGTATCTTTTAAAATATTCTAGTTATCTCTTTAATTCTATCATTCCCCTTGTTTCTTAATTATTGTCAAGAGAGTATCTATATGGGTAAATTAGAAAAATATTGACAAATATGAAAACTATATCTTATGTATAGGATTAATATCAACTTCTCAAATATATCTTATATCAAGGACCAGAAGAGTATATTTAGACAAACGAGGTGAATTTGACCACCCTGATTGCTAAATTATACTCCCTCCGGTCTTAATTATAGGACATATTTAACTAACTTTGAAGAAATTAAGGATAGCAGTTAAATTAGTTATCCATATTTATTTTCCAAGTATACCCTTACCTAAAATTTAAAATAACATCGCGTTTTTTAGTTGGTCGAAATAGCATCCTGGACATTGCTTCTCTATTTTTTCTCGTACATTGCTTCTCTGGTTTTTCTCGTGCGTCTCCGACTTCACAGACTAATTCTTCGAGCTCTCCCGGCGTCAGCGACCTCCCTCAATAACTTCCAATCCACTCTTGGAGGTTGGAAGTCATAATCTCAAAATGTATGTTTCTAATTTTGAGTTCCGATTTCATATACTCCATGTGTTGCTTCTCTGGATTTTAGCCTCAGATCTCCATCGATTTCTTCAACGTCCGATTGACTTCTCCGGGTGCTCACACAATCTTATGTCGTCGGTCTCCCTCGTCAAATTCTGGTCTACTCTTAGAGGTTGGAAGTGTGCGTAAGCCTCAAAATCTTGATATGTATGTTTCTTACTCTATTCGTCAAAGTTGCTTCGCTGGATTTTAGACTTAGATCTCCCTCGATTTCAGTTTTCTTGCCACAATTCTTCAATGTTGTTTCTCTGGACTTCAGATTTTGCTTGCTATGGATCCCTAAATTGGCTGCTGGTGATGGATTTTAATAGTGAAGAAATTGGTGCAGGTGATGGCGTTAAAGCTTGTTGTTATTGTAGTCAAACAGCACATTTAATGGCTTTGTTAATAATTTTGTTTCCTTATCAGTTTCAGGTGGGTTTCTTTTTGACCTGAACAACCTACCAAGTCACTTTCAGGAAATTTTAGAAAATGAACATGATAGTATTGAACAACAAATTGATGAGGAACTCATTCATGTAGCTGAAACTAACGGTAATTTTCAAACACCAAGCTAGTTTGGATTTCAAACAGTGTAATTTTCTTTGCCTAAATGGTGAGATGAAACTTTGAGGAAAATGATGAAAGTCACAGTGAATATTTATGCTAACTACTTCTTCTGAAACTTTCATTCTCAGTAAATGACACTACTTATACTTAAGTTATTTGTACTATATATATACACTTAGCATTGTCAGGTTATGCAAATCAATCATAAATATGAGTAGTGATTTAGGATATGTGGTGGCTATACATTCATTGAATCTGATCTGAAGCAATTGATAAGATGATCACTTGTTAGCTCAGTCACTTCACTTGCATGACAGTATGTAATCTACTTTGGGAATTTTGACTGGTAGCTGTAAGTGGGTATTGATGCAGCCTCAATATAGGCTTATGGTTTTTCTAGGTTACAATTAAGTGTCAAACACGTTTCAAACTCTTTCATTACCTGCACTTTTTAAGTAATAACCCCTCTTATAAGTAAGCAATATTCTCTCTCACACACACGCACACACAAATTTACCCACCTTCGTGCATGTTGAGTTGAGAAATTGGTCTTATCCAACCAAGTCTTTCTTTTTGTTTTGAATAATTCATGTGTGGGTCATCATGGTCTGAAGGAGTAGGTTTGGCATAAAATTTTTTTTTAACCTCCTTGTTAGGTAGCAGTAAAGTTTGAAAAGCAAGGGCTAAAGCTGATTCACTTGAGCAAATAACTTTCCATCCAGAAACAATGGACAAAGGAACAAAGATTGTGTTGTTGACACCTATATGATTATACAAATGAATGAAATGAACAGAATCAAGAGATCTGATTCTGTCATCATTCTTAAAGTCTGAAACAGGCAGTACATATATTTGTTTATAGAGTTGATGGGCAGCCCTATAGGAAAAAGGAAAAGACAAGGAAATAAATGCATAATATAAGACCTAAATCATTGACTGATTCACACCCTCCAGGAAAGGAAAAAATCTTTGAACTTAAGACCTAATTAAGGTCTAGTTTTCTTCCTTATATTCTTCATTAATGGAAGATAAAGTTCCATGTTTGGGGTTTGAGACAGCCCTTGTGGGTCCCCTTTTTATTTTTTTGCCTTTGAACACAGATGACAAAACCAAAAGCAATTGGATTTCTTCCTTTCTTCTTCCTCCTTTTTTTTCTGTCTTCTACATAATCAAAATCTTCTTCAGAATAGTACTTGCAATTTCATTGTTTCATTCAATTAGATCATGACTTTTTGGTCAGAATGTCTAAGGATTTATTTGAGAAGTTCTTTTTTTTGCTGTTCTTTACTCTGGTTCGGCTGCAAACACATGATCCACTCTATCTCCATTTTACTTTTATTTGTTCATTCTACTCTTTAATTTTTTTGGGTTCTGCTCTGTTTAAGCATATAGATCATGGCTTGCCATTGTTATATTTTAAAATTCAGGTGACCACCGTAAGTTTTTGAGTAATAAAGACCATAAAGCCATCTCCTATCTCTTATTGTTGAATAGTCAGGGTGGGAGACTACGTAGAGGGGCTACAAGAAAGGTTGCATCACTGTATTTAGTATCCAATAGTGTCATTCATCGTATTTGGAAAAAAAACAAAGCTTGGGAATGGAGTGTGTCATAAAAAAACAAAAAAATGTGGTCGCAAGAAGGTTGAACTTGACCTTGATCAGTTTCTTCAAGTCCCTTTGGCTAGGAGGACCACCTTGAGAGATTTATCCTTTGCATTGAACATAAATAAGACCTCACTAATTAGGCTTAAAAAGGAGGGAGCTATCGAGCGTCACAGTAATCCCATTAAACCATTTTTGAAGGAAGAGAATATGATTGCTCGATTACAATTTTGCTTGACCATGATTGAAAATGGTTCAATGATAGGAGATCCAACCTTCAAAAGTATGCATAACATAGTTCATTTAGACGAGAAGTGGTTTTATATGACCAAAAAGAATGCAAACTATTATATGTTACCAGGAGAGGAAAAGCCACTATGTACTACGAAGAACACAAATTTTATTGGAAAGGTGATGTTCTTGGTTGCTGTTGCTCGTCCTAGGTTTGATTTAGATGGTAATGAAACTTTCTCTGGGAAAATTGGAGTCTTTCCTCTAGTTACACAAGAGCCAACAAAGAGAAACAATGTTAATAGACCTGCAGGTACACTTGTGACGAAGCCTATAGTTTCAGTTACGAAAGAAGTTAGTAGATGGTTTCTTGTTGAACATGTTGTTCCTGCTATAAAAGAAAAGTGGCCAAGAAATTCAATAGGAGAACCAATATATATTCAGCAAGACAATGCTAGATGTCACATTGATCCAAATGATAGTGAATTTTGTTGAGTTTCCATAGAAGATGGGTTTGATATCCGCTTGATGAATCAACCTCCAAATTCTCCGGACTTGAATATCCTTGATCTTGGATTTTTCAATGGAATACAATCTTTACAATACAAGGAAGTGCTAAAGACAACTAATGATTTAATTGCAGCGGTGGTTAAATCATTTGAATCATTTTCATCTGTTAAGTCTAACAAAATATTCTTGACACTTCAATGTTGCATGCTAGAGATCTTGAAGAAGAGGGGTTCTAATAAATATGATCTTCCACATATAAGAAAAGAAGTCATGGAAAAAAGAGGCTCACTGCCCAATCAAATCAAGTGTGATCCAAATTTAGTGGAAGAAGTGATAGAGTATTTGAGGTAATTTTTCCTTTCTCTAAGTGTTTTTTTATTAATATGTGTGTGATACTTTAATTTTGGGAGTTGGGATGGATAATTCATTTTGTGACTTTTTGTATTCTGATGATACAGCACACATTCAAGAAGGAGATGATGTCACTGCATGATCTGTTTGGTGAAGCCATTCTCTCCTTTATTCCATCTCTGGAGTACGGGTAATTTGTAACATCATCATGTTCTTTTAAGACCCTCGAAAGTGAGTACAAATTTAGAGGATTTAAGATCCTCTGGATCGAGTATTTCTATAATGCATTGACTTGGGAATGAGAATGTAAATGTGATTCACCTAATTTCTTTTTTACCATGGTGGAATGATTCCTCCAAATGTGGAATAAAAGGTCTTTCAATCAAGTCAAAGATGGATGACACTACTTTTTTAAGGCACAATTTTAGATGTATTCTTTGTTGATGTAGCTACATGTTCAAGATTGATCAGTAAGTGTATATAAGATCTAGGAAAGTTTAGGATTGCTCAGGCATTTATGAGAAGCTCCTATGTACTCCATAAAGACACTTTTTAGTCTTTAATGGGATGAAATCTAGCCTATTGTAGTGATAGTATTTGTTTTTTTTATGTACATATTTGCAAATTCTACATAATCACCTTTTATGTGTCTGATGCTAGTTTATTTATTTATTTATTGCAAAAATGAATTTTTTTATAGATTTAAAATGATTTTTTACTATCATGAAATGCTAGTTTGGAGATTTAAAATGTATAAAAATATTTTTTTTATATTTTTTCCATGGATTTTTTCAACCAATTTCTTTTTAAAGAAATATTAAAATTATTTCATTTAAAAATAAAAAAAGAAAGTAGAACATCTCACTTGATAGAATATAAGCATGTTATTAAATTAATTATTGTGAAGGAAGTATTAGTAGGGGTGATTTAGGAAAAATATGACAAAAATTGCTCAAAATCATTTTATTAAAAAAAATATAAAAACAGTAAAATTGAGGTGTATGTGGCATTAATGAGTTGCAAGCATTACTCACTTTATAGAATATATAGGTGCATTATTAAATTATTATTGTGTTAATTATTATTGAGAAAGTATAATAGGGGGTAGTTTGGGAATAAATTAACAAAAATTAGAACTTTGTCCTATAATTAGGATCAAGATCAACTCTCAAATATTATCCTATAATTAGGACCGCGGAGGGAGTACATGATAGTACTAGGATTATTATTAGTGCCTTTTAAGTATTTTTTTCAACCTTTTTTTGGTCTGGCCTATCGAAGATGCTTTAACTGGGCTGGTAACCTTCTTGCTTCTGGACCTAAATATTTGGGCCTAAAGCCCTAAACCCATATGATTGGAACGACGTCGTCAGTTGCAATGCTGTGATAACATAGCTATTGCTGCCGCTGCTGAGGTTGCTGGGACATTAGGTCTGATTTTTTAGCCACCGCCCTCCCGAGCCCTGCAGAATCGGAGATAAATTCACTCTTTAGTCTTTTGCGCTGCGTCCGATACTCGCAGTCTCACTTGGATACGCAATCCGAATCGGACTTCGCTAACGCCGGGACACGTGTAGCCCCTCCCCTCTATATATTGTTCTCCCCAGCCCCCATCTTTCGAGGTCCTTGTTCTCCATTCCACGCCACCAGACTCGTTGCCTCCAAACCCTAGATCTAATATATCTTTGTTTTATCTATCATCTCGTCTCCGATCTTCTCGCTTTGCCAAGGTATTCTGATCTCATACCGACGGATTTTATTTTTTTTTAACTACTTTTTTATTTTTGCTGTATTGTTTACGGAGTTGTCCGCAGGTTAAGGATGGTGTCCGACGCGAGTAAGAAGAAGGCAGCGCAGAAGAAGGCTGCCGCTGCTGCCAAGAGAGGAGGGAAGGCCGCGGCCGCTTCATCAAAGGCGGCGGCATCGGATGCTCAGAAGGCTGCCGATAAGCTTGCCAATGGAGTCGGTGAAATCCAGATATCCGATCGTACGTGCACCGGCGTCCTCTGTTCACATCCTCTTTCGAGGGATATTCGGGTGAGTTGTTTATTTGCAGGCATGTCACCCTTAGTTCAAGATTATGCACCATTATGCACGTTGAGGAAAGGAAAAATTCTGCGATTGTTACGTTTGCTGGTAACGCAAGATTTATTCGTATCAATCAATTAATTAATCAGATGGATTATACTCCTTAAGGAGTAGGAAGATAAGCTTACCCAGTTAATCTAACACTTACTCAGATAATCTAATCAATGAATATGTGGGGGCTATTTTCCCAGTATTAATATTATGATTCATCTTTGACCAAAAACGAAAATTTATCCAAAAAATTTCTTATAGGAAAGGAAAAATTATTATTTTGTCCGACACGTTTGATTTCCATGTTCATTCTGGTGAGTGATAGTTATAACTGGGACTGGAAGCATTCATTTGGGTTCCACAGTTTCCTCATCTTGATAATACAGGTTTTCTGAATTGTTCTTCGCATTCCCAATCTAGCAACTCTTATTTTTAGCTTATTTTTTCTAGCTCGGGTGCACCTAGCTGAGCTCCTGGGTCTGTAGCCTGGTCATTCTACCATGTTGCAATCTAAGAGGCACTGAGACGGGTACGGCATGTGTTTATATAAATATATATATAGATATATATATATTTTATGAACCAATTAACACATGAATATTTAAACAACAGAAAGGAAAAAATCGAGTCTTATGCAGACATTCATGTTAAATACTATGTAGATAACAGATTATTATAAAAGCTTACAAATCAAAACAAAGGTTTTCAATTGAAATTGAAAGTCAATATTCATCTCTATTCACAATTATTTGACTTCTTTTTGGGCAATCGAAGTAGGTAATAGTTGTGCGATTAAAGAAATGCTCTGTGCTCTGCTGCATTAATTGTAGTTAATTGTTAATACTGTAATGATCAGCCTCATATTGATGCCCTTATTTGTTCCATGCTGACAGATAGAGTCTCTATCAGTTACTTTTCATGGACATGATCTCATAGTTGATTCTGAATTGGAGCTAAATTATGGAAGGTTTGTTGTCGTCACTGATCTATCTTGAATTGGAATGCTATCATCTATGCATGACTGTTGTTGATGATCATAATTTTTATAACTCTTTCCAGGCGCTATGGGCTACTTGGATTAAATGGTTGTGGAAAATCGACTCTCCTTACGGCATTAGGTTGTCGGGAGCTTCCTATTCCTGATCACATGGATATTTATCACCTTACTCGAGAAATTGAAGCTTCTGACATGTCTGCGCTGCACGCTGTCATAAGCTGTGATGAAGAAAGGTTGAAATTGGAGAAAGAAGCTGAAATTTTGGCAGCACAGGTGTGTGGATGCGTTTAAGTATTGAATTGAAACATATAAATTTCCAACCTCTTTGCATGATTCTTTACTTCCATTTTTTCTTTTTCTTTTCTCTTTTTTTTGGGAGGTTTGGATGGCATGCTAAGTTATTAATGGATGGTTCTGTTTTTTTGTTTTAAATGCTCTAGGATGATGGAGGTGGTGAAAGTCTTGAACGTGTTTACGAACGACTGGAAGCTATGGATGCATCAACTGCAGAAAAGCGTGCTGCTGAAATTTTACATGGCCTTGGTTTTAACAAGCAGATGCAAGCAAAGAAGACACGTGATTTTTCTGGTGGTTGGAGAATGAGGATAGCTTTAGCACGTGCTCTGTTCATGAACCCAACCATTCTTTTACTTGATGAACCAACTAATCATTTAGGTATTTGGCCTGCACGCTTCTTTATTTATTGGTGTTGTTGATGTGAGATTTGCAATGCACTGACTGAGCATGTGATGCGTGTCTTTGGTGATATTGTTGATTTTAAATGAACATCTTTTGATTTTGATGCCTTACAGAGTCAAGGCATTGTCATTATTGGTTGGAAGGGTATAGTATATCTATATATACTTGTTGTAAATATATCTGTTATTTGAATGTTGTCTCGGCCGTTTGTTTGTATTTTGGGTTTCTTTGAATCATTTTCTTGCTGCATATTGTGTTCATTTATATCAATACGAATGAAATAAAATGGCTGGTTATACAGAAACTTTGGTAATTAAGCCTGCCACTTGCTGTGTTGTGAAATTGAATGGCATTTTTCTAGCTGGTATCAATATTTCTTGTTTTTTTTTTCCTGCCATGGGTTCAGCTATGACTGTGTAGTTATGATTTGTTTGCAGATCTGGAAGCATGTGTGTGGCTGGAGGAAAATTTGAAAAAGTTTGACCGCATTCTGGTGGTTATTTCACATTCTCAAGATTTTCTCAATGGTGTTTGCACAAACATCATCCACATGCAAAACAGAAAGCTGAAGATCTACACTGGTAACTATGATCAATATGTCCAGACACGTGCTGAATTGGAAGAAAACCAGATGAAGCAGTACAGGTGGGAACAGGAGCAGATTGCTTCAATGAAGGAATATATTGCTCGATTTGGGCATGGGTCCGCTAAGCTAGCTCGTCAAGCACAGAGTAAAGAGAAAACACTGGCAAAAATGGAACGAGGTGGACTTACTGAGAAGGTTGTCAAAGACAAAGTCTTGGTATTCCGCTTTGCTGATGTGGGAAAGCTCCCTCCACCCGTGCTTCAGTTTGTTGATGTGACTTTTGGCTACACCCCAGATAATCTCATCTACAAAAGCCTTGACTTTGGGGTGGACTTGGACTCTAGGATTGCACTCGTTGGACCCAATGGAGCTGGGAAGAGTACACTGCTGAAGCTAATGACTGGGGATCTGGTTCCTATCGATGGCATGGTCCGACGACACAACCATCTTCGAATAGCACAATTTCATCAGCACTTGGCTGAAAAGCTAGACATGGAAATGCCTGCCCTCGAGTTTATGATAAAAGAGTACCCTGGAAACGAGGAAGAGAAAATGAGGGCAGCTATTGGGAAGTTTGGACTGTCAGGTAAAGCCCAGGTAATGCCCATGAAGAATTTATCAGATGGGCAGAGGAGCCGGGTAGTTTTTGCTTGGCTAGCTTGGAGGCAGCCTCACTTGCTGCTTCTGGATGAACCGACTAACCATTTGGATATTGAGACAATTGACTCGTTGGCTGAGGCATTGAATGAATGGGATGGTGGGTTGGTGCTTGTTAGTCACGATTTTAGGCTCATAAATCAGGTGGCCCATGAGATATGGGTGTGTGCAGATCAAGCTGTGACCAGATGGGAGGGTGACATTATGGAATTCAAGGAGCATCTGAGGGCAAAGGCAGGCTTATCTGATTGAAGCAGATAGTGAGGCTAGAGATCGGTAGCGAATATATTACAAGGTTTCAGCGCCTACGCCCCTACATCCCTAATAGTGGGTGTTGCCGCTTGAGTTGGATTTTTGTCGAGTGGTGCAAGTCGAGTTAAATGGCAGAATTGGTTCATATCCGGTCATTCTTAAACCCGGGTTGAATCGCCCGCGGATTAGATTGGTGCCATTGTCATTTTTCAGTTCTGGTTGTTGTTAACTAAATAGCTTTGGTTATTGACTAAATTTATGGATCACGGGTGGTTATTCATTATGGTATTTATAATGCCTATTCGAATCATCTTGTATGCGGCTTATAATATATAAATTTTATGTTACCGAGAGTATAGTTGTCCTCCTTGCTCGTTCTACTTGGCGAGAGAGCCATGAGCAGCACCTCAGCTAACTCATGATGTGCCCTGTGGAAAGAGCTAACATCAAGAGTACTTGCTTATATATATCAGTTCAGGAAGAAGTAGCCGAGTGTGTGAATCTGCGGTAACCGGTACCATCAGGGCTTTCTATGACAATAGCAATAGGCTCCAAGGGTTATCTGGTATGAGGGATTTACTGAAATTTGGGGAAGTGGGTTTATGAAATTTTAATAAATGAAAGATGTATGATAACAAAGTAATAAAAATTAATTAAAAAATAATGATTTTTAAATTCAACCTCAACAAACCCCACAACCCCCCCCCCCCCTCCCAAAAATACAGCCCCCGAAATTTAAGATTGACTTAATTTGCCGAAGTTGTCTCTTCGAAGGCTGGTTTTATACTATCATCTAGATCGAGTGGATTTAGTTCTCTCAATGTCCTAGAGATGCATCTATTTAATCATATTGGTTTTACGTCTTTTTTTTTTTTTTTGGCCAATGGTTTTACGTCATCCATTATAAAAAAGCAAACGAGTTTACAGCGATTGGGGCGTATAAGCACAACTTATTTCTCTTCTATTAGTGTGACGTTATAGGGTCGCTTTCTTTAACACATTTTCCCATATAAGATATGTCGGGTGTGTTGTAAAAATGCTTATTATACTTACAAAATTTGGTATGGCAAACTAAACAACGGCACCAGTGGTCTAGTGGTAGAATAGTACCCTGCCACGGTACAGACCCGGGTTCGATTCCCGGCTGGTGCATTAGAGATTCTTAAATTTTTTACCTGATTTTCAATCTTTTTAATTTAGGATATTCCCTGTCCGACAAAATACTTCCCGCTAGTCGGTGCACGTTTATGCCGTGATACTGGATGCAGTCATGCAGAAAGCAAATGTCTCCTTTTTAACCCCGGGCGAAGATGTCAATATAAATATAATACACCAGCAGACTTGAAAAAATATGGAGCATTGTCAACTTTTCTGGTTATATAACCGTGTACTTTACTGCCGTAAATGTTCAATTTGTTCATAATAACGGTAGAGAAAGTTATTTTCGTCAGCAACTTGTCGACACATAAGTGCAAAAGGGGAAAAAAGACGTGTTTCTGATCATTTGCACCTGGTTTGGCAAAAGACGAGGGGATCTTTTTTCTTACAAGGTGAGTCTTCAGGGAATCAGAGAGCTGAAGCGAAGGTATTGTGATGGTAATAACGAGAGAGATCTTGACAATAAAAAGTAGATATTAGATTTGAAATTGAAGCGAGACATAACATGATCAGGATCAGTAGGTTTGAACCATGGGTTTACAGCCATTATTCCAGCTAAGTGCATCATCACTTTCAGAGTGTCCCTCCAATATCCTCTCAAGCTCTCTCGGACTGCAAGGAATGGTTAGTGTACCTTCTTGATCAAACCCATACTCTTCCGCTGCTTCCGCTAACAACCTCAAAAACGTTGGCTGCGTTAAACAGCTCAGTGGCACCACAAATCTCCTTGGCCCCTCCCCCTCCTCCTCAGTAATCACTGCAAAATGTCCCTCTTTCACATCTTCCGGCACATAGCTCGACTCACTCCCTTCTTCTTCGCGATATGAACTCCATTTCATACCCGGCAACAGCTTCTTCTGGATCTTCTCAACTACAACCTTCAGCTTCACGATCCCTCCTTTCTTTTTACCGCTGCTACTTCTGAGTTTGGCCATCATGTGCTGGTACTTCTGCTTCTATATGTATGTATGAATATATATCAGCAGGTGTTCATGTATTTATAGCGGTGATGGAGTGACAGAGATGAGAGAGGGAAAGAGAGGACAACATGGGGGTGAGAGAGGGGTGACCAGTGCATGGTGGTGTCATCGAGCTTTCAATTTACCACGAAATGTCTCTTTTATCTGCTATAGTCATGTCTACCTCACATCATTAACTCTTCACGGTCACTCTTTCTTTTTTATTTGCCCTTTTTTAACCATTAACCAATCCCCTTCGTTCAAATTATTGACCTTTTTCACCAGGTATTGATCTTTTTTTATCCAATGCTTCCATTTATGTTCATTCTGTGCACATGTATCGTCATTCATACTGGTACTATGACTACCCCAATTCACCCGCTTTCATTTTCCGTAGACATTTTTGCGTACGTTCATGTGCTCCGTGTTCCTCCAAATCAATAAAGTCGCTATTTCTTTGGGAGTTGTGCTGTGTCCACGATATTTTAGACTTACGAGCAATGCCTATTTAATATTAGTCTCAGAAAAAGCGTGAAGGAGCAATTACTAGGGGAAAAATGAGATCTTGCGGTTCATAAAGATAAAAGTACGTTTCACAACAGGCGGCGTTCACCAACCTGACCTCAAGTTTAATTGAATTATTCTACATCTTGTGCTAGTCCTTGTGCACGACTATGATTTTGAACTATTATTTGCCAAAAAATATGAACAGCCTTTTTAATTTTTAACCTCCAATAATAACGCGCTACTGTTTGGCTTCTGTACCATGAATGATAAAGTTCATGAAATAGTTCAAGTGCTACAAAGTTTGTCCTTGCACATAATTACGCTGAAAACGTTGTCGTCCAAAATACTAACGACCTGGTGGCCGTGTATTTTGCTGATCTGAATCTGATAATGAATTATATTAATAAAAAAGGAAAACAAGTTCTGTGTACTCCATACTGTGAAGACTTGAAAAGTTCTGTAGGAAGTCGAGTTCAGTACTCCATACTGTTAAGAGGCTAATAATTAAGGGCTCTCGAGTGCCTTGCCATAAAAAGTTTGCACTCGGGGCCACCTAGACATGAAACACGTAAAAATCTGGTTGATTCGCATAAAAAAGAGAGAACATTAGCCAAGGCTGCGAAAAAATGACACATTCACATCATTGTTCTATAAATTGTTATATTTTTTATATTTACACTGATTTTTGGGGGGGGGGGGGGGGGACATGAATAATTAAAAAGTGCCATGGGGAGGCCCAGAAGAATGGGACTGTTGGATGTTTATTCATTCATGTGTTTCTGGGTAAAAACTAATAGGTGAAGTTGTGAACCAGCTTGCTTTTGTGTTCTTGTCAAGCAGTTATTGCGGGGGTCCCCCATTTTGTTGAAGAGAGATGCTAAGTCGGAGCTCAATTTTCATAGAGATGCGAGAGCAAATTGAGGAATACATGCTAGGAAGGTGGGGCTTGAGGAACATTATCCATTGTCTTATTCTCGCCATATCAATCATGTTCCTATTTGGCTAATCAAAGTGCAACTATTCAAATACCGGGGGCAAAGATATTTATAAACATGATTTGACTAGGCTCTGTTGTTACTTGTCGTGACTCGATCGTCTCAGCTCATTCACATAACTCCAGCTTCTTCTAAAGCTCACTGTTGCAGGTTAATCAAAGTGCGATTTATGAAGTTCAATGCTTAAAAGTAAAATTCTGCTTGGAAAGGCCAAGTCTGACCTGGTGATCAGGAATTTGGACCGCATGTGTGAGACAGACTAAGAGGTATTAAGTTGGACCTCCCTTGTTGCGAATGGTAGAAGATTAAAATTAATGGAACGAGAGGGAAAAGGCCGAAAGGGCTTGGAAGAACATGTTTTCACATCAGTGTTAATTGGTTGGGGCAATTCAACACTTGGTGGAAACATGGTTCTGATAAATGAATGAGAGAGTTATAGGAGTGAAGGCAGGATAGAGACCTTGAATGGGAGAGGATAAGTATCAGAGGAGGCAGGACAGGAATGGAACCTTTTGCAACACGTGGGCCTTCAAATATCATTTTTCTTCTTCCCCACTCTTTACTAGTCATCTCATCACTCTAATCACACTCCTCACCCAATACTCCGAAAAAAAACAGAGACCTGGTTTATATAAATATCTTATCCCCACACTGTTAGAGCTTCCAGCTCATCCATCGAGTCCTCCATACACACATGCTTAGTGGCACATTTTAAAAACTAGTAACTTGACCTGCCCTCGGGTGCCATATCCTTGGTTAAAAGCTGATGGGATTTGAATTATGACTCCCAGAATTGCATGTTCTGATTGAGCTGATTTGCTCCTCCCTATGGTTTGTTCCCAAAGGGAGATTGGAGGGAGAAAAAAACATTTTTCTTTTTAGAATCCAAGTTCAGATGGGCTGAGGCAAACGATTCTAACATACAATAAAAGGAATATCACGTCCTCGCCAACCATGGCTTTGGAAAATCAAATAATGACCAAGAATCTTCCTCTTGGGACACAGGCAAATCATTTGCTTGGTATTTTCACTTCATTATTCGAAGACAAGTTTTCATGAAACTAGTGTTGACAGGCAAAGCTAGATGAAGAGAAATTATACATACAAAGTAAAACAAACGGAACATGCTTTACAGCACTATAACTCATCTTGTATTTGTTGTATCCTGATTACAGGGAAAACTTTTAAGGAGGGATGTTTTTCTCCTTACGCAAAAACATAATAAAACAAACACGAAAAAACGATAACCAACTGCCATGAGAAACAAAATCAGTAGATTCTCCCACTTGGAATTATTGTCGCCGGAGATATTATACGCACTTTGGAGAGCCTGAAACCCAGATATGGTCCTAACCTGCCCAACTGCAAAAAAGGTCCCTAGGTATTCATTCTCCAATAGGCCCTGCAACATTCATCAAGACAAGTATTAGCTTCCATAAGGACCATCTCTACTGGGAAATAAACATTCACTTTGTTTCGAAGTAACTTTTCCAAAAGCCATGATCACAGCATAGGAGCTACTTGCCTGAATAGAGTATGTGTGAAAGGATATATAGGATATTGGATACATCCACACTGGTCCTGGTAAAGCATTTCGAATTCTAAAATAGCCAGCAGAAAGCATCATGACCACCTGAAACAATACACAATTGCATTGACATTTAGTTGAATAATTAGTATCAGAAGGCAGTTAAAAAATTCTTGTTATAATGGGAACAAAATGAAATATTGGTTACCAACTTGATGACCTACACTTTTTTTTTTACCTTACGGCTAAAATAATATTATGTGGGAAATGGAACTCACATGTATGCACAGCAGGGTCAAAACACTCCAGAAGGCATCTTGCCATAGAGAAGCAATGACTAGCACAAGTCCGTCATTCACCAACAGACACATGAAAAAGTTGAGCACAAAGTACATCAACAAGCTAAACTCATCTCGCAGCCCTACTAGGAAATAGAATACGAGGCTTGATGAAATGGAGATGAGAAACAGGAAAGGGATGCTGGAGAGGAGTTGCCCGAGTAAAAATGCTAATGCACCAGAGTGCTGGTTTGATTCTTCACAGGCATATATCTGCAGAACAACAAATACTTCATCAATCAGCTTTTGATTTAGAGCCATATAAAACAGTGCCCAGGTCCTTGGAAAGGGGGAAAACATATTTCCCTTCCCCCGAATCACTTCTGTTTTTGGAGTACCAAGTGCTTGTTTTACTGAACCCAGCAGAACAAAGCCATACATCAGCACTTAATTATTCACGTAAGAATCGCTGTAAATTTCCACGACCATACAGTTGCTACAATTTCACAACCCACAGAACCAATTTGTTGCATAATAATTTAAAAAATTGTAACTCTTCCACCTTCAACAGCGAGTTAGTAAAACTACCAAATAATTTCAGGATCCAGTGTTGATTAATGTCTGTATATATGCATCATAACAAAGAAAAGAACCAAACCGCAGAGGTTATTTTTAAGGAAAAAGGCACCAAATGGCAAAATTAGAGATCATTTTATCAATATAAAACACATAAAAGCAAATCCCAAATTGCTGCAAAATGAAATGGTATTACTAGGATTACCTTGATTTCTTTCAAAAGTGAAGGCACGCCAGCAATGCTTAGAAGGGAGCAGAATGATACAAATACAAAAATTGCTGCAACTCTAGTCTGCAATGTACAGTACGAAAAATATAATTCATACATTTTATGAGCGTATCAAGTATTAAAGACATAATTAAATGACAACATAAGCTACAAGAAATGCCAATTAAGAGTGAATGTGATTGCAATGCTAAGACTTACCACAACTGAGGACAGGGAATGGCCCAAACCAGAAAACACAGTCCCAATACAGAGTGTGAGAAGCATGTAAAGAATAAGTCGAAGCCAATAGTATTTCCACTCCCTTGACATAACTAATAATGATCTCCATGTCAAGACTGCAATTCGAGTAGCAGTGCTAGCTTTGCCTTTGCTTTTGAGAGCCGGACCTTCCTGAGAAACCAAGAATGTTTTAAAAAATAAACAACAACAACTAAGTTCACAATAGTACCCCTTGATTAAAGCAGTGCAGGATATAGTCTGGTATAATATAGCGTGTGTAATGAGAAGTAAAAATCCAGATGAAGTCAAGCTAAGTACAAACAAATATAACGTAGTTAACTATCCCAACTTGTAGCATATGCAGCGCCAGAGCGTCCCTAAGTACAAACTTCAACACTTGAATATAACTTATGCCCCTCTTTCTTAACAGAGGAAGCTCCTCTTTCTTACCCTTTAGTTTCACCAATAGTATTTCAAATTCTTTTCTGTCACTACATCTCCTAAATTGTAACACTTTTACTCTGACCTTGTTTGTTTGATTGAGATTCCAACCAAAATTTTATTAATCCACCACTAAATTTGTCCAAAATACTACTGTAAAGAATCAGTCAAAAAACATTACAACATAGAGAACGCAATGGGCAATTGAAAAGTGGAAATATCATACTGATGTAGGCAAGAATCAGAAACGAAACTCCAAATCAGTGCTAGCAAAAAATCAATAAAAACAAAGCAGATTGCACATACACTTATAACCGATGCTACACCAAAATGAAATTTGTTGTCTCTAACTACATATAAAGCAACTTTCAAGAAACATAATTCATTCACTTGATAGTCACATTTAGGAAATAGTTCAGAAAACAAGCGTCATTCAATCAGACTGCATCTACACAGACCACAAACATGACGAAGGCACAGTAGAAAAGGTACAATGAATAAATGTACTCATCAATGAAATCCAATAAATATTGGTAACTGACAGGTAAAGCTCGCAGCTGATAGGCTTACAAACTTAATTATAACACTAGCATCACCACTACCTTCTCAATAAGTCTCAAAGTCATAGTTTCAACAGCAGCAGCATCTGCAGATGATTTATATGTTGCTTCAAGTGTACGTATAGCAACAGCAGTGTCCATGTTTACAGAAGAAAACTCCCCATTGTCATCCTGTTATCATGATGCCATTAAGTAACGAACAAATCAATCATCTCCACCTTCCTCTTAGCCAACAGTCATTATAGTTGCAACAATGAAGTGATAGATCAGAAGTCTTTTAGCTAAAAATCAAAATCTCATAAGCATAGGTGAATACATCAATGAAATATTCTTTTTAATGAATTAACATATCATTTATCTGCTTGCAACATCAACCAAACGTAAATTAAAGAAAAATGGATATGGGAAAATATCATTGGCCCAAAAAAATTCTGGAACAATTACCTGCCAGTTTTTGCACATTGCAATTATCCTATCAAAATCAGTATTAATTGCACGGAGAAAGTGATCAGAAGGACTTTGCATGATAGGGCAAGGAAATCCAGCATTTGAGAAGTGCTTCATCAGCATAAAATTGCAGCAGTCAGTGATACAATAAGTAAACTATTTATTGGAAGAACTGGTAGAAGAAAAAAGATAAGGTTTTTTAGAATCTTGTACACATGAAGATGGAAAGGATTTTTCATAATCATATTTAAAGTGCAAGAACATAAAGGTAAAAGACAAATTACCTGCAAACAAGCTAATGTTTCTCCAAAGAACAGTGTGTTTCCATTTGACAGCAGACAGATTCGATCAAAAAGGCCAAAGACTTCTGTGCTACTCTGGTAGATGGTGAAAATAAGAGTATAACCGGTGCTTGCAAGTTTCTTCAATGTAACCATCATCAAAAGTGCTGAGACACTGCAGAAAAATAAAAAAATTATTAGAAAGATGTTAGAAAGTGATGGGCTTGGTTCATTTATGGGTCAAGTTTATCCCAGGAGGAGGAGGAATAAAGGTCCAACAGATTATGGCGAGTCAACTAAAAAGCTGTTTTGGCATCTGACAGGGCTGAATAGGAGGTTTTCTTGGGTTTGCAGCAGGAGTGTAAGGAAGATACCGTTTTAGGCATGGAGAGGACCTGACACCTCGAAAGTCAGGGGACATCCCTTCTTTCTGTCGCTATTTTGTTTTTGCTGTTTAATTACTGTTTCAGACCTGGATTAGCCGTTTATTGGTGCAATTTTGTCTTTGTTTGACCTTTCATTCATTGAGATGCCACACCAATTCATATTTTCAGCATTAATAAAACCATTTCCAGGTCCCATCAGAAAGGCATAAAACATCAGGTACATGTTGGGCTACAAACGAAGATTTAGCAAAATATGCACCTTACAAATATTGAACACAACCAAGGAATTGATAATATTGGCTCTCTTAAGAAAGTAGCGAAAATGTAAGGATGTATAGTAAATAAAGTTAGAAAATACTAAACTATAAATGGAAAGAAATTTCATATTTTGTAGCCTAGACCATTATGAAACACTACTGATTTTAATGACCACTTGTCTGCAAAAAGAACTACCATGAAGGGCGCAATAGTGTGTCAACTAAAATAGTTTCCAGGAAGTACATGGAGTATCCATTCAGATTGTTGTTTCCTACACCTTGTTGATACCATGAAGAGCATATAGCAAGGCTACTTATAAAATTGTGAGAGAGAAATATCAAGTTATTGGCAGATACCAGGAAGATTTAGATCAGAGTGAATTTTTAGATAAAAACAGAGATCAGAAATAAACACCTGTCTAGATGATAAAGGGGCTCATCTATAAATAAGATATGTGGTTTCATCACCAGCTCCCTGGCAATGCTAACACGCCTTCTCTCCCCACTACCGAGGCCCTTCATGTAGCAATGCCCACCAATAAGTTTATTAGCATAATCACCCAAAGACATTGCATGAATGGCATCCTCAACCACATTCTTTTTCTGACAAATGAAACCGGGAAGTTGAAGCAAGGCTGAATAGGATAGAAATTCTCGCACAGTGAGGGCCCCAATTAGAGTGGTTTCTCTCTCCACATAACCCTGTAAATGAAGAGGCAAACTTCAGATGAAAAATCCCCCTAGCAATGCAACTAAAAAATAACAGCTATTCAGAAATTAGTAGAGAACAAGCTCCAGAGTACAGACATCTAGCATCATTTTGGAAGTGCAAGTTTATAAACTTCCATAGTTGAAATAGTCTATAGAATACTAACTTGCTCAATCATGTTGGAAGTGTAGGTTTGAAATCCACATGAAGAATTATGTTGCCATGAACTACAGGCTTACATGAAAAGAAGTGCCTAAACGTTAACACGATGCCAATTCACTTGCCAAGAAAAAAGAAATAAAAGCACGCTACTCACTATGACACTTCTTGGAATATGACTAATCACAAGGTCACTAAGCCTACCACAATAAGGAGGCAAAGACAATCGTTCAGAAGGCTATTTTGATCAAAGAGAGGTCCAACACCCATCATATTAAATTTTTCCATGTGCCATAGTAGTTCATAAATACAGCATATGCACAATGATATGAAACAAACAGATATAGTTGATTTTGGAAAGACTTGAATGTTACAAAGATGATTTTATACTTATTTTCAATGTATCACATGAAATCATGGTTTATACAGTAACCGGTTATTACTCACGCATACTAAAAAAAAATATCAAGCAGCCAGTGCAATAGTGAACTCACGTATGATCCATAAGGCATATCTGATTTTACTCCATTCACAAACACTTCGCCATAAATCCTAGCCGAAGGATGCAATCGCCCTGACAAAGAAAAAAATTCAATTCAATTTTGATTATTCAAATACACACACACACACACGCAGGAAAATAAGTTATTTATTGCAATTAATCAATGACAGAGGAAGCACGCTTCAAAACCTGCAATCGCCCGTAATAGCGTAGATTTCCCTGATTTAGCTGGACCCATGATTACCGTCATTGTCCCAGGTAAGGCATAGCCAGTTGAGTTCTTAACAACCTTATCAGAGTATTTCCTTTTTCCCTTTTTTGTAACAGTCAAGTCCTTCCACACAACGGATGCTCCTGCAACTTTTCGCGGAACTGCTGGACCCTCTGGCAGATGTGGGGATGGCAGGGACTCGCTGTTGAGCTTTGAAAGAGAAGGGGAAACTGGTGTAGTAGCAACATTTATAGAGTCACCTCCTTCTTCGACCCTAACATCAGTATCAGTATCCTCCCACTCAGGTGAATCCTCAAACGAGATTGGTTGTCTAAGTGAACCGGGTTTACGCAGGTAGAAGAAGTTACTTGATGGAACTCTACTTGCAGGGCTACTCACTGATGAAGATGAAGATCTATAATGATCCGACTGAGATTGTATTTCTTCCATTATGTTCAATGCACATACATCAAATGTTAGACATCGTTTTGCTTGTAGTAGGATACTTTCTATGAGCTTGGTAAGATTACAGCTAAGGCGTCAAACAGGAAGGATTTATATGTCTCATAACGTCATATCAAATTTTCAGCCAGCAGATAATTATTGTAGCAACAGCCTGCAATGCAAAATGCACAACAAAATTAAATTCGGGCGATGTTTGGCCAAATCAATGTACTCAAGTTCTCTCATTTGTGATGAATTAGATAAAAACACTTATTCAGATATTCCGTTGTCGAGAAAAGAAACTGAAGGACCGACAGATTGAGACAACAGCTCGTTCTAACAATAACTGCAGTGAAGCGGAAAAATAAAGGATTTTATGAACTCGTAACTGGATCATAGTTTTACTAGTTATGCAGAGGCAAAATAATGAAACGGAATTGAATGTTCAGCCAGAGCCTAAACAGAATGAAAGAATAGAATCGCTGCAGAAGCTCCATAACAAAAAGGAGCCGAGATGGATAATGGGAGAACACATAAAATCCAGCAGAGAATTCACGCATGCCCTTTTCCTCCACTAGTACGAAACCTGAAATCGATGGACATCGAAAGGGCGACAAAGAAGCCGAAAAACCAAACCTTGTATTCTGAATATGTCAGGTTCAGACACAGGAGATACAAGGTCATGCACTTAACTAGTTCTAATAGGTCTCTCAAGTGAAATGAACTCTTATTACACCACTATGAAATACAAAAACCACTCTTGAAGTGAACACACTAACCAAGGAGGAGAAGAAACAAGAGACAATATTAAGATTTCTCAGTTGAGCTAAGCTGAGAAACGAACCAAAATGCAGAAAGCTTCCACCTAAATGAAGCTTCAAACTTACAGAAATGAATGGGAAAAGCAACAAACCTGGATCTAATCAAGAACAGGGAGGAGTGAACGGGAAAGTTTCGGGCCAAGTGTCTGACTAAAGGGCGCGAGGGAAATTGGGAGGAGGAATACTTGTAATGAGCGGGTGATTCGACCCGCCTAATTCGGGTATATTAATTTTCCCTCGCTTCGGAGTTGGCATCTCGACCCATTAGATTTATTACCATCTTTAATTTTCTCAAGCTTTACTTTTTTTAGCCCTTTTGGAAAGACAAAGTGTAAAGTGGAAGGGCACGATGGCATTTGTCATGAAAATTTTTGAGTAAAAAAACGTGTCTTCTCTCTCTTGTGCTCTAAATTGGTAGAACATGGGTTACGACGAACTAGGTATATTAGAATTGAAGAAATGATTGCCATGTTCTTATATACAGTAAGTCATGCACAAGGAAATAGAATCATACAAGAACTATTTCAGCATTCTGGAGAAACCGTTAGTAGGATATTCCACATGGTTTTAAAAGCTTGTGTTAATCTAGAGACAAAAATTATCAAACCGGTTGATTCCGAGTTCCATCATTGTCACCCAAAAATAAGCGGTGATCGGCGATATTACCCCTATTTTAAGGATGCAATAGGAGCAATTGATGGAACTCACATCAAGTGTGTGGTCAGTCAGTCTGAGCAGGAGAGGAATATAGGGAGAAAGGGATATCCGACACAAAATATCATGGCCGTATGTGATTGGGATATGTGCTTCACTTTTGTGCTGGCAGGTTGGGAGGGAATTGCACATGATGCATGTGTCTTCCAAACTGCTATCTCTACTCCATCTATGAAGTTTCCGCATCCACCTCAAGGTATATCTCCAACACCTGATTGATACATTGTGTCTTCCCCCCCCTCACTTTTGCTATAATTTTACAGTCTAAATACAAATTCTATCATTTTATCAGGGAAATATTATTTGGTCGATGCTAGCTATCCAACACCTGTTGGATATCTTGGTCCGTATAGACGTGAGCGTTATCATCTTCCAGATTTCAGGCGACGAGAGGGATTTGCAAATCCTAATGAGATGTTCAATTATTATCATTCAAGTTTGCGGACAACTATAGAAAGGACGTTTGGAGTCTGAAAGAATAGGTTTCAGCTCTTGGGGGAAATGAAGTCATATAGCTTTGAAACACAAGTCTACATAGTTTGTGCTACAATGGCTATACATAATCTTATCCGGAGAAATTCCCAAACAAATATGGATTTTCAAGAAGCTGAACGAGGAAATATACCTGCTCAAGATACTAATGATCCGAGTGATGTCGCATCCACATTAACTATCCGTAGATTATCGTCAACACAAATGAATGATGTTCGTGACACGATCAGAGATCAGATTGTTAGGGGTAGATGATCCACTGATGAAACATTTCATGTATGCATTATAATTTAGATATAAATTTATCCAATTTTAATTGAAGTGGCTTAGTGTTTTTTTTTTTTCAATAATAATCGAACTTTTAGTATTTTACCAAATTTTATTTATATTTTTTCACTTTAATTATCACAATATATACAACTAATATATATATATATGGAATTTTCAATAAGATTCATGCCCTTTTTAGTCATTTTCCATCTTAACGGGCTTTTGAAACATCAATCCAAACACATTTAAAGTTAAGAAAAAAGTCACTTTTTCTACCGCAATTCCAAACACAAATCACATCTACATTTTGACTTTTTTCTTATCTGACTTTTTTTAAAGTCAGTTAACAAAAAAAACTACTTTTCTACCACTAATCCAAACGGGCACAAAGTGTAATATGATATTGGCTTGCAGTACCACCGCAATCAGCTGTGGCCACTTCCCCATCTTCAGCTAATGACGATTCCCATCATTTCCAGGAGGCGTCTTTCAAAAGAGTCAATAACTAGTCTTAGATCAGTCCTCCCATTATTTCTTTTAATTTAACTTGCAAGTGTTTGGGCATGGAAAGTGGAAGCCATCTCTTTTTCTTTTTTCTTTTTCCTTTTTTGGCGACATGTAAATTCATGAAATGAAGAGAGTACAGGATTCACGTAGACACCAGATTGTGACTGTGGAGCACTCGAGTTTTTGCTATTCAGAGTGTTTTGCTGCTCATTCCGACGCCAATGATGCCCCCGTGCCCAACAAAACTGCTTCTTGCCTTCGACCTTTCGTTATGTCCAATCATTATATTGGAATGGAAATTCCATGATCTTCAGGACGTGGATTTAGAAAATGTAAACTATTTATATGATTTATTGTGTTTTTTATTTTACAGGAAATAAGATACAAGGATAATTGTCAAATCAAAGGAATACTAATTTATCTACTCGTTTGATTGAAATGCAAACATCTCACATTTAAATATGCATGAATAATCTAAAGCTGGCCCTGCGCAGGAGAAGCACAAATCCTCATCCATGGTAATCATAATTTTGAGAGACAAGGCTTGTTTCACAAGTAAAGGGGATATACATATTCTGGCGGTTCTCAATTATTAATCATTATCATTTATTATAATATTACTTCATCCTCACCTGCTGCTCCAAGGTTGTCTCCAGTTATTTTCCAGAAGTTTCTACCCATATATTAATCGATAGCTTACCTGCTTCCGGGAATAAATTGTTTTCAAACAACAGCGATGTTTGAAGTGCATTGTGGATTAATCTACTCTAAATGAAATTGGGTTTGTTCTAAAGAATTAACAAAACTAAAACTGTGCATGGGATTATGCGCATAGTTTCTTGGCACGTCTGATTCCCAATTATGTTTCATGTAACAGTTTTGAACAACGGATTAATTATACCGAGCAAGCATAAACGGATATTTTCCATCTGATCGATTCTTTTATTGAATATACTACGATTACTGCATATTATAACCCAAAATTTAAGGAAACACACAAGTATTTAGATGTATAAAATTTAATTAATATATGATGGCAAATTTATATGAAATAAGTCAAGGTGCCCACTTAGAAGTTGTTAATTTTTGTCGCGTTTTTTCTTTTTTCCTAGTTTGTCTCGTGCTTTTAAAATATTGATTCCATTACAACATAAACTTAGTATGTGTTTAGATTAGCTTTTGGAGAATAGCTTTTACGATTTACGAAGTGAGTATGTAAGAGGAGTTTTATCTTGATTTACAGGAAAATGTTTTTGAAACCGTGGTCTTGGTGTCACACAAACGCCCACTTAATGCTTTGTAATATTTTCAGTGTATTAAAACTTGGACCGGACGGATTAGGCCGGAAACCAGCAACCCGTCCACCTAACCAGTCCGGTCAGCCTTCTAACTAAGACATTTTTTATTTGGGACGACCCGGTATAACTCGGTGCGAACCGGGCATAACTCGGCTAACCCGGGCGAGTTATAGCTTTTTATACCTAAATCTCCAAAAAAGAACAAGAAAGGAAAACCTAAGCCATCTTCCTCACCGTCGGGCTTCTCATCAAACTGAACTTCAGCTTCATCATTGTCGATTTTAGAAACTCCATTAAAAGGAAGAATGTTTACAGGGTACAAGAAAAGAGAAGTACAAGAAAAGGAGGAGATAAAAAATAAAATTTTCATCAGCACTTGGCGATGCTTTCAGGACATGTGGCCGGCGACGGAAAGAGTTGATGGATAAGAAATCACTTCCTGCAGTGACAGTGTTGCCGCAGGTGAGAACGACGAGAGACTTGGAGAGAAATTGTGTAATAAAATTGAGAGTTTGTAAGTGAAAGTTAAAAAATGAAAAGATGCGGCTCATTGGGAGAGAAAGAAAGACCGAAAGAAAGATAAAAAATTAAAAAAAATAGGCATTAACTGTAGCTTCAACCTACACAGTGTAGGACAACCTATTTCATCCTTTCTTTGAGCTTTTCATGGTTGGCAGTCATTGTATTTCCATATCTCTATGCTAAGTCATCTATCTAAAGTGATCACATTTTAATATATAATAAAAATTGAAAACAAAGGGAAGTATATTTAAAAAGTAGATTAGGATTTACGAGAAAGAGAAAATTTTGAAAGGGAATTCTCCCATTCAGAGTTTTAAGACACAATACATTTTTAAAACTTATTTTTATTAAAGTATATAAATAAATATAAGTATTTTTACTCATTTTATTTAATTATATTTTTAAGATTATTATCGATCTGACCCCGAGTCAACCCCCAATCTGACCCACTAATCTTTGACCCACTGTCTAAACCAGTTCGAGATTCGGTTTTTACTACCTTGCATATTTCCAAACGCAGCCCATTAATATCAAGCCGATTTTTTAAATGTATTGGACTGATACCATGGACGATACCATGGACGATTTGTGCAAAGACTGTACTTCCATAATCGTGTAAAGACTGTACTGTGATGATTTGCTTGAATCATGGGACATAACTCGTTACTCATCTAAACGTCTATTATTAAAAAGATACACTTTTTTTACAGATTTAAATAATGCATTTTATTGGTCGTTTTGTTTGGAACCAAAATTCTGGGCAATTGAAAAACTGCTTGAATAATTAGGTGGGCTGCTTATGGGACGCCAATGTAAGAGCGTCTGATGGAATTGGACTACCAGGCCCTTAAAATCAGCCCAAAACTTAATGGGACAGTATCATTGGGTGCCCTGTGAATTATGGTCATTCTTTATTTCCTTTATTTTTTTATTTTTGTTATCAACGACAAGAACCCAAATTGCAAACTTGCCTATTTCGTTTATTGCCAAACAAGACTAATAACCCTTCAAAGGCCATCACAAGGCTCCTCTGCTCATGGCTCTTCTTTGAGTACTCCGTGGCCCAAAAAAAAAAGAGTGCTCTCCAAGGCCATTTCATCTAGAAAATTAGAGAGGTAGGTACCAACAATAATGCCACATTTAGTAATAGTGAACTGAGGTCAAAGAAGTGGAAGTGGAACCAGGTTTCTAAATATTGCTTGTTTGATAGATGTGAACCAACTTCCATAAGGAATCAGGTTCCTTCAAAATTGATGGAAGTGAGTTTCATCATACCCCCTTAGGAACTGGGTTCCATTTCCTAGAAAATTGGGGATCTGACCATTTTGTTCCTTCTCCTCCTTCCTATGGTAGCCACAATCCTCCTTCCCTTAACTGGCAACAACAACGTCTTCTACAATGACGACGAAGGTGGGCGACGGAAGCTTGTCTTCCCCATTAATTGCTAGCATCTTGAACCCACTGTTCCTTCAACAATCCCTCCTTCATTGATCTTCGATGAGGAGTACCAACTACTTATATGTGATGATGGCAGGCAACAATTCTGCAAAACACGATAGCAATGGCAACAACAACAATGACAAGAATAGTGATGTCTCTCACTCCCTGTATCAGCAATTCTTCCTCAAGCTTTGAACTCTATAAGCTCCAATCTCCATACCCACTCTTTGATTTGCAAGATCTGTTGAGGACGCTGTCAACTTCATATATGAGAGGAGGTGACAATGACAACTCAAAACTCTGGTGACGATTTCCCCCCCCCCCCTCTCTCTCTCTCTCTCTCTCTCTCTCTCTCTCTCTCTCTCTCTCTCTCTCTCTCTCTCTCTCTCTCTCGTCAATGCCTGATATTTGTTTAGATTGGATTTATACTCTATTTTTAGATTGATCTATGGTTGAGTTTAGGTTTGATTTCTCTAACAACGGTGGTGGACAATTCCAGTGAATGTTGGTTATGGTTAGGATGCATTTTTGTGATCGGTGGTTGCTATTCTGCTAGTTTTTGGCTAGGGAGATTTTTTTAATTAGGGGAATTTTGATATTTTCCTATAATTAATATGTATTTTAATTAAAAATTGTATCTCACTTCCATGATAATACCAAATGTACTTTAAAACACACTTCCATCTTTATTTCACTTTCATTTCCACTTCCAATTCCATTAAAAATTCTTCCAATATACCAAATGGGATATAAGAGCTTATAAGTGGAATTGAATCTGCAACCTCCCACTAAAAAAAAATTTCATGACACTATAAGTTCTGATCTTCAACTTGTTCTTACTATTACATGTAAACTCTTAGGGCTTGTTTGGTATGAGGGGAGGGGAGGGAAAGTGGGTGGAGGAAAATTTTTTTTGAGTTGAATTTAAAAAAAAAATTAGAGAAGTGGGATTAAAATTTTTTAATTAATTTTTATTTTTCTTTTATCTCATATATTCTCTTTATTAGAATTTTATTACCTCACTTCTGCAATCTTTCAAAATTTAACTTATAAAAATTTCCTCTCTCCTCTAAATCCCTCACACCAAACAGACCCCTATTGATTTAGAAAAAAAAATTTGGTCAAGGTAATTGCTCACAACGTGGTTCGGTGAGAGTGAAGCCAACGCTGGGAAAATCTTGTGCACGGCGAGACAATCTGCTCCACGTGTTCTTTTTTTGGGCAAATTTCATTTAGCCCTCACTGTAATTAAATATTTCCCAAAAGCCCCAATAACTTTCTTAAACATCACTGTTATCTTATGGGGCAGCGAAACTAATTTTAGAAGGGGGTGGACAAAAATGATTGACACTTGTGCTATTTACAACACGGGAGGGAATTCACAAGATAAGTGTGACGTTTTACAAGATGGATGTGCGGATTTACAAGATAAATGAGCCAATTAGCAAGACCTAAAATTAAAATCACAATGACACTAGTGATGTTTATCAGACAAGCGTGATGTTCTACTAGATGTGTGTGCAAAATTTACAACCTAATTGAGCTAATTTATAAGACCTATAATTGAAATGACAATGATACTAATGCTATTTATAAGAAAAAAAGGGTTTTTACAAGATAAAAGTGATGCTTTACAAGATATATATGTAAATTTGCAAGACAAGTACGCTAATTTGCAAAACCTATAATTGAAATGCCTGAAATTTCTTAAAGGGAACATTTTTATCCATTCCCTCCTTTTCACTACCCCATAAGACCACAGTGATGTTTTAGAAAGTTACAGCGGCTTTTGGGAATTATCTAGCTTCAGTGGGGCTAGGTGAAATTTTTCTGTTTTTTTAATGAGCTTTTATCCATTCTTACTCTCATTTTCTATGCATGCTAGCGTAATTTTATATATTGCCATGAATCATTAAGGCCTCTTTGAGGACAGCCACCCGTTTAGTGAGATGTCGACTTGCAACTTTTGATGGCAAAGTTGATATATGTGATTTGTATAGTTAGGTTTTAAATTTGGCACATATTCTATATTAGACAAATCACATGCAGGCAGGCTTATCCCCGACAGGGGTACTTCTTCCAAGTTTTCCAAATATTTTTGTATTTCTATCCATATTTCAGCCTTCATTTTCACCGGCTTAATATAAACAAATCTGACTCAATCTTATCATGAATGAGATTGTTCATTTGCTTGAGGCCCCAAAACTTGTGATCCAGGGATGGCCAGTCCTTGGAATGGTCGTTCCTCTGTATGTATGCATTATTGAATAACTTTCAGGCAATCACACACTTGCACCATTTAATTTATGATGCTCTTTGAAGCAAAATTTAAGATTTCTAGGTCGACTCTGTTTGCATGAGAGTCATGTTGAGACATGATGATGCTCCTTGAACACTAATAACAAGAATTCTTTTCCAGAGGGAAAAAAAAATTGACAAGAAGTATTGAACACTAATAACAGAAAAAAGTCACCGATGAGCCATCCACCCATCTCAAAACAAAGAAAATTTTTAGTACATTACACAGATTAAATACATATACAGCCCTTATTTAAACAAGCAGTACATTGATAATTTGTTTTTGTTTTCTTCAGGTGATTCCTATTCACCAGTTTTAGTGATTTGTTTGGGGATCACAATCATATAAATAAATAAATATATATATATATATATAACGCGATGCTTTTCTCGCTACCCATCCATGCCAACGGCTTAAAAGAATTCAAATACCTATCATCTCTCTGTCTCTGGCTAATGTCTCATGCGTTAGTTACCACATCAGAATCAGAAATCCTTCAAAATTGTGATCGGCGATACATGATATATATATCAGCCACAGATTTTAAAAAAACAAAAGTCACACCAGATACTTTTGAGTCTCACAACCATATACAAAGACGCAAAGTAGTGTCCCACCATATGCAGCATGAAAAGACGACGACTCAAGGTTTTTTGGAATGCATTCCAGAGCAGCCTCCAGAGCTCATTGTGTCATAGTTGACGAATCTGCTAGGAGCAGAGTTATGCCTGAACCCTTTTGGTAAGCAATCCTTCACTTGTCTGCTTTGGAAGACTGTCTGTTTGTGATCCAACCTGGGCTTCAAGTAAGTCTGGCCTTCTTGCGGTGAAACTAGCGGTCTTGTAACTGTGCTCGGAGCACTTGGGGGAATGATGCGTCCAGCCATGGCTATGTGTAGAGAATTGAGAGAAAGGAGAAGACAAAGGGCCAAAAGGGAGAAATATGTGGCAGACATTTAGATATTAGCTTATGTGTTGTGCGAAACGGTGTGGGAGTGTATGAAAGAGAGAGGGTGCTTTTATAAGAGGCATTCATGGGAGGGACCTTCATTAATATGCTCGTGAATGGATGCTGAAGGCAGATATGCACAGCTAATTGCTAGTACGCCATTACTTAGGGGTTGTGGTGGTGGTGAGTTGGTGAGGTGGGTGCTCTACTTTTTGTCTGATAATCTCCAAGTGAGGAAGCTCGTGAGTTCTTGTTATTGCACTCTATTTCAAATCTATTCTATGCTTCAATCCCTGAAAAAAAAGAAAATATCCAGGTCGTGTGTGTCTTTCTTCTTAAAACGTATCCGCGATGACCACACAAAATCCACGGGAAACTGGTTTCTCAAAAAGAAGAGGTAAAGAGTAAATGATAAAATCTTAACAGCCTCCTTAAATTTCTTCCAAGTGTAAGCAATTTGGGGAGCGACTTCATTTAAAGAACATTGAAGATTACATCCAATCTAGTTGAGTACCTTGCACCTCCCTTTATGCGTGGCCGCTCATCCATCATTATAAAATCAAGAAAAATAAGAGTTATCATGAATATAGCCATACCACACTAATTAATAGAGCGATAACATCCCATTAAATCATTTATTAGCTTTGATCCCCATCCACAAACTTCTCTTGTTAAGTATCTATTTAATAGCAACCCACCCACAAGTTTGGCATATTGATTGGGACGGAAAACTTAGAGATTAATACCATAGTGATGAGTTCAAAGAGATTCAGTGACAGAGTAGGAAGGCATTATACTTGGGAGGTTGTGAAAGGGGGGTGAAGTTTGGTGCGAAATTGAAAACACGTTGGGAGCAAGCCTGCAATGTAACTAGTGAGGATCATAATTAGGCAAAACCATGAAGGTATTAGAAATGATATTGTTTGTTGGGAGGAGGATGAAGAAAAATTGGAAAGCAAAGAGAGGACATTTATGAAATGGGAGATGCATTAAATATAAACACCGAAGGAATGGGTGCAAGAAGAAGGAGGAGTAAATGTGAGCAGTAAAGAAAGGGGCGGCTACGGTAATGGGCTCCTTATTGACATTGATGAGGAATGAGAAAGTTAGCAACAAGGCACAAAAGCATTCCGATGAGCGTGAACAATATTCAGATCCAAAATTTACTTTACTCACGTGAAATTCACCCCATTTGTGGGCCAATTTCACATTCCATTATCGGTCTCTCTTGGCCCATTAGCCCAGTTACTACATGCCCAGCCCCTCCTCTCAGCATGTTGTTTTCCAAGCAAATTAATTCTCCTGTAAATTTATGTCGCCTCGCACGCTTTGTTGTTGAAAAAAAAAAAGATATAGAATTTGTTCCCTTGCCACAAGTAGTCTTTAGAACCACCCATATAGAATATAATACAGGGAGTTGCACATTTTACCGTTGTTCTACTTATTTCACTCATTTTTTGTTTAATTTAATACAACCATGCATCTAAGTTTTTTTCCCCTTAAAAAGAGTCAATTTTATTAGTCACTAAAAGAAACATATTACAAACACTAATAATCGAATGGCTGAAGTCCAAGACCCACACTACCTACTAATATCAACTAACATACAGACTGAAACAACAAAAAGAAGAAACAATATGTCCTTGTTACAAACCAACAATAATAAACCGAAAGAAAGAGTCAAAAATTTTTTTGCCTGCTGCCAGTTTGTTTTTAGCTTTTCAAAAGTGCTTTAATAATGTATAAGGTAAATATGTGGTAAAATTTTTATTTTGACTTATGAAAAAAAAATACTTAAAAAAAGCTTTTTTCATCTTCCCAAATGAGCACTAAGCCGTAGTTGTTACAGATGAAAGCATATTCTCACCTTTTGACCAAAAGTACCATTCAGTGTCTATTTACAAGTTTTTAATACTCAAAAAGTTTTATTCAAAATATAAGTTACTTGTAAGATATTAAACGAGGTTAAGTTAATAAGAGAGAGATAACATTTTCTAAACAAGGGAAAATATGAAAAAATGTATCTATTCAGTACTTTTCTTAATTTGTAAGAATGAGATATACAAGTGATTTACAGATAGCCATGGAGTATTTACTACGTATGTGGTTGGCCATTAAAACTTGAAAAAGGGCCAGAAGTCCATCGTGGTATGGTGCCACACACACCATTTTCAAATGGTTCAAATTTCAACGGAAGAAAATCCTAAAGAGTAATTAACAGCCTTCAAATTAAACTCAGTTCATCCACGCGAGTTTTGTCTGCTTCTGAAGAAAGAACCCTCGATCACTATCTATATGACGATGGTTGCTATGGTGAAAAATGAAAGAATAAAGACCCAAAAAAAAAAATCCACGATGGTTGCCGAATCCAAGTGGTGCCTATGTAACTTGATGACTATGATTTCCAACCATAAATAATACTATTTCCTATTGCTATTAATCGCTTCTCTGGCAGTATCTGTTTCGTCATCATTCTCCGATTATTATTACATTTGACTTGGTATATTCTATGTTTCGTGGAAAGAGACAATACTATGTCTACGCATGCAGACACTCTCCTCAATAATGGAACGCCTCTATATTATAATATTCATTCGGATTCATCTATCCTTTCTATAATATTACTCTTCATGATGCATCGAGATCCCACTTGATACCAGCATCAGCAAACTGCTCCCTATTAATAAATCTGCAACTATCCCAGTTCACAACATACACAAGCAAGTATATTCTATTCCCACACTATGGCTAGATATAAAAAACAAAATTACATCAAGATTCACTTGATTGGAACATCCATTATAGGGTATTTACACATACTTCCTCATTATTTGTGGGGCGTGGAATTATATTTTAACGCTATACGTAGTTCAACCTTGAACTTACTTTTCTTAAAAACAAACCGCATAAATCAATCATATGAAACTAGACTGGCAGAGAAAATATTGAAATATAATATATAAAAGATAAAAGTAGCCTTGTGCTGAGTAGTCCACGACTCATGCTCTTACTAACTCGACGGCGCCGAGCAGTTAAACTTGATCAGTAGGAGTTGTGTTGGGTGGCGTTGGGGCGGAGGCAACACGCTTGCCTCTCTCAGAACGGCTGTTCTCGGCGAACTTGAGACTCTGTTGGTGCAAACCCTTCTTTCTCTCCTCTTGGTTCCATTCAGATGCATAATAGTACTCTTCAGTTGACTTGTCAACGTCTTTAGTAGGAGGAAGGAACATGCTTCCCCACTGAGGGAAGTGAACAAGAGTCACCGGAAGTGTGCAGGCCACTATCATAACACCCATCCACGACAGACCCGCCGAGGTGGAGAAGCTTGAGGCTGAGAAAAAGATCAACTGGGTCAGACCCGACCCGAAGTTTCCGCCTGCCCCGGTTAGACCCGAAATGATGCCCAGAGAGCGCCTTGAGATGAAAGGGATGATGCCAAAAGTTGCCCCGCAAGCAGATTGAGCTCCGATGGAGAATAAGATCATGGCCACGACAGCGATGGGGAGAGAATTGGCGCGTCCGAGCCATATACAGAAAACACCTCCTAAAGTTTGAAGAATCCAGAGTGTCCAAAGTCTTCCTCTCATCCCAAATATACGAGCAGCAGTGTCGGAAGTGTAGCCGCCAAAAGGACGAGCAGCGAAGTTAGCCATTCCGAATGAGGCAGCAATGATTCCAGCGGTGTGCAGCTTCAGATTGAACCTGCACTTTCATATGCCTTTGTTACATACATTGATACATATATAGGGATCGACGAGTAAACGTTTTGAAGCTATTTAGACTATAAATGGTAAGCTGAGCTTGCTGACCTGTCATAGAAATATTCAGCAATGACATTATCAGTCGTCAGTTCAACTCCCATGGAGTACCCGTACAGTAGAGCAAAAATCCATGTCCTGTAATTCGTTATCGCATACCACAACACCTGAGCACGCTCAATCCAAAGTCAGTTCAACAATTTCTCAAACTACATATGTTAAGGGTATGATTGAAAAGAAAGTACATAAATTACACATTTTTTCGTTGAGAGAGAAAAAAGGAGGAAAAATGAAAAATAGAAGCACGTGTGGACTTACAAATAGCTAGCCAGTAAAATTTTTTCAAAGATGTGAAATCTTGCATCTTAAAAGTTCAAAGACTAATCAAACAGTTGATGATTTGAAACACGTATATATATCTCTGAAACTGGGGATCTAAGAGAGGTAGGTGGGATGGGGTTAATTAATTACCTTGGAGAACTTGTCCTTGTTGACATTGCCCTTCTTCTGCAAAGCACCGAGGTTACCATCAGGCAAGTCTTGGCCAAGGGTCAAGACGAGGATTCCCATGATGACGTGCATCCAGCCAGGGACGAAAAAGGCAATTCTCCAGGCAACAAAAGGAGCGGCTCCTGCTTTTTTTATCAATTCATACACCAAAGGCATTATAAGCTGAGTGGCCCCACCTCCCATGTTGCCCCACCCCGCTGCCGTCCCGTTGGCAAGCCCTACTATCTTACTGTTAAACATAGTACTCATCCAGTACTGACACGACACAAATGTGGCCAACGAAAACCCTATCAAGAACCTCATCGCTATGTAACCACCCGCATCCTGCACATACGACATGCAGAACACCATTGGCGCGGTGAGCATTATGAGAAAGGCGCAGCCATAACGGGGACCTAAGAGGTCACAGACTGCACCCATGGCGAGCCTAGAGAAGATGCTGCCGGAGACGGAGGCCACTCCGGCATTGCCGACGTCATGTTTGGTGAGGTTAAGGTTGTCACGGATGATGGGAACAAGAGGGGCTGCGGCGAAGGTGGAGACGAAGCAGGTGAAGAAGGAGATCCAGGAGAGGTGGAAGGTTCTCATGTGGGGGTTGGCAAAAGAGAAGAGTTTGAATACTTTAGCTTTGTGCTCAGAATCAACAGGGAGAGCGAATTTGGCAGTGTGGTCGGTAGGGACCGTAGGGGAAGCAACGGAGGACACAAAGGTTTGCTCTCTGCCAGTGACTCCATGCATGGAGCTTCCTGGAAATCCCTCAATCTCAGCCATTAATTGGGAGAGGTAACTAATCAAAGTGCTAGGGTTGTGAAGTAGTGGTGGGAAGGAAGGGAGAGGTATTTATAGGAGAGAAAGCGTTGACAATGCAAGAGGGCGGATGTGAGCCGATAGGAATCCCAACGGGTGAGAGAAAGGGTATCAATATAATTAAACAGATTCCATTTCGCCGCACGCATCTAACATGTACAAGACTCGTCGAGCATCCCAAAGGATGAGTTCACCCCGATTCACTGCATACGCACTCAACTTGCGTTTGACTTTAATCCGCGTGTATCATCAGCTTTTCATTTAATTAATTTAATTGAGCACCCTAATTCATAAACACTAACTGGCATGATCATTTTGATGATTCCTCTTGACATAATAACATTAAGCTGCTCTCAGAAGAATTATATCCGTGACGAATCCGAAGCAAAAATCTTTCTTAGTCTTATGTTTTAGGGAAGGAAGGAGTAGTATTAAACTGTGCATGCGAGAACCATATCAGACGGTGAGGGAAAAACAAGGTTCATTGTGATAGTTAGTTAGTTAGTTAGTGTGTGTGTGTGTGTGTGTGTGTGTGAGAGGGCGCTTTTGTTGCATGAATTCAGATGATGTAGCTGAAACTATCCTGGAGGGAGAGATTTTAATACATTTTGAGAAGAATGACGTGGGCGTGGGGTTAGATGTTTGGAACTTAGGATCCATGATTCATATAATATTATATGAATCCAAGTATGACAAGTTGAAGTAGGGACGTACGTAGGGCAATTGCTGAACTGCCACTCCGGGCTACCATTATAATACGTAGGGCAGATTTTGTCTTGTACCACCCCGTCTACGAAAATTTTCAGGCTTTCCATACTCCATTTTAACTGATTTTACCCCAAAAAAAAAAAAAAAATCATCTGACATATTTATTAAAATTTTCTTCTTTTATTCTCATTAAAAAAAGTACTTATTAATGGGATCAATTAATAAAATCTGCCTTCCAATTATTAAATAAGGATATTTGTAACATATTTATTAATTCCAGCTAATTTTAATTATATTTCTTGATTTGTCTATTAATAAAGAAATGGAATAAAGTATAAAACAATGTGCAGGTCAACCAAAGTGGTTTTGATCAGCAAGATATGTGTGAACACTCTTACTTTTGCTTTTTAATATTTTATATCATTGAGGTTAAAATAATGTTTTCATTAATTAATTAATTGATCCTTGAATTATAAATAATAGTCAAGTTAATTTGGAATATTAATTTAAATTAATGAATATATATATATATATAAAGAGAGAGTAGTATTAATCCATACTCAAGAATATTTGGATTTGACTGTGTCGACTACAAAATATGTAATAAATTTAAATTTTTTGGAATATCATTTTTTTAAAAAAAAATTCTATGTCAATCAAATAAGCGTTGACCCAAAACAAGAAGGGGAAAATCACTCTACAACACCAAGACACCGGATTAACTTTATCCTATATTTGGATGGAAAGATAATTAGGAGAAAAAAAAATACTATGAGGGGAGAATCCCAAAAATAGTAAAATTTTTATCATTTTTTGAAGTCTCTCTTTTTTGTATTCCCTCCTTACTATTTTCCCTCCATTCAAACACGGCCTTAGTTTAGAACCAATAAATTTTTAATTTTTAATAAGGAACCACGATTAAATCCCCTTTCCCTTAAAACGTTATCGGCAGGTTAAAAGTTGGGAGGTTGTTTGCAACTTACTGCATGGTCAATAGTTAATTGTAAAAGATTAGGGTCAAATTCTTTCAATTATTTTAGCATATAACAATATTTTTTAGCACTTCATCTTTGAAGTTAAAAGTATGAGTTGTGGATTTTTCACATATTAACGTCGAATTTCAGAAAATCCATGTGAAATCTTATGTACGCATGTTTGTATCGTTGAAACGTGATCTTTTAATCTTCTGTGTTAAAAATTGAAACATTATTTTCAAGATTTGCACAACTATGCATCAAATTTCAAAAGCCTGGGAACATCCCTTTGTATGGATTTGATACTCATTGTCCCCAATCTATTATCGACCCTATTTTCGTCTGTACTTGATCGTTGGTCTTTTAACTGTATAACTTTCCAAGAGGAGGGATAATCATGTATTATCATTATCCAGAGAAGGTGGAGTTTTGACCCTTTATTAATTGAAAAAAAAGATAAAAAAATATCATTTAAACTTTAAGATTTTAAATCAGTAATTTCTTATTAAAATAAGTTATCAATTAGGAAACAGATCCTCTCATTATCCAATTTTCTCATCATCCCTCATGAGCTCATCTGAACCATTGATTGGAAAAAGAAGTCCATCTGGACTGTTAATTGGAAAGAGGAAAGAAAAGTTGAAAGAGTGATAAATTGATGACGTGGCTTATTGTTGACCTTACAGATTGATTGGATGGACATGATTTAGAGATTATGAGAGATAATGAGAAAAGGGACAATGAGAGAAACCGGACCCTATCAATTACTGTATAAGTGTATACAGTTAATATCTATATTTTTATAGACAATAGGATTAATTTAAGATTTTAAAGCCCAGCTAATATTTTCTTGTATTTTTCCGTTATCAAAATTGTAAAACTTTTTAGCCCTAAGAAATTAATTTAATGGATTGGTTTCAAATCACAAAAACAAATTCAAATAATGAGGTCATAGACACGGGCCGCCACCCACTCAAACATTAACTGATTGTGTACGAAACCGTACATATAAACTCGAGGTGTCCCTATCAGTTGGCAATAAGTGAAACTCTCAGAAGTGGATGGCACCATAAACCCTATCGTAGTATGATCAAATTAGCCTTTCAAGACCTCTTAGAGTTATTTGCTCTATTATTTTGCGATCACACGAACACTCCTTACTGGATGAATAAAATATTTCATACGGATGGTCAAAAGGCTACAGTATTTTTTAAAAAAGAAAATAACAACAACTACTTTTTGTGGAGGATCCTCGACATTCTACTGGGTACAATACGTTCGTAGCTACATGGTATAATGTCAGGGCAGAGGCTATCCACACCTTTTAGGCCGCCACCCCCACTCCACGCCATGTTTGTACTTTGTACTAATCAACAGCTTCATAGCAGTCATGGGATTATATATATATATCATACTCAGATATTAGATCATGTTTTCCCCAAATTAAAAAATATATAACTGTTTAGGGCAGTTCATCTGAAAAGATGTCCGATTGCCGGTTGAGATGGGATCATATCCTGCCGTGGTTTAGTTTTACGAATAATTGCTACACCGCATCGTTGATAACTGACAATATTGCTGGGTCATCAAGTCGAGAATCATGTTATTTAGGTGAATCCAGCTCTATTACCAAACACAAATAAAACCGCATACGCACATACAGAGCACTCATGAATCATGATTATGTCATGTGAAATATCTTACCTCAGGATAAAATCATAAAACAGAGTATGAATAAAACATAATCTTTATTTTTTAATTTGAATCTCTATTGCGGACCTTGTCCGTTGGACAAAATTGAAACTTCAATAACAGAGAGCCTTGTTTGGGAGACACTAGTGAGATAAACAGATCAAGAGGAATGAAATGAAGGCATACTAACATCGTGCAACGCTAGTATCGCTCAAACGATTGCCACAATACATTAAACAGAATTAAGATGTAAATGCTGGGTACCCTGACACGATCTGAATAACTTCAATTGCTATGAGACAATAATTATATTTTCCTGCTAACTGGGATATGTAGTCTATAGTATCAATATCTAATTTCAATGCAGAATCATTACAAACAAACATGACGGAAGGGCAATAATCTCTATATGCACATTAAATGCTGGCACTCCCCCTTCTTTGGACTGGTTTGTAAAGCACAACCGTAACAAATTTAGAACGGAAACGATGAGTAAATCCCAGTGCCACCACGGATCTTGGGGCCTCACTGTTCTCAATATAAAGATGATTCAATATCACATTCTGCGGCAATGGCAGTGTTGCGGAAGTGTCTCTACTAGAAGGATGGCTGAGTAAAGTGTGCTGCAAATGGGGAGGAACCATAGGTGGATCACGTGTTTCGTCATCATTACAAGGGTATGCGCTGTTATAGCTCGAATCAGGTGATTTTGGAACTTCAAATCCCGCCACAGTTACTTCACCCTGCAGGTAGGTTATAGCTTAGACAAACTAATGATAAGGCGGTTGCTGCAATTATTAAGAATGAATCACTTACATGGTCTTCAGTAGATGAATTGCGCATCTTGTAAGAGGAACCAGTCACTAGCAGTATGAATACATCAATCGAAATGCAGCTCAGATTCTGAGAAGCCTGGAAAATAGCAATTTTGCCTTCAATGTTATGTGTATGGTGATTGCAAGAAGGGGATACAAGAATACCAATTCTGCATTCAACTTTTCTGAAGTGTGGTAGGACTTGATATATTGTTATGGGTTTACAAGATGCATTACAATTATCTTGGGATATAGCTTTTGGAAATGATCCTTTGTATTCACACTAATTGTTTCCCATAACAATCACAACAAATCAAGGTCTACCACAATTAAGAAAAGTTAAATTCAGAATAAATTGCAGCACATGTTACATAAAAATGATCTAGTGCTAGGCGAGCACTACCTTTTCCCCCCTCCCTACAAATCGCCATCTAAAATACATCTAAGCCCATGGATTCATACATCAGCTAGAAAGGAACGGAAAATGCTTCTCTAACTAATCACTTAGAGTCCATTAAGTAAAAGCTCCAGAATACCGGAATATTCTTATTCATGTCCTAAAAAGTACAAGTTTTTTCCTCATTTTACACCAACTAGACCTTTTCATTAGCTTAAAAAAACTTGATTGGCAAAAGATGCATAGAAGAAAGCCCCAAGACCAATGAGGATAAATTTATGAAGAACGGACAACATGAAATGACATTTTCCCAATAAAGTAAAGAATTGAAACAGAATAAATCAGGATTAACTGGGTTAAGATCAAATCAATCTACCCGCCATCACTTAGGAACTCACTGCGTCAACTGAGGACATCAAACCCTGCCGTCTATAATGAAATCCCCAGCAAGTTCCATTCTGTTAAACGTGATTCACAAACAACTGCTCTAACATTTTTATGTGAATATTATGAATATATTTATCTCATGCCAAACTCGTATTTCAAGGTACTTCTTTTACAAGATAAATACGGTTATGATAAGGTTTGCACTAAAAATCTAATTACTATGAAAGGGTACAGGCAAATACAAGTATACAACTCATAGCTCTTTTGATAAAATTAATGGTCATAAAAAATATGGGATCCGAATTAAAGGAAATTAGGGTATTGTAGAGTATATACTAAGAATCCTAATTCAACGTCTCATATCTCATCTTACAAGAAGTAAGATAATTGGGGGAAAAGGATATGCAGAAAAAAGAAAGATAACTAGAGATATATCCAGCCGAACTGAATAGTATAAAGCGCATCGAAGGACTCAATTATGTCTCTAGACTCCCTAATTATAGACCTCCCCAAAACTAGCGCGCTCACGCGTGCAACCCCAATCCCAAATCCAATGAAAGCGTAATCAAATTCAGATGGGCTCCTGAATTCTCGAATTTGGGGATCAAAATAGAAAGTGAAATGCAAATAATCAAATTTCCTGGTAGAGAAACAAAACCAAATCCGCAAGCAAGCTTAAAACAATTGGGGCGACAGAGAGCGAGTAACACAAATGTCATATCAGGAATATGAAGGGGAACGTTATTTTACTTGATACAGTATCTTTCACCAGAAAACCCAAATTCCATATATGCTTAAAACATGATTGAAAAGTGAACGACCTTATGAGGGTAAGGTTCGAACGAATAAGCCGCAATAATCAGATGAATGGGGGAGCTTTATGAAGACTAAGGTTTATCTGTGAAAAAAATAAAAAGAGCACGAAGCAATAGTCAAAGAGTTGATAAATAGAGAGAGATATCAACAATCAGAGACCAGGCAATCAGGAAACAAACCCGCAATGGCGCATGGAAGTTGCAGAAACTAAGCCGGGAAGCTGGGAAAGAAGCCACAAGGATGGGCTTTCACAAATAATAAGAGCAAGCTGGAGGACGAAATGGCACTTTCCAGAACGTGATGATCTTCGGCTTCGGGTTTCCCTGTTCGGTCCCCGGCAACTTTAACTACGGCCCAATAAGGCCCAATAATAAGAATAACAATCCGCCACTGAAGACTCCTGATAAAAAGGCTTGTGAGAAGTATCACCTTCAATAACATTTTAAATAACTTTGCAACTGACAAGTTGAGTTTAACGGAAGGAGCTAATCATTCATAATATAGTGAACTAAAGTTTAAATCACCCCTATGAGAGGTTTAAATAATCGTTAGGAGATACGCCCACATTTAACATCCGACAATGCCTGGATAATACCTATGCTTAGAGAAAAAACTTCGCAAAATGGGGGGCAATTTCAGTTAACCACATAGGAGTAAGTATATTTCAGTTAGCTCTAAAAAATTCTGAAATTTCACTCAATCCTATGGACCAAAATAAAAATAAGTTTTGTGGGGGTAAAAAGGCAGTTATAGCCCTATTTTATTTTCTTAAAAAATGTTCAATCGTTGCCGAAGCTCCGACAACTAGTCACTAGCAGCCACTCAATTGGAGCACCCTTCCATTGAAGGTTTGACATCAGAAAATTAATTTGTGTTGCTTATATGTTGATTCCTCTTATTTATGAAGAGTTCCATACTTGCAAATAAGACTTGTTTAATTTGTGTCGTTCATATGTTTATTTCATTTGTCAATGATGAATTAGACACTTGCAAATAAGACATGTTTGATTTGTTTTCTTCATGTGTATACTCCACTTGTTTATGAGGAATTGAACATTTACAAATAAGACTTATTCATGATCTTATGTTTTCTTGCTTTTTTTTTTTGGGGCCAAATCTTATGTTGCTTGTTAATCAATTAATTTATGTGGTCTATATATCTATTTCACGTGTTTATGAGAACAAGTCTCATTTGTAAGGGTCAAGCTTCGAAAAAAACATGTGAAATTAGACATATAAACAATACAGATTAAACAAATTCCATTTGTAAGTATGTAAATCAAGAGCAATTTGGGTTTACCTAGCCCGGTTGAAAAGACTAAGGCCTTAAAAAAGGGCTAAATACCAGGAGGGTTCACAAGGGGGCCAAAGGTCCTAAAATACCCTAGTTCACAAAAAAAAAAAAAAAAAAAAAGTCAAGAACAATTCCTATTTGTAAGGGTCAAACTCTTCAAATCTTTATGAATAAGTGAAATTAGACAAACAAATAATATAAACCAAACAAGTCTCATTTATAAGATATACTTACGACCAGTTATCAGAACTCTCATGTCGATTGAACCTTTTATAAAAAGCATAAATAAGGGCATCTTTGTCTTTTATCCACATATCTTAATTCCATTTGAGGATCATATTGTACTATAAAATTCAGAATTTTGCGAGGGCGATAAACTTCCTCCTGCTAAGTGAAACCTTTCCCCCCCAAAAAAAAAAAAAAGCGAGGGTAACGAGTGTGGGGATTCAGCTCAGCTAGGGAGTGGGGACCAAGCGTCAACTGCCACCCAAACGAGGGCTGCAATATCACCGGGGGCAAAATCCTAGAGCCTCGGCCTTCTCCCTTCCCGCTCAGCGAAGGTCCAGAGAAAAAAGTTTATCAGGACATAAAATTTATTTACCAAAATCAACCCTGAAAGGAATTATTTAACAAATTAATATTACAGTACCATATACTATCAAGAAGATGATGCAGGTATTTAGCAACAAAAGAATGAAGTACTGAAACCGTAACTTTAATTGGATTGTGGCATCATATTTCATATAAAACTTGAGATCAATCGAATTATTCATATAATTCCTGCTTATACTCCTTTGTCCGCATATATAAGATCATTTTAATCAAATTGTGGAATTTTAGAAAACAATTAAAATCAATTAAAAATAATGAATGTGTTGAAAATATAATATATTTTTTAAATACACCCCTATTCATACATGAGAAAGAGAGAAAGAATAATGATAAGAAAAAGAAAAAAAGATAATATATAGTAAATAAATAGTACGAAAGAACGAAGACAAAATAGATAATACAATTTTTATTATTGAAATAAAATTAAATGATATCGAATAATACTGATAAACTTGCGTATAATGACATGGAAGCGTCACTTTTGAAGTGTGATTCCGTCATGTGATGACGTCATAACTGAACCCGTGACCTAGGGTGAATCTACAGTTGAGCGTACTCCATTGGTCATTGGACCATCACCATTTCCCCTTCTACCGGTACCTGCGCGTTGGGAAAACATTGTTACTGTTTATTTACTTCATAATTTCATATTCCGTAAATACTTTCTCGGGTTTTTTTTTTACATAACGTATTTTTCAAAAATAAAACATTATTCAAATTGTAAATGTTTAACCAAAAGAAATAACAAAGATAAGGGATCCACCTTTTTTTACAAGTGTCAAACATTTGAATCCCTCCGTTTCTTTAAAAGGTTTATTTTGAAATTGTGTGAACATTAAATATATTTTTATCAGTTTTACTTCTAATTAATTTTCTCATACACTCTCTTTCAACGTTTTTTCCATTATTACTCTTTCTCATTTGCCCACTTAATTAATTATGATAGTTTTATTAAGTTATTTAGGTATTATAATATAATAAAGGCGGGAGTCCTACTTCTGTGTCTCTAAGTAATAAAAATATAGTTAAATATTAGGAAAAGGGAAGGGATCTGAGGGGCACGTGACGGAGCGGAAGGCTGTCAGACTGCGACCCACTACCCCTCACGCTTTACTCGTTCCTCCTCCTCCTCCGTCCTCAACAACTCTTTCCTTCAATTTTGTCCCCTTAATTATTACCCTTTTGAGCAAATAATTAGGCGACGAGGTTTATTACAAAGTACCCGTTTAAGTCGTTGTGCGTAAATTTAGTACCCTCAGAATCTGTCATACACACGCAGGTATGTATGAGGCAGTCTTTGGCAGGAGGTTAGGGGCTTTGAACAGGTCAGCATGAACTGGTGATTTGGCCATGTTTGCGGCTGAAGAAGCATTTGCTCCAAGAAAGAGGGAATAATAAAAGGAGCAGCCCCAGGTGTGTGTGACGCCTGCCATAAACTTCAGAATTAGCATTTATAATTGCTTCCAGTGTTTCAGATCCCAAACAACGTAACTATGTGGCAACGTGCCTCTGATAAACTTAACATGTACACACACGTGTTTGTTTGAAAATAATGAAAGGTATGGCGACATCTGCCGGAAGAGCAGGGAAAGAGTAGGATAGGGATAGTCCATACTCAAGGAGTGATGGAGGTCAATTTTTTTTTCCTGCTCAAAATTTTGCGTTTGTAAATTGAGGAACGTGCGTGACTGGAGTCATAGGTACTAATAATAAATATGAATAGAAGCAGAAAAAATAATAAAATAATAAAATACCAACATAAAAAATGTTTTCAATTAAGCATCCACACGACAGACAAAAAATTATGCCCCTGCGGTGAACGTTAGGACTTAGAACGGAGAAGAGACAGTTTTTTAACTTGAAAACCTAACTTAGGTGTGGGTTGCAACTTGCAAGCTTGCAATCATAAGAATGACATCACAACACATCATCTTGAATTATTAAGTTTTAACAATTTTTGTTAGTTTAAGATTTTTATTGATCTAAGCGAAATAGGTTGAAACTAACCTAGGGACAAAAATAATGGGCTTGTGTAATTATTGTGTGGGGTTATGTTATGATGAAGTTGAGACGAAATATATAGTTGACAGGGGATGATATAGATGGATGAAGGGAAAAAGGGGAAAGCAATGGGGTGTGATGTGATGATGGGGGAATAAGATAAAGAAAGAGAGGCCGAGAAAAATGGATGGCCTGCTGGGAGCGAATGGCGGGAAAAGCAAAGAGATCCAGATCATGTTGTACGGACTGGGCCACCCTCCTGCCTCCACTCCCCTCTGTCAATCCACCCTCCTTTCCTGTTAATATTAATGCCTAGTAAATATAGTACGAATGTATGCATGTGAAAATCATCAACCTAGAATTAGAGATATAAGATATTTCCCCCCCTTTTTTTTAACAAAATTTCAATTTGAAAAAACACGGTCAACGTCTGATTCGCGCTCAAAATCTTCAAGCGTGGCACGTAACACTGCGACTGATGAACACAACCTGTTATTGACAAGATATCAAACTCTTGAGATCGTGGCAACTGGAGAAAGATTACCGCAAGGTTGTGTTTGGTTTGGGGGACGGGAGGGGTCCATATTCCCTCCTTTGCTAATTTGGCTTGAATTTTTAGATAGAAATAAAGTTAAAATTTTAATCAAGGATATTTTTGTTTTTATAATTTTGCAGCTCAAGGATTGAAAACACAATAATAGTAGGAGGCGGCTTTACAGCAATCCCATTTTTATGGTATTTCTAATCTCTGATTATCCATCTGTAGTCCTTCATATCAAACGATATATTATAACCTAATCCTTAATCCGATCCCAATCTCTAACCCCCAATGCTTCTTACCAAACTGAGCCTTAGAGTTTTGCAGTATTGACCGAAGTGGAAGACATGAACTTGGTCTGATACAGCATGACTCATGAGGCTAATGCAAAATCCAAACCCAAAGATGGATAAATGGAATTGTGATTCCAACTTGTTGATTGTACAATTGACATTTTGAGGGGAAGGTTGTTCTCTTTCAGCTGCCTTCGCTTTCCCTTTACCAAAAAATTATGTTACGCTTGATACAAACGAATGTCAACTTTTAGTTTTATTCGAGCTCTTGCTAACAAAAATTATTTCTTAAGATCAATTTTAATAATTAATGCTGGTGTGTTTGTAGAAGTTGTAGAGAGTGGTGCTATTTAAGATAAAACTCGGATTAAGTTATTTATATCTATTAAATTAATTTTTTCAATCACATTTGTTATTACTATAAACTATTAAAATGCATATGTTCATTTGTAAAATCATCAACGAACACTTGTAAAATTTTGCATTTGCTGTTATAATGTAAATTGATATTTGTAAATTTTCATACACACATATATTATTTTATCTTTGATAGCTGTTAAAATGCATACACACACGTGTAAATTCACTTATAAAATTGACTCAATGAATATATATAGTGGCTTGATCTAAGTTTTGTTTTACCATTTTTAAGTCCCAATATTTATTATTGTGTTTTTTAAACGAAAATAACCTTTAATCGCTTTGCTATCGAAAAAACGGACATATAATTTTTTGGTGTAGCATACATTATGTTGATGTTAAATGGATTAATAATCCCTATTGTCCTTAATACATAACCTATTTACAGTATTTAATTAGATTAAAAAATTTAATTAAGTTAGTTAATATGATGGGTATTTTTAAAAACATCCATAATCATCTTTGTTAATTCTCTCATTCCCAATCCTTTTTAATTATTATTATAGAAGTATCAATAGAGGTAAAGCAATAAAAGATTGTAAAATATAAAAAATAGGTTTTATACTTATAACTGAGACCAATTTTTTTAAATAGATCTTATGTTAAAGATAAGAGATAAAACTTTAACAATAAACTGTGCCACAAACTGAAACAAGGAAAAATTTCTCCGTTAAACTTCCAACGGCAAACTTGACGATATTTAAATCGTACGTGATCTATAAATAATCCTTTCATAAAGTGAACGTTGATCGAAGTAATTAAGCAGGGAGTCTGAGTCTGACAGATTCCTTAATCCCATTTGCTAGAGCGATAAACAAGTTCATCACTACGTCACTCTGTTTAATATTATTAATCGTTTGTTCAGTAGTGCATTGGCACTGCGAGGCAGGATGCATATTTATCAAGTATCCCTGTCCATAGTGACATACAGATGTCCCCCTTGCAGCAAGGCTTTTGAATTTTCACGCATCTCCTTTGTTGACAGTGATATATGTACCAGGCAATAGTATAGCATACCCAAAAAAAAAATGTCAGGGGTATATTTGTCCACATCATTTATGGGTCATCGAAGTACTTTCCGCGACTCAGCCCTTCAGAGATTAAAATCGATCATATATTCATACGTGTGTAAAACTTTTTCAATGATAATTTTTCAAGAGCGTTTATTAAAGCATATTACTAGATTATGGTACTAACATTAGCAATGGAATTTGAACCTGTGGTTTTTGGAATAATAAATGGCAACCTTATCAATTGAATTAATTATTTATTGTTGGCTCATAACTTTAATTTACAGAACCAATGAAAGTTAATTTGTGAGACAATTTTAATATGGTGTACTGATATATGAAATGATAAACAAAGTGTGGCACTTTAGAGTTTTTTCTTTTTCGGATAAACCATTTCAACCAACCAATCATCAATCCATATTTCATTCTTAAAAATTTGTAATAAAGACCCACTACTTATGAAAAATAGGTTGGGTTAAATCCATTAATCAATAAATATAATTTATTATTAAACATTAAATTTATTTTCATCTTTGACTATATTACTTTCTATATGTGATTTTTCTCTAGATAGGGTCATTGATTTATATATTCATACGTGTGAGGAGTAAATGTTTGCTTTATCTAAAACATTGTATAGCACAAAAAAAATCTCTCTCCTAGTAAGATTTAAAACTCGACTTATAACACTATGAAGAATTAGCCAATTCAGCTATAGTCATCTCCCATTTATTGTGGTCCTCTAAGGTTTATGCGGGGTTTCTGGCCATAGAATCAAATGCGAGTAGTTATAACTTGTGTCTTTGTACCACTTTTGTTGCCACAAGTATAGGCGATCCTATGGCAATTATATAAGGCGAGGGGGTCCTTGTGGCACCGTCACTCCACCTATATATACTTATATATATAACTAGGGTTTGAGTGATAATACATTTGGCAAAGTAGGCATAGATACAGCTAAGCTTGAACGAATGGGAGCAAAAAATGGGAATGAGGCGGTGATATAGGCGAATTTATTTCCACCAATGAAGCAACCCCTATTGGCTTTTGCCCACCCCTTCAATATAAATACGCGCCCTCCCTTGTGCTACTGTTCCCATATATTCCAAGTGGCTCCCTTCTCTTTCTATCATTTCTGCTTAGATCTCTTCTCTTTTATATTTCCTCCTTCCTTAAACCTTCACCTCCTCCTTCCTTCGTTACTCGGATTAATTCTTCCTCTCAAGAATTTTTCTCTAGGTTTGATTCTTCAACATCTTCTTCGTTATAGAGACTCTTTCTTAATCCAAACCATAGTGTTTATCAAACACGTACAGCCAAACTCGTAAGTTTCTGAGGCAGTCTATCTGCCTTTAATTTGAATTCATCCCCTTCCCCTTCAAGTCTTGGTCGATTTTTCCTGTTACTCCCAGGATTCATCTTTGTCTTTGAAAACTTTTTATGATTTGTATTTTTCCTCTTCTTTTGTTTCGTTCGAGAGAGAGAGGTTGAGGTCTCTCGTGGTAGCTAGATTCCTTCCGGTTCACAAGGCCTCGCACGTGTCCCAAACATGTTTGAACCACTGGCAACAGGCCACTTGCACAAGCTCCCTGCTCGTGATCTTGCTGCTAATAAAAAATTTGCACACAAATCTATAATTAATCGCCCCCTTGTTTCTCTAATCTGTTCCACTTGGTCCTGGTGCTCCTCTTCTCAACTTGTCTATTAACCGGCCTTAAATTTTTCTTGAAGCCACACACACACACACACACACATATATATATAATTAAATATTTCCTTTTGGATGATGAAGGGAAGCAAGAGTTGCAAGGAGGGGCCTGTCAGTCGTTGTTTGCAGATGTAGCATCATCAAGATTCACAAGCAAACGTGGGTGCGATCTATACTCTCAGCGAGTGCCAAAGCCACGGTCCCTTTGGAAATGAGAATCTTGATGATGCTGCATCGGCCATAAACGGCTTTAAGGTAGATCATAGGTACTGTTGATTAAAAGGGGAAAAAGAAAAGGTGGGGAGGGAAGGCCATAATTCAGAGACCTTCAAAGATAGTGTCTGCTCCGCTCAATTGAATATCAACAGGTGTCTCTTCCTCCTTTCCTTTCTGTCCTTGTCAGGTGGGATTTAATTATATTCTTATTTCCAATCTAACTAATACCATTTTTTTTTTAAATATTGTTAATAGTGGCACATCAATGTGGATGGCCTGCCCTTGCTTCTTCATGCTTGTCATGACACGTTTGTATAGCTCTCTTCTGCCTCTGCAGACAATTCTAGGTTATCAGAGGCGAGCTATTTTGCAGGCTCCGTTAAAGTGGCTATTGGTTCTCTTGCCTGCTATGACTTCACAGATCTATCATATATGTATGAATTTAATTCATTATTTTATCAGTAATATAGAATGTTTTTCAGGTTCCTGCGGAGAATTCCCTTGACCTAAATTAAGAGGGATTTAGAAACTGAAGAGGGAGAGAATTCAGATCTGTATACTTGAGGTCAGTCAGTACTGGGCAGACCATCTACCTTTACTATTATTTTTATCTCTTGGATGGGTAGAGAGTTGGCTTCCGCTGATTTGCATTTTAATTTTAGTTTTAATGGATGATGGCGCTTGGTGGAATGTTATCTTTTGAAATCAATGTGCCACTAGCTAATAGTTTTCTGGGTTTTTTTTGGTAATATAATATAGTCCTCCTCGCATCCGTGTAACATATATAAAGAATTATTATATTGTACGTTACTGTCATATATAGTAGAAATTAAATACTTCTGTTAATTAAGTAAAGCGGGAGGACATTCAATTCTTCCAAACGTATTTTGCAACTTCGGAAGTTCAAGCCGAACTTGGGAATAGGAAATCACGGACATTTTCTTAAATCGATATGTACGTAGCTTTGGGTTTAGTTGAAAACGCACTGATAATAATATGCGCCATGCTTTTGTTGGGTGGACCAGTACAGCAAGATGGAGATCATGGTTGGATGCTCTGTGTAAGCATATACTCCATTAAACGTATGGATGAGATATTTCGGTCCTTGTATATTATTCACCTTTTGAATTTATATATGCATATATTGTGATAAAAATAAATAGGTCTTTTCGAGCATTATACGTCTGTGACTGTGTCTGTTCAGTCTATTCATGATCATGGAAATCTGTGTGCCCCCATCACTCTCTAGTAAGCCTTGGTTCACATAATTCTCCTGCGCTTTAAAGTCGATTTTGCCTTGCATATCGTATATGTGTGGCTCTGTGAGCACATCCGCAGTAAAATCAGAAGAATATAATGTGAGTATATTATATATAAGGCTCACCCACCATCTTCAGATCTTTTCATTCATAAGCAAACAGAATATATATGTATATATAAAATATAATATTTTTCTTGGAATTTTGGCATCTATATACATACATTTGATGAGAGTGTTGTCTTAAGCCCGACGAGATATGTGTATACTATTAGCATCATATTTGGAGCAATATTTATCGTATTTAAGTCATGATGGTGTTATTTAAGCTGAGTCACCTAATTAATATAGAGTAGATAGGGTAGTTGGTCGGAGGGCGCAGCTTGCTCTACCTTGGATGAGGGATCTTTTCAAAGTGAGCAATTTCTTCTGCTTTCATAGAGTGGTACGTAAATGCCAACACACACACACACACACTTGTGGTTCCCAGGCCAGGTCTTAAAGTTACATGTGAACAATTGAATAATGATTCAAGAATACATGTACATTTTCTCATCGTGGTAAAGTCAGGACGTGTATGATGCAACTTTTTGCAGGGACTTCATATACGTAACTGGATTGTTCCTACACACTTGTTAATTATGAAACTGGCTAATCAGATAGACAAATATGAGAGTTCATCGATCATATATGCAATCTATTAATTGTTGTTGATATTTATGTGTTCTGGATTTGATTTGCAGACCTTTTATGGTTAAGTACTTATTCATGTAATGGCCCTTTATAAGTTACTTAATATGACCTCTTAAGTTCCTTCTTCACGCTATTATCAAATGGTACTGGTTGATCTGACCTTTAAGTTACTTAATATCTTCCTATGATAAGATCCCTTCCTTTTTTTTTTCTCACAGCCTATCCATACATTTGATGTATAAAAGCTGCAAATGCAGAGCGCATTTATTCATCCACTGGCATCATATTAGTTATTGCATATCCAAATATCTAAGTGCTCATCGATGGATGAGTATTATTTATCTTGAGGGTGATAAATTAATGCTGGGAAATGATGCAATGGGTAAATATATGAAATTTTCAACTACTTGCCCCAATGTCGTTTGATGAGACGATGAGATTGTGACTCTGGGTCGTTGAAAACCCATATTCGTAGTTTTTAAGGACGACGGGGGCTTAATATTTCATCTTGATGTTGCAGAGGCAACTAGATATGCTGGGTCGTTTTGCAGAGGGACGCAGCTCACATGCCTCGATCTGCTACATTTGGTGCATGGATCCATCGTCCAATGACCGGTGAGTCCTAACAAGATCATGGACCACACAAATTAAATGGACCGGATACTTAAAGACTGTTTGAGAAAATGGTGGAAAAGCATGTTTACGTAAGTCGAAGCTGGAAAAGCATGTTTACGTAAGTCGAAGCAGAACTTTTCTCACAAACTTACCTAGTATATCGTAAATTATATTGAAAAAATAATTTTTACCGCTAATCTAAACAGACATTTAATTATATTTTGCTTTGATTTGCCATGCAGTGACTTAACTTTCCCAATTATGAGGATTACTGGTGAGAAAGGAACTGTTTGTTTTATGTTAGGTATTTGTGATCGATTCTGTTTATGATATATATATCAGTGATCACGAAGTATAATTGAAACCAGATTCTGAGCTTTCAATGGCGTCATTCCAATCCACGATGCCAGTGGTTTCTACATATAATTCTATTTTGTTTCATATGACAGTTACTTGACACTCCTTTTGATTTGTTTTGCACCATACTTTGTTATAATGTCAACCTCGAGCAGACAGACCTGGCCCAGCGTACGAGTTGAACAATACGAGAGGCTTAGAGATGTGGAGTGATGATATGAAGAAGAAGAAGAAAGTGAATGAAAGAGGAGTGTAATATAATGGTGGGTTTGAACTTTGAAATAATGGTGAGTGCATGCAGAGAGGAGTGGAGCCAACAACAAAATGGAAATGTAACATAATAAGGGCTTTGAGGGTTGCAGATAAAGCGACGGATGAATCATGAATGGTGGGGTGAGAGGAAGCAGAAAAGAAGGGAGAGATGGGAGGGAAGGGGTTAATGGATGGCAGAAATGGTGGGTGTACATGTGGCAGGCATGCAACTCAAGGACAGTGATGGGCCTCACTCACTAGATCTTTTCAGACAACACAATCCCTCCCTGTTCCCCCCCACAGCCCAATAATTATTCTTTTTCTTTTCCCCCCTTCCGGTAAAAATCATCATCATTTCATATTTCAACAAGTCATATTAGCCTCAAAGGGGTTCGGATTCCACTTGAGTTTGACTCCATAAAGAGGATAAGTCATATTAGAATACTATACTCTTTCTAGTTCAGATTTGAGGTTGAGTTGGATTCCAAACAAAGATAGTCCTTTTAAAAATGTTTTTTATGTTCGTATGGATGATTTAGTGTTCGTTTGGAATAGTTTATTTTTAACTTATAAGTGCTTATAAATCGTGATTTACAGTATACGATGTAATTATATGAGAGGGGTCATTTATTTTCCAAAACAAAGCTATTCCAAACATAATATTAAATTAGAGACCTTAACTTTTATTTAAAGCCACAAGCCTCTCCCTCCCATGTTCTTTGGTTTATTTTCCATTTCTTACTCAAACCCTCCATTTTTTTTTTTTGATAGTACATGATAATATACGACCTACTCAGGAATCATCTTCTTGAATCAACATGCAATCTCGTCCCTTTTTCATTAGCTTCACCAATGCATCTTGAATGATTCAATTTCAGAAACAATGATTTCCAAGCAGAAATACATTCATCATAATACAACCCAAACTGCTGAACGATTCCTTCTCCTCGGTAATTTATGTTGACAATTTTTAGTAACACAGTGCATCATAAGCATTTACTTAGATGAGCAGCTTTGAATACTTTTTAAGGAAAATTAGATAGGTTAATTAAAACGTTCAAACTTTAAGAATTTGAGTTAGAAATAATCTCGATCAATTTAAAAAAACCCATGATTTTTTTATAGAAAATTTATTACTTATACTAAAATGTTTTGTCGGAAGAAGGAAAAAGTGAAGACCCTACCCATTACATAATACAATCTCTCGATTATCTGCATGTAACTGCCACACAATCTCTATTATTGATTTATTTCCTTTGCCTGGCCGTTCCCTCGAGTCCTCCAAATGCTTCTCTACTCCTTACTTCCTCATCGCAGGCTCTCTATCTTAAGCATTGCGTACTACTCCTTTCCCGCAGGCTTCTCGACGAAGTACAATATTGTAACCAGTTTAGTTATTGTTGGCTTTATTTATTTACTTTTTTGAAATCAAATTAATTTTAAAACGCCATCAATTCACTAACTGAGGCGCAACTTATTTCAATATTTGAAATGCTATTGCAAATACACCAGGAAAATTGAAAATTCTCATATAGAGGGTGTAAAAAGGATAAGGCTAGCGACCATCAGTGTCCACCCAAATAACTTAATTGGTAATCATTGGATCATTGCTTTCAGAGCTTAAATTAGAAGAGCCAGATTTGATACTGATCACCATAATATAATACAATTAACAAAATTTTATCAGTAATTTATTGTGTTTTGGTGCCAACGATGTTTGCACCTTCGTGTCTAACTCTAAATCCTATAAGGCCCCCGTGGTCTCATCCCAGCTAAAAGTCACCGAAACAGCCAAGAGATGATGGATTTGTTGGGAAGCGCAAACCCTTACTATTACTGTATACACGATGGACTTGGGAACGCTATTACTGCTAATATTATTTTAAAGGGCCTGAGCGACAGAAAAGAGCTTAATTCTAAGAGGAGAGCAAGGTAAGAGAAAACCTGTACAGCTACGTTCGAGGGGCACCAGAAAGAATGGGATCAAAGACAGAGGATCCACCCTTTCTAATTGCAGGAATACTAAGAGAACGTTTTCTCAACTTGACTCGGCCAGAACCTGGAGGAGGCAGACTCTCCTCACTCTTCTCCATAAGCAGAGAGTAATAAGAACACATGGGCTCCAGCACTGGCTCACTTGTACTTCTAAGAAAGAGATCCAAGTTCTCGTTATCACAATATTTATTCGCCGAAACTGTGGTCAGCTTCCTCTCGGAATCCTCTTCCTCATCTGGCCGGTACCCATTTTCCTGCATGTCTTGCATTGCCAGATCGTCGTAGTCTTCATCAGACATAGTAGACTCCTCATCCACTGAGCCTACCTGTTCCCAGGAAAATGAAATTTTTGTGACAATAGAAATGTTGGGAACTCTGCTCTAAGGTAAATTTTCTTGACTAATGAAGTGAGAACACTACCTCATCATCGACTCGTTGATCTCTACCATCACTCAAATCGTCGTCACTGCCAACCTCCGGTGGATCATCAATCTCTTCATCACTACCATGCACTGAATGCTCCTCCTTGAGCTGGAATATAGGATATACAACATTAAAGACAAGCAGGCGAAGCTGAATAATTATTATAAACCCAAATTCACAGATTTTCCCCTTTATATTAACAAGAAGTTAATTTTCATGTTCAACCAAGGAATCTATTGGTAGGATGTTCAAGTTTACCTCCTTTGCAGGTACATCAGAAAACCTGGGTGAGCTGCAGCCCGATGAAAGATATCTACTCCCAGTTTCGGTCCCATCAGCCCTTGACTCATCCACACTTCCAGCACGACTAGTACCACCATCGCTGGGCCATGCACTGATCCCATACAAACCAAACTGAAGATTTACGGGTTCTGCCTTGCTAATTTGTAATGGTCCATACATTGGATTTCCTATTCCATTCCATGATCCAGGGCCCCTTGCAGGCTTTCCATTATTGTCAACAGAATTAACAGGCCAAGCCTTTGCCACAGATCCATCAGTATTCACAAGAGCCATCAGATGCCGTGAAGAGCCTTTTCTCTGTATCAACTGAAACATTCCTTTTGAGCTCAAAGAATTGGCTGCACACTGATTCCTATATTCCTCATCAACAACAGTCACTGTACATCTGATGGGATCATATAGTTGTTCACCAGCCTCACGCCTTCGGAGACAGCTGAAGACAGTAGCATGGATGGCTGCCACGCTCTTATCAACATTGGTATTGTTTATTTTTGGAACAAAATACTTGTCAGCACGCTTACAAAGATAATCCTGGATTGTTCTGATGTTACGAATATATTTCACATATTTGTTTTTAGCTGGGTCCAGAGTCATATACTTTGCTCGTACGGCAAATCGTTCCAAGTGCTTGTCCTCATTTGCAATATATATCATGAATGGTATGATTGAAGGATGCTTCTTCATTAGCCCCATCTGTATGAGGATTAAGTAATTATCATTTCAGGTGAATATACTATCACATATAACTAACCAAAAAATAAAAAACAGTGAGGGAGTGAGAGGAGAAGAAAGAGATATCAAAGAACTCAAATATTGACATACGATAAAGTTGAGGCTCAAGTGAACACCCTCGACAACAACTGATTCTTTTCGTTCTTCCCAGGCAGTAATTAGTCTATCAAGACTGTCAATCACCATCTCACTCTGTGCTTTATATCCTTCAACAGCCATTTGTTTTCGACTTAGCAATTCAGTGGTGCAAGAACCCACCTCCGATTTCTGTGCATCAGAATTTCCAGAGCATTGATCCACTGTTATTTCATCCTTTTGAACTGATCGTGACACAACAGCCAGCTTTTTTGCTTTCCTTCTGGCCTTTGCTTCTGCAACTGCTACAGGATCCAAGCACTCTCCTGCATGATAGGTAGAAGCCCATAACAAAGGGTTTTCCTTCTCATCAGCAAAACTTCTCATCATGTGCCTAATAGAGTCGGTTGATAAGACTGTTGTGATTCCTAACCTGTAACCCTGAATAGAAGTTTAAATGGTTCTCATTATAACTATTAAATGTTCTGCCAGTTAATAATCCTAGTCATCCCAAATATTTATGTATCCATAATTGCAAAACCACAACTATTTGCTCCGCAAATATACCAGCAATGCTGACAAGGTGGATTTGCCACAGCCGCTAGTGCCACACAACAACACTGTTACTGATTCCTTCCGTTCCCTAATCCTGCCATCAAAGATTTTTTTTTTTTTCAAAAGAGGGAGATTGTATTTCATATCAGAAAATAACCACCTCAAGGTCAATTAGCGGCAAATTGCGCTATGGAACCTGTTAGTCTATTGATTTTTGGCATGCTAACTAAAATTGTAGCAGGAAGTGGGGAAACGGTATCTAGAATCCAAGTGTAAGGATTTAATATTGCGAGAATAGAAGTCCCTATTTTGAGTTCCTTGAAAGTTTATTAACCAGATTTGACACAAATTGAACAAGCAGTGTTCTGATTATAGAAATAGAAAATGCAGAGATAGCAGCAATTCGAAGAAGATGCCACAGGAGGAAGAGCATATCCAAGAGGCATCACAGTTAATCAAGTTGATCTTGGCAAGAACCAACGTTAAATCTCATAGATATTGCTGGTTACTCTATTCAGGTATGTCAGATTTAATGGTTAGATTTGACACCCGGCTTAAAGCGAAAAGATATTTAAGGAAATGCGAAGATCAAACAGCTTGTATTCGAGCGTATAAGGCAACCATCCCAGCATATACCTTTTACTTTTACATATTGGTAGGAAGGGACCAACATCATAATGTGCTAGCGCCAATATAACTTGTAATTTTGCCCTCTTAAAAAATGTAACTATATGCATTTTCTTTGTAGAATAGCTTGATCATGATCACACCAACCACGCACCCCATTGTAGCCTTTTTTTTCCTGTTCAGGTATATATATATATATATGGTCCTCAATACAAAATAAAATAGTACCATACCTGCATGCTAGAACCAAGTCAGCTCTCTGGTTGGGACCCACATACTTATACTCAGACAAAGCATCGCAAACAATATCTAAAAATTTTTCCCTTCGAACAAATGCAGTAGTGCGCTTTTTATACATTTCAAATGGCACACTCTTGGTTTTCTCATCTTTCCCTGCAAAGAATTGGTTCATACCATCTGCTTCTGCTTTCTCAAAATTTTCCTTCGGAGGATGCAGATCTGATGCGATCATTCCATCAGGCATCATAGACAAAGCACAGCTCTCACTCCTTATGATTTCGAAAACCCTTTGGCTGATCTGGTAAAATGAAGGCATATTAAAATATTAAAATGAAAGCCTTGGTGCCATAAGATGACAATTAACCACAATACAACGACTAATCTATAAAAAATTTTCAACGCAAAATGAGCCTCCTCTAATTACTAAATTAAAGTGAAACAATAACAGGGAAAACAGGAATATAAAAAAAATAAAGAGCAGCTGTAGAGCAACTCAAATATACAAACTCTTTAGATTGAAGAGTGCACTTCAAATGGATCATCATTCACCAGACTAAACTCTTCCAGTGCTTTTATAAGAGTGCCAGGTATCCTTCTCGCCATGGGTAATGATAAAGCAAACGGACAAGAAAATAAAATAAAATAAGCATCAAGAACAGGTCGTTGAAATGAATGATGGATGGGCAGCGTAAGACAAAAGTTATTAAGCATATGCGCATCAGTCAGCAAAAAACATAGAACAACCGACCAAACCGGTCCGCCTCGTAACACAACAAAATAGTTTCGATAATTTTGGTTAAATTTTCACTACACGACGCCGGGCTCAGAAAATTTATATTTAAAAAAGAAAGAAAAGAAATCCAGATCGACCAATGTAGATGAAGCACAAACCTTCCACCCATAGTGGGAGACGTCAAAACACAAGAAATAAAGATTCTTGACAGGGAATGAGATGGAAAAGGAACGGTACAAGTTTTGACGATCAATTAATTTGAAAAGGAACAAAAGAATCACGAGTGAAGTGAACTATTATTATGATGTGCACATACCTTAAAAGCATGTCGTGCTTTACAACCCATGAGCTGCAGCGTACTCTGGAGAACAGGTCGTGCATACCTAAACGACTCCCTATCATTATCTTCCTTATCGACATCGTCCACCACCACAATGAACAGTATTTTTCCCGCCTCAGCCATACCTGCACATTGATACGGCAAACGGCAGAAGGAATCAGAAAAGGGATAGCGGTCATGCAAGGAATAATAGGAATACCAAAATCAACAGTAAGCGAAGGACAAAGACTGACAAAGGAAAAGGACCCGTAACAAACGCGTTTAATAATAGATAAACAGGCGACAAATGACACAGAAGAAAAGAGAGACTTAACGGCAATGTAAAGTTTGGGACAAGGAGAAGAGGATTGAAGGAAAGAAAAGGGGAAAGGAGAAGGATGTAGAAAGCGGAAGGATGGGGCAATGTGAAAAAGCGAGGCTAGAGAATGCAGAGAGATCGGGATCTGGTGGGCATTTAGGATTCTGAGAAATCTGAGCGACTCAGGGTTGGGTTCCACGCATCCAAGCCGACAATGCTCCACGGGTCGCTCTGGTGTGGATGCCGCACCACCGCTTTCTGGCTCCAGAATCAAAATGACCGATTTCGCCTGGGCGTTCGGCGCAATTCTTCCACCTCCGGGGCTCGCTTTCTCTTATAGCGGGAGAATCCGCTGGTGGGCCATGCCTACGCTTCGGGAATCAAGGCGTCGTAGATTCTCTAATTTCACTCTCAACAAGTGGGGCCCTGTCACGCCTTTCGTTCTCTTGCTCCCTCTGCCATTATTTATCATCATTTATAATTACATTCCCGCCGGATTCCTCTCCTAAACATACTGATTTTTTAGTTTGGTCCAAAGATACACCAAATGATTTATTTTTTAAATAAAATATATTCAGTCATAATCTTATTTGCCGATGTCCATGCAACTTAATGGTATCAATGTCAGGCTTTGAATCATATAACCAAATAATGAGGTCATCATCTTAACTTTCAACTATTTATGCATAAGCCTCAAATATCAATTATATACCAACTTTAATAATATTTTTGTGTATGCATAAGTCTCTCAAACTTCAAGTTATATAAGTTCCTAAAATTTACTATATGTAGATATGTAATGAATAAAACTACTAAAGTAAAGACCCATTTGATATGTTAGAATTGATTTTGATAGAAATAAAAATAGATATGCATATAAAAATGGAAATGAGATTTAAAAGCATGTTTGGTATATCAAGAAAATTAGATATGATTTTTAGGTGAAAAGACCAAAATGCCCTTCTCAAACAATTTTTTTTCCAGAAAAAACTTTGAAAACAAAATCTTTCCTTACATGACTTTCAGAAATGAGATCTTGGGTTGTTCTCGGGTCCATGAAGAAAACTACGAGATTTGCAGGTGTTTAGCGAAGCTCGATGAAGAAGGTGACGAGATGAAGGCGGCGAAGCTAGATCATGGGTCACAAGTGTTGGCAAAGCTCGAGTGTGGATCACAGGTGTCGTGCGAAGCACGATCGTGGGTCGCACACCTCGGCGAAGCTTTAGCATGGGTTGCACGCGTTGGTGAGATCGTGGGTTGCAGCCTTGCAGGTGTTGGGAAGCTTGATGAAGAAGACGACCAAGCTCAGTGAAGGGGCAAAAAAGAATTTACCTAGATGGAATTGGAAATCTTTGCTTTTTGGGCGGAGGCCAATATGATAGAACTGGAGAGATTTGGCTTTCATATTCATACCAAACAAATTTAGGCATGAAATTAAGATCCAATTCCAATTCCACACCCCCAATTCCATCATACCAAACACGCCCCTAAAAGAGTTCAAAAGAATTATTATAAAGTTTTAAAGTGAAAAGCAGTAACCTTATCTTCTCTCTTTCTGTCCTACCAGGAACCTCTACCTCGATGCTATCAATGACCTTATAAGAGAACTGTTGCGGTCCCCATAAAAGAAGAAAGGTCTTTGCGGATCGTACCGTAGAAAGCGACTTGAATCACCTAGTTGTTTTTCGAGATTGGCTTGGTGTTCAGACAATCAGCACTTTCTTCGGGTGACAAGGACACTACCTTTCCAGTGCCGTTGGGAAAAAAGTTGAGTCCCATTTTGTCTTACATAAGGTTCTTGGCCTTAGAATTCTAAGATTAGAATCAAAGGTGGAAGGAGATTCTCACTTAGGGTATTGCATTCCCATTAGAAATGCACTTCCTTTTTGGATGATTCATTTCATTAGTGGGAATAGGCAGAGAAGAAAACGTCCTTCGCGCAAGTTTTTTTGCTCACATCAGTGGTAACATTAGTCTGAATTCTTTCGTGAGCTAACTTCCACAAGAAAGACTTGACTTTCTTTTATTCACATACTCTAAAAAAGTTTGAATAAAGCTGGAAAGAAGACCAAAAGCTTGAAGGCTGGCTAAGGGGAGTTTTTTTGTGAGATGCCTTGAATAGCCTTAGTTCGTACTAGAAGAAGTCAGCTTGCTTGCTTTCCTGGAATGGGAATGGAAACCTATTGGTTCTGCAGAGCTAAGCCGGTCTTCCCCGCATGAGGCCCTTTTATTCCTCTTTTCTTGACCGCCCTTCCCCGCACTGGACCGAGAACCGAGCTAGTGGAAGGGTCCCGACCAAACAACCTAGATCAGATTCCGTCCCGTCAATGATTGTTTTTTTCCTGTAGCTAGTGGCATGGTGTGGGATCCGACAACTCGTTGACTTGAGGATGTCACTGGGCCATTTCCCGTTTGTTAACCCAGCTTGGAAAGGATATTCCGCGGCCCTAAAAAAGAAAGGAAAGAAGGGGGTAGCCATTCTGAGTTGCGTTTGGGTATGGAATGGATAGGCCCAGCTTTCTTCGTTGATGGATCCGTTTATATAAGCAATTGGATCGATATTGACCGAGCCATTGAAAGAGCCTCTTCTTCGATAGCGTGAACAGAGCTTCTGGCTAAAGAAGGAAAGCCAAAGCTGACATTACAGCTTGTTTTATATAATAGCCAGTCATCAATTGGAAGCGGGCAAGATGGACCCAGAAGGTAGGACTGGTAAGGGACTTGTTGAGGCTGGCATAACTTGCGCAATTCATGCGTTTCTGTTTTTATGACCAGAAATTTTTTCTTGATTTCCATTTCAAATTGTTCTCTGGACTTTTTATCAATATGAGGTGATCGTAACACAGTATATAAGACTCGTGATTCAGGCAATCCAATCTTCCGTGTGTAAGGCGGAAGCCCCCCAAAATGGTTTTCCAAATTCCTAATCAAAATTGTGACATTGGTAATAGCTTCTGAGATAAAGCTAGTCTGATTCACGTGGCAAAGGGCATTCCTTGTCCATAACCCGAGAACACACATTTGCGAATCCGGCCCTCTTTCGTTCGTCGTGATTGCTCTGAAAACACCCCCTCTCACTCAGGGGTAGCGATCTGACTCTTCTCTCTTTTTCAAGTCACGAGCTGGGCTCGAACCAGCGCTTTCCGGATGCATGGTCCGGATTTCAACCTTTCTGATCGTGACTTTGGTAACCCGGTTCGTCTTCGACTCGAAAGCAAGACTACATCCGGGGCCGCCCGGCAGTTTGGACTTTGTCACACTTTAGCCAGCTCCAAACTGCTGTAAAATAAATGAGATAGCATCGACATAAAAATGACTATTAACTCCCTGTTCAAGGAGGGAGTTATATATTGTGTCTAGAAGATTGAGAATCTTAGGATTCGGAGATCCCGATTTCCTTTTCGGGGAAAGCCTTGACTCCGGCATCAGAAAAGCAAGAAAGCTACTAATCTCACTTCGCGCTAGCTATTGAGTTTAGTTTGATTGCAGGCCCCTATAAATTGGCACTCGAGCGCACTGAGACTGTAGAAGGGAACTAAATAGTGTTTTCAGCCTTATCCTCGCCTTTGCCTTTCTAAACCACTTCAGACGACTTTATAGACAGTCCAATGTTTATACGAACATGGCACGAACCAAAAGTTGATGTGACAACTTGGAAGTTCAGTATCATGTTCCGTATATTTTATTGGTTTGTCGAGCTGTCTAATCAGATAAGACAGGATTGAACTAAGAGAACGGCTATTCCTATCATCAAGAAAGTCGGCTCCATCAATAAATTACTTGACCCTAACATTGCTATTCTTAATAACCACGAGCTCCGGCATATGAACTCATTGAAGGCGATGAGTGGGAGAAAGAAAGATGCACAAAAGAAGAGCAGGAAGTCAATCCCCTCACTCAGTGATTGCTTTTCCCCTTAGTCTTAGACACTAATTCCATCATACCCTCCTCACTCCCATGACCAATAAGAGCCTTTACCCGTTGCTCGAACTAGTGTTTTGATATTGGCTCCTTGGAATCCCCTTTCTTTGTGTGCCTATGGGGAATCTCATAAAGAATTCAAGTGAAGTGGTGGATATCATTCCTGACAGGTTTAATACGCTATACTGATCGGACTAGGCTGGCAAAGTCCTGTGTTTTCTCTTTCTGTGCTTGCTATGAAGGTTTATGTGACACACATAGACTTGAATGCATGAGACACGGAAAGCCTTTCTCGCTCGTATCGAAGACCCACTCTATCGCTAGTCGCCTTGGACACCAAGAAGGTTCAATCTGAAAGAGAATAGAAAGGCGGGGGCTCAGCTCATCTGCGCAGAGGAAATAGGTTCCTAAAGAAAGGAAAGCCCGAAAGCCAGCAGAATGGATTACTTACAACTGAAAGTAAGTTCTTCGGATCGATATATCGTACGACGTAATGGACGAGAGATTCTTGAACGCACTGTTTTATTCAATTGGATGAAACAGTGGTTGAGATGGGTCTCTTGCATAAGAGAAGAATTCCTATTTCTATTTAGCCTTGAATTAGAAGCAATAAAGTAAGAAAAGAAATTCCTAGTTATGATTTTGTTACAAGCCACGCAGGCAACTCTTCTAGCGCACAACAGAAAGAAATCTTAGCCAGAAGGAAAAACATTGAATCGGCGGGAGTCCCTGTCATCCACCATTGCTCATAGCATCCTGTGGCTCGACAAGGCATATGACATTTGGGATGATCTGAAAGATAGATTAGCGCAGCATGATATGTTACGGATATCTGATTTGCAGGAGGAGATATTCGGCTTGAAGGGCTCTATCAGGCTTTCAATCGGGAAACCACCCGGCCCGCTTACTATCAGTAATAGGAAAGCTTTCAATCGTATTCGTGAAAAAATCCCCTTTGTTTGAATCCCATGGCATGGTATGGACTTTTTTCAGTAGCAGGACTCTCTTCCCGGAATGGAGTTTCCGATCAATCTTTAGATGTTTTAGTTAGAATCCAAAGCTTCATCATCTAAGGCTACCGTCTGTGTATTTTTCCCAGCGAGGATTGGATTCTTCTCTGGAAGAGTTCTTGAGTGAGGGTAGTTCATGTTGATTTGGAGATAGAGATGACGGAGGAAGCACAATTCCAAGGGAAAAGAGTGTGACCGGAACGGTTTTCCACTGAAGGCTTGCTCAAATACTCTTTTCTCTTTTCAAAGGCTCTCTGATGACGTTCTTCCCAAGTGAACTCTTCGGCCTGCTTTCACTTCAGTAGGTCAGAGAACTCTTTCATTTTGCCGGCCAGATTGGAGATGAATCTCCGAAGATAGTTCACTTTTCCGATAGATAAAGTTTCTTCTTTCTTTTTGGTAGAGACTAAAGAAAGATGTAAAGGTGCTCATAACGAATAGAGAAATGGACGTAATTTAGGACGAACAGTGTGAACGAGAGTCATGACCCCTTCTTATTCGCTCAAACTTCGGTACGACCTGCGAACTCGTAGCTGACGTTGGTTGTCTAAATCTGCCTCTTCCGCTTCTGTCTTTCGCCACCTTCTCTCCTTGGTTCTGAGATTGGTTGGATTTCTGCCCTCTTTCTCTTCAAATTAAACCGGCATACTGAAATCGATTGCACTAAGGGGCTTCGATTTTGCTGAAAGAAGGACTTCGTTGAAAAATCAAAATCTATTGGTTACATCACCAGTTCCTTGCTTCTCCACTGTTCTGGCTAATCCATGAGATCAGGTTTTCCATAGCGGTGAATCCTTCCCTCTTTCTTAAAGAGAAGGAAGCCTATATCTCAATAGTTTTCAAAATCAAGTGATTTGATTAGCTTACATCGGAGTCCCGCGCCCCCTTTACTAATAAAGGGGCTCCGTTGCGTGGTTGTTTTGCAAGATCTGGCTTTTTTTTGGTTTGAAGATTGAATCAGTGGTCAGCCTGTGCAGCTCTTTATCCTGTTGTTGTGCTTTCCCCTTTCTTTGATGATGTCCACTCCTGGCTCGATGCGCTTAACGAAAGGGAACTTTCTAGATTAAGAAATAATTTCCTTCGTAATTAAGCAGCAGAGAGCAGAGAGAGAAGAAGCAAGGGCATTACCACCGGGCTATTGGAGCTATTAAATATATATATATTTATTGATTGAGTTTGTTCCACCACAAATCTCTTTCGCCGCATGGATTGGATATCTAAAGCAGTGTGGGGTTTGCCTCCAGCGTTATTATGCTGGTTGCGCCTCTAAAGGTTCCCCTCTTTCAGTTCCCGTATCCCTGTCCCGATCGGGTATCCCGCGTGTGATTCCCCCAAGCTTACTATATTCGCTACTTCTAAAGCAAGGTTAACCATTCATAGCATATGGAAGGGAATGTGAAAAAAGGAGATTCTCTTTAGTCAAATAGGCCCTGTAATTAAGCAGCATCCTTTAAGTGAGTAGGGGTGCACCGGACCGCCGACGAATAATAGGTACCCCCACACCCCAGGTAGAGTTAGTGAGCCGTGTAATAGGCGACCATTTCGCGCGGTTCGGGGGGCACTTGAGTCAGCCGCCGGCTCCCGACTGCGTCTTGACCCCTATCCCATTTTTGGGCCAATTCCCCCTTCGTACTATGCTAACAACGAAATCCTTAGTAACCCTTTTCTTAGAAAGATAGTAGGCCTGTAAGTATGACAGGAGATCTCGCTATTTCATCTATTCCCCGTGGGGTGAAACAAGTATTTCCTTCTTCACTCGGGATTCGGGTTGGATATGGTGATAAGCCAAGCCTAAAACTCCCGTCGCTTAACCCGGTGAAGAAGCCAATCGAATAACGCTTTCTGTCAATTTCTGGATGCAGTTTTTGCGCTAGAATTCGAAGAAGTCTTAATCTCCCTTTCGTAACTAAATATGACTTGCTGGCACCTTCAGACGAAGTGGTAACGGAGCGGTGGGAAAGCAAGGTATTCCAGGGGCGAAGCGGTAATCAAGCAGCCCTTAACCTTAATGTAACATATCATGCTGATTCTACTTTAGCCCTGATCTGGATGATTCACCATTGGCCCAGAGAAAGGACTTGCTTGCTTGTTCTTATGCCGACTAAAGCTAGCTGCGCCACAGCTTGAATCTCCCTAGAAATCCACCAACAAATCCTAACCACTCCCCATCTTTATGTAGATATTCAGTGTAAGGGCGGACCGCTTTATGATCCCAGTAAAAGTCACTCTCGCTTAACTGACTACGATATGAGTTCTTTCTTCCTTACTCTATCACTTAGCCTTAGTGGGCCTAGATAAAGAAACTGAGCCCGGGCATACTTAAAGAAGGAAATACTTGTTTCACCCCACGGGGAATAGATGAAATAGCGAGATCTCCTGTCATACTTACAGGGCTAATCCCAACTGAACAGATCAAGCCTTCTTGGTTCGCCTTTGTATTGATATGGCACAATAAGTATCCTGTTGAAATTGCAAAGGAGCATGACATGAGTGTTAGCGCGCTAATGCCTATTTAGCTGTGCTGTTTGCTTCTCCTCTTTCCACTTCCCATTCCCTTCCTCGCTAGCTGTAGTTGACTGTAAAAGGAGTTTTCCCCCTAAGAGCTACTTCTTACTCTTTCCTTTCAATCGTAATATGTTTTGTCCTTAGCGGCCTCTATCTTTTCCTATCCTATATCCTAGATGAGTGACTCTGGAGTTTAGCCTTATAGTGAATGCCTGAGAAGGGGGGCTCTCGTGCTTCACTGGATAGAAGCCCCAGTCTACCGCGTTCAATGTAGCGAGACTTTGCCGATTGAGAATATACTTTGAATAGATAGTAACAAGAAGGAATTTTGACTCTATTTCTAGTGGGCTTGGAAGAAAGCTAAGGATGTATCCACAATGCTGCGATGTGGACAGAGGAATTGAAAATCCTGATAAACAATGGTGGATACACCATTGAAGTTGAAATCCATGATGGGCCATACAATGTGATCAAGAACTGGAATTACACTGGGTTGGTTGACGCAATCCACAACGGGGAAGGCAGATGCCGAGTACCACAGCCACTAGGAAGCAGCAATAGACCACAGCATAGTAGATGCGAAGCTTACAAACTAATCCCCTATCACGGCCCGGCTGGCCTTCCAGCGGTAGTGGGAATTCTCCCGTTCAATCCTTAGCCCAACCAAGCACTAAGCTCAAATCAACCTTCTCGCTATCGATTACAAGATGTCAAGAAAAGGCCTTACTTCACTCCTCGGACTATGAGTGTCTTCAAACCTTGAACTATCGGTCGAGCACTTTGTTGGCCGTTGTTCCGGTCGAGCACTCTCTTTTCTTTGCTTTGTCCAATTCCGTCTTACCAAACAAGACTGACTTCTGACCAACCCGCGAAGGCACCCAGGTAAATAAGAAACGAGATGAATACAGAGGTTAAACGAGCTGTTTCATCCACTGATGGTTCAGCGACCATTCATTATAGTCAGCCATACCAGAGTAGGGAAACAGACCTAGCTTAGCTAGTTGTCCGCATCGTGAACTGCATCGGAAAGGGCATCTGGGGCTGTTCCCCTTTGTCAACCCCTTATCGTATGCGAGGAAACTCTAAAATGCTAAAGTACCAACTGATCGACATTGGCATGGAGAAGCAATCGTTATTACGCATGTGAAAAGACAATGAAAACCCATTGCTTTGACTTTGAGCTGCCACTGCTTTTCATCGCATCGGAGGATGTAATAGCAAAGTCCTGTCCCGTAGTTCGAAAGGAGAATTGGGCTACCTGAGACCAACCAAAACATGAGACTGGTTTCTTAGCAAAGCCTTGCTTGGCTCAACTTACTCTCTATCTCCTTGAGTCATGCTACTGGACCTTAGGCATCTCTAATTTAGATGAACATTCACCTTCGAAGCTGAGAAGCTGAAGATGGATATCGGGCTCTGGGATTAGTATTTAGTATAAAAAAGAGTCTCCGGGTCTCTTGAATAGTAAAGGGGGTTAGAAAACGTAAATTTCACGAGAATTATGTATAATTAACTTAACAGTAACAACAACAATAATGATATCCGTTCAAATAACTGTTATTTTTGCTTTATTAACATTATGGGCGTCAGACTTAGAATTCAGAAATCTTAACCCCTGTGGAGAACCCGCACCCCTTTGTCACATGAGATGGTAGTGGCTATTGTTATTGTTCTTTCTTGTCATAATTGTAACTTCAGTGGTTGTGAGCAATTTATTCTAGGCCCATAGTCCTGACTTCTGAGGCTTTGGTGTTGAAATTCCCATGGCATCGGGGTCACCTTTTTTTCATTAGGTTGGAGGGGCTTTTTCTTGATATATTAAAAATATTTGTACCTTTAACTTTTATCAACTAAACGTAACAGCCGAGCTAGCTTCCGGTAGGCCATTAGACGTGCCGCGTCCACATCAATTTGTTGGAAAAAATGAAAAGAAAAGGAAACTCCGGTTGGAGGACTTTTGTATAAGTAAACGTCGTGGGTATAATATAACATACAACATAATTAAGAGTTCTTAATTATTAACTATCACTCAGGAAAATATATTTTATATAAACACAGACATGATAAATAATAATAATAATAACAAATCAAACAAAGCCATGACCCATGAAAAGAGGCTATTGGTTAGATTTAAAATTAGGAATTTGTAAGAATATGTACCAAAATGCTGATAGGAATACTTAATTAAGAAGAAATATTAAACATTAATAGTCTATAGCAGATGTGATTGCTGATATGATTTGATCCGTGAGCTTTGAAACATTTTCTCCACAGGATTGAAATGAACGCATTAATAATTTTTTTTAAAAAATGGGGGCCAAAATTAAAGATGGGTGGGCTTTAAAAAAATACTGAAACCCCACAAAGACTGGTTTTTATTTTATTTTTTAATTACACGGACGGAAAGTCATGAGAAGCCTAAATTATTAAATCTAATACCCACAATTTCCTGGACGCGATGCCAAATGAAGGTGGCCACTACGATGCCATTATGCAATATGTTGTATAGTTAATTGCATGATCATGCAATATGAAAAACATTCTTCTTTTAAACGAGACCCCACCATGAGTACCTACGTAAGAATTGAGTATTTGTTTTTTTCTTCAGTTTTGCCTTATATTTAGCAAGGTTATTATTAAAATTAAGTGATGCTAATAAATAAAAGGAAAGAGTTAATAATTGAATATAATATAGCCAAACGCTCACCGCTCCCGCTCTTCAGTTGATACCAATTAATATAATCTCCTCTATCCTTTACTTGTAAAAAAAATAACCCTGAGCGTACAATTATTGATAGGAGAATACAATATAATGAAATAAAGAAAGAGGGGGCATATATACATAAATATAAACAAAGGATATGATGGAGGGAGCATAGGTTGATTGATTAAACGATAATCTGATTCTGCAACAAAGAGCGTTAGTTATGCAGAATTTATTCGGAGGAGGCAATGCTTTAAGCTTTATTTTCTGTTGGGAGAGGAGATCCCAATGAAGGACGTTCGTGGGTTGCCGTTCTCAGTTGACACCCAAAACTGGCCAAACCTCAAAAACCTGCCACCCACACGCTTTGAAATGGGAAAGTGGGGAAGCCAAGGAGAAGAGAATATATACTTTGCTAATGTTTGACGGTCAAGAACAATAGCTTCTCTTCGCTGTTCTGAGACCATAAAGGAAAAGGAATCGTTGGCTGGCACTGAATACAACTGATTATAATAAATAATAGGATGGACGATGGTGAGGCTAATTACATGGCAACTAATTCTAATGCATGTTGTGAATATATACGGACTCCAGAAACATATATACATACATATAAACGAGATATATATGGATCTTCAGGCATCTAACGCTTTTTGTGGGGCTGAGAGCACATTACAGCCATATGGTGGAGGAGTTGCAAGCTATGAACAAGGCATGCTTTGAGCAACACACTGTCAAAAAGCATGCGGGAATCCAATTATAAGAGAGGCAAAATCGATCCATCAACAACACTACGATCTTCTAATTAAAAGGGACCGTCGTCTTTTTACCGTGTGTTTGGCATAGCGGTAGAAAAAATAACTTATTATGATTCTAACTTATTAAAAACGACTTAATAGAAAAGTCAGTTTTTGTAATGTGGTTTATGTTTGGATGCGCGATTTATTTTTAGACAATAAGTGTTTATAAATTGTGATTTACGTTATACGAGGTAAATATGTGAGAGAAATTTTATCTCGACTTACGTAATAAATGACTTAATAAAAAAACTGTAATGAAAAATTTATTTAATAAGTAATTTATTCTACACATGATGTAAATTGAAAAAACTGAATCAAGCATAAAAAAAAAATAAACCCAACCCATTTGGGCTTTTTTCTGAAAAAAACGGGTTTATTGCCCTAAAATGTGCCCTTTCGCTGCGAGCCTCGCTGTGATAGTGACACTGTCATGTACTTGCACAACATCGAAAAAAACACAGGGGTTAAAAAAAAAAAAAAACTCGAACACTAGATAAAAAGTCAGAAACATGTTTTTGTTTAAAATTATGGTTTTGTCCTAAGTCAATCAAACACTCTGTTTTTTTTTCCATAATTTATGGTGAGGGGTGGAAAATCATGATTTTTCCAAAAATTATTTTTTATCTACTTTTCAAAAGTTGTTCTCTAAAATCTATTATCTGAGATTTTTTTTAAAATTTTTTTAAAACAATTTTTTAAAAACTAATGCAAATACACGCTTACCCTTAATAGTTGTATTCAATATTCACATTCACATGGTCCAGATGTACATTTCACCCACCAACAAACCTCATCCCCTCAAATTAAAATTAATGATATGAACACCTCCTTTACTTTGGTTTTGGCATATGCTTATGTATTAATTTCATTTTAAACCTGACAAAAACAAATTGGCAACTGGATTGAATATAATATTCCCTTAGTTTACCCCTGATTCTTTCTCAGCGGGGTATGTGTGGGAACCCGACCTTTATTTATTCCTTTGATTCCGACGCCGGAACTTTTACTTTCACAAACGTCAGTTTTCAGTACTATTCACATTTCACCCCCGTCATGTACCATTAAAGCTCTTTCGGTTTTCTTCTTTCGAGGGCTAAAGGAAAATCTCTAGCTCCCTAGGCTCCACCCCCTCCTTAGCTTCTTCTTGTTTTTTTCCCCTTTCGCAAAAAATGAACATTTTATCTTTGGTTTTATATAATTTTTTTAGTCAGTTAATCCTTTTTCAGATGAATTTTTTTTTAAACATCAATCATTGGTATTTTTAAATTAATATTTAAAAAATAATAATTTATATAATCAAGGAACCACGATAGAACGTCATGGAGCCAATGTATATTTTTATCTTTATTTTTTTAAGAAATTGAAAGACCCCGCCGTCCATGCTTTCTTTTTAATTTCGCTCATGTTTTTTTCCCCCTGTTTCTTCTTTAATCCAGCAATCTTCTTTTGGAAAAGATATGTGCTTTAATTTTGGGTTAATATAATCTTTAGTCCTTTAAATTTATCTTAATTTTGATTTTGATTTCTCAAGTTTCAAACTATAAATTTTGGTTTTTCAAGTTTCATTTCATTTAAAATATTGAGCCCTATAGCTCAATAAAAACTTGAACTATTTTGCTCTTACAGGGACCAAACCTAATGATTTGAAAATTGAGGAACTAAAATTAAAATGAGGACAAACTTGAGAGACTAAAAATTATATCAACCCTTTAGCTTTTGTGAATCATCCCTTGAAGTTCTTGATCTCAGATTTTGAGATTAGCTTTTGAAGAATAACTTCTAAAAAAATAGTAATAAAAGTGATTTTAAAAAATAGATTCTAAGTAAAATAGATTATGTGGAAAAAAGTGATTTTGATGAAATGACAATATTTAAAAATTGTTATTAGAATCACTTTTTCATGTTCAAATTACCAAAAATAATATTAATTTTTGTGATAATTGCATATAAAGGATAAGATTTTATTTTAAATATTTTTAACATTAAATTTCATAATAAATATAAAAAATTAAATACATTTGTCTACAAAATTAAAATTATATCATTAGTCAATTATGTAACAAAATAAAAAATATCTCAAACATATATGTATTAATAAATTGTATAGACTAAAATCATTTATTGATAGTAATTATCTAAAATAATATATTTCAGATTGAAATACGTAATTTATTCGATAGTTAAATATTTGATGGCTAAAAAATGGAACCCTAAAAAAATAAAAGTGATTTTTTATAACAAAACTTACAAAATTTAACTAAGGTTAACTAAGGTATTTAAAGAGATAGTTTTTTTTTTTCCTCAAGACATATTTGTATCCACATCATTTAATAATAAATCAGTCTACCACAGAACACCAAACACTTCATAGTAGAGATGCAATTACATTTCTTTGATTTTAAATTATATAGTACGTCAAAATAGGAAAACAATACATGACTAATAGTCTTATGTATAATAAATGATTTGATCTCTTATAAAACCATGATAAGAAGCTATTGAAAGATGAATTTACCATTGATGAAGGTATTGTTAAAGATTTCAGAGCATCATCATCCCTGTACGAGTGTAAATTGCCGGGAGCGTTTTTAATCCATCTTTTTCGTATAACCTGGATTCGTAAAGAAGCATAAAATCCATCAATACGGATGTCGTCAGCTGGGCTTATGACCTAGCAGCCTGCCCGTCCACCTTCTCCGTGTAGGTGTGGCATAAGTGCTCCTCCTTCCATAGATGTCACCTCTCCTTGTCTATCTGCCACTTAAATCTGCGTGTCCATCATGCTCTTTGCAGCGTAAAGCAGCTGACACAGAATTCTTCACACGAACATCAACCCATTAATATGTCGTTGCTTATGGGTTCTTGTATTTGATGGTTTTTTTTACATTTTGTAATTCGTCTCCATTCATTTCAAGACTCTTCTAAACATCAAAACAACGTGATCTTCAAGAAATGCTTAACTCATTCTCTCACTCACAAGAAGGAAATCTCACACTAAGAATGAAGCAAGACATCTAAAACTATGGATTTAGATGGTCACGGATTACAGCAAAAACGACGACGAAATGAGAAAAGGCAACAGAGCTCTTTAAATACTCTAAACAAAACTGTTTGTCTGCTACGTGATCAGCTTATATGGTAAGACCCTGCGGGGGAGCAGCAGCAGGGGCCTTGGGCTTAGGCTTCTCCACCACGATGGCTTGCGTGGTCAACACCATTCCAGCAACCGAAGAAGCATTCTGCAAAGCGCACCTCGTCACCTTAGCAGGGTCTATCACTCCAGCCTCCACCAAATTCTCATATCTGTCCGTCATCGCGTTGTAACCAACCTCCCATTCACCCGCCTTTATTTTCTCCACCACAACTTCACCTTCTATTCCCGCATTCTGAGCAATCAACGCTGCAGGTGCTACCAGTGCCTACATTTCAAAGGAATACCATAACTGCATCACACCCTTTCCCCCACATATAGCATAAAAATGTTAAATTTCATAAATATCATACACAATTTCTGGCCATGACCTCCCCCTTGAGCTAACTTATATTTTTCATGTTAAAAATGAAATAGCCATCCTATTTACATTTTTCTCAAGTACTCAAACCAAACAGCAAAAGAACCAGATTAACAAAAGAAATGCAAAGAAAGTATCATCAAATAAGGACAAATAAGTCGGCAATAGCATTCTTACCTTCTGCACAATATCAGCTCCAAGCCTCTCATCTGCCTCTTCAAGCTTGTCCTTGATCGCTGGGACAAGTGCAGAGAGATGGACCAATGCAGTGCCTCCACCAGGAACAATACCTTCTTCAATGGCAGCAAAAGTTGCATTCTTGGCATCCTCAATACGAAGCTTGCGGTCCTCAAGTTCAGTTTCTGTAGCAGCACCAACCTTGATGACAGCAACTCCACCGGATAATTTAGCAATCCTCTCGGCCAATTTCTCAGAGTCATAAACGGAATCTGTCTCAGCCAACTCCTTCTTCAATTGTGCAACTCTAGCCTGCAACTCATCTTTCGAAGCAGCATCTGCTATAAGCGTGGTAGAGTCCTTTGTGATGGTCACTTTCCGGGCTAAGCCAAGTTGCTCAATTGAGGCATTCTCAATTAGCAGGCCCAATTCATTGGCTTGGAACTCAGCACCTGATTGTTAATCCAAGGTAATCAGCCATAGCAAAACATTAAAGAGGACTTTAACAAGCAACTTAAAAAGATACTTGAAATACACATCCTCAAGTACAATCCTAGCGAAGGAAACTTCATCCATTCAAAAAATTAACTAGGCAAGGTACCATTACATCATTAAACATAATGGAACTAACAAGCAATGTTAAAGTTGATTTTGCAACTACCGCAACTATATCAGTGATTTAGCTGACCAAACCTATGATCAATGGACAATAAGTAATTCAAACAGTGATCCTCCAGACATCCCGCATTCAAACGGACCCAGGACCCGTATGATTCAGAATCACATAAGCAGAACCTAGTAGGAACCAAATTATCTAAAATTCAAAACAGATTAAACCTACATTTAACATGTACATTTATTTTCATCAAAATCGTATTCATACTTGGCATGCATATTCAATATCAACCAAACACTTAAAAGCATATAATAAAATTTCACAAACCTGTCAATATAGCAAGGTCCTGAAGGAGAGCCTTCCTCCGCTCACCAAATCCAGGAGCTTTGATGGCAGCCACATTAAGGATGCCTCGCAATTTATTCACAACAAGGGTAGCCAAAGCCTCACCAGTGACATCTTCAGCAATAACAAGTAAGGGAGCTCTCAATTGAGTGGTTTTCTCTAACAGAGGAATTATGTCTTTTATTGCTGAAATCTTCTGATCTGTAACCAACACTCTTGCATTCTCGAATTCAACAGTCAATTTCTCAGGGTTTGTGACAAATTGTGGGGAGATATACCCACGGTCGATCTGAAGGTTACAAGGAAGAAAACAGGCAATATAGTTAGATTAAAAGTTGATGAATATGTTTTTCCCCAATATATGTGACCAGGCAGTGAAAAAGGCATACCTCTGTTCCTTCTTCAACTTCAACCGTTGTCTCAAATGAGGATGATGATTCAATGGACAAGACACCATCAGGTCCTACCTTATCAATTGCATCAGCAATCATTGTTCCAATCAGCTCATCATTTCCAGCAGAAATAGTGGCAACGGCTGCAAAAGCACATAAATATTACCATGACAATCCAGAAATCAAAAACAACAAAGAAAATGACAAAAGCTCCTGATGAATGACAGAATAATACCTCTGATATCATCTCGTCCTTTCACTGCCCTGGCCTTTTTCTCTAACTTCTCTACCAAACCATGCACAGTTTTGTCAATTCCTCTTTTGAGTGACACAGGATTAGCACCAGAGGTCACACTAAGAAGTCCCAGCTTTATTATTTCTCGAGCAAGAATTGATGCTGTTGTTGTCCCATCACCAGCAGAGTCATTGGTTTTACTTGCAACCTTCATTGCACAGTTTCACAATATTAGAATGCAAACCTAGGCACAAAATACCACTCTTCCACTCTTTGCGGTAAGCTCCGAAAGGAATCTTCCACTCTTCAACTGTCAACAACAAGAGAGGTTGGAGGCTCAAAAGAAAACAGAGATAACATACCTCTCTAATCAGAGCTGCACCAGCATTTTCCATGGGATCGGCTAGCTCTATAGCTCGAGCAATAGTAACTCCATCATTAACTACTCTAGGATTTCCAAATTCATCTAACACAACATTCCTCCCTGTAATATTTACAATAAGGAAAAAGCATTATTCCTCCCTCACAAATATAGTTGAACTAACCAAGAAATGCATAGATTCTACGTCACTGAGTCAAAGCACGAGTTTAAGCTCCAGTAAAGATCACAGGAAATGATAATGATGATGAATACAAAAAATGAAAATAATGCCGAAAGATCAAAGAGTTGTCTCAGAAAACAGAAACCAACATAAGCAGGGAACTCAGTGCCAAAGCAGGACAGATGCATCACAGAATAGCTCTCACCAAATACAAAACAATCTTTTCACGGATCCTAAATTCCTAATCAAACTCCTATTCGCAATAAAAATCACAAAATGACTAAATCTGACCTCTGGGCCCAAGGGTGAGTCCCACAGCATCTGCTAGCTTATCAATGCCAGCCTGCATAGCTGCACGGGACTTCTGGTCAAAGGCTATCTCTTTAGCATTAGCTTTCACCACAAACCGATTGCCGAATTTCCTGTAATTTACCCTCCCATTCGGTTGCTGCTGGTTGACTCTCCTATTCAAACTCTGCATTCAAAGTTTCACAAAATGATTAAGCTCTACAATAAGATGCAAAGACAGAGTGATAAAGTTGAACTGCAGGTGGAAATTTACATATATGCCTGCACAGTTCCAAAATCTTCCTCAGAGACGTGTGAAAATTCACGTTTGTAACAGAAGCTAAAAGCCACGTTTTCTTTTTCAGAAATCATATTCAAAGTGACAAACAATAAGATGAATAATTTATTGACTTAAATCCTTGAGACCATCCCTCACCAGACCGAAGATTAGTGAGTTCACCTCGCAAGACCATGGAATAAAACGAAAGCGCCGGGATTGCCATAAAATCACGAGTAAAATAAAAACGAATATACATGAATAATTCCTTTACTTCCCTATAAACAATGAGAAATGAAATGAAGATAGAGAAAGGTACCTGCTTAGGAGAGCGAAGAATAGAGGCCGAGGAGATAGCGTTTGCCGAGGCCATTTCCGCCTGGTAATGTGCTTCAGGGAGCTTTAGGATAAGGTTACTACAACAACAGGCAGAGTGTCAAGAGTTAGGGTTTAGCTATATTGCGACGAACTAGCTTCCAGAAGTTTCCATTTCTTACCAGAACCGTTGAGACTCGAGAATGTTAAAGAGGGCCCTTGTCGCTTTTGTAAGTACTGGCTCGCTGGGCCGGGGGAACTCACCAGATTTCACCCGGGCATGAGATCAATAATGTTGCCCCTTCAAGCTTTTTTTAAAAAAAAAAAAAATCATATAAATCAGCAATTTAAAAATAAGCTTTAATTTTTTTGGTCAAGTAAATAAGCTTTAATTATACTAAGGAATTGCATTATTTAGTATCTACAAGCATCCTGGGAATTAGCGTTTTTTTTTTCTAGACATATGTATCTTATTTGAAGGCAATTCTATATAAAGACGTCATGGGCATTAAATGCAAGGTCTATCATAATAAGGATTCAAATATTAATTTATCAGTGTGACTTTTCAATTAGGTTATAGCATATTTTAGAGTGGGAGTAATTTTTTTTTGCTACTAGAGTGGGAGTAGTTTTGATACCGAACAGGAGTCAGGATATGTCGAATGGGCCGCATGTTTTGGAAAATGGGCCTAACAGTCCATCATCTTCCTCATGGACGAACTTGTCTCTCTGTAATTAGTGTTCCCTTTGTAGCACTTTTTCTATATTTGCCCACAGGAAATTGATTCATTGTGATAGTGCGATCTTTACAATTTGACACTTTCACTGACCTTTGATTTCTGTGGAATTCATACCCGTTTCTAGTTGGATGGAACAACACACACGCCTTGTTTCAACTGGCTATAATATCATGTTGATCTTTTTTGTTTCAAAATTTTTAATTTTTCTGTTTACAATTTTTTCTTATTTTTCATCCCACTTCTTATTCAAGAATATCGGTACGTACAATACATTTGGATGACCCTAAAATTTGAATATGGGTCAGGCTACATAATATTCTTACGTGGCGGACCATCCTTTTTTCCTTTTTTGATGCCGCCGGAAATAAGGGACAGCTAACCGTCTATGCATGATAACAATAATCACAGAACTCAAGGTTTAAACCATGAAAGCTGATTAAGGAAGGCATAGCCAGAGCACATTAATTCCTTATTTGTCTTCTACCCCTTCCATCATCAGTAAAATAATAAGTATTTCTGCTAAGGATCTGATGCTCCATCATTTGAATCCTGGACTTAATGCTTTGGATACTCTGGCTTCTTACGTCACAATGGGCGTTACAGGATGAAAAGGGGGACAAGGAAAACCCACTAATGAATTGGGACTCAGGTAATATTATGACATATCCTCACATTCTTTCCTTTAAAATTAATTTAAAGATGAAGAAATGATAACAAGTGAGCTTATGAATTGATCCAGTTGCTGGTTTTGAACATCCATCACATTTGAGGACCTCCCAAAAGAAAAAATTCATCACGAGTTAACAATGAGTTCAGAGGACATCAGTTTGGACGGGATTCTCTCTGATCCTCCAGCTCCGGCGAACCCAACTGCTGAATCCATTAAAATCAAAATACCAGTGGGTTGCAGAGGCGGCAGCAAGAAGGAGCGTAGTCAGTCCAAAGTTGACGGGCGAGACCGACGTGTCCGTTTGCCGAAGTTGTGCGCTGCTCGCGTCTTCCAGCTCACACTTGAGCTGAGAAACAAGAGTCACGGACAGACCATTGAGTGGCTCTTACGCCAGGCGGAGCCGTCCATTATCGCAGCCACCGGTGGTGGTTTCTCGTCCGCACCCACCACGGCTTCATCAGACTTGGTTGCTTTTGAACCACCCAGCGAGCGCAAAGTTGTTGGGGAAGGGACAGATTTTGTGGGGAAGGTGAAGGGCAAGCTCTGCCACGATTGGAGTTAGATTTCTGGACAGACTTAGACGTGGAGCTTTATGATAATGCGGTTGCAATATTCCATTAACTGAGTGTGGTGTGCGATGGAGGGAGATCATGAAGGTGACGTGATTTTGAGCTGAATATTAGTATTCTGTCATCGTCAGTCACTCACCAGTCTTTTCTATTCTTTCCTTCCTTCCTTTGTTTTTTGTGGCAATATTCTGTCGTCAGGATTTCGAGACGGGTGAGTTAGTTGTTGAGGTTAGGGAGACAGTGGGAATAAGGAGCAGGTTGGTTGTAATGGGAGATGGATTTATCTTAAAATGGTCATGGAATTGGAAGCAAGGGAAAAAAATAAACCTACTGAATGCCTATGCATGAGCATCATGTCTCTTTCACCAAAAGTAGCTGAGCGCGACCTGCCACTCTCCTACTTGCTAAAACAAGAAGTTAAAAGATTTAAAAAATAAATAAATATTTTTTTGTGAAATATTGCAGAAATAATGGGTGGCTATTGCGGCTTAATGGATGGAAGATGAAGTTTTGAAGTTACATGGGCATTCTAGGTTTTTTCAAGGCCATTCCATTGATAATGACACTCAACATCACCTCAAATTCAATAAACCTGAGCAATATGTATCAAACTGTCAGATTCAACGTTGCGCATGTAATTCAAAAGATGTTCTAGTTTACATATCAAAACAATCCACGCATTAAATTGGTCACTAAGAGGGTAGATAGCGAACTAGTAACCCCGCCAACGTCAGTATAATTTTCCCCAGATTGCATGAAGCGCAAAGGATGCACATTGGATTCCAGTTAACCGGAGGGCAGTTACTCAGCAAGCCAACAGGCAAAAGCTTGCGACTTTGAAAGCTCGGAGAAGAAATGGAAAACAACTCACATATCAGCATGCAGACCTGCAAACATCTAGATTCGGTTATCAACATCTCAAACCCAACACCATTTGCAATAGACACTAAAATAAAGATTCTCTTAACATCTTACCCATAACACTGAATAAATAATTCACATATAAAAGGTTCACATAAATCGGTGAGAATTTCCCATTGACTGAATAAAGAATAATTTAATTAATTCGTCCGAGCTCATAAGGCCCTAAAAGTAAACCTGACAATCATAAATCAATTCTTGTATAAATTTGGTAAGAATATCATATTTTCGATCATGTCAAATTTTATGGCAATGAAAAAAAGAACTTTTCAATTAATTGGTAAGACGGTAATATCTTAATGAAAAAGAGTGAAAGCATGACTCCAACAATATATTTCTCGATCTCAATTCTCCAAACTGCAAATTGTCAAAGGAAGCCGCCTTACTCATTGGTCCTTGGTTATCTAATATAAGGCATTCATTATCAATGTTCTCCCAGTGTTTCTTTTCCTCCAGCAGTTTTTGCTCATTCATTTTTTTGTTTGGTGAACAAGGGCATTTAGAGCCTTCCCCCCCTCCCCCATGAAACCCCCTCTGTATCCAGTGCTTTTTTTGAGCCCTGGCCTTCTCAACTGGGCCAGGTAAACCTGAGCAACCAAATAATCCGGAGTCAAGATCATGTGGAGTGCATCCTATAGCACTTTGTGCTAAGATGGGTATCACCCTCTACCTACAAGTGCGCTTTCGAGGATCGAACTTGTGTTCTCACCTCAGGAGCGTCAGCCGCTTACCACTGTGCTCGACACTTGTTGGTTTTTGCTTATTCATTTTCATTCTTAAAATATTTTCCTTAGCTGATACAATTTGTTTTCCTACTTAACACCATTTTCCCAAGTACACAAGAACCTGTCAATGGTAGAAAATCAATTCTACATGAATTGTATCTTACGACAACAACTTGATCATTTTAAATAGCTAATGGAGTGCATGGAAGAACAATGGTTGAAAGGATACATACATGCTTACCAACCTCCTTCAGGATGTATTGAGTTGTAGTGTACCTCAGCCCAGAAGCTCAGACAAATTACTGCACAATGCTCAAAATAATAAACAACTAAGAAAATACACCACTCTTGAAGCAAAATAGGTTCCTTTTACTTCCATAGGAAAAAAAAGAAGGGAAATAATTAGTAGTGTCGAAAGTAAGAGCTTAGTCAACCTGTAATTACAAGATTCTTACTTGGAACGTAGGGCTATGTCTAAGTTTTATTGCAGGTTACAACTAAAAATATGCTTTCTATTTCAAAGGCATAAAGATATAGTATTAATCGATTATACATATCTAATAAAATGTCATTGGGAGTCCATTAAAGATGGAGCATAACTATACCTCGTTTGGATCTTTCAAAATTAGGAAGAATTTCAATGCAGCAAGTGTCCTTGAATGATGTTATGACAAATATTTTCACTCCATACTGCAACAGAAGCTAAAAGGAATTAGAGAACGTAGAGAACATTTTAAGACAACTATTACCATGCTGCAAAATAAGGTGGTCCTAGTAGAACGTTTCAGTTCCACTAATAGTATTTATGATAGGAAATAACCAGCCAAAAGTTGTAAAAGAATGCATAAGGACCATGCATCATAATCCTAAAAGATTTATAGACAAGATACTGATACATACAGTATCTGCGGCAGCCTGCAAAGTAACATGATCTCCCCATTCACCATTCCTGATCCCATCAGCAAGATAATAAAAGTAAGGAACAATTATTTCAAGAAAGAAACTGATAAAAATAAGCAAGGACGAGCAGAGGTACTTGGACATCTTCTCTATATAGTCTCCATAAGCCATGGGAACATATCCCTCGTACATCTCCGGATATGACTTCAACTGACCCATGAATATATATATAATCTTATTAGAATTGTGTAGACAGGATTAACTTCACAGCAACCAGTGTTGTGAAATCATATCGATCCATTATATGGACAATAATACAAAGCTATAACGAAATAGATGCAAACCTGATTCACAATTTGTTCTCTCAAGAATTTATGGTGCTCAGAAGTTTGGTAAATTTGATCTGATAGCGCACGAAACTGAAAGGGAAAAATATCTCATGTGACATCAATTGGACTACATAACACAGAGATCACTATGTAAGTGAGAAGTTTAAGTAGTGTGTAAATGTATCACCATGCAAGAACTATTAACATCATGGTTGATTCAATGGTCATGACAAGACAAAGCAAAAGACACAAGTATTTTGTTGTTTTAGTGTGATTTGGCATGTAGACCATCTAATTATTGACAGTGTCTAATTTCTGAAGAAATAACATGATAAACATCATTCAAAGAGATGGCAATGCTATGAAAGAAAAGAACAAACCTGACAGTTTCCATCTCCTTCAACTTTAGACTCAACCAACTCGTACATCTGCAATCTATGAATGAGAAAAGCATTCTCAGCATTTTTGGTCAAGCAATATAACAAATTTCAGCAAGACAATAATCATAGATATGTAGAAAGTTCCAAACAGAAATTAGAAAGAAAAAGGTGGAAAGAAACCACCATCAACCATGCAAACCAGTAAGCAATACCTATCCAGCAGCCTTTGATGATCTAATGTTGCTTCATCAACTGAAGGTATTTCTCCATTGGTTCTAGGAACATGCTGCATGAAAGATTAAAAATGTAGGAGGATATGGTAGAAGACTAGGAAAACATATCATTTATCCAATACAAAACAGAAGAAGCGGGAATCAAGATTGAACTAGCAATCAATGGAAGTAGAAACTGTTAGCCAGACAGCATTATGAAATTGACAGAAGGCAGCCTATGTCCAGATACAAAAGACCAAGAGCTTCACATCATTAATTATATATCATTAATTATTTATTAAAATGTCAAAATTGTCATTTGTCATCCAGACATTTGATTTGATGATAATTAATGAAGGCATAAATCTAAAACAAACGTAAAGCCTTTCCGAGAAATGCATCAATGGAAATTGAGAAGCAAAGCTTACTGGTATTGGTATAATCTGATTCAATCGTTTCCCCACTTCTCCATCAGCACATCCATCCATCTGCTCCAATGAATACAGCCATTCGTCACCACAATATGAATTCTTTTCTGAGCTAGAACATGAACTAGAAGGTCCCTCATCATCCCCCTCTTCTTGATCACTCTCCTGTCCTACAAATTTTGCATAAACTAAATACAAAACCATAGAGTAATGCAGAAAACTTAGCAGCTTAAGAAGACATTAAATAAGGAAATATTCAACATACCGGGGTCATAGTTATGCATAGGATGGCTACGCCAGTCTTGTGAGAAAGTAGATAGCTGCACATTTTCCTCCCATTGATCTGGAGGTGTGGAAGCTTCTGCAACTGCGAGTTGTGACAGTTGTTGTTGAAGAGCATGTGCCATTAGCTCATCATTTTCTATGTTCCTAAATGCAGTTTCGTAGTTGTCTTCATTAAAATAATGCCCATGATAGCAACTAACATGTTCCAGAGTAACAGCACCACAATAACCACAGGTAGAATATGGGCCTGCATCAAAAAGCTGCAGGCCCCATTGCACAACATCAGGATCATGCTCATACGAAATCATCTCTCCAATAATAGCGTCCTAACTCAGAAGAAATTTGCTGGAAACAACCATATTTAAAACCAACGAAATGCTGGTTCTCGGAACTCGGCCAATTTTACAATACTTGTGTAAAGAAAAAAACTCGCATCATGTAGTTATTTCAACAGCCTGTATTCCTGCAGAACAATAATAAAAAGAAATATTTCATGCATTAAAGACCAAATAAATGCCGAGAATAAGAAACCCAGATGCAAGTCTAGCTTTTAATGAGTTAAGTAAAAAAGTAGCACATTTTAGCCTTATTGAAATCCTTGTTCACACATTTAGAAACTGTCAAAATGAACTTTAATTCCAATAGGAGAGTTTCTGCGTGAACTCGTTTTTTAGACGAAAGAAAAATGAAGATTCATTGAAGGGCAAAAAGTCAATCCTTTACTAAGTTTGGGCATGATATTGCACTAGAAAACAACGAATGAGAAGTTAGAACAGTAACCAGAGAGAAATTTTAAACCCGCAAAACATCTCCATAGACGGCCATGCCATCCACGTAACCTTTTCCACATATAAAAGAAGACAAGAGTATGCTCTTGGCTTTATAACAATATAACAATGAAACAGAATTTTGTTGACTGCAAAAAAGATGGGCTAAGAATTTTATACAATCAAAATAGCATTCCAACACTGGTAGAGAAAAGGTAAGAGCTCGAAGTAGAAAGCAGAAGAAGCTGAAGTTTTAGGACACCAGACTAGCAGTAGAAAGCAGAAAACGCCTGCTAGAAACGTTGCTACTCATTTCAAATGCGTACGATATTAAGACACAACTATAAAAGAACAAAGAAAAAATGATCGGACAACCGCGAAACTGAAATGAGTAGCAACGTTTCTGGCAGGCGTTTGATGAAGATGCAGTGTGCTTGCTAGCAGAGATCCTTGGGATTTCCGATACCTCACCGAATAGCTTTTGTTCCATTATTCGCATTGATTCAGCAGCCGGCCAGCGCATATCATAGTTAAAAACAGTTGATCAATCTAAACAAACTGGAAGCAAAGAACAATGAATTCTCAATGCGAAGCAATGGAAAAGAGAACAAAGAAATGAGCGGAAGGGATGAGAAGCTTCCTACACATTTGGATCAAATCGAAGAATATGCAGATCATTTTGCATTCGTCCAAACAATAAAACGAAACAAAGTCCGATCCGAGAAGAGCCATAAATGAAAGCGGAATGAATTTTACAAGTAAGATATGATAAAGATATTTATAATTATAATATATAAATAGGGAAAATGGGGCGCGGGGAAAAGGGCGGGTAAGACGGCCGAGAATGAGAAGGTGTGGGGGGAGTGAGCATGAGGGAATTGAGAGGGAGTATCTTTTCAGGGGAAGGGGTTCAGACTTCAGATAAGGCCAAGACCAGAGATCAGATTTGTAAACGCACAAATAATCACGAGGTTTGTTCCGCGTTTCAGAAAGCGAATCTTTGAGGGGCGAAGAATGTGACTGGGGAGTGATGACGCCAGCGACAGTGTCTTCTTTCTTTCCCCTTGAAAAAATGGGCATGACGAGGTTTTTTTTTTTTTTTTTTTTTAATGGATTAAGGATTAAATTTATCAATAAAATTTTATTTAAGAAGCGTATGATATAAATATATTTTAAAAACAATAAAAATATCAATGAACAATAAAAAAGGTGTGTCTAGTATAAAAACTATTAAATCCGTATCAACATTCTTTAGGATTTTCTTCTTTTATAATTTAACGTCGTTAATACACATTTAACGGTTTTTGTGTTGAATGTCCCTTTTTAATTGTTTATTGGTATTTTTGCCCATTTTAAAATATATTTGTGCCAAACACTCCTCAGATAAAACTTCGTTAGTAAATTTGCTCCTTAACACTTATTTTTATTTAAGACTAGCAGGGTGTTTGGTAACATCCCAAACCTAGGTTTCAAACTTAGGTTAGTGTGTGTTTGGATTAACTTTTAAAGAATAACTTTTATAATTTATGAGGTGAGTATGTAAGAAGAATTTTATTTCGATTTGTGAAAAAATGTTTTTTAAACCGTGGTTTAGGGGTTACCCAAACAAATACTAACTTTGACTGTTTGACATTAATTACCTCTAAATGCTCATAATTAGTGGTGGGTGGTGGGAGCGGGCGTGACACTTTGGCCTCGTTTGAAAGTTGTTCGAGTTCACAAGAATATCATGTAAAAATAAAAGTAAATATGCCTATAATGAGTTGCTAAAGCTGATGTTCCTGTTTGGTACCAATGTTGAATTTTAATAGGTTGGGATTGAGATAGAGGCTAAGAATGAGATTAGGATGAATAAGTGAGCCTTTCTATTTATCTTACTGTCTACTTCCATCCATTTCTTTATTTACACTAGAAGATCAACTCTAACGGTTCAAAATTAATGTCCTATAAAAATAATATTATTATATTAATTAACATAAAGTGTAAATAAATATATTTAAATGATTAAGATTTAATCTAAATAGTTCATATCTTTATATTTTTATTAAAATATTATATTTATATATATATATATATATATATATATTATATTATTAAATTTCAACCATCAGAATTAATCCAACGATATAAATAAATAAATGGAGAAAAATGGAAGGTAAAAGAAACGGAGAAACCCTCTCCTTTTTTATTAACCGTGATGTCAATGCTCTTTATTAATCATAATGTCAATGCTCATATCTGACTAAGATGTCTTGTTGGCCCACATAATTTGGACATACTGTCATGGTGGGAGGTGAAGCCACAGATTTATGCGTATATATATTGGGCAGAATTCTGATAAAAGACCTCGGGGGTCCAATACATTCTATGCTCCGCCATTGCTACGGGATTATCCCCAACTTTTAGATTAAACATTTTAATGTTAATATCCTCTCCTATCTTAATTATAAGATAAAATTGATTTTTTTAGAGAAATTAAAAAAGTCGATTAAATTACTTTAGAGTGTTTATATTTTTAGCATCCTTAGATTATATATTAGTTTATTAGTCAAATTAATTAGTTTGGAGAGAAAAATAAAAATACTCTAAAGTAATTTAATTGGTTTCGTTAATTTCTCCAAAAAAATCAATTTTATCTTATAATTAAGACATGAGGAAGTACTATTTTTCAATTGGTTGCAATTAAAATGTAAGCACGCCACGCATGAGTTGTGCATTGAATTCAAAGCGCCTTGCACCTCATTGGCTCAACTTGATCAGTGTTCAGTGTTTGCGGCTGAATGCATAACTTGATTGTGAAACTATGCTAGACAGTGAATCCCTGATGATTATTTCTAATACCACAAAACATTAAAGGAAAAAAGATAAATAAATACCATTTGAACTTTAAAATCTTAAATCAATGATTTTTTAAAAATCTGAATTGTCAATTGTTATACTCTTTTTGTCAATCACATTACTCTTATTATTAATAAAATTAATTTAAAATTTTAAAATTTAAATAATATTTAAATATCTTTTTCCCATGTTAAGTTTTACATCCCAAAGTGGGAGAAAAGGCAGAGACTTTTAGCGAGTGTGAGAGCAATCTTGAAAAAACGGGTCGGATGGTTGCAAATCTGGAGTGGTCAGTGGTCCTTTTGGATCGTTGCTTCCCACCTAGTGCTTAAAATATTCACTAGTACGAGGTTTGATGGTCTAGTGGACGGCATTTTCACATATCCTCTTTGTGGGGAAAAAAAATCGAGCGATGGTTAATTCGACTTCTTCCCCCTTTTCAAACAAATCTTAATCTGCACGTTGAAACATTATCGACAATGAGTGACCATAATTTAGAGTAACCATAATTTTCAAAGTTATTGAGAAAGAACGATAATGAAAATCATATTCCTTTCGGTCCTTTTTATAAGCAACTTTTTTCTTTATTGTATAAAACAAACTAATGGTTAAGATTAGTTAAAAATAATAAATATGTCAAAAATATCATGTTTCTTCCAAATATATCCCTATTTATAAAAAGAGTATAGGAAAGAGAATAAGTAACAGATATAAGAAAAAATGTGAAATAAATGAGTAAATAAAAGAGAATGAGTATTGAATGAGAGATAATTAATATGGAGACATGTATTTAATAAAGATAGAAAAGGAAAAAGTAGTTTAAAATTAAATTTTAAAATACAAGAAGAAAGTTATTTATTAAAAAGATTAATCCTGAGAAAGAGAAAGTTATTTTAAAAAAATTATTTATAAAAAGGAAAAGAGAGAGTAAATCAATGGCTAAATGTCCCAGCCAACGTGAGCTCCCATCCTGACATGTTTTTTTGACACAAATCTACCACGGGAACTGTATTGTGCTATACAAACCCAATCGATGTGCTAATTTAATACTGCCTCCATTTCTAAATATAAAATATAATTGATTTTTTTTTGAAAGATTAAAGAAACTAAATAAATTACTTAATCATATTATATGTTATATATCCTTAAATTATATATTAATGTATAGATTGGGCAAAATAATTTAGAGAAAATATAACAAATATCAATACTTTAAAGTAATTTAATTAGCTTCCTTAATCTTAAAAAAAAAAAAAATCAGTTTTCTCTTATATTTAGGACAGTATATTTTTTCTGTAGTTAGACTGTTTAATCGTTAAAGAAAGTCTCAGCCATGAACTTGTGATTCCTCAGTCACCACCTCCCATTCCCTCAAAAGAGGGGGGGGGGGGGGATCCTTCCATCTCCATTCTCTTCTGGGTGTTGTCAAGTAAAACTATACCACGACACTTGTCTCAGCAGAGATTACAGAGACGAGATAAAAACATGTGATTCTGTGTCGCTCCTTGAATGGATGTCGAAGAATATGCAATAGATCCATTGATGTTCAGCCAGTGTCTCAAAGATGTTAAGCCATACTCCTGAGATTCTTTTGTCTCTAAAAGACGATGATCATTAATTAGTATTAGAAGGCCTAAGATACTGGAAACAACGGATGGGCCGCAGCATCACATGCTAGTTTAATCCTTGCTATCTATCCATCCATAAGGAGCCAAAAGGACAAGAAATAAATACAGATATTCCAAGGCCAAGCACACAGGAAAAGGGGGAAGGACAGGCCTAAATGTGTTTTAACTCACATCCCGTATATCTGAAACGTTCGTTTTATCTCCAGAGCATATCACCCATGAATTTGAGAGCCGGGACTCCTCTTATCTCCATATCCACTAACGGTACCTGGTATAATTTCAGACCAGCAAGTTCTGAATCATCACGAATACGTCCAATAGCACGCATTTGATCCTGCACCAACAAAAATATCAATGAAGCAGCACAATTTTATTTAGCATATAGCTTTTCAATATTTTGGGTTTGGGTTGTTATCACGGGATTATCATTATCTTAAGAGGGAATATTTCTTTGGGAAACTTTCAACACATTTAGATTATAAAGCTACAGAATTTTATCTATCATTTAAAAATTAGCCGTCCCAGAATTTTCCACCAGAGGCCACATATAATTCAGGTCAACATAATGACAGACTGCAATTGTTAGTGCCTAAAGGACCCATCAGGAGTCATAGGACCCAGTTATATGCGTCCTGCCTTCTGTTCCTTTGATTTATGCAATTACATCTGTTGCTGCTTAGGTTCTTGTTCCCAGGCCGGGATGAAAAACTTAAATGTCCTATTAAACCTGGTAAATTCCATATAAAAATCTCCACAAAGTTCTCACCGGAAAACTAAGCCAGTGATAAACTACTCAAGTATTTTGATCTGTTAATAGAACAAATGACATTTTTCTTATACGCACATGACCATAAATTCAGATACAGAAACATGAACAATATTTTATTACCTTCCTTTTCATTGAACAAAACTTGCAGTCCGATGAAGTGGGCAAGACCTGATTAATGATGAGCCTTTGAACTGGAACTCTTTCCTTCTTCAAGGATGCATGTAACCTTGAGGATTCACTGATTGCCATAACCTTGAAGAGAAGTAATCACAACGAGATTGCAGCAGAAGTTGAAGATAGACATGAGTAAACAAAAAGAAATAGTGAACTTGTGAAGTGAACAAGAGATAGCGAGCAAGCCAATATTAATGATGCGTTAGGAATTACATATAACAGAGCCCACAATGTTTCTGACAGAAGGTTCAAAAGCATTGTGCAGCACCAGAGACAGTAGAGTCTTGGCTCGTGATGCTCAAGTAGGAGTCAGGGACAGTATCAAACAAATGGGCTTCAACCAAAACTATAATATATGGAATTTAAGTTGTGAATGCAAAAATTATTATAAATCATGACAAATTAATGAAATTGGCACATTGTATGCAATATGTTTGTCGCCTTTGACATTACATGTGTTGTCTGCCAATGTTTCAAAATTCTCATACCTAGAACCAGGCTCCTGAAGTAGCTTGTTAGGGAACAAATGACCCAGATGACTTCGACGACATTTTAAGATTCAAGTTTGTTTATTGTTTAAGAATCTATAATTAACTACTTCAAAAGACTTCTATGATGATTGCTCAGCCAGTTAGGCTTAGTGAAATAAGGCTTCTAGTTGTTGTTGCCATTTCAATTCCTGCAGCCAGTAATCTTGCAAAGTAGAAGTTCAGCATTACCGTAGGAATTGTAACTATTATAAATTCAGTAGTGTCTGGATCCTGAAAAAGGTCTCGTACTTTCACCATCCGCCCCTTGAGTGCCTCTAGCTTGTCTGACTGCAAGTAAAAATTCAGAATACTTGTATTCCAACAAGGGAAAGAGGCCTTTTAAAAATACTTTTAAGCTTACAGCATCAATTCCAGCTTCTTCTTTTCCAAACAAAGATTTGAAGGCTGAAGATAATTTTTTCTTCAACTGGATATAGTATCATTAGTAAAATTAGTGAAACTCATTTATACATAAGCAAGCTATGGAACAGTAAACTTTTAAGTATTCAAGTTTAAGATTCATACCTTCACCACTTTGCCAATAGATCCATCCAGGAAGTCAGGTAATGACAGTAGCCGAAGTGTATGACCCTAGTGACCAAATAAATCAATCATGAATACCCATTTTCTCCGAACAAATACTTAGTGCATTATACATGAACTGAGAAATGTTACAGACCGTAGGTGCTGTATCAAAAACAATCCGTGTGAACTTATCATATTCTGATGACTCAAGGAAATGCATCACCTGGATTAAAGTAGCATAATCAAGAAACATCAGTACATTTTCTTCTAAACAATTGATCTATAAAAAAAGAAAGGAATACCTTGGAAATGGCTACGATTTCATCTGTTCCAGGTGGAATAGTATGCAGCAGCTCTTCAAGTTTCAGGTCCCCTAGCTGTGACAATTTAATTAACCAATAATTTAATAATATTAAATTATCATTTTCCCATAGCAGATTCGAACAGCAAAGGAGTCAAATAGATTCAAAAGGCACTATAGTTTGCTAGGTCACATCATTAGAGAGACAATGCAGATTCCACTACTAGACCCAATAAGATTTTTAAAGCTTCTGAACTAACTAGAATACTTCAGCAAGTTCAAATGGAATCTTCAGTAGTATTAAGAGAGATGAACTAAAGGTAAAAAAATGTAGACTTCGCTAATCTAAGCATCCAAAATCATTAATGGGATATTTGATCACCACCATCATCATCATTTTCTAAATATGTAAATATAGCAAGCTATAAGCCCCATCTTTATAACTAAATATTATAAGCTTCAGGCTTCAATTGTTAAAAGCATAAATGCAATAGCAAGAGATTGAGATTGGGTCTAAACTGGGGCTCAGAAACAACTATATCAGAGAGCTTGAATAATTTGACAATGAGGGAACCTCATAACTAACACTCTAACAGCAGATACCACCTGGTTCGCAATCATTCCAAGTCCCATACTTTCCATTGCATTCTTCAGACCACCACCATCAACATTTTGACTGGCAGCATGAAATTCTTCCATAGATTTCTCAGGGTTTATCTGTCACATATGAATGGTTAAATCCATTTTGAATACCCCAACACCAAAATTTTGAATGGTTTATCTTCCATGAAGTTTTGCAATAGACCAATCAAAGCAATTCCAATTTGGTGTATAAGAAGTTCAGCCATGAATACCTCGAGTGCATACAAAGGTGAATCCACTCCTTCAACTGGAACAAGCCTGCCACCAGTCAAATCCTAATGGAACTGTAGCGTTATATCACTGAAGTTTTGTCAAGATTCTATAGTGCACTACAATAAAGTGAAATACTATTTGCTACATAAAATCTATGAAATATAAGTACCTGGGCAAAAGAGTCGCTTAAGGAGTGAGCAGGGTCAGTTGAAACCACGATAGTTGGATGCCCATGATTTGCAAATTTGACAGCAAGGGAGGCAGCACAGCTTGTTTTACCAACACCCCCCTTCCCCCCAAGCATGTAATATTTCCGTTGGTTTCTGGTCATCATGTCATCAAATCCATGAACTTCTGTGGCAGTTCCGAGAAATCTTACTGCAGGAATGAATTTAGTTCATTTGCATTTCGGCCCCCACTAAAATAAGTATCTACATGAAGGATGAATAAACCCCTTTCAAAAGTAAAACAATGTCTGATGCTGTGAAATCCAGCTTCCTTTGAACTACACATCTCCCTTATGCCTCGTTTAGCAATTGCTATCAATTCTATGATTAAACATTCAAGAAAATTCAAGGCCTTTTGCATCAAATCTAAGGAACCAATCTTTATCATAATAAATAAATAAATAAATAAATAAGGAACCCATCTTTGCATTGCAGTGGCTGCAATGTTTTTCAATTCCATATCATATATTATTAAGTTGGTCAGCGCAAAGTGCAAACCATTACCATTCAGAGTGGACTTTCTCATTTTCTAATGCTATCATGCGAAGGATTTTAAATTAGACAACAGATAGTAAACTGCTTTCCGCGAAGAAACTACGTGACATTGAATTTGCTATGCTGAGGTCCATGCTTTGAGCCAAGCCCCTTTAAAGTTGAAGGATAGTTTTCTTATGGTTTTTTCTAAATTTGGCCAACTTGTGTTCTGATTCGACATTTCTGCCTCCAACTATTTCCTTCACGTCTTCGTATGACTTTTATTATCAACTCATGTGATCAAAGTATCACACAGAAGTAGAACAGATCAGGAAACAAGCAATGAAGTAAGCTCCCGTTATGATGATAGGAAAGCAAAACGGAGTGAAATACCTCGAGACGAAGTGAAGAATGACACTTCTTGTAACGAGGACAACGCAGGGTAAAGGCTTCTACAGTAAAGAAGAGAAAGCTTTTGGGCCCTCGGTATATGACGAAGTAAAACCGCCATCGCCGAGCAGTTTCCAGACGGCGTAAGGGATGGCACTCCGCTAGGGAATGAGAAAGAGCGAACGAGCGAGAAAGAGCGAACGAGCGAGGGCAGGTTCATAAACTATTTTACTTTGCGGCTTGCGCCAGGAAAAACAGAGAAATTAAAATGTATGGGAGTTTTTTCCAGAGAATTACCCACTCATTATGATTTTAAGCAAGATATTAAAATTTAGATCGGATATTGAATCAGTTAGGGTATTGGGTTAAGGGTCTGTGGATCAGATCGGGGATAAATCAGAGTTAAACCGGGACCAAACCGATGAGAAATTAAAAATTTTAGGCTTATAGTATGAAATTCTAAAGAAAAAATATAATTTTTTTTTTTTAAATTAGAACCCGAACTGGACCGATTCACTGGCCGGTCCGGGTTCATGAAGCTAGATTTTAAATAACTTATACATCATTTTGTCAAGTGGAAGTGAGTCAAAATTGTAATCGACTCATTGGGTCATATGGGAGGAATATGTTACTCTTAACCAACAAACATGATATTTAAACATTGACTTAAAGTTTATGGTCTTTGCCTATATAAGTGAGTCAAAAGCATAGAGAGGCTAAATTGCACTGAATTATACTTAATGCCTCGTTTGGTATCATGAAAGAGTTTTTTATGGAAGTGGAAGTGGAATTGGAAGAAGAATTGGAAATGGAACTGGAAGTGGAATTGGAAATAAAAGTATGTTTGGTATGGTTATGGAAGTAGTGCTATAATTTCTAATAATATATTGGTTTTAATTGTAAAATGTCAAATACACCCTTAAACAACCCCAACCTCCATTCTCACATTCACCCTAGAACAACCCCCAACATCACTGATGGCCACCATCAATATCACCGGCTGCCAGCACAAAAACCACCAGTGTTTTCATCATCAGCCATTAGCCCATCACATACTACCCATAATTTCATAGTAATTTCGACAGAAATCAAAGGCATAATTAAAAAAAAAAACAACAGAGAGATTGAATCAAAAATCGGACATCATTCCTATCAAAACCAGAGATCAAATCGGAACCATCGTTTCTGTCAATGTACTTTGCCGTCACCACGATTCTGTTGATGTACCTCATCGTCACCGTCTTGCCGTAGCTGTACCAAAAAACTCTTCCAAGCTTCGACCATTTTCCATCAATGTACCTCGCCGTCACCATCAAACAATGCAAGCATTTTAAAAAAACAGAGAACACAGATCCCTCCACTCACAAAATGGTCAAAGCTTGGTACCGAAGGAGAAGACCAAATTCGCCGTCCTCTGCCGCGGATCTGAAGTTGAAGCGTCCTCCTTTGTCACCTTCACTACAATCGTCTTCCTTCGTTAGCGTTAGATACGAGTTTGATTTCAGCAAAAGAGGATGGGAGGTTTGCATCGTCAAAAAATAAGAGAAGAGGAGGATGATGAGCACAAGATTATTGAAAACAAACTTGTGAGTAGATGTGCCTCAACGTCGTCGTCCTTGCCGTCGCTGTGCGTCACCGTCCTTGCCTCCACAGCTGCCGTCGCTATGACTCGCCACCGCCGTCCTTATCGTTGACGTAAGAGAGGGAAGGGGGCTGTCAAAGTCGGGGATGAAGAGGGAGGAGGGATATGTGGCAAAGCTGTAAATTGAAAAAATGGTGAGGGTATAATGGTCACGAATTTCCACTTCCAATGGAACCCAACTCAATTCTATGGGTTTACCTATGGAAGTGACTTTCACCATTTTTTATGGAAGTGACTTCCATGAGGAAGTGACCTCCCACCAACCAAACAACCTTACTTATAAAATCCACTTCCACTTCCACTTCTCCCTCCTTACTTCCCATGTACCAAACGTGGCATAAGAGATTGAGTTATAGATAGGTAAAAATTATAATAACTAAATGATTAATTTTCTTAATTTCAGACATTGCAATTAATGGGAGTTAAGCCATACTTAGCTTGTATAAAAAGGGCCATATTGTCTAAAAAAAAGGAAAAATTTTAGAAAAATAAAATTAAAAATAGGAAAAGATAAATTGGTGTTGCGAATTTATAAAATCTCATGTTAAAACTAAAGTAGGAACTTGGAATTTCTAATTCTGACCAAATTGTCCTTAGTTCAGTTGTGAAACATGAAATTTAAGTTATTAATGTAAAATATGATGTTGCTAATATAGATACAGATGTTGCAATTGACCCCTGAAATTTATACCCTTAAAATTATCACTGATTTTTTAGATACGAAATTGTGAAATATGAAAGTAAAGTCGTTAATGTAAAATATAATATTGTTAATATATATACAGATGTTGTTATTAACCCCTAAAACTTGTGCTCTCAAAATTATCCCTGGTTTTTGGGATACAAGGTTGTAAAATATGTAAGTAAAGTCGTTAATGTAAAATTTGATTTAATATAAATATAGATGTTATTATTGACTCTTGAAACTTGTAAATTGAATTAAGGGTATCTTGGTCATCTTGTCAGAATTGAAAATCCCAGATTCCTATTCCATGCCTAACTTAGGATTTGATAACTTTTTAATTATATTTTTCTGAAATTTTCCAAAAAAAAGGGACATATTAGTTAGCAACATAATGATGGGCCGGTGAAGGCCTTGGACCCAACACAATGATCCAACATATAATTGAACGGCAAATAACCTCTAAATGATATGGGCTCTTTGACGAATGGATGACGAACAATAAAAGCACATATTGTACTAAAAATAAAATAAAAGCACATAATAAATATACACTTTTTGCATGCCTCGTTCTCAGGCTTAGCTAATAAAGGGGTCGGACACTCTCATCAATAGGAGAGGATTCTATCTTGAGAAAGTTCACTTAGTTGTAGTCTAATCGAGGCGTTAGGGGAAATTCTTATATAAAAAAACACACTTTTCCCAATTTTATTTTTTGAAAGGAGGTGTTTTTCATACTTTGAGGCCTAACATAGGTGATTTTTGGTCGCAAATTGACACTTGGTTCTCTTCGTCACCCTCACTTATCGTATACTACAATCTTAGCAACATAATTACACCTTCCCCTCCAAGTCAGAAACATCCGACGACAATTAAACAACACAAAACTAATCTTAAGAAGGCGGCAAAGGGAACACTGTATCTTGTACCTAACAATCACTCGCAAAGCTTTCTTAATGAACAAAAGTCGGATACTCCGGAAATATGAACGTAGTCACCAACTGCTTCACACTAATATTCAAAGACACCTCTAAAGTAGACCGAGCTTCTTCCATAAGCTTCTGAATGAGTTCGTGAGCACAATTTTATGATCAATCTGCTGCTATTTCCAGTAGTAAATGTTGTTTTTCTTATGTTACTGCAAGAAAGACTCGTCTATGGTGGACCCATATGCGTCACTTGTTCCCAATTTTCAATAAGGAAACATCCCACCCTTTTGCCTCTGGGAAAAAGGTAGTTAGAATATGAGAGATACAAGATATAGAATATACAAAGACATAAACCTGAGGTGAGGAATATTGCAAGCAAAGCCAAAGGGTGTCTTTTTTGTGTGTGCATGATGTCCCACTCCCACCAGCTGCCACAACCACAACGAAGGCGGTTATTATCCGACGAGTTCCTGAACCAACTCAAATGAGCATCTTCTCTGAAAGCTACCTCTCATCTTCTTCAACAGTGCACACAACTTCAGCTTCAACATCAATCGCCCTCTCTCATCCTCTTTCTTTGGCCCCAAGCTTGTGCTATCCTCCCACCACCACCACTCTCATGAATGTAATAGCCCCCCTGTTTCCTGCTGTTTCAATGTTTCTTCCAGGCACAACCAAGTCTCTTCCATGGCCAGCCAAGTAGAATCCTCTCTTCACTCCCCCTCTGAGATTGTAAGTCTCCTCTATTTTTTCTATATCAGGAATTGCTGGGATTTTTTTTTGCTTGGGCCTCTTTAATCAATATCACAGCGTATCAATTATGAGATTGCCAGAATTAGGTAAACAGTGGTTGATTGTCTCTTCCTTTGTCTTCAGAAAAAGAAGAAACTCAATGGTCAGCAAAAGAGGGAGGAACTTGAAAGAGAGGTATTGTGAATTCTCAATTCTGATTATGCACAGCACAATTCGGCTGCACTCTTGATCGTTTTTAGGGTAGGATATTGCATGAAAGTACTGTTACCCTGGAAGAATGATCGGTGTGCTCTTAAAACTGGTTCAAATGCATGTTGATTGCCAGGAGATAATAAGCATTCGCCAATTGGTCCGAGTATAACAAAACGGCCTGAAATAAAATCATTGCATGCTAGATTGTTACTCTCAGCGGTGTGCTCTTAAAGTTTTCTGAGATGTTATTATATTTTTACTTGAAATAGCCATAATCCGCGCTTAATTAGTTGCGTTAACTCTGTAATTTCACCTCTGGCAGTGGGCACAAATCTACTTGTACTATTTTGTTTGTCCATTTTAAAAGAACATTGTAGAAATTAGGTGATCTGTACGGTTTAAATTATCCAGGTTGTCTTTTGTTCAATCAAAATGGGAAGTATGCACATAAACTGTCGCTCTCCGTTTAAAAAGTTAGGCCTATAAAGTTTTCCTATCACGAGCATGGTACAAAGTACAACTGTTGGAACCGCGTATATATTTCCACATAACAGCCGATCAGGATGGTGGGTACTAAATGCTCTGGCCAAAAAAAAAAAGAAAAGAAAAGGTGGTAAGTAATAAATGACGACCACGCCTTTTATTCAATAGGATAATTTATGAGCATGCATATTCTACCGAAAATATTGATATGTACATTTTCGTGATAGAAGATTATGTGATGACTTTTTAACGTAACAATTAGGTGTCCATGCTTCAAAGGTTGTTGGATCAGGAAGAACAGGTTCATGAGATTTTGGAGATGGTTTATAATCGGCCGAATGGTGCAGCCATATCAATTCCAAATTTTCTTCCTCCCAAGGTAATATAATACCCACTTGACTAGCTTTCTTTTTCATTCTTATTTGAAAAATATTAATTAATTTATATTATCCATATCATTTGAGTAGACGAAAGAGCTTTTAACAGAACTAGTTGTGGTTGAGGGCGAAATAGCACGGCTTGAGTCCCAGATAAGACAACTTCAAGCTGGTTTGAGATTGGAACAAGAAGTCTCCAAAGGATCAAAACCAAAATCTTGGAATCAAGAAAAGTTGAACAGTTCAAAAGGTCTTTTATCAACGGCACCGATTCCAATTCGAATGCCAAGTCCGGTTCATAGAAGTGTTAGTGAAAGGATGGCATTTGAGACAAAGGCATTGCACTTTATAAGCAAGGCTATAAAGGGTGATTATCATCTCAATGACTTCACTATCAATGAGAAATCTGGGTTATTGAAAAGTTCTGTTGGACAAAAGGAAAACAATTTCCATGAAGACGTGAAATTTCAGGATAGAAATCCAAAGAAAGGTGGGACATTGAAGCCTAATTCTTCACCATTCCGAGACCCTCGCCATCAATCACCTAAGGTAGTTAAGCATGCTTGTTATTATTCATGTCATGCCGTCTAATTTCGTTCAAAAATATTATCAATTATAGAAAAATAGAAAACTAAAAGTGTGGAGCTGATACACATCATGAAACAGCTTGGCTTCCTCAAGTTCTGTTATATTATACATATATATATTAAAATTCAGGCACTCTATAGCTTTCATACTTTCCTATATTACTATGTCTTGTTTCAAAATTTTGTCCCTACCTGTACGGATGGTGTAAAATCTTTCTTTCTTTGTTTCTTTGGTTTTTTTAGTAACAGATGGTATACAATCTAGCTAGTTGAACTAAATTTGTAATTTGAGTTCATTGTTCACTAATTTCCAATGACTTCGATTTGGATTTTCAGCTGAGAGAAAGAAATTTAGAGATGTATATAGATCCGCCAACAAAGTCTTTATTGGACCCACTTCTGTCGGAAGAGAACGATCTGAAGTGGCAACCCAACAAGCTGTCTGAGAGCATCATGAAGTGTTTGAATTTCATATACGTGAGACTGCTCAGAACATCAAGAGCAACAGAATTGGAGAAATCAGGGCCCATTTCCAGGTCTGTCCACTCTTCTTTAAGCTCAAGAAGCTTCAGGGTGGATCCTGGCATAAACCCAAAGTCAAGCCTTGTGTTGCAGAAAGAGTCAAGGCAACAAGACCCTTATGGAATTTTCGATGCAGAAGAATCCATTCCCAGAGATATTGGTCCTTACAAGAATCTGGTTATATTCACTTCCGCTTCTATGGATTCTAAGTTCATCTCAAATCCTTCCTCTATTCCATTGCTTAGAAAGTTAAGGTATATCAAGATGAAAAATTTGATAGAGAAAACTAGACAAGACTCAACTTGAAAGCCATGTATACTAACTCAACCATTTGTTTCTGATGGAGTACAGGGTACTGATGAATAATCTTCAAACGGCTGATTTGAGAAGCCTTACTTATCAACAGAAGCTAGCATTCTGGATCAACATGTACAACGCTTGTATCATGCATGTACTGTAAAATTTGATTTTATTCTGCTGTTACGTGCAATAGAAGTTAGTTTGATGACGATTTTTTCACATTCCATTCGGCCTCTCCTATCCTCTACCGAATGAGAAATTTCGCAAATGAACAATAATTAATTTGCCAAATTTTTTATCTCAGGCTTTTATCCAATATGGAGTGCCATCCACACCAGAAAAGTTGCTTGCACTGATGAACAAGGTACAGTAGTCAAGAATCTTGACATAGAAGTTACTTGTCCTGTTCCTAGATTCTTGAGAATGTGAAGGAAAATGGAAGTATTTGGATGCAGGCCACTCTCAATGTAGGAGGAAACACACTAAATGCTCAAACAATAGAGCATCTCATTTTGAGGAGAAGATCAAATTCAAATATAAAAGAGGTACGTACTTTGGTTCCCCTCAAATATTATAGCAGGCCTAAATTGAGTGCTGTTAATTCAACTGGGCACTGATATAGGTACATCGAAAGGGCGAGTGGGAGGAGAAAGAATCAATAGTACGTGAACTATATGGTCTTGAATCAATGGATCGAAACGTCTTATTTGCTTTGTGCAGTGGAACTCGTTCTTCCCCTGCTGTAAGTGAAAACCCAGAAAACGAGCAGGCTTCTTTTAACTATCTCTATGTCCACTGTAAGCAAACAGAACAATGAAGCTGTGTGTGTGAAAATGCAGGTCAGGATATACACAGCAGATGGTGCGATAACAGAGTTGGAGAGATCAAAACTGGATTATCTGCAAGCTTCAATTATGGTGACAAACACCAAGAGAATCGCGTTTCCAGAGCTGTTACTCAGAAACATGCTTGATTTTGCGATGGACACGGACTCTTTGGTGGAGTGGGTGAGTAACCAGTTGCCTACATCAGGGAGTCTGAGGAAATCAATGGTGGATTGTTTCAGAGGCCAAACCAATGTCAAGGCATCCACCATTGTTGACAAGATCCCATACGACTATGAATTTCAATACTTGTTGTCTGTATAAAGAAAGTTCTTTTCTTTTCTTGTTCCTTTTCTTTTGCAAACGACCCAAAACAAATTTTCTATGTACATTACACCTACAATTTGTGTATGAAAACTATAAAACTTGCGGGATGATAATAATAAGAGGATATTGTACAAGAACTTGGCTACTCTGATATTTTCGACATTTTTTCCTTCGAGAATATATATCAAATTTCTCATTCTTGTCTCGAATTAAAATTAGTGTGAGGATTATATTATTTTTTTATGACATATGTGGAATTTGAACCTTAGACTAGTACTCTCAGATATTCATATTAGCTGTTCAATTTCCTTGATGCCATACATAAATATGTGATGATAAATTTTATTGCAGAATTTTACAAGGAAAGTGCTGGTAGAAGAGGACACGGGACAATTGTGTAGGGTCCACCACATCCAAAAAGTAACACTGTTTTCCATAATTAACGGACATGTCATTTTTGCCATATTTAGATATGTTTATGGGTATTTTTATACTCAAAAAGTTTATAGTTTGGATACACATTTGAGAAAATTTATAAGTAAATTTGATTCATAACGTCTGTTTGGTATGAGAGATTTAGAGGAGAGGGGAGGAAAAATTTTTATAAGTTGAATTTAAAAAAATTGGAAAAGTGAGGTTACAAAATTTTAATATAGATGACATGAAAGATTAAAGAGTAAGAAAACTTAATTAAAAACTTTATACCTCACTTTTTTCATTTTTTTAAATCCATCTACAAAAATTTTCCTACACCCACTTTCCCTCCCCTCCCCTTATATCAAACAAACCCTAAAAAAAAATATACCGGTTTTAGGATTCCCTCAGCAATAACGATCATCTTTCTTTCTTTGTTTTTTTTAAATGACATATGTAGGCATTTCTAATGGGCATCTTTATATGTATCCCTTTTGGGCCAGTAAGGCACTCCTAAAGCCCAAAACAGAAATTCGCAAAAGCCGAGGTCGATTATATGCATTACTCTTGAGCTTTCTTCTTTTCGGCCACGTAATCTTTATTAACGGCCCCTCCATTAAAAAATAAAAAAGGAAAAGGCTTACAATTAGCACACGATGGCGTGGGTTTATGAACAAACAGTTATTGAACACTTTGGGAATCCTAGCATAGGGTTTTGCTTTAACTTGCCTGCGGTCAAATATTTTGAGGTATCTGTCTGAGTTCATTCCATCAATCACACTCGGACTCCATTTAGTCCCGCTTGATTAGTATTCCTATTTTAGGACAAAGCCCCTTTAGCAGCAAATTAGCATCCTTTTTACCTTTAAATAAAGCTTACCATTAAAGTACTGGGAAACTTTTTCCCCCTACTCACCCGATTTTTTCATTTCCTTCTTGCTGGAGCGGGTACTAAAAAGCAACACAGTACTCTCGTATGTTTCCAAGGTTTCACGAATCCACAGTAGGTACAGTAAATGCTGTTGTTACTCTCAGCCTCCCCTCCCTGTAAAAGCAACGCTAGTGAAAAGGTGGGAACTATAACGGAAAGTGGGCATGCACTAATATATATGAAATTCGCAACAATTGTTGATTTGATAGTAGTGTGTTATATGAAAGCAAATATTTTTTTTGGGGAGCAGATTGCATATATTACGCTGGCTGGCATTTCAACATACCGATTCTCTTTGTAAAAAGGGAGGTTCGCGATTGATCAGGCATCCTTTTTGGCAAATGGCAATCACCCATGTTGGTTTACACATTTGAACAAAGGAGAAAAAGGAACATGTTCCCTCCAATGGATAGACCCCACCCATCATTTAGATGCTTTCATGTGATTTGATTACACAAATGAAGAAGGATCATCAACGTGACCGAGATTTCAACCGAGCCATCTCTGCCTTTTCGTGAAATATCACTCATATTCTTCCTTGAAGCTAGGGCATTTATAGCCCCTAGCCACCTACACACCCTCTTTCTTCAACCATCAAGCTCATTAAGTTCCACATCCGTGTTGACTCTGCCATGCATGCACATGTAGTACAATAAAACCATAAGTGAAAAACAATAGTTGCTGCCCCCAAGTTATTAGGGCAAAATATACAGCGAAGATTTAACGCTATATATACGACGCTGATATTGTGGAGCCTGAAAGATATGCGGGAGAATATGTGTTGGTCGAATAAAAGAGTGATTTGGGAAACAAGAGAAAGGGGGGGAACCATATGCTCGGTTTGCCTTGATTTATTTGGGGCAATATATTTATGCGGGACGACCCAAAATGCATAAAGGGACAGAAGGGTGGAACAGGTAAAAAGTAGGGGTGATTTGGAAGGATGAGTGTGTAAATGGAGGGGAGCCACAGAAGAGTGGCAGTGGCGTGAATATGGGGAAAGTGTAGTGCCAAAAATGGGAAGAAATGTTGCACAGTAGGGGAGAGAGAGTGAGGGAGGTGAAAGGTTGATGGTGACATGCACTGAGAAGACAGAGAGCGGATGCACAAGGGCGAAGGGCACCTACAGTCGCAGAGGCACATTAAGGGCAGGGCCTGCATGGGTTTTTATAGTACTGCAAACATGCTAGGCAGCTATTGTAGGCCAGTTTTTTCAATATAGGCTCTCTGTTGTGACGTGATTGCCTGACCTCACTGCCCATTAAGAAACTCCCCCCACCCCTCACCCCCCAAAATACTTCAATAGCGATTGTTCCTTTTGTTGTCTTTTCTTTTTATGGCTCCTCAGATTTAAAAACACCCCATCCTTCTACTTCTTAACTAGAGCTATATCCTCCCACGTAGTTTTATTTACCGTAATGAGATCATCCACATACCCAAGCTTCAACCTGGGAGTTAATATTATTAATGATATGTGCATATGAGTAGGGTTTTTGTTAATACAGGAGAGGGGGATGTAGGACAAGCTGCATTTGGTCTGAACAGGGAATGTCATTGAATTCTTCATTTACTTCTTGCATGTGGATGACTTTCACTCCATCCAACTCATTAATTAGTCTTTGTTTCATCAGTTGCACGTCCTCATCTCTCGTCCACCAACCGCAACCCATGGGCAAGAGGTGATCTGACAGCTAGTACTTGAAGGCCTTCCATCATCAAAATCAGCCTCAGCCAAACCTTTCGGAAAACCCGCAAGCTTCCCTTGTTGGGGGGGGGGGGGGGGGTTGGGCGAGTTCAAACGTTCAATAGTCAAACTGAACAAAAAAATGTAGTGTTTGGTTTCACCAGTGAGCAATCGAGCTTAATTCTATCTTAATAGCTTTTGCCATAAACTCTATTTCTTAGCTTTTACTGATTTAGCTTTTGGGGAGAGTGAGAATGGTTAAAATATTTTTTCAGTTGTGTCCAGTATACTATCAGACTTATTGCAATTTTACCCTTAATATACTTTTTTCACTACAAAAATTAATTTCAACTATTATTTGGTGCTTTTAACCCTTAAAATATTTTTTCAACTGTACCCAATGTGTTATCAGACTGATTGCAATTTTATCTTTAATGTACTTTTTCAGTTCCAAAAATTATTTTAAACTATTTTTTGGTATTTTTAACCCTTTAAAATATTTTTCCACCCACTCTCTCTTACTATTATCACAAAAGTCACTTGTGTTTAAGTCAATCCAAATAAGTTTTATTTTTACAAAAGTCATTTTTCCCATCGCTGTTCCAAACATAAATCACATTACACAATCGTGCTTTTACCAAAACTAAAATTATCAAACGCTAAATTGAGAAATTCTATTTTTTCCATCAGTCTTCCAAACACACCCTTTATCTGTTATGTCAATGAAGCAGCGTTGAGAGAGAGAGAGACATAAGGTGGTTAAGTAAAGGAGTAATTTGGGTTCGGTTTTCATCCTTTTTCTTTCCACTTGCTTTTGATTTTTTTTTTTCATCTGTATTGTTAGTTTAAGATCTCAACAGTTTATATTTTTTTTATTTTTATAATATATTAAATTCATACCATTAAAACCTTAATATGTATTTGGAAAACCTTCAAACTATGATTTACGTAACCCGAAATAAAACTCCTCTCATACACTTATCTCATAAATCATAAAAACTATTAAAAAAAACTAATACAAAGATATACTTAATCGAATAGTTTAGATTAAAAACAAGAAAAGAAACGGATGGGAAAGGAAAACAATGACAAACGGATCCGAGTAATTCTTGGGGGTTGGGGGAGAAAAGCAAAGAGGGAGGGGGGGGGGGGGGGGATGACGTAAGATGAGCAGAGGGGCGTCTCGAATGTCGGAGTGGAGATCTTTTGGTTAATGGCAGTGGTAATATCTCCATTTACCGATAAAATTTGAAAAAGCTGATCCCACACTCAATTTCTAGCCTCTCTTCTTCTTCCTTAATTAATCTCCACCCTCCCTTTCCATTTTCCTTATTCCTCATCTCGATAACATGATCCATCCCTCTGTCCGTTTCTGTCTCCCTCCTTATTCCTTTATTCTCTCCTCCTCTCTCTACGCTTTCACTGGAAGTAACAGTAAATATTGCACAAAATAAACTATATTTATCGTCCTGCTCTTGTAATTTATAGAATCATTCTTCTCCAAGGGAAGAATAACTGGTATACTGAGTGTTTATTTAGGATAACTTAATTTTAATTTAAAAATAATTTTAAATTATGATTTACGATATATAAAAAAATTATATAAAAAGGGTTTTATCTTCACTTATATAAAAAAATATTTATAAATAAAAAATAAATTATCCTAAATATAAGTTGAATGTAGTATATATTTGAAAAACCTCAAAACAGTTATTTCAAAAGCCTTATTTTTTTAGAAGTTGTGGAAAATTTGTTCTCACATATTAATTTCATAAATTATAAAAACTGTTCCTTAAAATTAATCCGTTTGTGTTTGGACTAACTTTTATAAAATAGATTTTATAATTTACTTATTAAATATATAAAAGATCCGATGAAAAAAAAAAAACTTTTGAAACTGTAATTTTAACGTTACCCAAAACTCAGCAGATGGGCACGTAGTAAATGGGGTGGGAGAAAAACAGGGAGGGGAGATAATGAGAAAGAAAATATTGTTGGGAACGAGGAGCGATGTGAGGGATGGTGTCGTCACTGGATCCAATCAACAACAGCTCTAAGCTGGAGTGAACCACGTGGTCCAACATATGCTATCACTCTCTCTCTCTTAACTTTTTCAGTCCTCTCTGACTCTCTCTCTCTCTCTCCGTCTCTCATTTTTCCTTTCTGTTTTCTTTTACTTTTTCCCTGCTCTTCTCTCCTAATCCTTCCCTTTGTATTCTCTACCACGTAATTTTGGTAATCCTTTTGTGCTTCATCCATGCACCATTCACAAATCCCTTTTTTTCACCTTTTCATTTTTGGCTTAAAAAAGCATCACCCGCTATCCCTATCTTTCACGAAATCAAACGAGTCTCCCGCCCCGTTTTGGCTCCCCAAACAAACATTCCCATCACGTCTTAAATTATTGAGAGGAAGACATATTTATGATCATCATCATCATCACATATTCATTATTCAAAATGCTAGTTTTATTGAAGCTATGAGAATCGTTTAGATTACAATATTATCCTTTTTCAAATTCAAACTACTTAGAAACAACAACTTTGAAGACGACACATATAATAGTTTAAAAAACATATCCCTAAAAATCAGAGCGAGAATGGGGCATTTCAAGGGACCAATTTACAATATATCACGGTGAATCCTCATAATAGTTTATCCCTTATTTATTCCACATTTATTTTATTTCGTAAGAGATATAGCGTTCGTTTGGAATAATTTATTTTTAGATAATAAATGCTTATAAATCGTGATTTACGATATACGAGATAAATATGTAAGAGAAGTTTTATCTCGATTTAAGTAATAAACACTTATATTCAAAAAAATAAATATTCTCAAACGTATACATATTCTGTTCATAGTTCCTCACACCTCATCTCTTCATTCCTTGCATAAAAAAATCTTAACATGGCTAGTTCAAAATTAAGGAAAAAATAACGAAAAATAAATCTGCTCGACCTCCCATCAATTTGACCGTTCAGAGGTTACCATTTGTCGTGTTGAGGTTGGGAGATATTACCGTACATATTACACGGAGTGAATTTAATTGCACCCCCGGCCCTACCGCGGCCATGGGAGGTTATATTATTAATCTTTTTTTTTGTCATGATTATATTCCTAATCAAACAACAATAATAATAAATGTGTGAGGAATCAAACTTTTACCCATGTTTCTACTCACTACAGCATGCGCCCTGTCCGAAGATATAGCCCACGATTCTATGCATATAATTTTTTTTGATAGGGTCCTATGCATCTAAATTTAGTAATTTACATATAACGTAAATATAAAAATTTTAATAAATCATGAACAATCTTCTAATGTATTGTGTACCTGTACTGTAGAAACAAAACCGCACACGTTTGGTATTATACGAATATATACGCCTTATAGATTCGTATAATAACATGACATGGAAGACAATAAAGGGGACACTAGTTAATGAAGCAAAGGGGGGAGTGTCACATTCGTCAACCACTTGCATAAATATATTAACGGCGACTTTACGTTAATAAGGTGTTAAAGAGCGCTTTGTACGTTAAAAAGCTAACGCCCACCGATGATCGCATATCGCAATCATTGTTGGGGGTTTGTGCAGTGCGCCTTCCCACCACTCTCACTCTCCTTCACCATTTGCTTCACCGGAATGGGCACTCCCAAGCCTATCCTCATCGGATTTTTCACCGCCTTGTGATCCGGCCACTGCTACTTCTTTTCCAAGGTAATAATGAACCCACTGTACCCGTCAACTGTAATACAACTACACTTTTTGTTTTCTAGCGATTCCTGCTTACAATACTTGACGATGCATACACCAGCATCGTCCATATCTTTCTATACATATTAACTTGTTACACTCTCCCCAAATTTCTTTAACTTCTTCCCGATGTTGCTTTTAGCGTTCCGTGTGTCTCTCTTCTTGCTTTGCTGCTACTGGTACATAAATACTTTTCTCTCGTTAGTTTTTACGGTTATAAACGAAAATTATATTCAGGTTTTTTTTCCCCAACAGTCTTACTGCGTAGCTCAAGCCAGTTGTACAGTTACGGAATTGTTATGGTATGGTCGGAGTATGAACCAGTAGATCCGTTCAAGGGGCATCAAACTAGGGTTTTAGTATGGTTTGAAGTTTGCCCGTTTTGGTTCACGTTGATGGAGAGGTCTCAACTTGCTTTTGTTTTGGTTTTGATGTAGAAGGTAACGGACCCAGAAATAGGGATTACAGTGTTTGGTGGAGAATTAATATGTAGACGCGAGACCTTTGCGTCTGTAACAGTGACATCTTTAAAAGATTATTTTGTACTTGTTTGTTTCAGCGATTCGATTGCTTATAAGTTACTTTTTAATAATGATTTACGATATACGAAGTAAGTATGTGAGAGGGGTTCTGTCTCGATTTACGTAAAAAATAACTTATAAGCAATCGTAACGCCCAAACAAACAGCTCATTTGTTTGCTACATCGGACTGTACCTGGTCACCAAAAAAGGGAACAATTACCAGCAACTTACTCTCTCTTCTAAGCTATCAAACTCGTTGCAGCATATTTATTTGTTTCTTTTGGCTCATTTTTGTCTATTTTTTCCTTGTTATGTGTCATTTTCTCATGTTACTAGCCTATGTTTACAATAGTAATATGTGCTGCTTGTTTCGGCCACTCATGACGGTAGCGTACTTCATCCTTGTCTTTCTCCGTGCCTGTTCGTTGATAGAGGAGTTTTGGGTCCAAACTGTTTTTCTTTCTCAACTTGCGTTCTGGAGTTAATTATTTCGATGTTTTAGACATCTAAAGTAGCTAGGCTGAATATTTTGCAGGCGAGCAATCAACATTGAGGTTGTGGAGGATACTTTTGTGTAGCGTCTGTTTGGTGTGGGGTTGGAATGAGCAATCTAAGGCCAGAATCGCATGTAGCACAACAGATTCGGCGCGACAAGTTGAGAATCCAAAATAGTTCCCAGCATTTACAAGATTTCCCCACTAACATTGAACAATTGTCACTGCAACACCCAGGCTTAAACTCATATTTTCTGCAAGCTAGGAGTGTCAGAAATTCAAACATGCTTTATGAACCTGCCTTTTATTCATCAGAAATTGCAAGTTTTTCAACACCTTCTAATACTTTGTCTCCTGAAGGCGAAGAAGTCAAACCAAGTAGACTAACGTTGCCTCACTATGCATCATTCCACCATTCATCTGTATCGGAACCACCACCGTCGTCGTCATCAGCCGGCGACCAACCCCGAGATAACTTGGGTTATGATTGGATGATTAATTATGGAAGTAGTTCCGGGGTTAATGAAACCAACTATCCCAACTCTAATGTTGCGACTGAGCTGAATGATAACAATTTGTATGTGTATCAGCACCTGGCGAAGCCTAGTTACCACGAACTCATCGGAAGGCAGTTAGGCGAAGTGCATAATCATTCTTCTTCTTCCCCGCCCCCGTTTTTTCAGAATACTTTGCACGATATCGTTAAGTATGCTTCTATCAGTTCCCAAGGATCTGATCACATAGTTTCGCAGATGCAAAATCCTGGCCATGGGATCTGGATGGGAAATCAAAATCAATCAAATCCTCAGGGATTATCTCTATCACTTTCATCAAATTCCCATTCCAAGGCTTCTTTTTCTGGTTTCCCATGCAATGATGGTCACGGATCACATGAACCTTACTCACGATGTGATAAATCTGCAAAATCTGTTACTAAAGATTGTGGAAAATCACTCCAAGACGTCGTGGGAGTAGCTTCGAGCACTAGTAGTTATAGAAGTAATGTGGGCCCGCTTGGGCCTTTCACTGGATATGCAACCATTCTAAAGAGTTCCAGATTCTTGAAACCAGCTCAGGAGTTGTTGGATGAATTCTGTTATGTGTGTGGATCTAATGGTTCAGATTTCTCGAGGGTGTCTGGAGAAGCCAGTGCTACTAATTCTGCTGCTGAAGCTGTCATTAATAATGCAACTGAAAGTGGGGTTAGTGCAAAAATGAGTGTTAGTAATAATGCAGGTGCTGCGTCGTGTTCTATTTTGTATAATTCCAAGGAAAATAGTGGTGGTTTTGGATCAAGAGGAAACTTTGATTGTTCTTCTCGATCGGTGCATCAGCAAAAGAAGGCGAAGCTGCTGTACATGCAAGAGGAGGTTGGTTATTAATTAGTGCTCCTTATACGCGTTTCGTCAGTTTATTTTTGTCTTATATTGGATGCTTATTATAACTTCGTGTCAGGATGATTTTGGTTGGCGTTTTCCTATTTTTACATTACAGTATATATGCTATATATACAGTTATCTGTCAGAAATGCACTGTTCATCTTTAAGAAAATCCAAATGTTTACATTGCCTTGTGCAGCAAGTAGATAATTAGGTGTCTGTCGGTAAAATGATGGTTGGTTGTGAGATCCTCACGCTATCTCACTGTCAAATGAATCTGGGTGATTGGTTATTAGAGTATTTCATACTCTCAACCTTATAGTCAGAATTATTTAAAATAATATTGATAAAAATTAGGGCTAGGACAAAATAAGACATTAGTAGCTTGAGTGATAATTTTGGTTAGAGCAAGTCTGCAATCATATTCTTTTGGAATGTCGCAATTTTTTTTAAGAGATCTCAAGAATTTTATATCACTAAGATAAAAGGTTGTCATTTGTTTGGGATTGCCGAAAAGTGACAAGACCCAAAGATCAGAATTAGGTTCGACTGTCTTTTTGGAGACTTTAATTTTCTTTATACCACCGAGAGATCTATAATTCGTGTATCATTGATGCGGATTTTATGTTTGTATTTTATGATGCTGGTGGATTCCTTTGTATGAGTATGGGGATTTTGAAGCTTATTCCACTGTCTCATGCATAGCAATCATGTTTAATTTTGATGTATCAGTGATTAGTTCTTATTTAATTGCATAACTAAACAAAGTTGTATGTCATTAGTTACCTTTTTAAAAATGAAATGCATTAAATCTAAGTTCGTTTGCCTATTATTTTGAGAATTATGACGGGCCTATTATAGAAACCAAGTGCAAGAACTGGAAATAGAAGCAACAAACCCCAAGAGCATGTCTTTTCTTTTAAAAACTGAATAGAAAAATAGTTTTTACCATTACCAAAAGAATTAACAGTTATAGACGGGCAGGTGACTCACCCGTCTGCTCTCTGGGAATTAAAGCCTTCTAACGTCTTCTTCCTCCAAGATCTGCTGTTCTTCATTGAAGATCTGATGAGGTTTGTTGCAAAATCTTTTTGAAAACTATACTAAAAGTTCAAAGCTTAGGCCTGAAAGGGGAGAAAATTTCTTTTAAGAAAAATTTTACCACTAAGAGAGGAGTCAGTGAGGAAAACTTAGGAGGTGAGAAGAGAAAAAATGGAGTGGAATAAATTTTCCTTTTAGGTGTAATTAAGCATGATTATGGTTCTTACCTGATGGGGAAAGACAAGGGGTAAAATTGAAAAAGGGGTCTCGTTACACTGTATCATCTAGTTGATGGTGATGCTATTGTTTATGGTGCTCTTTGGAGTATCTTCTATCTACATATTCCGAACCTGCTTAGTACGATAGCATTTCGTGGGTTCTGAATTCTATTTATAGTCGTTTGAGATATTTTATTCTGATTTTATAGGAACAATATTTTTATCCATATTGGAAAAGGAGATTTTTCCCATCTTGGACAAGATTCTGAAGGAAAATGTCTGCTTTCTTATGCTATGTACTGTGTTTTATTTATACCTAGATCTGTAATCTAGGAAGAATCCTGCCTTGTGGTGGGAAGAAAAATTCTAGGAATCCTGCCTAGTGTGAACTGGAGTGCATAAAAAGTCCATCACCTTTCAACTTTCACTGTCTCTTTCACCCTCTAATAATGGATGAAATAGCAGTCCTGGTTGCAAACAGCTTGCTTAAATGTAATTCGCGATATATGGAACTGAAACTTTCTATATTGAATAGGATAGAATTGTTATAATTTAACCACAAAGAAAGCAGCACTATCATAATGATGAGTAAACATGATGCTTTCATAAAGTATTTTCCATCAACACACTCTAGGCATGCTAAGATCCCATGATGCTTGAGAATTATGTGGTGATGAATTGTTTTTGGGATTAACTTGATGGCTTATTGTTTTCAAGTATGATAGTTACCTCATTTACGTTGTCATAGTAGTGCATAAATGCTTCTAAAAGATTGACTTTAATTTGATCTTGTGCTGGACAATAATAGGTTACGAGAAAATACAAGCAATATCACCAACAAATGCAAATGGTTGTTTCCTCTTTTGAGTCAGTGGCAGGTCTTAGTTCGGCTGCGCCTTATATCAGTATGGCTCTCAAGTCAGTAGCAAGACACTTCAGGATCCTGAAAAATGCTATCTTGGATCAGATCAAGCATTTAAAAGAGGTGTTGGGGGAGGATTTGTCAGCATCCACGTCTGGTACAATTAGTAAACTTGACACTGGGCTAGCTTATCTGGACCAAAGCTTCCAGAAGAACAAAACTGCATTTCTTGAACCCCAACAAGTATGGAGGCCTCAGAGAGGTTTGCCAGAGCGCGCAGTCGCAATTCTTAAAGCTTGGTTGTTTGAGCACTTCCTTCACCCGTATGTTAAACTCATGTTAAACTCTGTCCCTCCCTCGCCTCTTAATTATTTCCAAAGACAAAAGAAAAAAGGGATATGGTGTAAATTTATCATGAAATTTTTGTTCAGGAGTAATGTTATCCTGTAAGTATTTTTTGGGTAACTATTGCCCCGTTTTTTATGGTTTAAGTAATATTGTTACATTTTTAAACTTTTAAAATAATATTAAACAAAAAAAAAGTTCCATGACAATTTTACTCTTCAGCTAAAACTTCCAGAAATAAATTTGTACCTCAACCCAGGAAAAAATGACAAAGTTGCGTGAATTGTTTCCAGGTACCCCACGGATACCGATAAACACATGCTGGCTACACAAACAGGTCTATCTCGAAACCAGGTGGGGGGTCTACTCTTTATTTCATTATTGTTTTGTGTCGGTTTGTCTTTCCTGTTTGGTTGATTGATATTTAATTGGGATTTGACACCATCACATCTGTTTCTAATGGGTCCATGCCACGGGCCAGCAAGGCAACATTTATTTATTTCTCAAGCCGTTCGTAATCTGTGTTGGGTGTTCCTTCTTTTGTCCTGCAACCTTATAATTAAGGCGGAACATGTGCCGTATTACAACCCGCTTTAGCTTTCTGATATTGTCTCTTTATACACGTGTAAATGTATGTAAACAAAAAATGATACAAAATGAGGAACATGTAGGTATCGAACTGGTTCATAAATGCTCGAGTCCGTGTGTGGAAGCCAATGGTTGAGGAAATACACAATCTTGAAACGAAAGGCATGGTGGGTGGCAACGACCAGAACGAGGGAATGACATCAGGCGCAGAAGGAAGCAGCCAACAAGCTATGGTTGAAGAAACTCCTCTGGGCAAGTTTGGTAGACACGGAGATGTAATAATGCCGGAGAGGCAATTCCAGTGTTTGGGAATGAGTTCTTCCGCAGGTGGAGGGAATACGGAGGGAGTGGGATTTCTTGTGGGTTCAGAGGAATGGAATCAAGAGAAGAGGTCTAGATTGGAATGTCATCAGATAACGCCAAACATGGATGGGACGTTAATGGGTTTTGTACCCTACAGGCGTGGTGGAGGTCTCGATGTGGGCGGACTTGGGTCTGTATCACTAACGCTGGGTCTTAGACATGGGGTTGAAGGCGTACAACACCACCAGCAACAACAGTTGCACCAGGACGACCAGATTAGACGTCAATTTGGTGAGCATATGATCCATGACTTTGTGGGTTAAGATCTTCATGTCTCTGCTTTTACACCAAAAGTATAACCAGAAAGAAAGCATGAAAAATAAGGAAGATGATGATAGATGAAGGAGAATCTGACTGGTACTCAAACTTTAGTGAAATAGACGGGTTCAACGTAGAAGTGTCCACCTCCTCTTGGTCACGCCAATATTTTCTGTAGGTTTTAGATGAGCTCTCTCCAAGTGATTTGGGTTGGGGAACAAATTCGGTGTGCAAGATTTGTCTTGAAACATGTTATCAGGAAAGTTATATGATGTTCAAGTTCCACTACTGCTGCTTTGGGAGTCACTCTTGCCTATTGTTACGTGAGCTATAATAAATAACAAAAGAAGAAAGAGGACTATGATGGCAAAAAAAAAAAACAAGAAGAAAGAGGAGTATAACATTTCAGTGTTCAATGGGCAACGACTCTATATTCCTGACGATTTAAGCCATAAACATGTCTGGAAAATGGGAAAGTGGTATGTTAACTTTGGCAATTATGATGGTGATAATAATAAAGTATTCCAGGTGTTTTGTAATTATAATTCATATTAGATAAAGATGCCGTGATTATGATTATGAACAGGATAAAATTGAATAAAAATCGAAGTTTCGTATGAATTCATAATCTCACCCTAAACTTTACTAATACTTGACAACAAAAGGTTTTAACTTTTAAAGGAATTTCTTGGTAGACAAAACTAATATTAATTGTGTCCAGCAAGATTTTACCATAGAAATATTATAAGATCCACCTAGGCATTTGGGCTTGGGCCTTGAGAAGAGGTAATGGGCTGTTTAACAATAAGGTTTGGGCCCTAGCTGGAACGTAAAACGCTATTGTTTGATTCTGTCGAGGCCATGGCTAGTTGGATTTTCGCCCCCTCGTCTCTGCCCACTTTGGGAACATAATTCTTTTTTGACACTGTGAACATAATTTAGTTATTATTACTTTGATCGTTGAGATCAACCTATCAATCAACCTGTTAGGCGATATGGTTGGTTATCTTATTCATGTCGTCTGGTTTTCGTAGTTTTAGCGTATTATACTCTGTATTTAAGACGAGTGGAACAAAATCTCACTAAAAGAAAAAGGGAAAAAAATAATGCCCACAAGAGGAATTAAGGTAGAGAAAGAAAAGGACCACGCATATAAATACGATCACTACGTATCACATACATATGGCTTGATATACCAATTTATTATACATGTGTAAGTGGGAAGAATTGTGTGTGTGAGTGGGTGTGTATAAGCCACAATCCGCACCACTACAACTTGCACAACAACTTTTTATGACAATCAATAATGTAAACATACAATGCCAGACTTAGGCTCGGGTTCTCTACAAAGTGAGGTGAAGACGGTTGCCACTAGGGCAGCTGATACTTTTATTTGTTATTCCCTCCGGTTTTAATTATAAGATAAAGTTGATTTTTTTGGAGAAATTAAGGAAGCCAATTAAATTACTTTAGAGTGTTTATATTTTTAGTATCATTAGATTATATATTAGTTTATTAGTCAAATTAATTAGTTTAGAGGAAAAAAATAAAAATACTCTAAAGTAATTTAATTAGCTTCCTTAATTTCTCCAAAAAAGTCAACTTTATCTTATAATTAGGACCAGATGGAGTATATCCTTAACCTCTTGTACAACAATTAATAAAGTAGGGCAGTAATATAATGATATAAACAAGCAACCACGGACAATTTAGCCTCCTCCATTGCCAAAGTCACGTCTGGGGATGTGGTGGTGGTTATCGGCAGAAGTGGTTGCAGGAGACCCATTAGGTGGATTGGCATTCATTTCGTCATCAGCTTCTTTGAAAGATGCTCCTCCTTCACTCACGGTGACCTTCTTGTCCTCAGCCACGCAAACGTTCAGCACCACCAACACAATAATTGTAAACTTCATTTCGAAATTATATTATCTTAGAGACTAGGCAACTAAAGCGGAAACCAAGATAAATTTAGGCGAAGCTGGCTAGTCTTACCTCTCTGGATGGTGATGTAGCTTAGTGAAGACTGAAGAGGAATGAAGCGAGGGTGCAGCCACTCATATAGCGGATGTAGAACCCATTTTAATTAAAAGGAGCAGCAAACGTCAGGTGGCATGTCCAAAAATCTTTTAAAAAAATTGAGACTCTTGAAATGATGGGAAACCCCAAATTAGAGGAACCAAATTGGATAATCCAAAGTCAACGATCCACTTTTCATAGTGCTCCTGACATCTGTAGGTGATCTGTGATGTAATATATATCCACAACTCAAATTTTCGCCCCAGATATCTTGGAATGCGTTCTTGAAAAATGAAAGCTCAAGGCTTTTATTAGTTTACATTTTCTCTGTTTATTTTGTACTAATTGGTAATGAATTAAAGCTGTGTTTTATTTCACATTTAGGCAGATTAGTTCAGTGTGGATCTTCTCAATGTATTCCATTTTCAGTGTTTATAGTTGATAATCCTATATTTTTCATCCACAAACCTCATCCTAATTGTTTTAATTTTCAGTTGATCGGCCCAACTTTCCATTCAGTATCAGTTATCATCTTGTTAAACTAGTCTGATACATGTATAAAAAAAAACTAGTCTGAGACGACTCGCAGAAGTTGAATCACATGATGACGCCCTTAATTTCTTAAAACGCAGGTTTGGTTGCGGTGAATGAAAACTAAATGAAAAAACAAGCACATGAAAATGATTTTTCATTTAAATTGTTATTTTCGTGCTAAATTATTTTTCATTAATTCATCAAACATAGTCTTGAGTCTTGACTTTTGATAATGGATCACCAACAATCAGGTCTTTTCTTTTCTTTTTTTCCCAGTACAGTCAGGTCATTTCAACCATCGCAAAGTTGAGATCTAGAAGAATCCAATAATAAGTACAAGCTGACCATCCAGGAATTCAACACTCTTTGGTTTTCTATTTAATTATTATAGATAAAGAAAATCATGGCGAGACCCCTTATGTAACACTTCATCGTACAAATTCTTTCTTAATCCAATTCATCGTAAATATAATAGTTATGATAGTTATATTCAATCTCCAATAAATATAATATTGTTATAAGATAAGCTATAATAAATTATGTTTCTATTCGTATTAAATATCATCATATATTTAAACATGTCTAAAAGAAAATAATAATCCAAAAATATATTAATTATAATTAAACTATTAACTATATGAATAAAGTGAGGTTTTAAATAAATTTACTTGTAACATTACTTACTTTAAAATTTATAATACATACACATATAAATATAATTTAGTCCATTTTTTTATATAAAATATAGTCATTTACAATCATACATAATTCACAAATATACGGAAGAATATTTAAAATTATCTGTTACTTTCTAACTTGCAAATAATCGCACAAGTGTTACTGTAAAATTCTCAATTAAAGTCTACAGAGTCGAACAGAAATATCTATTATTATATTTCTCACAACTACTCTAAAGTTTCTCTAAAACATAAATCTACCCATCTAAGAATTTATAAAGTATAAATACATTTTTATTAGTTGCAACAGATTTACTCTTAAAATTAGATTCATTATATATATATAGAGTAAAATACTTCGACTACCCTCTGATTTTACCTTAATTACACAGATCTATCCTCTATTTTGAAAACATACACTTAAGTCCAACAGTTAATTCTATTTAGAATATTCTAAAAAGATTCTAAAAATAAATTTTTTTAATTAAATTTATTTTGTCTTGCACATTTTGACTAAAGTTGTTTTAAAGAATTTAAGAGTTTTTTATCTGTTCCTTAATTTCTATTTTTATCTTTACTAGTTATCTTTTTTATGATTTTAGCATTGGTTAATGTAAATATCACAAAAATTGAATATTCAAGCAAAACTTTAAATAAAAACATGCTTGATCAAATGTGCTTATAAATATTTGTGGGAAAAAAATATTAAATTATAAATTTTAATGGCACACACAATCTCATACTTATATAGTTTATTATATTTGATAAATATATATATGTGTTTAATATATATTTTAAGTCAAAATTAATTTATAATATCAAAATTAATAAATTTTTTAACAAATTAGAAAGTTAAAGAATCTAATAGAATAAATTTATTGTTGTATAAATGTTTATTAGCCCCTATATATATAAATAAGGTTTTATGAGGTTACCTCTTGAGATCTTGGATTCTCTTTCTCTAGGCATCTTTTCTCTCACTTTTTGAGCTAAGAATGGTGTCTTCAAGATCATGGATGCATGAAGAGAAGGAGTTTAGAGAATGATCTTTCATGCATATTCACAAGAAAAGGTTTAAGAGATAACTCTTACTTTGATCTTCCTCCTCCTCCTCCTCTCTAGCTCTCAATAGTTCTCCAAGCTCTCTCTCTTTTCTTTCCTTTAGTGTGATCAAAATGTATGAAGGGAAGAGAAGAGAAATGCTTCATAAATTTCCTCCCTTAATTCTACACCATTGATTTAATCAAGGGACCATAATGTGACACTTATCACAATCTTCCTTTCTTCAAGTTTATGTCATATTTACTCCCTTGGGTTTTCCATTAGCATTGAACTAGCTTTTTTCCCTTGGTTAGCCTTCAAAAAAAGGTGCTCCCCCTTGCTCCAACCAAACCAATTGCTTCTTCTATTTACTCAAGTCAATTGGTATAAGAGTTGGCTACCTAACCTTATGATAGAAGTAAGGACTTATGACACAACAATTATCTCCATCATCTTTCATGTGGTGCTGACACTTGGTCTCATTGGATTTTGACACTTGTCTCGTCCTCCTTCATCCCTTAATTTCTAAAATAATTAAGAGAAAAAGGAAGATTACTTTATTTCTTAAATTTTCGGAATAATGCCAATTCTGACAGATTTTCTGCCTTAACTTTGAAAAATCATAACTAATTTTGTAGACATAGTTTCGAAGTGATTCCAAAGCCTATGGAACCCTCATTGAGTCTAGTTTTAAGGAAAAATATGGAATTTTACTGTATAGGATCATATTATTCCCAGATTTTCAATATTTGACCGCTACTCCAGAAACTTTCCAAATTTTCTGGATTAACTTCAAAAATTCATATCTTTTTGTTCATAGCTTCAATTGAGTCATATGACCTATCAAATTTAAGCTTAGTATGTCTACTTCCCTTCTGTAAAATTTCATAATTTTTTTATCATCATTTGATCTTCCAAAACCACATGAAAAACTTACTACCTTACAGGCGATTTCACTGAAAACATTATTCAACTTTCAATTTTTAATATTTAATTCCTTTAGTCTTAAATATTCATCATTTCATTGAATATATATAATAATTACAATATATTCTTAATCAATAAAATCTGGGATGTTACATTTGTCAGAGTTTCCCGTCCTTAAAAAATTTATTTCTTAGAGAAATCAATGTGGGGTGTTTCCAACTGACAAAATAATTAGACCTTGGAATACGAAGCTCATGTTTAGAGGATTTGTCCATTCAAGAATATTGTTGCAACTTCAAAATTGTGAGGATCATCAACCTACGAGCCTTGTGTTATGTCACTTGTAATTCTGATCATGCCTGCTGTCATAATTGGAATATGGAGAATCAGGATATATGAGTTCCTAGTTGAGACCTCTGCACCTAATCTTCAAAGACTTTGCTTGGCAGGCGCTCCTCCAAGACTTTGTTATGATGCAAGGACGTTCAAGAGTTGCTTGTTGGCGATGTCACTGAATTGTGGTTTGAGAATTTGCCCATGCAATTTTTTCAGGCCAAACGTCACGCAAGACTACTGTACTCGTCATCATATATACTCGGGCTTAGTTCTTTAATTTGAGCGTAATTTGAATTCTCTTCCATTATATAAGTGAACTCAAAAGGGATGAAAAATAATAATAGTTTGAAGATAGGGTGGAGGTTGTGTGCGTTATGTGTATAATTTTATTTTCTTACATTAATTATTGCAGAAATATTTTGGTCACATCACGAGTATCTTAACAATGGAATATTAATCTTGGCGGAGTTTTAGTATACAGTATATGAAAAATCAAATGAACTGGTTTTTCTTTTGTTCGCTTTGCATCATTTATATGGGAAGCCATCCCTTTCATTTGGAAATGTTCGCCACCTTGGGATATGTGTCGAAAATGGTTTTTATTTGCGCTGGCCATATTAGTATAGGGATCATGTGCCTGTTTGTTTCAGCGATTTGATTGCTTATAAGTTGCTTTTTAATAGTGATTTACGGTATACGAAGTAAGTATGTGAGAGGGGTTGTGTCTCGATTTACGTAAAAAGCAACTTATAAGCAATCGTAACGCCCAAACAAACAGAATTTTCCCATCCTTGAGGGTAAGCCTTTAGGCTATTATTATATGGAGTTACGTAGGCTCAAAATTTTCCTATACTTGATATGTTTAACAATTTTTTGCTCATGTACGTAGTTTAAAAAAAATATATTTAATGTTGATTTTAAATGTTGATAACCTTAGCATTTTAGTTATTGCAACTACTTAATTTTGTCTTCCTATTTAAAATTCAATTCTACGATTTCAAACATTTGTGTGAGTGTTTGGCATCAGTTATTTTTGGGAAATAAGTATTTATTACATAAGTCGAGATAAAACTCTTCTCACATACTTACCTCGTATACCGTGAATTAAGAATTATAAGCACTTATTACCCAAAATTAAGTTATCCCAAACGAACACTGTGTTGATTTGACCTTATAAGTTAACTGACACATGTATGTATAAGTGTGTAACAACTTTTGTTTTGGTATCTCAGGGATGTGAGGAATTTATGGTTAAGGAATAGAGCCGGAAAAACGGGCCGAGTCCGTCAGACTGACCCTTTTAGGCCCTGGCCCTTTAAGGGCCGGGCTTGTAAATTAGAGCCTCAAAAGGAAGTCGGGCTTAAAAGGGTCAGCCCTGTAGGGCCTCGGGCTTAAAAGGGCCAGCCCTGGAGGGCCTCAGGCCGGCCCTCTAGGCCCGTTTATTTTTTATTTTTTTACTTGGAAAGGAATCATGTTACATTTTTGAATTACCTTATTGAATATATATGTCATTATGTCCTTATATTGTATAAAGTATGATTTTTGAGTATATTGTTTTGTCTAATTGAATCATATTGTGGTTTTTTAGTATGATTTTTGAGTATATTGTTCTGCCTATTTAGACTAAAATCATATTATATACTATTATGCCTGATAGAGTATGATTTTTGATGGAGGTTGTGATTATTTGATTACTTGAACCTACTACTCAAAGTGAAACACAATCAAATGTCCTTGAAATTGATGATAGTGGCGAAGAAGTGAAAATGATAGTCGTCATACTCATGTTGTTTAGAGGTTAGAGTATTTAGCTTCTTGCCTTCTCATACTTTGGCATTTGTGTGAGTTATTTATGGATATGATTTTACCTTTTGATTATACATTAGTAACTGTATTTGTTTATTACAAGAGACGTGTTATTTAAATCTTAATGTTGACAACATTTATGTATTAAATTAGAACTTTAATCGTTGTTATTTACTAATTATATCTCTTTAGAGAAAATACGCAGGAAAAATAGTTAAATATTGTGAAAAGAATTTTCCAGCCCTACGGGCCGGGCCTTGAAAAACTCAATTTTTTTGACCCCGAGCCTTGTAGGGCCGGTCCTGTTAGGCCCTGACCCATCAAGGGTTGGCCCTGTAGGGCCGGACCAGCCCTGATTCCCAGCTCTAAAAGTACTAAATATGTGTGAAAGAACTGAATGGAAGGAAACACAGGGAGTGAAGAAAGTGAAGTTTAAGGTAAAAACCATGGACAACTCAATAACTCTTTTGATAGGGATGTTGAATACACGTTGTGGAGATTTAGGAGAGATAAATCTTAATTATCCATGTTGTTATCATGAGTCTATAAATCTTTATTTGATCTATCTGGAGAGTGCTTCTTTTATACTTTCAATCAATTTAGTCTCTTTCTGATTAACATGACAATGTTATTTAAATAACCATATTATATGGATATGGTGTTATGGTGACGAGTAGAGATATGCATGGGCAAATGAGGGGAATAAGATCCCACAGTGAATAATGAAATCTCAAAAGTCAATACCAAACACTCAAACATGCCCGAAGTTATAACCTCCAATCAAGCCCCTTACTTCATGCTAACCTTGAAAATATTATGCATTCCGCAAACAACATGGGTATGTCATATATATCTTTCCGCGGATCATTTTTCCTGCCCAACCACAACACTATGATCACTAATTAGGATTCTAATATTTATAAAAAAACTTTTGGTTCTCGTGAGAAATGAAAATATAGAACTACTAATTAAAATGATTTTTAGCTAAAGTTAAGAAATACCCCCTCGCCACTACCTCCTTCTCCTTCTCCACCCGTTGTCAAATCCACCACCTCCTCCACCCTCGCCCCCGCCACCCTCCACCACCACCATTGCTCTCGCCACCCCCATCATTATTACCACCACTACCTCTTCCTCCTCCATCGCCACAGCCGCCATTGCCATCGTCACCACAACCTCCTCCTCCGCCAAACTTTGTCGCTGCCACCTTCACCATTGCCACCACCTACCATTAATACATCCTCCTCCACTGTCATTGCTGTCACCACCACCTCATCCACCATTGCCGCTGCACTGCCTCCTCCTCCTCCTCCACTGTTGTCATTACCACCACCTGCCATCGCTGCAGTCATAGCACCGTTACCATCCTCCATGACCACAGCCATCGCCATTAGACAATCATCGACGAGATAGCGTGAAAGTTATGATGAGGTAGTGGGATGACTCGAACTATTTTTTCTACAAAGATTATATTAATGATAAAACAGATTTTGTGTAATATATTAATTTTAAATAATTGTTAAAATAATAGCTCATTACACCTTAGTTAAAAATCAAACCAAGCACTAACCTTATAATTAATATTGCATTGCACTGTATTGCAGAGTGTAATGGGATCGAACCAAACGGGCCCTATGTGTTTCTCTCATCTTTTTCCCACTTAGCTTATTCTCTCTCATCAATTTTCTCAATCATTCTCTCCCTCACTCACCCACTCCACAAATAAGGGTATGTTTTAAAAAAACACATTTATTGCATTAGCTAATTTTAACCAACTTTTTTTAATCTTCTTTGTGACTTATATATATATATATATATAACCAAAGGGAGTAGTAAATAAATTTCATATTAGAGTAATTAATGGGTAGATTATTAATTTTGTTCGTATGTTTTCTTGTGATCATTTTATCTAAACTCATTTTGAGGAATTCATGTCAGGAAGGTGCGGATTGCTCATTGCCTTGTCAATTATGGTAATAAAATGAACAATGTTTTTCATTATATACTTTGGGTGTCACCAATTACTGAAATCAGTTAGTGAAAGAAAAAGAAAATTAAAAATGATGGATTGCCTATTTTGTCCTAATATTTTCTATGGGTCGTTTAATTATCTGTTGGTTACCACTTTGGGGCAACATTTTTTCCCATCCTCCAAGGGTTGTATTGTATGGGCGGTGTTCAATCTTTTTTTAATATATATATAATATATATATATATATATATATATGAAAGGGCAAACTAAGAGACAAATCTGTGGGCGCTCACGAGCGGGGAAATAGTAGTGCTTTTATTTTTCATATAATGAAAATAAGCACACCCATACATACAAATATGGTAAATGGCAAACGATAGGTTTGTGTTTGAAGCGAGAGCTTCTCCAAGCGTAGCAAGCTGCACTGCTACTAGAACTGGTAGTTGTTGACACAGTCATTTCCTACTTTGATGTTTCTGTTTTATGCAAGTATGCATGAACGGTTGGTCATCATTCCAAAAATAGTTAAAGACTTGGTATATAAGCATGATATATATATATATATATATCCATTGTTATTATTCTCGATAACATCATCATTCTCCCTAAGTGTGAACCAAAATCGATCAATTAATCAATCCGTTTTTTTTTTTACACTCCACAGGTGCATCACATATTTCATAACACAGACTCACCAAAACTGCATGTCCCCCTCACTTATTTACCCCCTTACCTACCTACCCTCCAATTTATAAGTCGTGATCAGTGAGACACTAGTTTCTACATTTTTTTTTTGTCATCCTTTTATATCAGTACGTGCAGCTCTCACCATAATTAACTTGTTAATGGACAAGCTTCCCACCCATTTCTTTTTGGCAATACTCCTTTTCCTGTCTCTCTCGCCAACCTCCTCGGGTAAGCACATAATCATCGTCCTTGTATGTATGTTATTAATGTTACAATGAATATATATGCCTCTGTGTTTCCTCATCGATCACGTGGCTTCATATATGTGTATATGTGTGTGCGCGTGCGCGCGCGCACGTACAGAGGCTAATGAATTTAGCTACGATCATGAGAGTAAGGACGGTCCGGCTCATTGGGGAAGCATTAAACCGGAGTGGCACAAGTGCAAAACAGGAATCAGCCAATCTCCCATTCATATCGACAATCACAAGGTTCAGCTTACTTCCAGTTTAGGCCCCCTCCGCTCCAACTATCACCCCACTAATGCCTCTCTTTTCAATACCGGCCATGATATTAGGGTAATTCTTCACTAACCCTCTTCCATTTATTACACTACGTACCCTCTCTCTGTTTGTATACATGTGTGAATACTATTCCATCAATCCCTAAATATAAATTTTAAATAATCGATTTGCGTTTATCAAAAAAACGGTTAAACTTAATTAAGAGCAATAAATATATATATATTTTTTCAACTATGTCCTTAATTGTAAAGAGAATAAATGAGAGAGGCCATAATTGCAACAAACACAATTTAAGGGTAAAGTTGAAAAAAAAAACAATAAATGTTTAGATAAAACTGAAACGAAGCTTGTATTTTGAAATGGTTTTATTATCAAATTTGAAGTTTATATTTAGTGACAGAGGGAGTATAATTTATGCATGCATGGCTGATTAATTATTTGGGAATGTTTAATTGCCCCATAGTTGGAGTGGACCGGAGACGCAGGCTATCTTCTCATCAATGGAACAGAATACAGTCTCCAACAGTGTCACTGGCATTCTCCTGCCGAACACGCCATTAATGGCAAAAGGTGCCACCTCTTTGGAAAGATTATCCATACGCTCATATATAGTTTGCTTCATATATATATCGTCTCACATGATATTTGGAATAATGCAGGTTTGATTTAGAGATACATATGGTGCACAAAAGTAAAGCAGGGCGAATTGCGGTGATTGCCGTTATGTACAAAATCCGCGGCTTACCCGACCTTTTCTTGCAAACGGTATCTAAACACAACACACCTGTAGCCTAGCTATTTATTGAAAATGTGCTATCTACCACTGTATATATATATATATATATATATGATCTTGTTTTCTTTTAGGTAATGGATGATCTGATGCACATTTCTAGAGACAAGAAGGCAAAAGTAGCATTGGGTGTGGTTCATCCTAAGCGTGTCATCAACGTAAACAAGAGACGGTATTACAGATATATGGGTTCTTTAACTACTCCTCCTTGTGAAGAGAATGTGGTGTGGACCATTGTTGGAGAGGTATACATCTTTCTTTACCAATAATAAGAATTATATACCTACTTCAATATACATAAATGATCCCTGTAATGGTACTATTACTGTTCTTAACTTGTGCGTTATACATATCTCTGCAGGCTAAACCGGTTTCAAGGAAGCAAGTTGGACTACTTCGAATTGCTGCTCATGACGTAAGCCTTGTTTGCCCCCCTTTTGAATTAATAATAGAGTCGGAAGTTATCATAGTGATGACTTTCTTTCAGTAATCTTATGCACCCGCGACGCCGTGTTTGTAATGAAAACGAAAACAGTCACGTAATACTAATTACTTCGCACACAAAAAGTTTTGTTTAAGTTTTTGAATACTTCAAAATTAATATTGAGAATATATCATTAAACTACAGAAATATTCAAACTGATAAAAGCTCATCAATCATGATTTTTTATTCACATATAAACTACATCTGACAAGAAAGACATTGCACTGATCGGAGTTCACCGGCCATGCATCAAGATTTTATCTCTAGTTGTGGCTTTCATTGTATTTAACTTTAGTGTAAATTTATTTTCACAATGGATTTAATGTATAGTAGACGCTTTTATATAAGAATTGTAGGAAAGAATTTTCTGAGCAGCAACTTAATTAATTCGTCTATTTTTGCAGCTATCTTATGCCAATACAAGACCCGTGCAGAAACTAAATGGTCGCTTGGTGCAATGGCAAATAAGTAAATCTCACTCGCAACATCCATGAGCTAGGTGGGTAACTTGGATGTTGTTTTAAATTATTGAGCTGACAGTCCAAGCCTTAATTCATTTGTATTGGATTGATGTTTTTGCCAGAGTACTGGATTGATGTTGGACCTTTCAGACCAACTTTAATTTATCGTAGTTAATAAAAAAACGTAGGATTAAGGTCTAAATTTACCAACGAAGTTTTGTCCCAGGAGCGTCTGACACAAATATCTTTTGAAATGAGTAAAAATATCAATGAACAACTAAAAAGGGGCATCCACCACAAAAACCGTTAATCTGTACTAACGGCGTTAAATTATAAGAGAAGAAAATCCCTAACGGCGGCGTTAGTATGAATTTAACGGTTTTTGTAGTGGATGCCCCTTTTTGATTGTTTATTAGTATTTTTGCCCTTTTTTAATTGTTCATTGATATTTTTGTCCCTCATTAATTGTTTATTAGCATTTTTTCCCATTCTAAAAGATATTTATGCCAGACACTCCTCAAACAAAACTACATTAATGAATTTGCAACTTAACCCAAAAACGTATTCACAAGGTTTATTTCAGGATTGTTGCTTTGCCCGTTTAAAGCAAATATTTCGTTTTTTTTTTAAGAACCCTCCTGTTTTCTTTTTAACTTCATGCTGCTGGCCCCCACCCCCTGGGCTCACGGATCAAACCCCGAGCAGCCCAACAGAAGGATTCCTTCCAACTTCGGTGGCAAATATTTCTTTCAACTTGTGATTCATTTGGGTTGTTTGGGCTTTGATCCGTTTCAGCATACCTGTATATTTCCTTTTAAAAAAAAAATAGAGGGACAAGGCCTCACCTAGTAAGAGGACTAGTACAAGGACACACCCTACCAGTTGAGTAACGGTTGTATGTTATAGACATAGTGTATATTTAGATTAGTTTTTGGAGAATAATTTTTACAGTTTATGAGATAAGTATGTGAGAAAAGTTTTATCTCCATTTACGGAAAAATACTTCTGAAACCACAATTTTGGAGTAGGCGAACACACACATAATTAGAATTGAACCCGCACCTTTGCATATGTGAGGAGTTTTCATATCACTAAATTACATATAATTATAATTTCATGAAAATCTTACATTGTGATCATTAATCTGGATTTTTATTTTGATCTTACCATTATCAGAGAGGAGGATTGAACTAAGAAAGAGTGGGAAAAATGGTCAAACAAATTCATAAGGACAAGTCTATGCCATTCTTTTGAAAATTCTTAATTTTCTTATAGTACTGCTGTAAACACACAAAAATACCTTAAACATGGAACTTTAGTGTAATATGAAGTAATTTGACATTTTAATCGATGTGGCTTATATTTTGCATGAATTTTAAAGGAAATTATGCGATGTATTATATGAAAAATAATACTAGTTCTCATCCTTAATATAAGAGTTTGTTGACAAATTTAAATATAATAAATAAGTTATTTATATTAGTCGTCTCTAACAAATATAAGTAATTTATACTGGCTCTTACATTAAGAACCAAGTAGTATGTCTTTTCTACTAAAACTAAGATGAACAATGAAGATGAGATGAGATCTAAAGGAGATAATCATTTGGATGAAATACATACTATTGTATGTCTTTAATATAAAAGCCAATTAACTTTTTGTAGAGAGGTTAATGAAGCTAAATAATGAAGCTAAATAAGCTACATTAAAGTATCCATATTAATAATTTTTTAAAATTAATCTATTTTACTTATAAACTGATATACAATCAACATATACAATGATTAAGTAACTTATTTAACTTTCTTATTATCTTTAAAAAATAGCCAACTAACTTTTATATTAAAAATGAGATTAGAGTAGTAATATGGAGTCAAAATTATAGGTAGAAATTGAGCAGCATTAAGTTTTTTTTTTTTTTTTTTCAATAAGCATTAAGTTAAAATTTGGGGAGTGAGCATAAACCAGTCAAAACTAAAGCCAAGACGATGGAAATCATGCCCTTGAATTTTGACCATATTTTTCTTTTTTACCTCTGGAGAGCGTAAAATATAATCAAACTTGCTGAAGAAGGATCCTATTTTTGTTCATCCTCCGAGCCGGGAATGATTCTATTTTGTTCATTGCATGGGTTCAAATCCTTCCAAAGATCTTCAGCTCTCAAGTTCTCAGTCTTCGCACCGAAAAACAAATTGAATAAACAGCGGGCTTGCCCCCACAAGATTTCTTCATCCTCAAGTCTCAATTTCAGTCTCCATACTTCATCAAGGCACCACGCCGGTCACTCTTTTTCTCTTTGAGAAGGGCGGCGTTACCTTCCTCCAATGAGCCAATGCTCACCCGGCAGTGACGGCTGAGAGCTGTCGGACGGTTGCAGACTGTGAACGGACAAGGCTCCCCCTTGCTTCCTCTCGGCTCGAAGACTAAGTTAACATTCTCTCCCCATTCTTCCTCTAATCCCCATCTTCTTATTTTCATGACTCAATATAGCATGATTCATTTCCTTCAGATTTTCGCATCCATATTTTCTTTTTTGAATTTAGGTTACAAAACGCATACCCTAGCTTTCATTCCAGTAGGCTACAATGCCATCGCCTTTTTAGGGTATGTTTGTTTTAGCGATGTGATTGCTTATAAGCTGCTCTTTACGTAAAATTGATACATAACTCCTCTCACATACTTACCTCGTATACCGTAAATCACATCATATACGGTAAATCACGATTAAAAAATTGCTTTTAAGTATTCCAATTACTAATCCAAACGAACATTTAGTCTTTGCCTAAACCATAAATATGGTTTATGAACAATATAAGGCATGTTTGTTTTAGTGATCAGATTACTTATAAGTTAATTTTCATGTCGAGACACAATTCCTCTCATATACTTATTTTGTATATCGTAAATCATGATTACAAAGCTGCTTTTAAGCATTTCAATCGCTAATCCAAACGAACATTATATCAAATCGGTCTGAACGTTTGTACAGCCCGTACATTGCAGAGTAAGCTTCATTGAAACTTACAATATCATATTTGAAAGTAGTTGGGGCTGTTAGTATCATGGCACTGTGCTTAATTTTTAATTGAATATCTCAAGGTGTAAAGTTAGTTACCAGGTGGACCGCAACATTGCCCTCAATGGCTATATTTTAAATGCTTAAAGGGCACATATTAGCACGTTTTTGGAAGCTTTTGTTTTTGGTTCGCTTCAGATGCATACTTTTGATTGGCATAATGTGCTATTAATTTAATTATCCATTTCTGCAAATAATTGATTTCTTTTTTAAAACTGAAATTTCTAATTACATTAGCTATGATGTACAATAAATACAATTTTTTATTACCAGTCACTTGGATCTGGGTAGTCATTTTATTGGGGGAAAATTTTGTCCAGTTGCATTATTACAATTTTTTCCGACTCAAATGACTTGCTTTTGGATATCTGTACTAGATCTCTCAGGGATCCTTGTGTCATTTTTATTTGGTACGTGCTGCGTGTATATAAATTATATGGTCTATGCCTGAGTGGGAGAGCGAAAATGAAGTGTCATTATCAGAGCAGGTTTTATGCACTTGAGTCTCGCATTGCTTACTTCTCATGCTGTTTAGTTTTTTCCTTAAAAATATAGTACAATATAAGCTTTTTTCCCGTACACTTCCAATAGTATTTTCTCTTTTCTTTTCCCCTTAAGCAACCTCAACTGGTTTCGGGATGCAACTTGATAAATTGCTCCACATTTCATTGACATTTAAAATTTTTTTTGCACGTCCTTATGAATCTGATATGTTCTTCTATTGGTCTCGAAATCTATAACTGAACAGATGGCATGTAGTACACGTTCTAGTAGCAAGTCTAAGAATGATGAAAATAATAATGCAAGGCGCTCAGGCTCTTCTGCACCTGATGCAAATGATCTCAAAAGGTCTGCTGAAGTGTTTTCAATTCCTTCAGAAACTCGGAAGTCTGAGCGTTTACTAAAAAGCACAACACCTACTATCACGAAGAGGAGGAAATTTGAGAGGTTTGAGAAACCAAAAATGCCGAGTCCTACTAGGAAATCTGAAAGAATTAAGAAGCACTCTTCTGTGATGACAGAGGATATTGCACATAAATGCCAGACAGACTCCTTTTCGTTTGTGGAGTATTGGCTTACTGTACAGATATCCCAAGTGCAACTTGAACAGTATTGTTCTACTTTAGTTTCAAATGCTTCAGTTCTCCGGTCATCATCAAAAATTGATAGTGTTGGGGCGCTTCAAGATCTTCTTATTTCAAATTGGAAGGTCAAAATTCTAGCTGTCTTATGATGCAGTATTTGGATCTTTCCATTTTATTTATGAGAACAAAATACTATTATTTGCAATTTTTTCTAGATGGTTCATGGTTATTTACGATAAATTAAATAATAACTACTTCCTTAAATGGAGTATATAATAACATTTTCTGTCAAGTTTTTCTCCATGATTGTATTTGTAAACAATATATGCACATGTTATAACTTGGAATTATTATGATAAGAATAAATTCGAATCACATATTTTGGTGTTGTGTTTTGAATTGATAATTATTTTAAGGTCGAAATCTCCAGATGTTTGTGTATTTTGAAGCTGATTTGTCTTACAAACGTTTTTAAAAAACGTTAGTCCGAAAATTCCTAATCTATGTTGTAAGTTACTTGATTTGGAGTTCCTCTAAGCTTTCCACTTCATTTATAAGCTTCAAATGGTTGTAATCTTATTCATATTTTCACTTTTTATTTATCATGTCGCATTTCATGGCAGTGTTGTAATCATCCTTATGTTGTTGATCCATATTTACAAACTCTGCTTACCAAAGGCCTACAAGCGATTGAGTACGTGGATGTTGGAATAAAAGCAAGTGGCAAGCTGCAAGCTCTTGATTCAATGCTTATGGAGTTGAAAAAAAAGGGTCTGAGGGTCCTTATTCTTTTTCAGGTATTTGTTTTTTGTTTATCCTTCCCTAGCTTTTGAGAGTTTTGCTTTTGACAAAATCTTATGTTGTTTGTTCTCCCTTCAGTGACAAAATTTTTAGAGTGGATTATGATTCAGGAACTTCTGGTGGGGTTTTTCCAATTTTAGAGTTTTAATAAAAGTGTTTATATGCAAACTTTAAAGAATAGTTAATGTCATTTGGTTGATTTTTCTAGACCAGGAATTTCTTAACTATCAATTCGTCAATTATAATCTGTCAGAATTTTGAGGGGATTACTTAAACAAGGAAGTCAGAAAAGCGTAGAAATAAGTGGTGATTGTTATGTAAGTTTGTTATACATTTGAGTTGTATTCTTCTGATTGTTGCTCTGTCTGATTTTCTCAGCGGGTTAATACATAAGGACAATTATGCTTCTCTTTTTCCATTGCCTACATTCATTTGCCCAGTGGGTTATCTGATAATATTATAATTGTTTTGCAGTCTATAGGTGGTTCTGGGAAAGATTCCATAGGAGACATTTTGGATGATTTCTTGCATCAAAGATTTGGTTCAGATGCTTATGAGCGGGTTGACAAAGGGGTCTTGCATTCTAAGAAGCTATCTGCCCTGAATCTGTTCAACAATAATGACAGTGGAAGATTCATTTTTTTATTAGAATCATGGGCTTGCGTTCCAAGCATCAAATTGTCATCAGTTGATACCATCATTGTATTTAATAGTGATTGGAATCCAGTGAGTGATATAAGATCCCTTCAGAGGATAACACTTGATTCACAGTCTGAACAGATAAAAATTTTTCGTTTGTATTCATGTTTCACTGTTGAAGAAAAAACCCTAATTCTTGCTAAGCAAGGTAAGACACTTGATAGCAATTTGCTGAACATGAGCTGGAATTTCTGTCATATGTTGTTGATGTGGGGTTCATCTTGTCTATTTGATAATTTGAGACTCATTCTTGATGGCAAAAGTTCTAGTTCATGTTCCAATTATTCATTCGAAGACCCTGGACGACTTTCCAAAGAAGTACTCCATGAGTTCTCGTCCATACTTTTGCAAGACAGTGGATATAATGATACAAGCAACTGTTCAATTATATTGAATGTCCAGTTTAATGAAGGAACATACTGTACAGATTTTGCTTTGTTTGGTGAGAAAAAACTTGGATCTCCGGTTGAAGGATTACCCCATATGTTTTGGACTGAACTTTTAAAGGGGAAAGTTCCTCAATGGAAACACGCTCGTGTTCCATCTCAACGGAGTCGTCGAAGGGCTCATCATGCTGGTGGTTCAGTAATTACTCACAACCTTGAGAGCGAAGAAATAGCAAGGAAACGCAGGAAAGTGATAAATAGTGTTGTTGATGAGCCACCCTCAAATTTTCAAGGTGAAAAGTCGTCTATTGGAAACGAGGAAGGTTAGTAATCACCCGTTATTATCACAGTCACTCTGTTATGACCTTTGTAGTTAATGAAGCTGAGCAATTTTAAGAGTTCATGTCTCTCAATTCTTGCCCCTTTCAACTGCTCATGTTGGCTACCCACTCTGCTAATTATACTTTTTACTCAATTGATTTGCCTCAAGGTAATGAAGCTGAATATGAGAAAAGGAAATTGTGTGATGAGCAGAAGAGCTTACATCTCTTACTGATGCCAGAGATAGCAAAGCTTTGTGAAATTCTTCTTCTTCCAGTATGCATATCATTATTTCTCTGCCATTATTGTTTGTTAGTCTTTTCCTATTCTTTATCATTGGAAAGGCTGGAATACATTTACGAGACATTTTCAAAATTGATAGACTGTGATCCGGGGGTATTGTTATGTGTACTTTAGAGCTACCTCATTTTACGTGTCTTTTTGGCTAAAGTTTTATTTACATATTTCAATTCAAGCTTCATTGTCAATATGAATTTGATGGTATCTTGACATGTGTTTATGTGATGCAGGATAATGTCACGACTGTGGTGGATAATTTTCTTGAGTACATTATGAACAATCACCACATTAGGAGGCAATCGGAGTCAATCTTGCAGGCTTTTCAAATATCTCTGGTCAGATTATTCTCTTGCACTTTCTACCATTTTATCGTTATTTTCATCTCTCCCCATAGAGAAATGAACTGTTATTCATTCTTGTAGACTGTAGGAAGGATGATCAGAGTCAATCAATCTCTGATCTCTGCTCTTTTATCATTGTAAAAACAGAGGCATGGAAAATTGGGATAACATGGGCTGATCAGCGCAATCCAATAATTTCATGCTATCAAACTAAAATAAAGACTGAAATGCTATCTATTTTAGTTGCTATTGAGAGAGAGGATGTCTAATATCCCACATACACCTTTATCAAAATCCAAATTTACTCATTGATAAACCCTAAACGACTCCAAAATTCCTAATTACCATCACAAGATAAAGTAATAAACATCAAATTCTTTCTTGCGCATCACTATTCTTTTTCAACTGAAACTTTTTTGCTATCAATAATAACACTGCGTGTGTGTGTGAATTTTTTTGCAATGTGGTCTCCACTTCATCTCTACAAACCATTTGATGCTGATAATATTTTAATGTTTCATTTTTTGCGAGTAGAGTTTACTATCTTACTGATGCTTGATACTCTAATGATTATTTTTAATATTTATATCTGATGTGCTTTTAAATCAACCACCCAAATTTCAGTGTTGGACTGCAGCTTCTTTGCTAAAGCACAAGATTAACCACAAAGTTTCCCTGATGCTTGCAAGAGAGCATTTAAAATTTGACTGTAGAAAGGAAGAGGCTGACTATGTGTATTCAATGTTACGATGTCTGAAGAAAATATTTTTATATCGTGCTGGAAATTCCAATGCCATTGGCTTTTCTAAACCTTCTAAATCACCAAACAAGGTTTATTCCTGTACAGGAGTGGCACCAGAGGTTGAATTGGCCATGGAAGATATTGCCAAGAGTATTAAAGAAATTCAGAAGAAGTGTCAAAAAAAGCTACGGAAGCTCCTTCTCAAGCAAGATGAAGAAAAAAATAAGCTGAATGAAGTCAATGAGGAGAAAAAGGCTGTTTTAAGGGAAAAATACAAAATAGAATTGGCTGTTATTCATTTTTGTTTTTCTAATGATGCGATGAGGTCTGAAAAACTTAAGATTTTGGACAAAGAATTTGCTAAAGGAATTGAAGATTTGGAATGCCAAAATGAAATGCTCCTCAAGAATCTTGAAGCTACACAACTGGAAGCAAAGCACGAATTCCAGCGTTGGGAGGCGGCTTGGATAGAAAAAGTGAAGGATTGGGCCCAAGACGAGTTGAAAATATTTCTTTCAAAGGAATTTGGGTCTGGGTTGAAATACTCCCAGACCAGTGACCAAGCTCAACCTCATGATGGTTCAAAGCATGTTGGCATTGTGTCTGATCATGTTGATGAAGGTCACATTGCAGCTTCATATGGAGGATCAAGATCTAGAAATGATGGACATAATAAAGCTGAGAGTGTTTCTGAAAATATAGGGCATATTATATCTATGCTTTCTTATTCCAAAGAACATAATTCTAATGGAACCGCTGATGGGGCATATGATTGTAACAATGATATAGTCAATTCAGTTCTACCTTCATCTGAAGGAAAGATGTGTAATGGGAAAACATTGGATGCTTCCATCCGAGAGGCGGCTGTATTGAGTAATCCTGATTGTGGTTCATCATTAGGAAGCAAGGCCAGTGGTTCTAGTGATGGTATGGATGCCTCCTTAAATTCACAATTATCTCCAGATCCTATCCCAAGTGCAACTGCTGTATGCATTCCAAATTGTGATACTGTACAGATCCATGAGGCCAATGAAAATAGTGGTTTGGATAGACTTGCCACTTTTAGTTTGCCGTTTTCTGACGATAGAGGAGCTGATGGGGCCACAGGAATTTTATCAGAAAGAGAGGTACCTGTCGAAACAATTGGGACTGTCTTTTTGACTGATTGTCCAAAAAATGCTATGCCTTCAAAGCCCCCTTCATCCGTAGAACAAAGATTTGATGAAGGTGCCTCAAATGTTTTAGATGGAGAATTATCGCTTAGGCCATCTGGAACTGCTAGCCCAAGCCATGGTTCTGATATTATTTATGATGCTAATTCACTCTCTTCAGAGCAACAAACTCTTGGAGAAATTTCAACTGAAGTATTAGAAAATAGTCAAGGAGTGAATGAATGTTATAATGACAAAGAGAACCAAACAGATGGCATAATGTTGAAAAACATTGCTTCATCAGATCAAATGGAAGGAATTTCTAGAACCATCCCAGTATCATGCTCATATTCACAGCAACCTTTAGTGATTTCATCCCCTGTGGTTGCGGTGAATGAGGTGTAAATAAGTTTTTAACTTTGGCAATCCAAATAATCTTGTTAATTCCCAATCTTTGCATGCTTAAATTATACTTGTGTTTCTCTGCTAGTAAAGTTAAAATGTCACCCTTATAATAATGCATGTGAGTAGGTGCTAATTACGGGCTGAGGTACATCATATTGTGGACATTATAAATAATTTTCTACAATCTACATAGTTATGTGCAGAATATTCTCTTTGGATATTTTGTGTTAACTTCAACTTCATGGGATAATTGCTAACTGAATACTGTTGACATGGTGCAAGACTAATGGGCTCTTTATAGCAATTGCTAGGAATTGTTAAGTTGTCATTTTAAACTCTTTGGAAGGAGGGTCCTGCTTTAGTATGACCAATTATACATACCAGAAGATTTATCTAACTAAATGGCTCTTAAAATTTTTAATAATATTAGCTTCATTTTACATAACCTTTGCTTTTTTTTTTTTGTGTTATACTTATCAGGTGCCACAGGATTTATGTACCTCTGTATCTACATCCAATAAATTTGCTGATGAAGATATAGGATTTGGGGTAGTGCAGAATTCTTCACAAAAAGCAGAGCGATTATCTAGTCCAGATGCTGATGCTGATGTAGTTATTCAATCTAATCCTGAGTCACTTGCTATAAAGACTATAGTGCAAGAGCAACAACTGTCATCTGCAAAGTTCCCTTTTAGCAATCAGGATGCTATTGAAAAAATGCAAAGTGCTTGCTCACAAGTTGAGTCAGTGCCCACTCCTTTTAGTACCGTGCCAGTTACTCAAACTAACACTGATTCACTGCACTTCAATTCTCTAGAGCAATTACAGAGATTACATTCTGACGAGTCCCCTTTGTCCAACCGAGATCTAGCTGAAGAAGCGCAGAACTTCTCCCAAGAAGTTGAGGCGCTATCTAATCCTGTTGATGTTGTACTGCCTAATCAATCAAATTGTGAATCACTAGTCACGGAGCCTTTGATGGAAGAGCAGCAGTTACCAACATCAGAGTCCCCTTCTTCTTCCAACCAGGATATAGCTGAAGAAATGCATAATTCTTCCTCACAAGATGGCCAAATAATAGCCAATCTAGATCTGGTTAAGGGATTTCTACCCGTAGAGCACCCTTCTTCTAATGAAAATACAGTCGAAGAAATGCAGAACTCTTCTCAACAAATTGGATCAGCATGTTGTCCAGTTGATTATACACCACATGCTCGAGCTAATGGTGAGACATTAGTCATGGAGCCTCTAGAGCATTCACAGCAATTAGTGTTTGTAGAGTTGCCTTCTTCCAACTTGCGTCTAGCTAATTTACCTTTGGCCCCTACAACTGAAAACCAACGTAGCAATGGAGTATCCAGTCCAGTTGATGATATAACTATTCAATCTAATCCTGGGTCACTTGTTATGGAGACTACGTTGCAAGAGCAACAACTGTCAAATGCAAAGTTCCCTTTTAGCAATCACGATGCTACTGAAAAAATGCAAAATGCTTGCCCACAAGTTGAGTCAGTGTCCACTCCTTTTAGTACAGTCCCATGTATTCAAACTAGCACTGATTCACCACTCTTGAATTCTCTTGAGCAAGTAAAGATGTTACATTCTAAGGAGTCCCCTTTGTCCAACCGAGATCTAGCTGAAGAAGTGCAGAACTTCTCCCAAGAAGTTGAGGCGCTATCTAATCCTGTTGAAGTTATACTACCTAATCAATCAAACTGTAAACCACTAGTCATGGAGCCTTTGATGGAAGAGCAACAATTACCAACTTCAGAGTCCCCTTCTTCCGACCAGGACATAGTTGAAGGAATGCATAATCCTTCCCCGCAAGATGGCCAAGTAATGGCCTATCGAGATCTGGCTAAGGGGTTACTACTTGTAGAGCACCCTTCTTCCAATGAAAATACAGTCGAAGAAATACGGAACTCTTCTCAACAAATTGGATCAGCATGTTGTCCAGTTGATTATACACCACATGCTCGAGCCAATAGTGAGACATTGGTCATAGAGCCTCTGGAAGAGCAGCAGTTACCAACTTCAGAGTCCCCTTCTTCGAGCCAAGATATAGTTGAAGAAATGCATAATCCTTCCCCGCAGGTTGGCCAAGTAATGGCCAATCGAGATCCGGCGAAGGGATTACTACCCATAGAGCACCCTTCTTCCAATGAAAATACAGTCGAAGAATTGCAGAACTCTTCTCAACAAATTGGATCAGCATGTTGTCCAGTTGAATATACACCACACGCTCGATCTAATAGTGAGACATTGGTCATAGAGCCTCTGGAGCATTCGCAGCAATTAGTGTCTGTAAAGTTGCCTTCTTCCAATTTGCATCCAGCTAATTTACCTTTGGCCCCAACAACTGAAGACCAACAAATCAATGAAGTTGTTAGTCAAGTTGTTATGCAACTTGATTCAATGATGCCTACTGGAGGCAGAACACATTTGTCAAACACAATATATAGATCTTCTCCTGAGATCAGTAGTCAATCTATACAAGCTGCAACCCAATCTGCTTCTAGTATGCCTCCACCATTGTACATTGATCCATTTGAAATTGAAGTGGAAAAAATACGTAAAGAAACATGTCGAGCTGTCAAAGACCATGAAAATGTGGTTAGCTTCTGACTTACTTAATTGCCTTGTTGATACTTTTGAGTTTTCCTTCATTTTATTCTTTTAGTTTTAACCTATCTTTCTAATGGGAGCAGAAATTGCAGTTGAAATCTGATCAAGAGAAGGAATTGAAAGAAACTGTTAGGAAGTATAGTGTTAAACTTCAGGAGATTGAGGTTGAAAATCAGCAAAAAGTGAAGAACTTGGATGCAAATATCGACAAAACTCTTGCCACAATGGAATTGGCAAAGGTTATGAGGTCAAAATGTTGGGGCCCTAAAATAGTAGATGCAATGGGAATGCCAGAAGGTATGCTAATTGCACTTTTTTTTTTCCTTACATGTCACTAAATGCGTTTATTGAAGTTTAACATTATACTTCCTAACACTTTTTTTCCTTGCAATTTCTTGATCGAAAATACTTGTCACTAAATGTGTTTATTCCACATCATTTTTATTGCTTGCATTACTTTTTTTCAGTCATTTCCTAATCACTTGGTTAATATCAGATGCAAATTTCGCTCAACAGTCTGTTCAACTTCATGGAGAACAAAGTGCTGTCAGGTCCTCCCTAGTGGTTGGTCCGTCTTCATGTATGCCTCCTGCAACCACTCTGCAAAGTGGCTTCGCCATGGCTGGACCTCAGCTTGTGGGGGCTCCTATTCAATATTCATATGGAACAACTGGAAATTTCTCCAATGTTTCTGCAAGATCACCTCAGGTTGTTGGTAACATCCATGCCTTTGCACCATATCCCCAGCTGTATAGATCATTAACTTCCGTGCCCAGTACGAGTCACCTTAACCTTCTGCGTGGGATGTCCAATCAATTGGTTCCTAGTAACATCCCTGCAACGTCTCTCTCATTTCCTTACCTTTCACCACAACCAACACCACCAACCTATCAGGTAGATGCTTATCCTCGTAATAGAGGGCACTGGCCTTTCAACTTTTATGGCATGAATAATCATGTGGATGCTGCCAATCAATTTGGGCTCAATTTGCCAAATTTTCGGCCCCATGGGTAAGGAGTGGCTTTATTGGGCCTAGCTCTTCAAACTTGTAATGGTGATCGCATGCAGGCTAACTTTGTTTGATAGGAGATTCACTTTTGTGTCCAACTTCAGCTGTAATCATCGCCACGCTATACAACATGTGTAAATTCCCTGTCATCGGTTGAAATTATCTGACCCATCAATGCCTTGAGCTTTATCTAGTGTGGCACTTTAGATTCTAGACACCTGATATGTAGGCTTAATGTGACATGGATGAAGTAGTGACTGTTTCATAAGACATATCGTCGCCTGCTGCGGGGCTGGAAAGTTTACAAGGTAGGAAGGGGGGAAGTCAACCCCTAAAGAGGCCACAAATATTCTTACAAGTGTAGTAATATGTTACTTTTCCGGGGTGAGAAATTATTCAAGTATAATAAATTGTGTTTATTAAAATAATCTAAACTAACTTAATCGAACGGGCTCAGCAAAGTCGATACCTTACCCATGCTGATATTACCTGTAATGGCGTCTCTACGCTCCCCATAACGCGGATGAAGCGACTCCCAGTTAAATTTGATTCTATATTTTTAAACTGTAATTTTGAAAAATTGCATTTTAATCAGGAAGTTGATTTTTCAGTGTGTTAAAGGAATTGAAAATTTTTTATGTTCAGTAAGATTAATTCATATATTAAACAATACGAATTGAGTTTTGACATTATTTCCGCCAACATTAAGCCTGACAAAAAAAAAAGAAAGAAAGAAAGAAACAATGTTATGTCCCAAACATTTTTGATTGGCTGAATCAATTCACTGCTCTCGTAATTGGCCACATGACAAGAAGCCGTTTGAATTGACTTTGTGGTTTTCCTTTCGGGACACTCACCAGGCACCACCTCCTCTCATCTTCCATTTTTGCCTCCTTTATTATTAGGCAATCTATGGAAGTTGACAACCACCACACTCATTCGCATCATTTTCATTCAAATTTGGCCCTCTTCATTTTAGCAATAAATTCAATTTTGTGGCACCAGCTCATTCCCACCTTCCCCATTTCAGCTTACCTTCTCATGCATGACACCCACCAAGCCACATGCGTAAAGATATTGGTGAATTCAAACCGGCCATCTCTTTTGAGGTCCATTGAATTGAACTCAAAAGCGTGCATTGGGGTTTTTTAGGGGAAAATGCTCCTTTAAATTTGAGGGACACAGCTAAGGCATAAGGAAACTGAACAAACCAAACTTGGCAGAGAAAAGATGTGCCACCCACAAACAAACTGCACACTCTGACACAATCACATTAGAAAAGACAAGTCACTATATTGTCCAAACTCGCCACTTATTTCTTCCGCCTCAGAGGGGCCCTTGTAAAAAAGGGAGGCTCCATCTCTGGAAGCAAAGTTATTCTTCTCCACAAGATAACATGAACTAGGAGACCCCAAGGCACTGCTTCCTGTTCCAATTTTTAACTCCTTTTGAGACCATCAATACAATACTTGGCAATCAAATGCCCTAGTTTTGCTTTCTTTCTTTTTGGTGGGGATTGATATGGAGTGCTCTTGCCAGACAGTATCATTCATTGGTAAAGAATCCCCCCAAGATTCTTTCTGGGGTTAAATCTCTTTCTCCCACCCCTGACTCTGCAATACTTTTTTCGGGCAAGTCAACAGAAAAAGGCTTAAATAAAAGCAGTGTTTGTTTTTCACCCCCTAATCATGCTCTAAATGACACTTGTTGGCTATACATCTTTATTTTAACATATCACAAGGCAGATAGATGCGGATAAAGGTGCAGCCAAAACCCTGCAAATTGCTCGCTGCATTATTCAAACATTTGTCCTTTTCCATCTGATGTAAGGCTTCATTTATAAACAACTTCCGTGAGCGAGCCTACAAATGCTGAGATAGTTTGTTTTCAACTTTCAAAGCCAGAGCTTTCAGCCATTGAATAATGATGAGCTGATGTAATGTATTTTATGGGGATAAACGAGAGGGATTTATCTTATTTTCCTTGACACAACTCACTTGTCTCATATCCTATCCTGGTCGTAGTTTCATATTTAAAAGTTTGGAATATCTTTAATCCAAGTCACTCTGTTTCCCAAGGGAAAAGAATATGTCTGGGGTCCTACCCCTTGTGAAATTTGTTGGGATTCTGAAGCTGTTTGGTTTGGGTCAAAATCAAAGCCACTCGGTGAGTTGAAGGCACACTCGTATAATTGGAGTAGAGCCGAATGGAGCACTCGTTAGTGGTTACTGACTACTATGTCATTTTCAGAAAGGGTGGTCCAGAGGCATTATATTGAGGAGCCGCTATGTCAAATTAAGAGGAAAAAAGAGAGAAGTAAAGAAAGAAAATTATTTTTGTCCAAAAAAAAAAAAAAAAAAAAAAGAAAGAAAATTATTTATTTTGGGATAGCTTATTTTTTACTTATAAATGTTTATAAATTATGATTTACGGTATACGAGGTAAGTATATAAGAGGAGATTTATCTCAACTTACATAATAAAGACTTATTACCCAAAAATAAGTAATATCAAACATGCTATATGTTTGGCCATCATAGCCTAACTTGTCTGATGACCAAACGCGGTATATTCCTTGAACAGCCTTTTGTGGCCCTCAGCTTGTTAGTAGTGACTTGTGATAGTATCGCTTCCATGAAGAAAAACCCCTGCAAAAGCATGTGATTCCTTCTCTCATAAATGGGAATGAAGGCTGCCATTTGTAGTTGGAGATCATAAATAAATTAAAGATATATAATATAGAACTGAAAATCAAGAATCAAGGTTATTAAATCGGGATCGGTCAATGAATCGGTCGGAATAATGGGTCAAGGGTTAGTGGGTTAGATCGGAGCTAACCCGGGATCAAATAGGTGGGAAAGTGAAAATTTCAGACTTATTAATATGAAATTATAAAGAAATTTAAAAAAAAAGGCTAAAGTATACTTTTAGTCCTTTATGTTTACAAGATATTTCATTTTAGTCCCTTAAGATTATAAAGTGTACTTTTAATCCTTAAAACTTAACACCGTTAATATAACTAACGGAAAATACTGACTAAACAAAGTTTAATGGTGACTGAGCAATATTGATCTTATTGTTTGGCTTTTAATTCCCATTTTAATTATTTAAAGTATAATAAAATATTCTTAGGGTATTGTTTGCTTGCTCTTCGCTATATCCTCTCTTCCTCCCTTAGTTATTGCCCCATCTTTTTGATTCAAAAATTCCAGCCCTCTTCTAATGAAGTATTAGTGAATGTTCATTTATTACCAATCTTGTGTTCTCCCCTTATTTTTTGCCAGCAACAAATAATACACACCCAATTTTCAGAGAAGGAGGAAAACATGGCGAGCATCTTTTTGCCATTGCAAATTCTTTATCTATTAATTACCTTTCCTTTAAAAAATGTAGACTAAAATATTGGATAAGTTTTGGGGATGGGGATGTGATTTTGACCACACCCATCATCCATATTATTATCGTCTAAGTTTTTCCCTTGGGAAGAATAAAAGATTAGGGACTTAGATGAAGGTGACTTCAGTGTTGATAGACTTTCGATTAAAAGGAGGGGGATGGCTAAAATTTATGAATCAAGATGGGAGAGTCCCACAGAGATGAAGGGAGGAAGAGGTAACGAGGAGGAGGCGACATAAAATACCCTAGGAATTTTTTATCTCTTTTTTAATTCATTGAAATAGGAATTAAAAATTTAAAACCCTGACATATTGAATTAAAATAGTATGAGCTGTCTGTTGGAAATATATAAATATTTCTCATTTAAAAAAATTAAGCTTTCTTGGTTAGTATTACTCAGTCACCACTTAATTTTGCTTAATCAACATTTTCCGTTAATAACATTAACGGTGTTAAGTTTTAAGGACTAAAAGTGCACTTTATAAACTTAAGGGACTAAAATGACACCTCATGTAAACATAAAGGACTAAAAGTATACTTTAGCAAAAAAAAAAAAAGAGAGTTTAAAAAAAAAATCTGAACCGGTTTGGTTTATAAACGGGACCAATTTTCTGACCAGGTCACCGGTTCCTGCGTCGGACCAGCCGATCTGATTCAGGTTTAATAACAATGTGAAGAACTCACACAGTCAGGAGGTTTTTGTTTATTTTTTCTCCATGTTTAATCACTCTGACTTCAACGGTTTTATTTAGATGATGAATAACTAATAAAGCTATGAACACCATGAAGGACAATCACCAACAAAGTTTTTTTCGAGCGGCATATGACATGAATAAGTTTTGAAATGAGCAGAAATACCAATAAACAATTTTAAAATGGTGCAATTCACCAAAAACGTTAAATTTGATTAAACGGCATTAGGGTTTTCTTCTCTTATAGTTTAAGGGCCATTTAATCAAATTTATCGTTTTTGGTGAATTGCACCCTTTTAAAACTATTTATTAGTATTTCTGCTCATTCCAAAATTTATTTATGCCATACATTTTTTAGAAAAAACTTTATTTATAAAATTGCGCCTTAAACCTTAATTAGAATAGAACAGATGATGTTGCATCATTCACTAAGATCATATTAAAGTCTCTAATAGCAGTACTTAAATAAGTAGGTTTGCTTTGGTTACATCGAAAGTGCTTTTGCGTTTTTTTAAAGAGGAAGTCTACGGGAGTTGAGTCCCAAGGGTTTATAAGGGTTATAATATGTTTTTGGGTTTAAAGAGCGCTTACAGATATATTTACAGATCATTCATCAATAAGATCTTTATATTAGTATGATTTAACCCCACAACCTTATAGTTATGAGTCAACTTCTTTACTAACTGAACCATCCTTTATTGGTAATTGTTTTTGCTTTTACTTCCTCCAGTCTTATTTATAAGCAACTTTCTTTTTGATTATGCAAAATGAACTGATAGTTAAAAGCAATAATTGTGTAAAAAATGTCATACTTTTTCCATATATGCCCATAGTTATGAAAAAAGTATAGGAGAGGGAATAGATAAAAAGTATGAGAGATAATAAGTATAAGATATGAGAGAAAATGAGTATTTAATAAAGATAAAATAAAAAAAAAGACTTATATTTTAAGATAAAAAATAAAGTTACTTATAAAGAGGATCAACCCTATAAAAATAAAAAAAAAAATACTTATAAATGAAACAAGAAGGAGTAACCTTTAGGCAAAAGTCATGAGGGCTGAGAGCCATTTGGTTGGATTATGCGCTTTGTTTGGTTTTTACTTCTTACTTATTGGTACTAAATGTCAACGACAAGTTGGCGGTACATGTACCGGCAGAAGCATTGGGCGGGGTTTGATTTGAGAGAGGGAGGTGCAAGTAAATGTATGTCGTAATTAATTAGTGGAAATGGCTGGAAGGAATCTCTCTCTTTCTTATTATTGGCACGTACGAGTAGTTTAGTCCAAGACGTTTCCCTCCAATAAAGCTCCATTTGACCAATATCAGTAGCCCAACATTTGGATTGAATCTGCCACCTTTTTCTGATATGATATTAAGTGCTCCCTCTTGCGTTTTCGTTTTGGCAAACGTTGGGAGGTGGAAAAAAGACAAAGCAGTCTTCAACTACCCTCAATACAAAATGTAGGCCGGAGCAGTGCACGAACCATGCCGAATAGCAGTAGTAGTAGTTGTTTATTCTCCATTAATAAAATATATTTAATGTTATAAAAAACAGGATATAAATTTTAAAACTGTCTGTGCCGATAAGTAGTTACTCGCCCCTTTATTTATCTATTGAGAGTTTGAATTTCGAATTCCAATCTGTGTGTTATTGACTCAATTTTTAAATTTCTGAACGAAGTTTGTTTTGATTATTTATTGGTCGATATAGTTATTCTCAGGCATCAAAACATATAGTTAAAGTGTTAAACGCTTAAAATGTTATAGTATATGTTCCAAATGTAAGTTCCTTTCCCCAAATGTCCTCATTTAATAATTGATTATTGAGTTTTAATAATTATTTCATTAACAAACACACCTTTTCAACGAGGATAAAAATAAAATAAAATTTGTAATAAATACTCTAAATAATAGTTTGTTGTTTTTTATGGATAAAATCATGAAAAACCTCCCAGAATTCTTTATAAAAAGGATGGAAAGAACTAGCTAAGAGATATGCGTGGGAGAGAAGTGAAGTGATTAATTAATTAATTTGAGAGTGCACAAAGTTGTTAAACCGGCCAGTAGAATCCACTCGGTTGGTTTGGTTGCAACCACGACCTGGTTCGGTTCAATCTCACACTTAGATATGATCTTTGATGGATTCTGTCTCATAAACAATGATTACATCACTAAATTAATCATTCGTCGCTGCACACAACACACAGTCACACAGAAGCAAAGATAATCATAGAAATGAATAGCCGGAGGATGATACGCACCAGTATTTAAAATTTTTAACCTTCTCATTCAAGTACAGCTTCATTTTCTGGAAGGTCAACGATTTTAAATTCAATATCTATATTTCAGCGCATGGTATGATTAACAATATTTTACGTCATCCTCCCCGTTAACTTTGATTTAATTTGATTAACTGCAGCCATATATTTTAAAAATAAATATCTGGGTGATAAACTTTGATTTAATTTGAGACGGGTTTTTAGTCTGAGGAAATAATGGACAGAGATCTAAAATTCATGCTACGTTGCGTTCGCATCACCATGGTGACTAATGCAATTCATTGGTATAAATTTTATTAAGCGTGTTGCCATTTAAATTTTTTTTAAAAAAAGATTTTAAGACACAGTTATAATTCTGAAGAACATAAATGGTTCTTTTAAAACCTTTTAATAGAATTTTTAATTTCTCAGGATGTTTACTCCCTTTCGTTTTTCCAATTTCGATCGGTTGTTATAATTGCTGATTTGCTGGCCAGCAATCTGGGTTTTATGATTAAGGGTTAAGGGGTAAAATTATCCTTAAATTTTTTTTAAAAGTGCACCCACCACAAATTTTTTTTTTTTTTTTTGTAAAATTAATCATGAACTTTTAAAAATGATGCAAAAGTAACCATGGATTTTTTAAAAAGGGGCAAAAGTGACACTAGCGTTGACGGCCGTTCAGTTAAAAGTTTTTAAGAAGCAAAAATACTTATAAACTTTTCTCAAGAGTGCACTCACCATCATAAACTTTTTTTAAGGTGGAAAAATAGCCATGAACTTTAAAAAATGAGGCAAAAGTGACGGTTATCTTACTGGGTTCAAATGTAATCTTTTAATTGTTCTAAGTCCAGGAAAAAAACACATCGACTTATCCACCATGATTTTTCCAAACCAAAAATTGAAAACCCATTTTCAATGAAGATGACATCGCTATCCTGCTCTCACCGACGTGTAGTAAATAGAATTGTTGAGATCCTTCCCCATCAACAATTTTGGCAACTGCGTTTACGACACCATTGATATCAACAATTTCATTTATGGCATGTCGGTAAGAGCAGGATGACGACCTCATGTTCATTGAAGATCAGTTTTTCAATTTTTGGTTTGGAAAAATCATGGTGGACAAGTCAAGCTGCTGTTTTTCTGAACTTAGAACAATTAAAAGATGACATTTAAACGCAGTAAAAGAACCGTCACTTTTGCCCTATTTTTGAAAGTTTATGGTTACTTTTGCACTCACAAAAAAGTTTATGGTGGTAAGTGTATTTTTGAGAAAAGTTTATGGGTGTTTTTTACCCTTAAAAACTTTTGAGTAAACGGCCGTTAACCGTAGTGTCACTTTTGCCCATTTTTTGAAAGTTCATGGTTACTTTTGCACTATTTTTAAAAGTTTATGGTTATTTTTTCATAAAAAAAAAAAGGTTTATGGTCATGGGTGCATTTTTGAGAAAAGTTTAAGGTTAGTTTTGTCCCTTAATCCTATGATTAACAAAACATAGATTGAAATATCTGGTGTATGCATCCTATTTATAGGAATCTGGGGCCTCTGCTACTCCTTCTTAGATGTCCTCTCTGTTGCATCCCTATTTTGGAGATCTTTCCAAATATATTTTTTATGACTCTTTGGATCAGTAGATTCTAAATAAAATGAGTGAAATTCTGAAAAAAAAATATTTTTCTAAAAAATCTTTGAAAGATTATAAAAAATTGAAAATAGATCTATTTTTTGCTCATAATATGTTAAAATTTCACTCATTTTATATAGAATATAATAATCTAAAGAACTATAAAAAATACATTTAAAAAAGACCCTAAAATAAAAACGCAATAGAAAGGACAACTAGAAAGGAGCATCCGAGGCTCCAAATTCTATTTATAGCCTCGGACCTTGAAAGTTACCATTACATTTTTTTGGGGCCTTCATGGTCAGTCATAATTGCAATTATATAAAAATGAGAATAATTCTATATAATTTCAGAGTTTGTGGACATAAAATAATAATATTATAACATTAATTAGTTTATGTTTTGGGGGAGATTGGCTGTAGCGCATTATGCATATTTATGGGGTCGTAAATTGCATCATTTTACTTTGAATACAGGCACACGATGCAAAGCAGGATTTGGGGCCTTTGCTCCTCAATCCTAATGTGTCCTCTGCTGCCTTCTAATTTTGAGGGTCTTCATAAATATATTTTTTTTTATAGTTTTTTAAATCATTAGATTCTATATAAAATGAGTGAAATTTTGATACATTATGAATAAAAAATGAATCTATTTTCAATTTTTTATGATTTTTTAAAGATTTTTCAGAAAAAAAGTGCTTAAAATAAAAAAATACACACACCATTTTTCTAAAAAATCTTTAAAAAATCATAAACAGATTCATTTTTTACCCATAAAATATCAAATTTCACTCATTTTGTGTAGAATCTAATAATACATAAAACTATAAAAAATATATTTAAAAAAACTCTCAAAATTGAGGAGCAGTAAAGAACCCATTAGGATTGAGGCAGCGCCAAATCCTGCAAAGCAGGCCATTGCACTTGATCCAAAAAGAAACAAGTTAGTGCGCTTATTGCTCAAACGAGATCAAATCAGAGTCGTCTATCTGAAGAGTAAATCCTGACCATCCAAACGAAGAAGCTCCCAAAAACGATTCGTGAATGCCTTTGGCCTCACTCTTCAGTCTGCACATGCGTGAATATAATTTAATTTAATCTCATTTAATAATATGATTAAAACGCATAATTTTAAACAAAATGAAAACGCATTAGCCATGATGAATTCATGAAAGATGAAACTTAATTAACCTAATTATTAAATGGAAAATATGTTTAATAATGAATCAATTAAAAAATTGAAGTCATTCAAACCGGCAGAAGTAGAAGAGATCTGCCTTTTCTCCGCTGCCATTCCGTCTGTTGTCAATCCTTTTTTCAAAACTATACCGTTTTGATGTAGTAAATCCTAAATAGTGTAGTTTTTTGTGTAAAATGATAGGGTTGAATTTTTTTTTTTTCCAAAAATGGTGTCTAATATTTTGAAATATTTTTCTAGAAGAATCTAACATCTTAAAATATTTTTTAAGTAACATGCAGTATCCTAAAATAAATTTTTGTGTTTTTAACTCCTTAAAATATTTTTTTAGTTGTCCATAATGTCTTACTAGATTGATTGCAATTTTACCCTTAATTATTTTTTCAACCCCAAAAATTACTTAAAAATATTATGTACTATTGGAAAAATATTTTAGAGTGAGTGGAAATCAATAAATCTGTATCTTAAGTTTTGGGTATTCGTTATTATTAAGAAAAATACATTAACGATAAAATTGTAGTCAGTCTCATAAGACACTGGATGCAACTGAAAAAATATTTTAAAGGGTTAAAAGCATCAACAAATATTTTAAAGTAATTTTTGGAGATGAAAATATACATTAAGGGTAAAATTGCAATCAGTTTGCTAACACACTGGACACAACTAAAAAAATACTTGTTAAAAGCACTACAAGTTATTTTAGGATATTTCATACTACTTAAAACATATTTTAAGATATTAGATACATCCAGAAAATTAGTTTAAAATATTAGACACTATTTTTTTAAAAAAAAGCATCAGCCCATCATTATTCAACAAAACGGTATAGTTTTGAGAAAAAATTGGCAGCCGACGGAAGGAAGCCAGTTCCAAGTAGAGGTGTAGAACCCGGAATGGGGAAAAATATATTCAACGAGAGTTTTGTTAATTAGCCTTTCAGGGTCTGATCCAAAATTCATCCCTCTTTGGCATGCGGACGAAGACAAAGATGATGGCCATCATGAACAACAAAAATAGGTAATTTCTTTTTTCCTCATAAAATTGGATATATTTACTTGATTCCACGTATGTTAATATCCTTTCCATATTCTCATAGAGCTAAGCTAACGATGTTTTCGCTGACCAGAGAAAATTAAGAAGAAGAAAAAGCAGAAGAGGCACATTAAAGCTTGGACGCCACAAGAATGGTCATCGATTGAGGCTGACGATAAAAGCTGGGGTAGTTTCGACTTCAAAGTTGGTGAGATATTAAAACGAGAAAGAAACCTTCAAAACTGGTTGTCCAATTTGAAGATGCAGCAATAGTGTTTTCTCATCTCAGCAAAACTGCTTCTACCACTTTTCTAATTCTTCTCACCATCTCTCTCTCTCTCTCTCTCTCTCTTCTCCGTCCATTTTGCTAAAGCTGTACAACAACGCAACCAACCTCACGTTCCCTCTCTCTCCATTCTCCATTCTCCATTCCAATCACCCATTTCCATTTATTGTGTAACCGTTTCTCCTCTTCATTTATTACTGCTCTTCTTGTTTCTCATCAAGTCTTCACTTCCATTTCTTGCCCCCTCCCCATACCATGTTTCCTCCTTGGTTCAGATTCCAGTTTTCCAGCTTAGAGATCTGATTGTCTAGCATTCTGGACCAATATGGGAAGCAAATGGAGGAAACTGAAGCTTGCTCTTGGTGCGAATATGTGTGTCTATGTTCCTCGAGCTTTAGATGACTCCTCTCTTTCCCTCAACTCCGCCGCCAGAATTTCTGATGCTCACTCCCGCTCTAGTGTTTCGCTGGCCGATCATACCTCCGGTTACGGCCCAATGACCCCGACGCCGTCTTCCTCCGGTCTCCGACTTCCCAGAAACGGAACCAAATCTCCCAAGGTTAGCATTTCCGATCACACTTCTGTGTATTTGAAAAACAAATTCAGATTTTCTCTTTGTTTGACTTTTCTGATTCGTCTGCTATAGTATCTCCAAGGGAGATGGGAGATTCTGGTCTAAACTTTTGACAAGTTTTTTTCGGTTGGGGGTGGGGGGAGGTTGGTGGCGGTGGGGCGGCTTGTTCATTATACTTCATTTTTTCCCTTCATGCCACGAAATTACCGTACTCTCCACATGAATAATACATTTATTGAATTTTAATGAAAATGATTAAAAAATACATCGGTATCAGTTCTGTTCACTGGTTTATTGCTGCTTTCGCTTCGGCTTTTCGATTGGGGCATCGTTGTGGGCTTATCAGATTGTGACGTATCTGCCTATTTGCGGGAACGATGATTACTATTCCTCGCGTTGTTTTCAATTCAAGCGCGGCCTTAAAGTGGGAAGGGGAGGGTGCCCTTAAGGACCAGTTACCTGGGATATCAGAAAAACTAAAAAAGATTTTCATTTAAGACCGTTCTTTTTCTCTGGCCTTAGCCCATTACTGTATTGTTTACATGTCTAGTATTATGCGCTCTTTCTCTCTCCTTTACATGCTAATAATGCTATATCCCCACAAAGGCCCCTCAACCGTTGATAGTGAAATTTCCGGATTCAAACAAAGATAAAGTTGAAACTCTCCCCATTAAATATGTTAAAGAAAATAAATTCTAGAGCGATGAATCATCTGTCTCTTTGATCTCCCCTTCTTTTGATGCCATTTTTTTTGATGTCTCGAAAGTTTCAATATTGGAGTTTCAATTTGTCTTAGTGCTTTAGTGTGAAAGTCGCTTGCTCACTGTTACAATTTCCCTTGGTGTCCTGTCCTCAGTGTTTGACCACCTCACGTTGACCTTTTGCCTTTTATTAAGTGGAGATTTGCCTGGGGATCCTCGATTTTTGGTTATCAACCATCTAAATGGGATCGGTGGGAAGGATGAGTTGCACTCCATTTCATCTTTTTATGCGCTGGTCTTATTAGTGGACCTGCATCACGACAGAAGGGGACAGTGTTAGACACTATATTGTATTAGTGGGCTTGGCCTTTGATTATTTTTCTTTTATCTATGAATACTTTCTTGAGGCACTGGTCAGATAGATTCGCGGATTTAAAGAACTTAGATATCTTTCCTTCTTTTTTATTATTATTTGCCCCCAAAGGCATGTTGCAACTTTCACCATACCTAAATTTTGTTTTATCTATTATAACTATCATTATTAAAGAATTCCACTACATGTGATTTTCATCTTTAACTAAAGGCAATGTTGACCAGGTCTCAGCGTAAGTAGTGATGGACAATAGTGAGCAGCTCAGGTTGTCCTCCGACCTGGCAGTTAAAATCTTTTTTATTCCAGTAACGCGGTCTGAAATCACAGTTACCGATTTATTATTGTAACTTTTAATCTGTTGGCAGTTAATTTCGTATTCAAGATTAAACTTGAGTAATTCCCCGAACTTGACATTGTTAGCCATCTCAATATGAGGGATTCAACTTGTAGAGTCATGTTTGACGTCTACGAGGAATTTTGTTGATAATTTGTAAACGCTAATCTATGGTCTTCTTCATCTCACTTTTTGTAATTTTTATCTCCAGGGGACATGCGCAATATGCCTAACCGAGATGAAACCAGGGCTGGGGAACGCCATTTTTACCGCAGAATGCTCTCATTCTTTCCACTTCCATTGCATCACATCTAATGTAAAACACGGGAACCGGATTTGTCCTGTCTGCAGGGCAAAATGGAAAGAAGTGCCTTTTCGGGGTCCTGCTTCGAATGTTTCTCAAGGATTGTCTCGAAGCAATCAACCAACTAACCCACCAGGTGGTGGTGACTGGACAACTGTATTCCGCCGTCTTCCTTCCCCACGAGCTGGTGCAGGTCATCAGAGCTCATCTCCTTATCAAGTTCCTGAACCTGGCATCTTCAATGATGATGATGCTTTGGATCAACAAACTCCAAGTACTCCTTATAAAAATCGGGATGATTCATTAGATGCGATGGAAATCAGAACATATCCTGAAGTTTCAGCTGTTCCAAAATCAATTTCTCATGATAATTTTGCTGTATTGATCCATCTCAAAGCGCCTCATTCAGGGAGACGGCAACATAGTGGTAAAAACAATGCAACAAAATCACCTTCGGATCAAAATTCTCGTGCTCCAATCGACCTTGTCACAATTCTTGATATAAGCGGTAGCATGGCAGGCACTAAGCTTGCATTGCTAAAACGAGCCATGGGTTTTGTCATACAGCATCTAGGTCCAGCAGACCGACTTTCTGTCGTTGCCTTCTCCTCAACAGCCCGGCGCATCTTTCCTCTCCGGCGGATGACTGATACTGGACGGCAGGAGGCATTGCAGGCTGTTAACTCTTTGGTATCAAATGGCGGGACAAACATTGCAGAGGGCTTGAGGAAAGGTTTGAAGGTTTTTGTTGACCGTCAATGGAAGAACCCAGTTGGAAGTATCATATTACTCTCTGATGGGCAGGATACATACACTGTCACTAGCAGTAGACCCCATGTTGGAAGAGATTACCAGTCACTTGTTCCAAATTCTATTCATCTCAATAATGGGGTGGGCTTGCAAATACCAGTGCATGCGTTTGGCTTTGGTGCTGACCATGATGCTACTTCAATGCACTCAATTTCTGAGGTGTCAGGGGGTACATTCTCTTTCATTGAAGCTGAGGATGTCATCCAGGATGCATTTGCACAATGTATTGGGGGACTCTTGAGTGTGGTGGTGCAGGAATTGCAGGTGGAAATAGTCTGTGTTCATCCTCGACTGCAACTTACGTCAGTAAAAGCAGGAAGCTATAGGACCAGCATGACGGCCAATTCAAGAAAGGCTTCTATCGAGGTAGGAGATTTGTATGCTGATGAAGAAAGAGACTTTTTGGGGACAGTCAACGTTCCAGTTGATGGATCCAGTGATGAGATGTCATTGTTGATCGTTAACATCCTTTATAGAGACCCAATCACAAAAGAAATGGTGGCTTTGGAAGACGGCAGCGAAGTAAAAATCCAGAGACCTGAAATAGCCAGAGGGGCAACTGTCTCAATAGAAGTAGACCGGCAACGAAACAGGCTGCTTGCTGCAGAGGCAATGGCTGGTGCTAGAGTTGCAGCTGAACGTGGTGATTTGGCTGCGGCAGTTTCTATCCTGGCTAGTTGTCACAAGGCATTATCTGAGACTGTGTCTGCTCAAGCCGGCGACCGGCTTTATGTTGCTCTTTGTGCTGAATTGAAGGAGATGCAAGAGAGGATGGCGAACCAACGTGTGTATGAGCAATCTGGAAGGGCTTATGTTCTGTCGGGATTGAGCTCACATTCATGGCAAAGGGCAACAACAAGAGGTGATTCCACCGACAGTACAAGCCTTGTGCAAGCATACCAAACACCCTCTATGGTGGACATGGTGAGCCATTCGCAAACAATGCTTCTGGGGTCTCCACAAGCCCGACGCTCTCTCCGGCCTGCTAAATCATTTCCTGAACGGCACCGACCACAATGATGATGAGGAAATTTCTGCTCAGACCACATGCTTCTGGGGGACCTTCAAGTTTCTCCTTTTATCGTTTTATTTTTTGGGGCTTTTAGTGGTTTTGTCATGGTATTGACGCGACGGGTATAAAGAGAAGAGGAGTTTTGGGGGGGGGGGGGGGGTCAAAGATTCTAATTTGGTCAGCATAAATATGTTAGAATAATAATGGGCGGGGATAATGGGGCTCTGAAGGGAACGGAGGGAAAGATAATAGTCCAGATATTACAGAAGTGTGAGTCTGAAGGATGTGCATAATATTTCCTTGTTTTTTAATTGGTTCTTTCATTCTAGTCTTTTTGAAGGAGGGGGTATAGTCTGTAAACTGTAAACTGTGGAGATATTCATGAGAATTTCTTCACTTTAATACATATATAATATATATTCTCCCAATTCATTTCATAACTAGTCCTCCCTATAAAATTGATTTATTTTTATTATTAGTGATCAGCTTCTCTGAGGAATCGACTGCTGATAGTATTGATTACTGAAGGAGAAAGCATCAATGGAGAATAGATGGAGAAAGGCAGACAATTAGCAGGCCCATGATTTTAACTTTTTAAGACACTGTCCATTAACGGGGGTTAAATGAAATCAGTGAGCTGGAAGGTGAAATTTAAAAACAATCCACATATTACAGCATGAAAGAGGTATAAAGAACTGTGATAAGTTTCTTCATGAATTAATTATTGTTTTTAAACAATAACTTAATATAAATTGGGGTTAACTGGGAGTTTTTACCCAGTGACGATTTTGTTTTGGCTGTTATCTCAATTAATTTTGACCGTTAGTTAGTTGATCAAATATGCTGAGCTGACAGTCTACCTTTCATTCACGTCATTTTTGTTAATGTGCAAATTACCACCGAAAGTTTTAAATCTAACTTTTAAAAAAGATAAAGTAGATGATATATGGATTTCAGCCTACACATTTATATATTAACAAAAATGATGTGAATGATATGTAGGCTGTTAGTTCAACATATTTGATTAACTAACGGTCAAAATTAATTGGGATAACAGTCGGAACAAAATTGGCCCTTAACAGAATTTCGGGCCAAAATTGCTCTGGAAAACTTCGAGAACAAAGTTGTCCCTTAACTCTATAAATTAATATTTATATAACATATGTATCAATTTTTTTCCAAATAAGCTATATCGATATTCTCTCAACAATAATCAAGTAGGAAAGAGGGGAGAGAATTAAAAAAGATGATAAAGATATTTTAGAAAAAAACATGTGATGTTAATTAATTTAACTAATTTCCTTAATATAATCAAATAAGTTTATTAGATTAAGAATAAAAGGAGTATTGCTTATATTTTCAAACTTTGTGAAATACAAGAAGAAGTTCATGTCTATTAATTGATAAAACTGAATCATACTAATTTCTGAAATAATTTAGCTCGGATATATTTTATACTGGGATTGGCTAATTTCTACAAAAAAACAAGATGAATCATTTTATCCTGGTATTACTGTAGTCCTACTGTGATTGATGTGTTATTAGGCTTGGCAAAAAAAGACGTGTTATTATCTACTTCCAGGATATGTATGTACAGCTATTAGATATGTCAATATTTGTCAGTTAAATGGGGACGATTTCCCGGTGTGGAGATGGTCTTCTGATGGAATATTCTCCCTAAGCTCTACTTACAAATATCTAATGGGTACCCCGTGGCCACAAGCTAAATACCGGTAGAGATGTGTTTGGAAAATGAAGGTTCCTCAAAGGTATCGTACTTTTTTGTGGCTGTGTTTTCACAAACAGTTAATGACAAACATGGTATGGTTCCAGCGTGGCAGTCATCCCACGATTATTTGTGAAATTTGTTATAATTCTCGTGAGTCAATTCTCCATGTTCTTCGAGATTGCCCGAACACTTCTGAATTCTGGTATGGTTTTTTACCTCCGAGTTGGCATGAGCTGTTTTTTGGTATATTGGATAGGAACGATTGACTTGCATGATGTATAGGGAGAAAGGACACAGTTCAGGAATTTGAGTTTCGTCTTTAGTTTATGGTCCTATGCCGGTTTATCTGGTTGGCTCGTAATGAACGTTGCTTTAACAACAATTCTTGGAGTAGTAAGACCATTTTAGCCCATGCTCGTGCCTGTTTAGCATAGGGCAATATAAGCCTGCTTCGTAACTATAATGAGGAAGAAAGTCACCCTTATTGGAAGCCGCCACCACCACTTGGGTGGGCGAAGATTGATACTGATGGATCCAGGAGTGACAACTTAGGGAAGTGCACTTGTGGAGATGTATTGCGAGATCATAATGGTGAGTTTTTGCTAGGGTTTATGTATCAGATTGGCCAGGGGACGGTGGTCTCTGCTGAAGCTTGGGGTGTATTGTGGGGACTTAAACTTGCATGGGATAGAGGATACAGAAAAATTCTTATTGAGTGTGATTGCAGTGAAATCAAAGAACTGATACAAGCCACGGTATCTCAGGAACACCCAGATTTTCACCTTATCATGGAAGTTCGCACGTTGATGGACAGAGAATGGGAAGTAGAGATGCTTCATTGTACTCGAGATGTTAACACAGTTGTAAATGTTATGACAAAGGAAGCTTGGAAGATGACGATAGATCTCCATATCACCGATTCACCCCCTTTAGTTATTGTGAGCTTGTTACTTATTGATAATAATAGATTTAGACTATTTATTGATTCAGGAGGATAATCCCTAAAGTGATGGATGTATTTCATGTACTATAAAAAAAAAAAAAAAAAGACGTGTTATTAGGGCTTTGCTAGAGCGCAAGGCCCCGTGTTTTTTAAAGAGAATCATGGGATGCCTACCAGTGCCACCTTCGCATTTTCCTCCATGGTCTCTTCAAAAATGAGTCCTGCAACTGCAGGGCGCGCTCTCTCCCCTCTACTCAGAGAACTGAGTCTTATACTTTTGCATTTTGAAGTTCCAATGGCTGCAACTTCCATTGCCAAAGACGTAGGAGATGATCTTATTTCTGCCAGCTTCTAGTCTGGTGGGTCTCCCACGCTTGCCCTTTGTAAGAGATGTTCATAATCTGCCACTGTCGTTTTCCCTTTTCTTCATCCTTCATTCCCAGGTAACAAGCAGCTTTCTTTGCTTGTTCCTCATTCATCCAACCTTTTCTTTAATGTGTTTATTTTGTAGTTTAAAAATAAAAAGAAATGATGATGCGTTTGATTACGAGGCTTCAAGGCATGTACAACAGATAGGGGCTAAATTTTTAGAATGGACTAATCTTTACCGGCATTTTCCGGTGAATTCAGAAATCAAAATCGCCGCTAACAGTCACCGTCTGATCAACTTCTCTGGAGCTGATGCCCTCGTCCCGAGTGTGGACAACCGAGGAGATAGTCGGACCCACTTTAAAACATCATCAATATAAATCAATAATCATATCATTATCTTAATCAATCCTTTTACTATTCACAGGCTCACTGCGTACCCCGCGTCAGTTAGGCTAAATTTGTCTGCGCGCGTCACCGAAGACATTGCTTTGAAGCCAAGTTATGTATAGTCGTCGTATCCTCCCCATCCTCCACAAACACGCATTTCTTTCCTCATTTTCTTGTTTAATAGTAAATGACAAAGCTCTTACCTTAGCCATCGACTATAAAATATTCTTATAAACATTTTTTGTGGTGATACAATCCTGAATCAGTGACAACTGACCGATCATCTGGCTTTGGTTTGAATTTTATGACAACGACGCTTGGTAGATGCATTTAAGGTTGACAGGTCCCTTTTAGTTAGCGAATATGTTGCTTTCAGAGAGGTGGTGAATATTTCTTTTTTCAAGCCTCAATTCTCCTCGCGTGTGATTTTGTAGACCCATGTGTCTCTATCCGCGCGTTATTTTTTGTCATTTGCCTATCATAATCCTCCATTTTTATAATTGGCGGACCAAATTTTATCTCGCTTTTTATTTGGATGGCGATGTCGGAAGCCAGGAAGCTGGTGGAGATGAGCTCGCTTTGGTCTATTTACTGCTCTCCTGTTAATTTAAGTTCTGTGAACTAGTTTGATTTCAAAAGGCTCTGCTTGTTATAATTATATATATATATATATATATTAGCCAACTGAACGGTGATTCAATTGTTAAAGATCGGTAATAAATGCATACTTGAGGTTGACTAAGATATAACTTTTGTGTCTTTATACTGCCAGTATGTAATAGCCAATAATGGAAAAATACTGCTCTCTCCATCTCTCTGTTTCATAGCATGAGATACACTCTTATTCTGAAATTTATATAGCACTAAATGGCTTTATTTTCTTTCTTTATTGTGTATGGGTTGGAAAAGATGAAGCTGCAATTCAAAGTTGCCCTTGCTTTTGTTATTAGCTTGCTCTGGATTCAGTCCTCATTCTGTGGTTAGTATCCCAATTTATTACATGTTGCCCACTTAAATCCTAAAATGAGGACATAGCTGCTTTTGATGAATTGGGCATCCCATGGCGTGAACACTTTAATCCAGTAACTTGAAATAAATCACGATTCAATTGTGTTCTTTTGATAATGTGAAGCATTTATGGGACTTGTAATCCACATATTGCTACTTGGTGATCGGTAATATCCAGAAATGTCATAAGTCCCTTTGCGCGCGTGCATTATTTCCTTGCAGGAGGACCTTCTGGGAGCCTAAACAATTGGATATGTAGATGTTCTTTTCAAGGGAACCAGAGTTCCTCTCTTGCTAACTGTTCTACATCATGTGATTGCCGTTTAGGTATGCTGCCTAATTTTCACCTATTATATATTTCTATTGACTTAGCTTGAGCTTGTACATTTGATGATTGTATTTTAGCAGAATCTTCCTGGTAGCATGTAAACTTATTAAAGCTGTTTCTATTTTCAATTCCAAATTATGTTCCTTAAAGGAAGAATATGGTATAGAGTGGCAACAGCTAAAGGGATAAGTAGGATTCTATATGGGTCATTCTCTATCTTCCAAATGTTATGTTGCAAAATTCAAGAGGGCTTTCTAATATAACAAGTTGTCGGTAATTATATTAACCAATGTTCTCACAGTAGCAATGCAATATATGTTAACCATATTAAGTCAGCTTGAATATTAGAGTTCACTGCTTTGCTTTAAATGTAGATGCCAAAGAGAGTGAATCCTTATGGACATGCTTATGTGACCCCAACGGTTTTCCTAATGTGGAAGCAGATGGTCATAGTTCAAATTGCTTTACTGCCTGCAACTGCACCTGGGGTATCTTTCCTTATATCTCTCTCTACAATATCGGATTCCCATTATAAAATTTCACCAAAATTTCTCCCTCGATGTGATTCAGATAGACTGTTATTATAGGGATCACAAATGAAACTCATTATATAATTTCTAACATTTGCCCTTGGATTTGTGTCATAGGGATGATTGAACATCCTTGTCCATTTTTATAGAAGATCAATGTCTAGTACATAGATTAAGGTACTTAACAGAATCTGTGACTTTTGAATGTTCTGCAGGAGCTCTCATCATCTCACAAGGTTCAAAGAAACACATTTCCAGCAAGATCGTCATAATTATACTATTACTATGTGTTATTTGCACAACTGTTGCATTTCTTGCCTCAATCATATGCCATGCATACCGAAGGGACAAGTGTCCTATTCAATCGCCCATATTCTCATCAGACAACGAAACAAGTTACAATAGCACTGCCATCTTAATTAGTAATAGAACGTCAGTGCCAGACACGAAAGCTACTACAAATTCTCCTATTAATCTGATATCAGGTATGTTAGTCTCATGTTTGCCTTGTTAAAATGTATTTTTTTGAAAAATTCAACCTATATGGATTGTATGTGCGAAATCAAGGGTTACTCTTATTTTGCCACTGCCATATGGCTTTTGTCATCAGTACGTTTTTTATATTGTTTATATGTAGGATGTTTTCAGATGGCCTCTTTCTTGTGTGGGAGCAAGGGAGAAACTTTTCATGGAAATATTATTCAATTTTCATTTGCTGTACTAGAAAACGCCACTGAAAAATTTTCAGCTTCAAACCTGATTGGACTAGGCCGAAGTAGTTATGTATATCGTGGTAGACTGAAGAGTGGTATTAATGTGGCTGTGAAGCGACTAAAAGCTCAAGGGGGGACTGAAGCAGACTCTGAGTTTTTGACAGAGGTTGTGCCCTAGTCTTGCAATATCAGTATTCTTTGTTTGGTTATATAATGTTAAATGGTCCACAATTCTAGATGATAAACCTATAACTTCTTTTCTCACAGCATTCGTTGTGATCAACATCATTGTTATGTATGCAGATTGAACTACTATCTAGACTTCACCATTGTCAACTGGTGCCTTTGCTTGGATACTGCTTAGGACCAAAAGGAAAACATGTTGAGAGGTTACTTGTATTTAAGTACATGGCTAATGGTAATTTGAGGGACTGTTTGGATGGAGTTTCTGGAAAAAGTCTGGATTGGGCTACCCGTGTTACTGTTGCAATGGGAGCTGCAAGGGGATTGGAATACCTACATGAAGCAGCTGCTCCAAGAATTATGCATAGAGATGTTAAATCAACAAACATTCTTCTGGATGAAAATTATCAAGCCAAAGTATGAACCTTGAGTGTCATGGATGGTAGTTAATAGTTGTTTTTAATCTAAATTTCTTACTGCCTTTTCCACCATTAATTTCTTTTGGAAATCTTCAGAAATATTTACGACAGTTGGTACTATATCATTTGCAGCATACATCATAAGGCATAACTTAATTTTTTTAAATAATCAACTTGCAGATTACCGATCTTGGTATGGCTAAAAACTTAAGAACTGATGACTTCCCCAGCTGTTCAAATTCTCCAGCTAGAATGCAGGGCACATTTGGTTATTTTGCGCCTGAGTATGCAATTGTTGGAAGAGCCTCTCTTAAGTCTGACATTTTCAGTTTTGGTGTGGTTCTTCTTGAGATTATCAGTGGTCGACAACCGATCTATAAATCTAAAGGCAAAGAAGAAAGCCTTGTCATATGGGTATTGTGAATCACCCTTATAAGCTTATTACCCTTATTTCACACATAGAGAAGATCTTCAATATGGTCAACTTGGAGTTTTGCTATCCTAATTTTTCAAGAGAGATTTTAACTTTTTAATATCCCATAGCTCAGACGACTTAGAATTTTATCAATAGATGTCTTTTACTTTTTTATAGTATATTCTATCTTCTGCCACCAATATGAATTTGCACGAAGTATATTGTGATCAATCATGATTAATTACCTGCTTCAGAATGAACTTGCTCAATAATGTCAGTTAGTAAAAATTTCTTTTGTCCCAGGCTGCTCCTCTCTTACAAGATAAAAGACGCATAATAACCGAGTTAGCTGACCCACAATTAAAAGGAAACTTCCCGGAAAAAGAGATGCAGATAATGGCATATTTAGCAAAGGAGTGTTTGCTGTTGGATCCTGATACTCGACCAACCATGAGTGAAGTTGTTCAGATTCTTTCAACTATATCGCCAGACAAATCTAAAAGGACAAGAAACATTCCATTGAACCTTTTTCAGGTGATTACACTCACTCTCATGCCCTTTCAACTTAATGCGATGCTGAGTTTAATTAACTTCCTTATTTTTTTAAACTGCCATTCAAAATAGTCCTCCCACATCAAAAATAAATCAAATCCTGGCCTTCTTATTCCTCTTTCTGGACATTTACATGTATAGGAACCAATGAATTCAGAGAAGCTAAAGCAAGTTCCATCTGGTAGAGTAGATACTGACCACAATCTTTGGGCTGGAAACTTCGATAATGAAGCAGATATAGTTTCTGCCGAGTATATGGATAGTTTGGTCCTCGTGACCTCAAAAGCTGAGAGTTGGAATGGATCAGAGGAAGAAATTGTTGACCTAACTGAGCCTCGGTTTGAATCATTTTTTGTGACAAACGTTAGTCCATCCTTATAACTTGTGCCTGGCATGAACAGAGAGAAGCAGAAAAGCTCAAGTCTGAAGAATCCATTAAAGGAACAATGCAGTTCTGTTGCAGATACAATTATACTACCCTTTGTTGTGCGTCGCTCAATGGGATATCAAGAAGGAAGCAATCTCATGTGCTGGTTTTGAGAATATATTCATCTTTTTTTTTTCCCGCAAGGGTCTTTTGAAAAAAAAATGGAAATATATTTCTGGTATCTGTGTATTGCACAGGATAAAAGGGGCATGGCCCGCATGGGATACTCCCATTCTACTATATTAGAAGAGGTATGGTTTTGATCATAGAAATGGTTATTCCACGATTCTTCTATGTTCTGCGTTTAGGTTGAAAGTAAAAGCATCAATGTGCAACCTACCTTTTTGCCAGAGGAGAAGCGTCACAGTTGAAAACACTTATTAATTCTTCATGTGATATAGACAGACACATGACAACATTCCGATCCTGTGCCCTGGCTCTTGAGTCTTAGAAGTTGAAGTGGTTGACCGTGATTACCTTTAAGGATTGACTTGCCAGTAGTCATAAATTATATGTTAGTTGGGTGGGGTTTTTTGATTTTGAATCCTCGTTTGAATGGTAGATGAGAGTTGTGACTTGAGTAAAGGATAGTTTTTTAACCTGCGGGTACACATAGAAAGTGGCCTATGTGCCTTATCTGTTGAGTGGGTAGAATAGAGGCAACCCTTTTTAGGTGTGTGATGGATCGACCTCCTCCGCCTCCGGCAGCAGCACCCCTCCTGGGTCCGGCTTCCTTTGATGGAGGATTCTTGGATTCATGGTAAGATATTATCCTTAATTTGTTCTTGTACAGGAAATGTACATAAAACCGGGAACAGGGAATTGACCATAAGTTTTTGTTTTTTGTTCCTTTGGTTTTGAATATTGCAGCTTATGGTTTCTGACCTGCTGTGGTCTGTTTAGCTGTTGTTGTCCTCCCCTCTTTGAACCAGGGCCTCCTCCTCCCTAGTGCTTCGCTGCTTTCCTTCCAGATTTTTCATTATTGGGTTTCAGGGAATTCAACAACTGAATGTTGGTCTATGTTTGCCTTACTTTCTAATCCATGATGCTGTTCAGTTTGTACTGAACAGGCTTACAGTTGTAATCTCAAACTTGGCAGGCTTTGGTTTTCTATCTAGTACTCCTATGGTTTTTAATTAAGATGCAAATTTGCTTGCCTGAGGGAAGTAGAAGATCATTAATCTTGCCGTTCGATTCTATTGATTGACATTTTCCCCTGTTTCGAACCAAGCCAAAATATCATGAAATAAGTTCCACTTCAGCTTTAGTTTGTATATACTAGTAAATACGCGAAATATACTTCTCTGAACCGGAAATAATTGCAATGAATTTCTTATAATTTCTTAATTTATCAAGGCCTAATAGGTATAGTCCCATGCAAATATTACTGAAAAATCTGTGGAGTTTTGTAGTCCAAATAATACTAAACAGTAAGCACCTCCGTTGATGCTTTCTTAAGGGTATTGTTATAGGTTCGAAGTTTCGAACCATTTGTTTGTAGAGAGTAATAAGTATATGAGCTATGACAAAATAAGCAGAGGTGGGTATGGGCAGGGTTGGGTAGGGTGACATCCTTACCCGATGCCAAGCCCGAAGGATGAACGGGTTGTATTTTGCAGCCCGATGCCTGGCCCTACCCGTTAAAAGCCCTAACCATTTTGGGTTGGGCAGGGTGGGCTTCTCTGTTTAAGTGATAACACTTTGTCTTATCCATATATAAAAAAAATAATTCCGTGTAAATTTCATGAACATTCTTGTAGTTATCAATACCATATATCTTAACTTCACCTTAAGTAATATAAACTTTAAATACATTCGATGATTCCACATTATGTGATATTTCAAAACAAGTCTACAACTTAAGTCTTGAAAATTAAAAGGGAAAATGACCCAAAAAGAACTTTAAATATACTAAAAGACAAAAAGGTGTTAGAAGATTTGGAAATACCACAGAGATGATAGCACTTGTCAGGGATTTACAATTTCAGGGTAAAATTACCATTTTACCCTTATTTATATTTTTATTAAAATAATAAAAATCCCTCCGCCGGCCGGCCGCGGCCACCCCTCTGCGGCGGCCGGCGCATTCTGTCCCTATCGGAATATTCCCCAAGCTTTAGGGAAAAAATCCCAAAGTTTTGGGGGGTTGGGGGTTCGAACCCCCCACCAAGGTGCATGACCACTGGGCTAAGGAAGCCCCATCAGTAATTATAGTGCAAAATAAAAATATATAGTAAACTTTGATTTTTAAATAAACCAACCAACAAGTTCAGATAAGGAATTGGCAGATTGATAAAAGAAATTAACAACTTCATATAAGAATTTCACAACTTTCGTTTTTTAAGCAAAAAATCCACCTACTATATCAGACCATTCACTAGTTTAGATAAGGAATTCCCAAGTTCATATGACGAATTAACAAATTGAGATAAGGATTTCGCAACTTTTATTTCCCGAGTTATAAAATAAATTAAAATGTTCAACAAAATTTTAATATACTATAATATAATCTAAAAGTAAACCAAAAAAATTTAAAATAAAAATATAGTATAATTTAGATTTTAGAATATAAATTATACCATATTTTATTTTAATTTTTTTGGTTTACTTTTAGATTATATTATATTATATTAAAATTTTGTTGAACATTTTAATTTATTTTAGAACTCGGGAAACAAAAGTTGCGAAATCCTTATCTCAATTTGTTAATTTGTCATATGAACTTGGGAATTCCTTATCTAAACTAGTGAATGGTTTGATATTTGGTGGATTTTTTGCTTAAAAAACGAAAGTTGTCAAATTCTTATATGAAGTTGTTAATTTCTTTTATCAATCTGCCAATTCCTTATCTGAACTTGTTAGTTGGTTTAGTTAAAAATCAAAGTTTACTATATATTTTTATTTTGCACTATAATTACTGATGGGTTTCTTTAGCCCAGTGGTCATGCATCTTGGTGGGGGGGTTCAAATCCCCCACCCCCCAAAGCTTTGGGATTTTTTCCCCAAAGCTTGGGGAATATTCCGACGGGGACATAATATTCCCTGGCTGGCGCCCCTGCCGGCCGCCGTGGTGGGGTGGCCACAGCTGGCCGGCGGAGGGATTTTTACTATTTTAATAAAAATATAAGTAAGGGTAAAATGTTAATTTTATCCTGGAATTGTAAATCCCTGACAAGTGCTATCACCTCTGTGGTATTTCCAAATCTTCTAACACCTTTTTGTCTTTTAGTATATTTAAAGTTCTTTTTGAGTCATTTTCCCAATTTAAAAACTACCATAAGTCTTAACAAATATCCATACTTTAAAAATTAAACAACATCCATAATCCATTCTAAATAAGGAAACAAAACGTTTGCAATTAAAATCGTGAAGTCGAAGTAGTTTGTATCAATTCAATGTCCCAAAAGTTAATCAAATGATGAAGTATCTGGAAAAAAAAATAAAAAGCAACTATAATTTAATACATCACAAAAGTAAAGAAGAAAGGAAAAAATCTACTTGTAAATAGTGTTTAGTGGCTAGGGCAAAAAAGAGAGGATCAGAAGAGTAATACACAATAGACAATATATATTTTAAATAAATAAATAAATATATAATAATATTTAATTGATATGAAATTTTATATTTTAAATAAATAAAGATAATTTTCCGAGCAGGGTCAAATAGGCAAGTTAACACCTCTTGCCCAATGCTCGGCCCTGCCCGGTTATTAGCTCGCCCAAAGCTTCTCAAAATTTTTTCAGGCCATTTTTTTAGGGTTGGGCAATTTTTGCCGGGCTCGGGTGGGCACACCAGGCTACTGGAGACCATGCTCACCCCTAAAAATAATTACTCATAGATCTCACATAAAAAATTAAAGGCGTATAAATATTCTAAATTTGACTGAATATTAATAGAATTTAAGGAATTTAATAGTTACATATTTAATTTAACTTGTTAGTGATACAATTCCACTTGTGTATCAGTGAATATATGAAAGTTCGGCTTATAAATAGTGGTTTGTAATTTTAACTTATATATAATGCAGTTCAAATGGTAAATACTAAATACGAAAGCTTGAATACAGGTTAACAAAATTCATGGAAAAAAGATCAATAAATATTGTTTTTGTTATAAATATTATATGATGTGGATGTCCATAAACTATTCAACTCTTGGCCTTTCATATGCCCTTCACTCCATAACCTCTTACTCTTAGAATTCCATGTGTTCAATGCTATAACCTTATAACTTCCTTAATGAATGGCTTATGGGAGTTTCTTATGATTAATACCATTATACTCATTTTTATTTCCTGGTAACCATATGTGTAGAATTCAATGGTTAGAGGCCTATAAATAGAGGCCATGTACAATATATTGATACCAACAATAATAAAGTGAATAAGAGCTACTCCATATTTCTCCTCCAACTTTCTCTCAAAATTCTCAATCTCCTTCATGTCAATCTCTTGTACTTTTCTTATTTTTATAACACGTTATCAGTACGAATTCACTCAGAAGATCTATAGTCTAGTTTTCTATCTCCTCTACTCTCTAACTTTCTCATTTCCATACTATGTTTTATATTGTTTATTTTCTATGTTATTTTTTCTTTCTAGTCTACATTATCGATCTATTGTTCTATATTATTTTTATTATTTTTCTTTTACGCTATCTATTTTTATCCATCATGTTGTTATCTTTTACATATATCTGAGATAATCTAAGCCATTATATGAAATTAAATAGACTCTTTTACCGATTGTTTTATATATTGGTTCCATAGCTAAGATTTGGAATTATATTATCCTTCACACCTTTTCTTTCCTTTCACTTTTATTTATCATTTTCTGTTAATCTCTTATTATGCAAAATTTATATTTATTTATTTTATATTCTAGTATTCTTTAAATTTTATAATATTATATTATGTTATTTCATTTTATTTATGTTTCATTTTTTTACACTTATTTAACATTTATATTTTATTTACATTTTATGTTATATATTATTGTTTGTTTCTTTATTTTATGTCATTTATTTCATCTTGTTTTATTGTTATTTTATTTACATTTCATTTATTTATGTTAATTCATTATTGTTATATCATTATGTCAATCTTTTATTTTCATTTGTTTATTATATTACATTAATATATAATAGTATTACATATGAGCATGTAATGTGGTTTATATGATCATGGGCTTATCTATTATTTATATTTGATTATGAATTTGAATTTACTTAATTTTTTTAGCAGTTTAATTTTTCGAAAGGCTAGAAGCCATAATATTCTTAATTTTGTGATCAGATGACTAGAAGTCACATCACTTTTGTAATAGTTCTTATAAGAAAGAACGCTATTAGTTTCATTAAATTGCAAGATTGACAAGAAAAATTTTAGCACTTTGATGATTCAATTGTTACAAATATCAATGCCCTGAAGGCTAAATGTTCAAATATCAAACTAAAGAAAAAAAATATAATTTTGCAAGATTTTTGCTATGATCCTGAAGACCAATATTTGTAGAAATTAATGATGCTATTGCAAGTAAAAAACATATGTAAAAGTGAAAATGAATATGATCACATTGCATTTGTAGAATTAATAGTTGAAAACTAAGAATACTTTTTTTTATAGACATACACTAAAATAAAACAACAAACAAAAAAACCAAAATAAAACTACGAGGCACCCATATCTAAGAGTATCATAGAACGAACGCACTCCGGCGGATCATGAAACCAAACAAGCCCTGCAGATATTCTCAAAGATTCCTTAGCTAGAGCATCCGCCACATGGTTAGATCTACATCCACACCATTCCATGGAGACCTCCCAGCTTCTGTCCAGCATCTTGTGAATCTGCCCCAGTAATTGAGCTTCCATGTGATCGTCCTCCCATCCACTTATTACCAACTCCAAAACCTCCAAGCAATCAGACTCGATCACTATATGCCGCCTCCCCGAATCCCAAGCCATCTTAAGCCCTATCATTACTGCCCAAATCTCAGCATGAAGGCTCGATCCTCTACCCAAGCCATACATGAACCCAGTCAACAGTTTGCCTTCATGATCCCTCATAATCCCTCCACACCCCGCAAAATCCCCTTCCGAACTACACGCGCTATCCATATTAACTTTAGCCCAGCCAACATATGGAGGCTTCCATATGCTAGACTCTCCTGTCTCAAAAAGCGACTTGCAAAGCTTCACATCAGCCCATCTTGTCTGAGCTCGGACTTGAGCTATCAACTGATGAACTCCCGAAGTTTTACCTTGAAATACTCCAGATTTTCTATTTAGCCAAAGCTACCTACAAAAAATTGCAAACCACACCGGCCAACTCAATCCTTCATGTTCTTGTCTCTGTGATAAGTTCCATCGTATCCAAGAGCTTATATCTGCAAACTCATAAAATCTGCTATGCTGGGAAGGAGAGTCTGAAAGCTTCGCCCAACAACCCCTCGCCAGACGGCAGTCCCGGAGAACATGCAACACACTCTCGGGCACCCCTGCACACAGAAAACAATCCTGCTGTACTTGCATACCACACACTGCTCTCCATGAGTTCGTCATCAATCTCCCGCGAGCTGCCATCCACAGAAAGGTTTTACACCTTTGTAGAGTACGCAGCTTCCATATATTCCACCATAACCCACGATTAGGAGAGGGCCGCACCCCCGCCACCAGTCCATATGCTGACTTGAGAGTAAACTCCCCACTATGCGAGGCCCGTTATATGGGTTTGTCATCCTCGGTTCCTCGAGCAGCCGGCATGACCCTCCGTAAGACATCAAGCACAGGGAAAGGCAAGAAAGAATCAAACTTCGCCCAGTCCCACTCACCTAACGGGGTTACATATGCACACACAGGATCCTCTAACATGCCATCCGGAATATCTCTAACACAATATTTCATAAGGCTATCATGATGCGGAAGTCATGGGTCTGTCCAGAAATGCACTCGGTCACCCTTTCCAATCCGACATCCCACACCTTCCTGCACCCGCTTCCAAACATTCCTTATCCCTTTCCATGCTTGAGAACCACCTCTCACATTCTTTATAACTGGCAAAATATCTCCCCCACATTTATATTTTTCCTGTATAAACTTCACCCATAGGGTATCCCGTCGCTTCACAAGGCCCCACCCCAGCTTTATCATAAAGGCTTTGTTCTGTTTACGAGCATGACGTAGTCCCAGGCCTCCTGCATCCTTCGGCTTACACACTTCATCCCAGGTAACCATTGAAGGCTTCCTACTCGTACCAGAGCTTCCCCACAGAAAACCCCTACACTTCTTGTCAATTTCATCACAGGTAGCTGAAGGTAACCATGCTGATTGCATGGCATAGCTGGGGATTGTTGAAACTATCGAAGAGACAAGTAAGAGACAAGTGTATGACGAGTAGCCATTGACAAAGTATTCACCTTCCAACCCTTCAAACGGTCTTCCATCTTAGTTAATAGATACTGGTATGTGTGCTTTGACACCCTGTCATGATGTACTGGGATACCTAGATATTTACCAAGATTCGCAGTCGGTGCAAACTCAAGAAAAGCGCTGATCTCCGACCTCCTGGTATGACAAACATTCCCTGAGAAGAAGATCCTGGACTTGGCTACATTAACTCTTTCTCCCGAGGCAGCACATAAATCATTCAAGCAGGCCTTGATAATTGCTGCTTGGTTAAGAGAAGCCTCAGCGAACAAGAGTAAATCATCAGCAAAGAACAAATGAGAAATAGCCACACCATGCTTTTTCAACCTGAACGGAACCCAATTCTCCGCATTCACCTCCGCTTGAATCAGATGGGCCAGTTTCTCCATTACAAGTGCAAACAGGTATGGAGAGATAGGGTTACCTTGCCGAACACCACGGGACGGTTTGAATGTTAGTCTAGGATTGCCATTCCACATAACCTGCATCTCTGGGGTAGTTAGGCAAGCATTAATTAAATCTATAATTTGAGGTGGGAACTCTAATTCATGTAAACGTGCCACCACAAAATCCCAACGCACACGATCATAAGCTTTCTCAAGATCAATTTTCAAAACCATAAATCCCTGTTTCTTCTTCATAGTCTTCATCGAGTGCACAATTTCCTGGGCAAGGATAATATTATCAGAACTCTGTCTCCCAGGCACAAAACTGCACTGGTTCGGTGAGATAATATGTGGCATAACCCGCTTCATCCTGTTGGCTAGGATTTTTGTAACAACCTTATAGATGACGTTACACAAGCTAATATGTCGAAAATCACGAATGCTCTGTGGGATCTCAATCTTGGGGATCAAAACGATATGAGTCCCATTAACCCTCCTAACCTCATTTGGCCGGCAAAAGATATCCTGAACCATATTCACCACCATCTCCCGTACAATACTCCATTGGTTCTGAAAAAACAACGGATTCAAGCCATCTGGACCGGGGGTCTTAAGGGGGCCCATGCTAAAAACTGCTTGTTTCACTTCCTGTTCCGTAACCATTGCCCCCATCATTTGTAATAAATTCTCAGAAATCGTCGGATACGTGCCACCAAAATTGACTTCTCCACTCTGATTCTGTTCCGCAGTATAGAGATTCTGGAAAAAATTAGTACCTTCTTGTTTAAGTTCTTCCTCACTGTATGTCCATACCCCATTGTCTTTTTTAAGCGCTTCCACTTGCTTTCTCCTTCGGCGACTATTCGTAACTGTATGAAAATACTTCGTATTTTTATCCCCATGTGTATACCAGTTACATCAAGAACGTTGTAGCCACATTAATTCTTCCTGAACTAAACACTGTTCTAGCTCTTCCCACACCAACTTCCTTTGATTCTCCCCCTCTGGTCCTTTATAACTATTTTCGTTCAACTTCTCCAATTTGTGAAGCAACCAAGCTTTCCTGTGATTAATATTGCCAAAACTCTTTACATTCCATTCTTTGACCTCTGCTTGGAACCCGGCAACATTTTCCTCCCAAGATCTAGAAAACCTCCACGTATTCTCCACCACAGACGAAAAAGAATCATCTGTAACCCATGGTGCAAAGAACCTGAATGGCTTCCGTTGCTTACAACTAGGTCCTCTCACCCATCGTATAAGAAGCGGGCAGTGATCGGACTTATATTGTGGAAGGTGCAACAAAGAGGCGTTGGGAAACATATCAAACCATTCATTCGTTGCTACAACCCTATCAATTCTGCTTACCGATCCATTCCTCCTTCAGGTGCTCTTGGGTCCTTGAAAACCCATTTCTTCCATCCCACTTTCCCTCAACCATTTTGCAAATAAATTATCATGCCAGCTTGGTACTCGTGATACGGACCTTCTGTCCTCGTCCCGTATAGTCGCATTGAAATCGCCTCCCACACACCATTTCGTCACACCACTCTCCCGGATTACACTAAGTTGCCGCCATAAGTCTCTACGCTTTAAGCAGTTTGGATGTCCGTATACCACCGAGAGATCCCAGCTCGAATCCTTTCCCTCATTAAAGACCCCATGCAGAACCTGTGAATCTTTAAAAGTAACCTTAAAATCAACATTATTTTTCCAAAAACACCATATGCCACCACTGAACCCATTTGCTTCGACTACCTCCACATTCTCCATTCCCAAGCGTCTGCCAAGCACTCCTGCCTTCTCACTCTTCTGCCTTGGTTCAAGAAGAGCTAAAAAATCAATTTGATAACGCCGCTGTAACTCAGAGATCAACCCTGTAAAAATCTTGCTCCCAGTACCCCGAGAATTCCATATTAATCAAGGTATTAAAACTCGGACCGGTCATTGAACCGGTCGGGGTACTGGGTTAAGGGTCAGTGGGTCAAACCGGGACCAAACCGGAGCTAAACCGGGACCAAACTAGTGAGAAATTGAAAATTTTAGACTTATAGTATGAAATTCTAAAGGAAAAATTTAAATTTTTTTTTTTTAAAACCCAACCCGGACCGGACCGGTTCACCGGCCGGTTCCCGGGCCGGACCGGCCGGTTCGGTCCGGTCCGGGTTTTAAAACCCTGATATTAATAGATTAAAATCCATAAAAAAATAATGTGTTAAAGTTTAGGCCCCAAGCTACTGCTCCTTAGCGCTGGATTTTACCACGTCACTCATCTCTGTATCACCCAACTCATGCGAGAGTGGATTCTGGCGTACACAGAACTGTGCGTCACTGCCTTCGCCTGGGTCCCATGGATTAGTAGCCACCACATTTTCTTCATGTTGCCCTTTCTTTGTAATCATATTCCCTTGCTCCTTTGCCCGAGCCTTCACCGCGGTAGCAACTACTGGCAACATACTTTTGTTCTATATTGCAGGCTTAGTAGACACGGGCCCAGTCTTAACTTGCGTATTGATCTTGGCCCCACCCAAACTCATCTCCATAGTATTGCTCTTCACCAATCCCAACCGTGTTTTAGCCTCCAAGAGAATACCCATATCAGCTGGCCCATCCGGTTTATTAGCTTTCTTCTTAATAGAGCTCGGTTTTGGGCTCGAAATCAACTGCTTAGGCCCACTCATGCGTTGACTCTGAATCTCTTTGATAGGAACCGAGGATGACGGCTGCTGCTCCTCATTTCTCGTCGTGATATCGTCCGTTATTGCACCACGATTTGATATCTCCTGCAACGGCTCTCTATCCCCCAAAGTCTGTAATGTTCGATAATCACTCTCCATTACTTCCTTATTCAGCGCATCATACCGTGATCCTCACCCTTCCGAAATAGAGAATCTCCGGCCATCCGAAACAGAGTGTGGCCGACTGTCACGCTTTCTGGCTGAGCCAGCAGAAACATCAGCCCTGCGCTGCCGTCTCGGTCGCTGGACTAAGGTCCAGTTATCAAACCCCACCCCGTTCATGGCCTTAGTCCCACGACTCTCTCCACTCCCAGCTTCACTGCTGCCTCCAACCCCGACCACAGACTCCTGGTGCTCTTCGGTTTTTCCAGCATTCACACCTGACTTACGTCCCACTATCGGATCAGTAGGATGAGAGTCGGCCTCATTATGAGGGCAATGATCGGCGTCATGACCATATCGCCCACATTTGAAACAGATAAGGTGTATACCCTCATACTGAACTCGGGTGACTTTGCCGTTGATCAATATGAAAGGCCTCAAAGGTGCAGCCAGATTCAATTCAACGCATAGACTAGCGAACCTACCCTTCTTCCTCTTCAGTGTGGCCATATCTACTTTGAGCACTTTTCCAATCTGCAAGCCTAATACAAATAAAGCTCTTTTGTCATAGTAATCTAAGGGAAGCTTAGCAAACCGGATCTATGCAGCAATCTTGGTCACCACCTCTTCATCGGGATCAAAATCTTGTTTCCACGGTTGCACCGAAATATAGTGATCAAACAATAACCATGGACCCCCTGTGAGTGCAAGATCATAATCTCTTCTATCCTTAAATTGCACCACGAAGAAACCAGCACCCACATCAATTGCCTCGACGTCCCCTTTCTTAGCCCAAAGTTGTTGAACTTTCGTTGCAAGGTAAGCTGGGTCCACCATGCGCCCCAAAAGCTTTACTATCAGAGCACTGTGCCAGTGCTTCGCCAACCGGTCCCTTTCCTCCGGCGAGAAGATCACATTCGGACCCAATGCAGTCATCTCTACCTTGAAGGACCTTCCACCCATCCCCACTCCTCCAGTCGTCCTCCTCTTCAGTGCCACTCCGTTCCTGTAATACTGCTTCCTTGAAGGACCTCCATTTAGGCTCTGTCTGAGTCCCCGACACACCCCCATTCCCATCGGTGCTATTCTCACCAATGACAGGGTCATCTTGCTCCGCATCATGCATCCATTCTTCATCCCTGGAGACCAGTTGATGGTCTCCTGTGAAACCACCAACACCCGGATGAATCTTCTTCCTACTACGATCCAGAGCATCACGCTCCTCCGACGTCGGCGCCGGAGGCACACGTTCTCGACTCCGTTCTCTCTCTCGCGCACTCATGCTGTCCGTAAATTCTTATATACTATTCGATGACATTAAACCATACTGTCTTAGCTATTAAACTACAATCGTGGAAATAACATCATTTCTAAGGTGATTAAAATTATGAGCAAATATTATACTATGACTAGAAGTCATATGGATTGAAAAAATGGTATAATATGACCAGAAGTCATAGAGACTAATATATACTAATTTATTGAAAATAAAGATCAAAATGGCTGTGAAGCCAAAAAGACCATGAGATATTTTGAAAAATATCAAAATTAGATATGATGCTTAAATCAATAAGTTATAGAGAAAGATGATCAACTTGTAAAGTCAAAAGAAATAATTGTAAACCTTGAATGTTATATGATTTTGATTAAGAAATAATTGTAAGCCTTAAAGACTATATGATTTTGATTCTTTTGTTTAAATTTAAATTGATTGTGATTAGTTTGTGAGAGAGAAATTATTATTTGACATTGTAATATCAACGTGAGTGATATATGAAATCAAATAGATAAAAAGGTAATTATTGGTCATTTTAAAATTTCAATATAGTGCCAATTTATTTACAAATTTAAACATTATTGGTAATTATTGATATTTTGATTTCATGGCCTTTTAGGATTCTAACTACCTCATGGTTAATCCCTATAACTCCCAAATCAAATGGTTTTTAGTATTTATTCATATAACCTTCAATTATACGATTAAGTTGTTTAATTACCTTCTTTATGTATAATTGTACAATTTATTTATAATTTTAAATATATTGTGTGTGTGAATACTATTCATACATCAATGGAGTTTACCATCTCTATTTTCTTCTTGGGACTTGTATTTCTCTGTTGCACCAAAGATTTCCTAACAAACATTCAACTCATATACCTTAACATTAATATACTGTCTTTCATCATTAGTTATATTTTTCATTTTAGCTTTATCTTCCATCTCTTTTTTCCTCTTAAGCACTATTATGTTGCCTTACATATATTTGCAATTCTTCTTAGTTCCAAATTTTCATTATTGAAAGGCATACAAATACTCTTCAATTTGTATTTTATTTTATTATTGATAATTTATTGCCTTCTCTCCTAATTCATTGTATTGACATTTCTTCTACTCTTTAGCATTTTTATATGATATGTGCAAGTTTCATACATTAATTATGATATAATATATAATATGATATATATTGGAATCAAATTGGTTTTACGTGATATTTGTGAGAAAAAAAAATCCTATACCATATTTGAATTAAGAGAATGAGAACTTATTTATTTAATTTAATGAGAAAATTCATTATGAATAGTTTATTATTTGTTAACATGAACTATATATATTGTGTAAGTCAAATTTATGGATGATCAAATAATAAAGAATATTTGAAAGAATACTATGTATATCATAAGTATTTATTATTTTATATTATAAAAAAGGGTTAAGGTGCAAAAATACACATGAGCTTTTATCAAAAGTGCATCCAACACCAAATGCTTTTTTTAGGAGCAAAAGTGCCTATGAGCTTTCAAAATAGGTGCTAAAGTCACATAATCCGTTATTTTAAACTGACGTCTGTTAATTTAAATATTTTACCGTTAGGTGGAGACCAAGCGTGATTTGCCTCATTTGACTGAGCAAACGTGGCAGGTTTCATTTCTCCATTAAACACCCTCAAAACTCCTCTTGCTCTCTCTCTTCTCGCACTCGGCCTCTTTTTCATCCATGGCGTTTGTTCCCCAACCACAAGAAGCCGAAGAAGACACCAACGTCGACATTCACACCTCCCACGGCACTCCCATTCGTTATCTTCCTCTCGATCATCTTTATTCTGCCACATCCCCCTGTCGTGTCAGCGCCAGTGGTTCCTCCAACGTTATGTCGAAGAAGGTCAAGGCCCGAAAGCTCACTCTTTCCCACTTCGAGTTCGACCCTGATCTTAAGAACTCACTTGCTAAGCCCCCTATTCTTCGTGTCTACTCTCGCCGCCACAAACTCCACGACAAGGAAATAGATCGAGCATAAGGTCACCTCCGAGCTGCTCTGTGAGTGCAGTCATGGCTCGAACTTGCATTTCCAAGGTCGAAATATAATAAGTGGTTTCTTCCAGATTTCTCAAGAAGGGACTGGAATTCATGAGATTTCTAGGGATTGGCTGTAGAGGAAGGGAAGCAAAAGAATTTGAACTCTCAGCTCTATCGATAGAACCATAAGAGTACAGATCAACGAAGGTTGTGGAGAGAGGGGTCGATGTGTTGGCACTTACAGATGCGCCGGAGATTGTTCGGAAGTTCTTCCACCCCCCTTCCCAATGGTTCTTCTCCCTGGCGTCGTCACCAACGCCGGTCACTCACAGCACCGATGAACCAATAAATAGGTGAAAGAATAAAAAAGCAATCTCGTTGGGTTCAGGAAAGAGCTGGAGGTGAAGTTGATGTGAAGATAAGGAGGATTTTATCAAAAATCATATCACTGCCCAATCGGCCATCACCATCGATTTCGAGCAGTGAGGAGGATTTTAGTAAAATTGCAGCAAAACCGAAGCTTGAAACTAACCCAAAGATGCCATATATAGAAAAACAGATCAATCCTTTCTATTTAAATTCTTGTACAGAGTCAGAGTAGTATCCAGAAGAAAAATCCAAAGAAGGAACACAAGAGAGGAATGACGAAGTTTCATCTCATCCTTCCAAGTTGTTTATTATCCACGTCATGCTCATATTCAGCATTTTTAGTCAACAAAGTGAAAATTCACGGTCAGCGTCATTGAGATAACGGGTTATGTGACTTTTGCACCTATTTTGAAAGTTCATGGGCACTTTTGCTCCTAAAAAAAGCATTTGGTGTTGGATGCACTTTTGATAAAAGCTCATGTGTATTTTTACACCTTAACCCTATAAAAAATTTATCTTTTTTATTTCTCTCAAATTAATTTTAGCCCCTAAACATCAGAATTCATTGCAATAAGATCTTTATGTATTTTGATTAAGGATATTCTCATATTTTTCTTTATGTAGTGGTAAATTCTAAACATTTCGTATTTTGAATATATATCAAAAGAGGAAAATTGAAACATATTATTGTTTTTATTATTATTATTATTATTAATGAGTAATAAAATTATATAAATATGTGATAATATATATTAGTTCCTGAATAACATAAATGTAACAAAATCGATATAGTTTTTTAAGAAACTAATATAGATTTTTCTCAAATTTTATGGGCAGGAGAAGAATTGATCAAAGAAAGTGATAACCCATAGATTTACATTAGAGTTTCACTCTATTACAGGGTTTAAATGATAGCCCAATTAGCTTAAATCCATGATTAGTTGTGAGTTATGAAGTACTTGAGTTTTGAAATGAAAGATATATTATTAGTTTGCTATATACAAATTTGTCTTTGAAATAGAGAAATAACAAAAATGTATTTATATGACTCACACTTGAGGGGCAGATTGTTAGAATATAAATGTGAATTAATATTGAAAGGTTCTATTCATATACTTCCTCACAAAACCTATTGATTTTTGAAAAATGAAAGTAATATTGACATTTTATATCAATACTTATGGAAATTGAAAAGTTTGTTGTTGTTTAAGCAATATGTTATAGTAAACTAGCAGTCTACTGATCAAAAAAAATTTATTGTTGGTATTTCTTGTTTGATTCATCCGAGTTATATATAAAAGATTACGTATGATATCTATTGAAGAACTAAAAGATTCTTCATGAATAGCCAACATATTATATAATTTAAGAATTATCATGTGCTGCTTGTTCTCAAAGAAATTTGATTATGAGAGTATCACAAGTTATGATTTAGAATGGATCTCTATATTTTTGAAAATATATCAAACTCATATATAGGCCCATTCAAATAGCATGTAAGCCATATAAATGTTCAATAATTTTGATAGATGGATTTACAAGATGGTTACATGTGATATTACTATTAGTTTGCAACCTGAAGTTTGCAAGAATGTTTGAATAAATTATTATGTTAAGTGCAATTTCCAGATTATACGTTCATTCATTGAAGCCTACATAAATAGCTAGATTAATACTTATGAGAACAAAATTGATTTTTCAGTGCTGGCATATTTGATCTTACATATTGTAGCGCTTATATTAGCCAACCAAATTCTCCCGATATAATTGGCTTTTGGTCAGGAGCCAGGTATATTTCATCTTAAAAAGTTTGAATGTGCATTCTTATTGATTCACCACAATGCACATAGATGAATATTTAAAGGAAATTGAGATAAATGTTGGGTAAGAACCTCATTCTTCTTGTTTGTCTCTAAATGAAACAAAAGGATATTTCTAATGGAAACAAATGGATTTAGGAGACTTATACTACATAATTAGTCGATTGTCATTTGACAAAGTTTTCTTAACATGAGGGGGAGAAATTAAATAGTTGGAAAAGAAAACAAAAAGAATGTATTATTACTATCAAGTATAGATCTTTGAATATAACAATATAAACCAGAAGCTCATTTGGTTTTGTATTCATGAAATATTGCATAAAATCTGCCAGATGCAATTACTGACCTAAATGGGAATCACTAAATCTCATATTCCAACTATAAAATGCTCTAATTAGCGTAAATGAAAGTGAGATATGCCTGAAGTATGAGAGAATAATCAGTTCCAAAAGAAAAGAGAAAGAAGGAAATAATCAAGATGGTCATATTAAGTAGGTAGACACTCCAGAAGAGGTCAATACATAACTACTTGCAAAACTCTCAAAAGAGTTTCAGGTACCTAAAAGTAATAAAGAGATCTCAATGAATTATGTCACAACAAGAAAAATGGAACTGAAAAGATAAAGTTGTCGACAACAGTTTTAATAATAATATCACGTGATCAAATGAGGATCTTATACATAAATATGTCGGTAGAAAAAAAAAAAAGGTGATTGGCCAGCTGAAAAAGGGGATAAGATACGATAAAAAAATGTTCTTTCAATATGTGAAATTTATGGACTTGCAGTCAAAAACATTTGAAATATAAAGTTATTTGTGATATATGAATATTCATGTGAAAATAAAGATGTTCACGGTTTAATGATGATTATGATGAGGTATAATATTTGGTGGCGAATACAATAATTGTTGCATATATTATTAGTCTGGTAGTATATTTAAATGAAATAATGCATCTATGATATATCATTATATATGGCATATGCATATGGATAGTAAATTTTATATAAGAATTCTTAAAGGGTCCAAAATGTTGAAAGCATGTCTAAGAAAAGTATTCAGTTTATAAAATGTGACATGAATTAAAATGATTTGAGTATATATATAATTGATTGAAAGATATATTGAAAAATGAATAATTTTACATATCAAATTATTGGAAACCTTAATGATTTTGAAAATCATATATTTTTGTTATGATGGTTGTTTGCAAAAATTTATTGAATTTAATGGTCTATAAGTATCACATATTTATGAATATTTACATTATATTAATATTGTAGTTATTATGTTCTTTCTAGTAAAATCAAGATGATACAGGTACACTATGGATACTATGAAACTGAGATTTAGTATAGTAGTTTTATGAAACTATTCTATAAGTACATTTTGTTTATAACAAATTTACCATGTGGATAGAAGATATATCATAGTGATTTTCAGGATAATTTTCTTTTATTATTTACACAATGTATAGAGGCACGTGGAGAATATAATATTTAACATATCCAGAAGATACGATAGATAATTATATTTCAGCATATGATTTGATGACAATGCATTATGCATAATTTAGATAAAAAGGACATCAATTGCTTGAAAAAATCATTGATGACAGTTGCGATTGAGAAATCAGTATATTGTCTTGAAATATGACAATCTAATCAAAATGAGTGATGTTGCTATTAGGGGAGTAAAGATCATGTTGTACTCTTTTCCTTAATCAAGGTTTTGTCCCACTGGGTTTTTTCTTTTCCTAGTAAGGTTTTAATGAGGCACAATATTTGTTCATGGACATCCAAGGGGGAGTGCTGTAATTATTATATGATGTGGATGTCCATAAACTATCCAACTCTTGCCCTTTCATATGCCCTTCACTTCATAACCTCTCACTCTTAGAATTTAATGTGTTCAATGCTATAACCTTATAACTCCTCTAATGAGTAGCTTATGGAAGTTTCTTATGATTAATACCATTATGCTCATTTTTATTTCCTGGTAACCATATGTATAGAATTTAATGAGTCGAAGCCTAGAAATAGGGGCCATGTACAATGTATTGATACCAACAATAATAAAGTGAATAAGAGCTCCTCCATATTTCTCCTACAACTTTCTCTCAATATTCTCAATCTCCTTCATATCAATCTCTTATACTTTTCTTATTTTTATAACAGCTTTTTTAAATTTAGGATGGAACCGAGGAAATAATTTTGAGCAAAAAACAAAAACCATGGAAATAAACTAACTAAGCCTGGGGAATCGGCTTTCTTGCTCATCTTAGGAAGATCTGGACCGTCTAAATGGGATATGGACGGTTCAAATTTAATTTTTTTTATTTTTTATTATTCTTAATAAAATTATTTTAACGAGTACAGAATCTAAAATAAAGATAATTTTTTAAATAACATTTTTTTAAAATATAATTTTTTTATTTAAAAATCACCCATTTTAAAAAAAATAAATCTGAACCGTCGATATTAGATCTGAACGGTCTAGATCTAGGCTAGTTCATAGGCACCAAAACGGATTCCCCGAACCTGGGGGGCCCACTCGCGGCTCGAAACTCTTTTTCTCCTTTCTCTTTCACCGAGGGAAGGCCGTCCGTCGAAATGGCCGGAAAAGCTACAAAAACTCCGACCACATACTCACCGTCGCTGACTACTAATAAAACAAAAGGACCTTATTTCAATGACAATTGGATTCGACCCGATGGCGCGGCCTCCACCAGTGCAGGTCTGCCTGTAGTCCCATCTTTATTTTTCCTATACCATCTGTGATATGTTCGTTTTTTTCCCCTATTTTCAGGATTTTTAAAAGCTTTGATTTTGGTCATAGAGCTGATGGGAATTGCATTTTGCACCACCAGTATATGAGGGCCAAAGTGTATCTTGTTATTTGGATGCATATATTTAACTGTTTCTAATGCATATGTAGCATGCATTTGCCCTATGGCGTGGTTCAAGAGAATGTCCCAAGGACGATAGACATTGTTTGTTCATGCTACAGCCTGTCCCTGTGTTAATACTTGTTCTTAGAAAAGTTGTTTCCTTTTCAAGTTGTGAGAAAGAGCTGTTGATCCCTTTGTCTTTCATTTCTGTGTTTGATTCTATGGGTTTTATCTCAAAGAGATTGATGATTTAATTCCTTGCCTGCTAGCATAGGATTTACTAGAGGCTGGAAGGTATCAATAAATCGAGGTTTCTATGTGTATGAGTGCATATAGTATATGCTGGACTGCGCCAAACTTTCTGAGTACGGTCTATGCATGTCTCGAAGTCTCAGCTTAAAAAATATTTTCTTTGAATTTGAAATATTGATTGTGTATTGGTTGCATAATGATTAATGGTTTATGTTCACTTGCAGTTTTCAGAACTGGAACTGTGAATAGTGCTTCTGGGTCTGCTTACGCGGAGTTTGGGAATACTAAAGTCATTGCATCTGTGTGAGTGAGCCTATCACCTCACAAATTTGCAACTTAATTATTCCAGCTTACTGAAGTTTGTTTATTTCAATATTTTATTTGCATTTTTTGATACAGATTTGGGCCAAGAGCCCAAGAGAGAGTAAGAAAGCAATGATGTATGGCAATATAGGGCGTCTAGATTGCAATGTCAGCTATGCAACTTTTGCAACTCTAGACCGTGAACAGGTGTGGGAAATTCTATAGTTAAACTTTTAGCTTCTTCTTCTTTGTTTAGTTGATTCCTACATTAAGAAGCATTCTTAAATGGCATGAGTTAGGGATCAAACCACCAAGAAGATTCCATGATGCTTTATAAAGCTTTGGAAGGTGCAATAATTTTGGAATCTTTCCCCAAGATGACTGTGGATGTTTTTGCATTGGTGCTGGAATCTGGTGGCAGTAAGTTTACAGTAATGTTTTCTCAGTTTGAACCCTCAGTATATCGTAGTTGGTGTTCGGGAATATAAGGTCGGAAAATTTGCGTAATACAAGTCACCAAAAGAATAGATGATGAAATTTGAATTGGTCATAAATCATGGTATTGGTTTAGCTTACTGTCATTTATTATTACTTCAATTGATTTCTCATCTCTTGCTTAAATGTGAAAAAATAATCACATGAATGTTTCTTTCAAATTCATTGAACCAATTTTATAGAATTTTGCAACACAAAGTTTATTGTGTGAGGACTTAATTGGTGATAATGACAATTTATGCTATATGCATACTGTCATACTAAGTTTATACCCCGTTTCTAGCATTGGTAATATTAACGTGCTTGTGACAGGTGATCTCCCAGTTGTCACTTCATGTGCTAGCCTTGCTCTGGCAGATGCTGAAATAATGATGTATGATCTTGTTTCCTCAGTTTCTGTGGTATGGATCTTACACAAACATGCAGCCTTCTGTGATCTGTACTTGTTCTCAGGGTGCTTAAACTATTTCTCAATAGTTTTCTTGAATTTTTCCTTATTAAATTATTACCATGTTTTACTTCCCTTTTCTTTTCTAAGTTTAGGACTTGCATCATGCGTTTCCCACATCAAAATATTATTTCATACGTGCATTTTATCTTCTGTAGCTTGAGGAGACCCTTTCTGACATTCTAATTTTGTTAATTCCAACTTACTACTTTTCTTGGTTACTGTATCGTATGCCTTAGTAACATGTATGTTCATAACATGACTCTACCAATGATTTATCCTGTCCTTACAAGATGATTTTGCTACTCAGCAAGACTTGTGTAGTTTCTTAGAATAAAAAATGTTTATCTGTTCGATGGTTCCAGTTATGTCTTCATAGGAACCTTGTCATTGATCCTAATTTGGAGGAGGAGAACTGTCAGGATGGGAGCTTAATGATTAGTTGCATGCCTCTCGATGCGAAGTCACTCAACTCACTGTTACTGGGAATTGGTCCACCCCAACGCTTGATGAGGTATATGCCTATTCTCTGGCACTTTTCTTCTCACCCTGGAGAAGTCTTAGCCCTTCCCTGACTGCAGAATATCATATTTGTACTGCATCATGTATCTGAAATATATTGAAGTGGACTAGTGTGACATGCATACAGATATATATTAAATACATGTTCAAAATAATAATTCTATCGACAGTATTATGAAATTCTCAGTGACATGCTAGATATTATATGCATGGCAGGGGATGCAGCTGTGCCTGGTGCTTGTGCTGAACTTGCGAAGATTATGAGGTCCTGTTTGCGAGATGCTGCTTCAGCTTCACAGGAATAGGATGAGAGCTTCTACTGATTGATTCACAGGATATGCCGTACTTTCCCCCCTCTAACCCGAACAAAGAGAGGGAGGTTCCCATTTTTTTAAAAAAAAAAATGGGAGGGGGTAAAGGACGTAAATTTTGTGCTCAAAAGATTTTGCTAATATTATTTTCTTAATTATAGCAACTATCAACATGATACCTCATTCCCGATGGACCCAAAGCTGTTGGCAAAAAAAAAAAAAAAAGATGGACCCAAAGCTATTGAAAATGTAACTTTGGTTGGTTTACTTTGGGGGCCAAAATCCTTGACTGATTACCCTAATGGAGCTAAACCAAAGGAATCTGCTGTATAGTCGTTTTTAATTAGCAAGAGCAGAATCTTGCTTTGGCTTGTGATTTTCTGGAGACTCACAAGAGATTCCTACTTGAGGATAATGGGGATGAGCTGCATGCAGAAGATGTGATTCTGTAGTTCTTTCTTTTCGTACCAACAAACAAATTCATGGTGTGCGCCACTAAGATTGTCTGGGCCTGCACAGTTAGGTAGTTGGTACGACAAATATGAGTAATGTCAAAGAAAGCACTCCTTTGCACAGCATCATAATGGAACAAGATAAAGATAGCACCCTGCTTTGCAGCCTTCTGATGGTGCCCGTTCTACTTTATAAATTCAAGTTTTTGGTTTTTCACAGATATATAGTGCAATTCGAATGTTGTTCACTTTTGAGAACAGAGAAAATGCAAGTGGCATATGCTGCCTAACGTTTGCATTGGTAGTTTCATATGCTTCTTGAACTCAATTGGTAGAAATAAATTGTATAATTTTTAAGTCCATGGTAGTATTGTTTGGTGCTTCGTTGAATTACTATTAGCAAAGTCAGCCTTGAAAGTTGTGAATGTCATAAAGCAAGTTTGGGATCACGATTGGGGATCCTAAAAGTGTCTATGCACGTAAGTCGAGATAACACTCCTCTGACATACTTATCTTTTATACTGTAAATTATGATTGAAAAACTGTTTTTGAAGACTTCAATCCAATTTCAAACAAGTACATAATAGATCTTAGTATTATAGAACAAATTGATACTTTGTGGCGAGTCTCACTGCCCGTGAACGAAACGAAATTCAAAATCATCATTGTTACATCGAATCTTAACATCCAAGACTAACATATGAATGACAACAAAGTGTAAAGACTTTCAAAAAGAACAAGAAGAAAATCAGAACTAAACTAAAGATGACAAAACATAAGGGTTCAATGAAGAATTAAATTCATAGTTAAATTTATCTTGCATGGCATCGGCAACGGCATCATTTAACTCCATGTGATGTTATGAAGCAGCACATTATGATGGCTTTAAGAAAAGAAAAGAGTATGTTTAAAGACATGAAACCCCTTCCAAGTCGAGGAAGTTTTTGGCAATAGACAGGGGATGGCAGACATATTCATGGTTAAAACATAAAACAAACTTCCAAAGGAAGGACAAAATACAAGGTAAAAAGCAAACAAAATTGGACCCCCCGGGACCCTGATGTTACACAGTCAAGTTCCATGATCCCTTTTGCATCCTTTGAAGCTTGTGTTTCTTTCATGGCTCATTTGTCCTCCTACAATTAAGCCCCCCAGTCATTGGACCCACTTTGACCATTGGCCTGGCTCGCTTTCAATGAAACTTTGCAGTTTTACTTTTACTGCTCTACATTTAGGCACGAGAACTTTCCCCATAGATTAGCTGTAAACACTTCAATAATTACATACTTGCATAGATTAACGACCAAAATTTTCTGTAATGATGTGCACAATCACTTAGTCGCCTTCAATGTCAAAGCTTTGTCCTTTGAAGAAGTGAAAAGTTGGAGAAAAGAAACTTGAAAGTTGAAACAACATATAATTGAAATGGTTGTGTCACATGCCGTGAGACATCTTTGATATTTCAGCGCACAAGCTTGAAGAAAACAAACAATTTAACGGCACCCCAAATCTGACCAATTTGTTCCAACGAAAAGAACATATTTTTAAGCAATAATATTAGGAAACGAAAATGTTGGGAGTTATATACAGTTTATGTTTAGAAGAAGAAGAAGCAGCAGCAGCAGCAGATGGAGAAAGGAATGGAATGGAAGAGAGATTCAAGTGCATGTGAAATTTGATAATTGACCAAAAGGCAATCAATGACTTGCCCTGCAGGGCATGGAGATGGAGAACCCTAAACAAAAAACAAAGGGTTGTTAACCTAATTTCTTTTTCTCCCATATAAAATTAATGCCCCTCCTTCCTCCACCAGCACTCAAGATAAGAGTTTGTCATCAAGTGAATATTCTAGACCGTGATTCCCTTTTTTTTCAAAAAAAAAAAAAAAAAACTCTTGTGCCCAACTAACAGAGATAATTAAATAACTACGTCATAAGGCAAGATAATACTAATATTTTATTATCCTGTAGTCTAACCAATTTTCAATAGATTTACCTTGAGTTTGTTTTAACTGTAAGAAGCCCCACAAATACATATCAAAACTGTGAGAGCAATTAAACCCCAAAAGCACCGTGTGAGACAAATAATGATGGGAGGCAAGTGCTTGGAAGTGGCAAACCATAGACAGCTAAATCATCTAAGTATCATAATTAAATTGTCCACTATGTACAACTAAGCAAAAATTAATTTTTTTATATTAATATCAAATATTCAGATAATCATCACAGAAAGAGGAGTTTGTTGAGTTGGCTTTCACATTGGACCATAGTTGGCTCCAATTTCCACAAAAAACAGGATGTGACACACAGAAAATCAAAATGGAGGGGAAGAAATATTGTTGACAAGAAAGAGCATGATGAAGAAGCTAGGGGTAGAAAGAGATGGAACAGCATGATTATAAGTCCCCAACACTTAACAAAAACACCCATATTTCACTTTTGAAAATCATACCAACAACACTCTCTGTTCTTCTCTATTATGCCCAGGAAGCCCCGCTCTGGCTTGTCCAATAGTCCATTACCATTCCATAAAACCAAAGGACTAATCCTCTTTCGCCACATGTCATCTTAAGGGCCACCGCATGGTTAAAAAGCTTATGCTATGTCAAAATTAATCACCACTATTTACTCCTTAATTTGACTTCCTAATCTGTTTGTTGATGCTAGAACATGCATTGGTCGTCCATTATTATTTCACAAAGTGCATGCAGGATAGGCTTAGTCAAAAGGACTTGCTTTTCCACAAAGCAGCCCTACCAGTAACTCTACGCCATTTAGAGGGGACCACCCCCTTGCACTTTAATCACTTACTGCCCTTTGATAATCTTGTTCTGACGATTTTCTCGTGTTTTACTATTAACACTTTTCCTGTTCAAGCAGGCATGAGGATACTATTTGTGTTAATAATTCATATGAGCATGAGTTACTGATAGGCCTCTTGCAGCTCAAAAGAGACTCTTGTATCAATAATTGCCCATCAAAGGACATTCTCGTATCAATAACGAGATTGGAATGATATGGGTTTACATATTATTTCATGGCATGGAGAAGGAACCGAATTATTAATTGATATTGTTGAGGTGAAATTTTGGAAAGGGACGTGGAAGAAGAAGCATGTGAGGACAGGAGGGAGGGGAAGAAGAAGAAGAAGAAGAAAAGAAGAATGATGAAGGACAATAAGGATGAACCAATAATGACAAGGATGTAAGGCAAACTTGTTTGGTTTTTTGAGAGAGAGATGTATGAGCGGTGACAGAAGGAAACAAAGTAACAATAATCAGACGAGTGGGGAAGAGGGAGACAACTTTAATTAAAGAAACTGCAAAAGAATGTCTCATGTAGTTCTGCGCATGTTCCATTATTAATTTCCCTCCATTTCCTACATACCAATTCTAGCTTCTTCTACTTCCACTACTGCCTCTCATAGTTCATACTACGTACGTACACATTAATTCGCTGGACAGAGATAGTATATAGGAGTACATTATTTTTGGGGTCAACTTAATTACAACCTAAAGTCCTCACTATAATAGATGACATGTCGAGTACAAGAGAATTAATGGTGGTCCGTTTGACTTTTAGATGAATGAGAGAAGTGTCAAAGAGTGGATGGGGCAAAAATGGGAATTGCGTATACAAGTTGAACTCTGCAACTGCAGCCCTATATGGACAGATGATGATTGTTGGGGACTTTGCTTGTGAGAATGAAAGTGTGAGAAAGTGACGAGCAATGAAAAATGATACATTTATTCCTCTTGAGAGCAAATGCACCGAGCCAGCTAGGGCCAAGTCGGTGCTTCCATTTTTAATGAACAGACTTGAAATGGCTTTGAATCGCCTGATAAGGTGACAGCCACTACTCTTGCTTCTGTTATTTTCACCATTTCAACTATATAATTGACGGGGCCGCTTCTTTTGAATCTTCTCCCTCTTGGGTGGTTACTTCGTTGTGCCTATTCCTATATATGATCACCATGCAATGCATCAAAATAAAGACATGTATCACTCACCTTATAAAAGAAATAGATGGTCCTTGTTATAAGTTGTCAAGTAAGATTTTTTTTGGCTAGCCACAATTGTCCTCTTAGAGGCAATCCTATTCAAGGAAGTTTAGAAAGTTTTTTTTTTTTTTGAAAAAATTTTCAAACAACATCAATAATGATATATCTGCATGAATTAATAGGTAAATATAATTTTTTTGAGGCAACATGTGAATATAATAAATTATTTTAACTTAATATCATTTAATCATATTTTGTTATGTTATTCTTATGTTTTGGTTGGTTTAATAAAATTTTAGGCGAGCGTTTTTTTTTTACTAGTATATATGCTGATTAGTTGAAGAATTTATTTTTCTTTGAATAAACAAAAGAGATTATAGCCCACAGTTTTGATTAGGTTTAAGTATTTTTATATTTTATGAGATAAAATTATTTTTATGTATTTATTGCGTAAAACTCAGAATTACTTAAAATAAAGTTGATTCAATTAAGTGAGATTTATCTCCTTTTTATATTTTTTTTAGAATGTGAGCGCGAGGTCATGAGACCAATAATACACGTCATCTTCCTAACTCTGGCCAATAGAAATTCAAGAAAATATCACTGTTGACGTATCTGGAGTTGAGGGACCCACAAGGCACAAGGCAAAAGGTATCCTCACCCTTTCATGCTCGTGTTTTAGATGTCATTAGTTAATTAATCTATTAAAGACTAAATTAATATATAATAATAAAACTAATAAATAGGCATTTTCTAACTCATTTTTTCAAATTTCAGGATAATGTAGGAGGACCACATCCAGTTAAAAAAAATAACAATGGGAGACTGCACATAATAGGACAACCTAACATCTTTGGATTGAACTGAAAATGCTTTATTCCATTTTCGACATTAAATAGATATTCATGAAGGAGTTAGAGTTAGAGTTAGAGTTACTGTTACAGTTACAGTTAAGCAATAATAATGATCTTGATCAAGGTTGTTATGGTTTTTGGCAACGGGTTCCCTGGCATACAGTGAGAATTTATTATTAAAATTAAAAGGTGGCCACTTTAGTAAATGAATGTGAATGATGATTGATTAGTGACCACACCAGAACAGAGCAAGAAAGCAGTCAGTCTCCCGCACCCCACACTCTTCTGAGACGGGGCTGCAAAAACCAAAAAGTACTCATGAAATCACAGAATTCGTATGTGTTTAACAACGTCCTAAACTATAGTTTCAAATCATGATTTACGCAATCTGAAATAAAATTCCACTCATATATTTATCTCATAAATTATAAAAGCTATTAAAAAAAAATATGATCCAAACACACACTTCATATCACCAGGCCACGAGGCTAGTCAATTAAACGACAAATCCTTCTTCCTAGTTTTTAATTTCTCATGATTCCCTGTCTCTCAACAACGTTGATGGAGAGTGGAGACCCGTTTTCAGACAGAGTGATTATGGTCTCCAATACTCGAGTATAATCTCATGGTTTAATTCATTCACTCTTGCGCTAGAATGAGATATCTCTGATGGCCGTCTGATTCTGATTATTATTGGGCATGCATTTACAGTTCTTGGAGATTCAGATCAGCAAAACAACAATTTATAAATGGACGAGCTTTTGATAAAGATTCCCATCGTTGTCCAACAGTAAAAAATCCAACGTCTTTATCTTCATTTGGAATGCGAACATTTCCTTTTTGGCAGCTCCAGGACAGAGAAAAGTGTAGCCCTCCCTTTTTCCCCTGCCTTAAACCTCCACCAAGCAAAACGTTAAGCAGTGATAAACATAACTCAACAACCAAAGACTTGACCAATGAAATTGAGTTCTGAGAAGGCATGATTAGCTGCTAACAAAAAGCGACAAGCAATGAACATACTGGTTGATGAGAAAGCAGAGTAAGAAGAAGGTAGTGACGGGGTGAGTTCATGACAGTTCAAACTTTCCCAAATTTGGGGAAGCCAATGTGGAGTGGCAGGGGCGGAGGTGTCAAGCTGTGATTGGAGGATTGGAGAAGAGGCTTTCCAAAATGACTAAATGTGTTATCAAGTAATGGCTAAGGAACGCACATGCTCTTTTCCCCATCATCTTTCTTCGTAATGCTAATGCAATATAGCAAAGGTATGGGTGTCAGTGATGTACGCATTCCCCATTTATTCTCTCTTTTATCAACCTCATTTCAACATCTATTATTGCACGGACTAAACCCACCCACATTTCATTTCTCTAATCCACGTGGTTATTTTATTTGCCTTTTTTTTACAACTCCCAAATCATTGCCCTGCGGACCAAATGCCTCCCCCTCTCTCTATTTACTTATTGCTCCTAATAAAAACAGCATCTTTAACAACATGACAATTAGTTTAGTAGCTCACCCTGTAAATACAGAGTATATATGTTTAGGTGTATAGGGACAGCAAGGTTTCATGAATGTTTCCTAGGCCTGCATCAACATTGTCGAGGGAAGGACGGCTGTTGAGGGTGCATATGTAGTGGGTCATGTCATGGGTCTCCATTTCTCCTCTATGCGAGCTTTCGTGCAAACCTTGTACCCCTATAACATCAAAATCGAACCTTTTTTTTTTTAAAAGAAAAAAGAAAATATCACAATCAACTCATGTCTCTGTTCATTTTAACTTTTTGTTGATATCATAATCAAATTTGGTCAGAAAAGCTTAATCAGGATCAATTTTGAAGTAGAGATGCATATTATTATGCAGATACCATATGCCAAACAGAAAGGTTAGCTGTAGAAGCAAGTGAATCCGATGACAATATGGAATTAGGAGTCAACCCCAGATGAAAGATGCTCACAATTGCAGCGACAAGGGGTTTCACGAGCACATCACAAATAGTGTGTGCCAAACTCTGTTATAAGAACCAAGAATCTAAGCAATTCATTGACAAAGTTGAAATTTCTCATTCAGTGGGTCAACTCCTTTGCCTTACAAGTTACATCTCTAATAACCAAAACATATCAAATAGCAGGAATATTTTTTGACTTCCCTCCGAATTGAGAGGACTCGTGCTGATATAAAAACAAAGAATGCTGTCACCTCGACTTTCAAAAATTATCGTGGTAATGAAATTATATTGACTTTCCCTTCATCCAGTGGGATTTATAATTGGAAAATCACAAGGGTTTTACTGAAATAGAGATGAACATGTAATTACGCTGATATAGGACCACAAGCTACTTTTTTTTTGGGTGCGTGTGTATGGGACAAGGGACCATGGGAAAGTAGAAACACACATATCACTGGACGAAGTGTTGTACATACAATACAAGTTGGGTGAGTCATCGTCGTCCGTGATGGGAAGGACCCTAAAAATATTCAGTCTTGCGTGCGCAAGTGTATGCCTCTCCTACCGTTATATATAGGCAAACCCCATAGTTCACCTTCACCCCCATGAACCTATCTCACTGATTCTCATCAAGTTGTGGGACGCAGAGAAAGAAAGAGAGAGATTAAGAAACGAGGAAGATGGAAACAAAAACTGAGATGAGACAATCCAAATTCAAGAGGATTTGTGTTTTCTGTGGCAGCAGCCCTGGCAACAAAAGCACTTACAGGGATGCTGCAATTGAGCTCGGAAGAGAGTTGGTAATGCTTCTCTGTCTTGTCTTTTCTCTTCACTTGCCCTTCCCACAAATTAGCAGCTCAAAAAAAACTAAAATCTGTCACGAATTTGATTTTTCTCCTCCTCTGTTTTCTGTATTGGTTCTGAGTTTTCATCAAACACAACACATTTCAGCAAAAAAATCACCTTGAGGGAGAGTGCAAAAAGACGTATTCTTTGGCACACCCTTTGTTTTATATAACTAGAATCCTCATCGTATCCTTATTCTCTGCGTTTCAATCCCTTCTTTTCATGGATTACTTGGCCCCTCGGAACAATTGTTAGGAAGAGATAATCGGACTCACTGTTTAGATGCTCTGTTTTTGGTTTGTTGAAGGTGTCGAGGAATATTGATCTGGTTTATGGAGGAGGCAGCATTGGTTTAATGGGGCTGATTTCCCAAGCTGTTTACAATGGTGGCCGGCATGTGATAGGGTGAGTACATATCTTGCCCATATATACCTAGTGTTGTGTGGATGCTCCATATAAGATAATAGCATTACATATGATCATCAATCATCTTCAACTAAACCAAGACTAATGTTCTTGCAGAGTTATTCCCAAGACACTCATGCCCAGAGAGGTAATGTCAAAATGTTTTGGAAGCATTTTAGAGAGTGGGGTATAAAGAGGGACAGAGAGAATTAAGTGATATGTTTTGGCTTTCTAACTCAAAAAGGCTTTGGGCATTGCAATTGGGAGGGGGTGATTTGAAGGAGAGTGAAGGAGGACCTTAGGTTTGTTATCCCAATATGTCTGAAAGTGACACGTGTCAGAGGGTATCTGAGTTATCCAAGACACCACCTGGCAAGCTGGGGTGTTCTGGGGACGAACCATTTTTGTCGTGCTCGCACAGTTGATTATGCCAAGTTTAGATTCTTACGGGCTTGCCTAGTTTTATCCCCATTTTCTCTATCATTAAGGAAGCCACCTTTATGGTACCTTTATTTGTTTCGAGGGATTGTAGTTATTATGCAGATGCATGATTCCCCTGCAGCATCATCATTACCACTTAAAGAGAGAGAATTTGGATTCACTTTGGGTGTTTTTCTGCAAAATTTGCAGATCACTGGAGAAACAGTGGGAGAAGTGATGGCTGTTGCAGACATGCATCAAAGAAAAGCCGAGATGGCCAGGCATTCCGATGCCTTCATTGCCTTGCCCGGTCAGTATTTTAGCTTTAACCTTTTTATTTTGTCGCATCATATCTGGTTTTTGCATTTTTTTGTCCTGTCCTTCTCAAGCAACACAAACTTTAGTCCCAGAAAGAGAGTTGACCCTTGTTTATTTCATTTCCTCGTCTTTCAACCGATGGCGTGTTATAGTCATCTCAACTATCAGGGAGGATAGGACGTTTTCAACGTGAATTACTGTGAAATACATTGTGTCTGTGTTTTCCACGTAATTTAAAAGATAATGTTCACATCTCTTATCTTTTTATAAAGGTTTTATTATTATATGAATAACTTTCCCATTTCTAGATCTGTTTTTTTAAAAGAAAAAAAGGAGGAAGCGTGTATGGATGCGATTAGTTTTTAGGAGGGGCCAGCATGAAGACACAGAAAGATGCCTTTTGGACCGATCACCGTTCTGCGTATATACCGTTTTTTATGAAAAAATTCGGTATTGGTGGATGTTTCCCGTCACAAAACCGTACCCGATACACGCAGCAGATAAAATGCTTGTAAACTTTGCAATTTTTTTTGTTTTTCCTTTCTTTTTCCTATGGAGTAAAATGTACCTTTTTAAGACAAAAAAAACATATAATACATGAAGTTTATTAAAAAGCACGTTGTTTATAAAATTTTGTTCTCTGTCAAAAGGATGGTAAAATTAATGAAGATTGTTTTTAATTAAAAAAATACTCGTTTATTTTTTTCTAATAAATTTAATAACTAAAATTTTCAATTATTTATCTGAATCCAATTACGTAAGTATAACACAATCGTCGTTAGCGAGGGGTATGCACCTTTGACTATTTATTATGTATAAAATTCTTAATCAGGGAGGATTGAATCTTACTTCTTGATCCTGGGTGTTCGGTTTTGTGAAATTGAGCCTTATTTCATAGGCAAAAGCCAATTCTCTGTCATGGGGAACGACAAGCTTAATAAGGACTCATCTCAAAATACAAACAAAGCATTAGGACATAATTCAAAGCCTACAGTATTCCCTCTCAACATGACCCTGAGTTAATTTCTTTGTTTTTCTTACATTACCCAATAATATAGTGGGCCAATAAAAGTGTCAACCCAAAGTTAACAATAAAACATTTTAACCTAAACCAACAACACAGTGAATAGCGTAGGACTCTGTTTACTCTGTTTTAAACTGGAAAGTATGGTGAATGATGATGAAGGTGGCTATGGGACACTTGAGGAGCTTCTGGAGGTAATCACTTGGGCTCAACTTGGGATCCATGATAAACCTGTAAGTTTCCTTCCTCATAACTTGTAGAATCAATTATCAATTTTTTTTTATGAATATTGCTCTGTTTCAAATGGCTGAGCAAAAGTACTGATTTAAAAAGGTGGGATTGCTGAATGTGGACGGATACTACAATTCCCTGTTATCATTTGTGGACAAAGCAGTGGAGGAAGGCTTCATTAGCCCTAATGCACGTCACATAATTGTCTCTGCCCCAACTGCAATAGAGCTTGTCAAAAAGATGGAGGTGTGTGTGTGTGTGTGTGTGTTAATTAAGCTCTATGCTTAATGAATCTCAATAACTGTTCTAAATTTGGTTGTCTTTTACTAATATAGGAATATTTCCCACGCCATGAAAGAGTTGCCTCGAAGCGAAGCTGGGAAAATGAACAGATTAATGGCGACTCTGCCGCGTATGAGATCTTAAGGTGATTCATACACAAATGGATGGAAACATATGTGGTAGAAAGTGTTGTGAGCTTAACGTTTAAGGGACTTATTATAATATATATTATGTTAGATTATGACCGTCAGTTTTCTTCTAGTAGGATTTCTTTTCATCACTTTCCGTGTTTTTGTAAACTTCCGAATTAACTGCAATCTAGTTATGAAATCCTGACTACTCCTCTCTGTGTCCACTCCGTATCAAGCAGAGCAACTTATAAAACAAGATGGGTGGTAAAATAATTATAATTTTACATCAAGGTTTTAGGTAACTGAGTTATCAGATATAGGTAATTACTTGGGAATACAAGACAAGTTCACAACTTCACATCAACTGAGTGGTTGTTCTTTGATGCCGCGTCCTATATAAATACAAATTCAGAAACAACCAAATTACTATATATATATCATCAGAAAGAAATAGCAGGGACACTTGGCTATGGCCGGCAAAAACATCACCAACAACGTAAATCATTCCTGACGAGGGATCACTGTTTCCTACTTCCTAGAGCCACCCGTATTATTCACAAGCCATCGATCAATATATTTCAAACGAGTAAGTCTACAAGAGATGTTATGATGGATTAAGTTTATTTGATTACCATATGTCGGATTCTCATAACACATATTTATTTATCTTGTTTTAAGCTTTCTCGTGAGCTAGCTCTTAAACCATGTTCTGGCAGTAGAATTATTATCCGGATATTGCTTTAGAAAACTAAGAGAAAACTTGGATTTGAATAAAAAAAAACAAGACGCCGAAAGTTAAGCTCCGTTGCATGAATCTGCATTGTCCCATAATTTAGACAACTGAGCAATGCAGTAGCCGCAAGATACATCCTAAGTTTAGAACTTGAAAGGATATACTATATAGACTAAGATAGCAAAGGAATCAAAATCGAAGTCAAGCACAGTGACAGCCCACTAATAGGATCTTACTTGCACAGGCGTTGCGTCACGTGACATGGACAGTCCACAAAATGAAATTTAAGCCATGTTGATGGATCTTTCCGGTCAACCTATACCATGCTTGCCTAAATGGATAATGGGTTTGATCCATTATCAGAGTTGATTACCATCACATATCGAAGTGGCTCAATAATTTAATACTCCCTCCGGTCCTAATTATAAGATAAAGTTGACTTTTTTGAAGAAATTAAGGAAGCTAATTAAATCACTTTAGAGTATTTATGTTTTTAGTATCTTTAGATTATATATCAGTTTATTAGTCAAATTAATTAGTTTGAAGAAAAAAATATAAATATAAATATTCTAAAGTGATTTAATTGGCTTCCTTAATTTCTCCAAAAAAATCAACTTTATCTTATAATTAGGACCAGAAGGAGTATATATACGTTTACTTTTTCCCCCTTCTGCAAACTGAAATGCAACTACCTCGAAAAAGAGGGGGGGGGGTTTTGAAAATCGACCCATTAATAGATGTCAATACCTTATTTCTTGCCTAAGCGATCAAATATTAATTCGAATTCTCTCTTCTTTGAGTGAATCCAGCCATGGGTTTCTTGTGTTCCACTCGCCAAAGTTCGGACTCTTCCCATTTGACAAAGTTTGCTGATATTCTCATTTACGCATCTTCCTCCCAAAAGTCAAATACACATAATAGACCGTATATATATATATATTATATAATAATTTTGACTCTTTTATACTCAACGTTCGTTGTCTACAGTGAGTAAATGCAATATGATAACCGATCAAGGCCTTGCGGAAGAACCCATCCACAGGAAATCAGCAGTGGATTGTGATGTCCATCATCACAGGTCGCGATTAGGCTCTCATAGGTCCTAGCTTGTTTAAAATGAAGGAGAAAAAAGCCATGTTCCTCATACTTTGTATGTCTTCGCCACCTTGTTTTGAGTTTTGACCAAGGCTATAGATAGCACTCTTCTTTTCTTTCTTAACATTGCTTGAATATTCTAGCTTGTGAATTCCAGGTCAAAATGCAGAGTGTGAAAAGTCCCGTGTGAGTGACCGAGTTAAAGGATTTTATTCTTTCGTGTGTTACCATTTATCAATAATCAAACTTAAAATCTTCAGAAAGAAACTCGGAAAAAGGGAAAGTCGGTTAAAAACGGGGTGGTGCCAAAAACGCAGAGGCAGCCCTTCTCTGCGGCATCAAAACCGGCTTTCTTGAGTGTCTTAAGGATTAAAATAATAAAAGAAACAGTTCTACTCAATGAAGGTAACGTGTTAGCTTCCAATCCTTGTATATTAGCTTGCTCCATGTGACCTTTGCTACATTTTTCATGGGGGTACCTCCCATTCCCCTATTAAAGTTTATCAACATTTCTTGTACATTTAAACCTTCTTGATCCTATATTCTACAACAGGCCGAACGTTGAATCTGATCCAACTTATACGGAAATGAGTTTTGGAAGAAAGTTGAGAAGTGGTGATTACTTGGAAGGCATGATAAATGAGAGCGTTGGAGGAAAGGCCAAAACGAAGGCTCCAAAAAATGGTTCTGCTAAGCTTGTTGCTACTCTCACATGTCTTCAATGTTTCTTTGCAATTTATGCAACGTTCCTCTTGTATTACATGAGTCCTCCTATAGATTTACGTGCCAAACCAGAGTTCACTTGGGCTACCCGAATTGCACGACAATGGAAGCAGCTTATGATCACACCTCATGTGATGACTCGCTATCAAGAAGTTTCTTCTTCTGTTGTCAGCAAGGAGATTCAACCCATTACTCCATCTCAAGTTTGCGAACACGAGAAGATAAACTTCATGCAGAAGAAATCCAATGATGCTCAGATGATTAAGTTGAAGAGAGAGCTTTACAACGAGGTATTGGACTTCCAAAGAAAAGCCATTGGCCCTGAGACTCTTCCTCAGCTCATGGCAGTGAAATCCATATGGAGTTTGCAAAACAGACCTAAAATCACTGTCATATTGAACCACTTCAAAAGAAAAACACTCTGTGCACAGCTTGATTCTTTGCTTCAGCAGACTCTACCATTCCATCAAGTTTGGGTGCTTTCATTTGGCAGCCCCAATGAGGCCTCCCACAAGAGGACTGTGAGTAGTTATAACGATTCAAGAATCAGCTTCATAAGTTCCACTTATGATTTCAAGTACTATGGAAGGTTCCAGATGGCTTTGCAGACCGAAGCTGATCTTGTGTACATTGTAGACGACGACATGATTCCTGGGAGGAAGATGTTGCAGATTATGGCGCACGTGGCAGGGACAGACAAATACAAGAATTCTGTTTTGGGCAGCATAGGAAGGATATTGCCTTTTAGACAGAAGGATTTCACTTTTCCTAGTTACAGAAAATTTCGGTCTAAAGAAGCAGGACTGTATTTGCCTGATCCTGCCTATGATATCACGGTTGATAAAGTTGTGCAGGTGGATTTCTTATCTAGTTCGTGGCTTTTATCTGCTGATCTTGTCAAAACGCTTTTCATTGAGACGCCTTTTACCTTTGGGACTGGGGAAGATCTACACCTCAGGTCTGTGTACAAGTACCATTTTGGCACTCCTGCAATTACTTAAGAAAACTCGGCATAAATGCCTTTTAACCTTCTTTTGTTTTTTTTACTTAATGTCATAGTTTAAGTCAGATTTTAATTTTAGATGAGAATTACCTATTTATCTATCAAAATATGAATATCAATAATGTAGAAGTAAAAATAGTAGAATAATAAATAAATACTTTCTAGTATATGTCTGTAATCAAATTCTTCCCAATAAAAATACCATTTGAGGAAAATACTCTAGCTAGGGAAAATCACTAAAAATAGAAACTTTGAATTGATGATTAGTCAAACATCCATCAATTTGACTAGGCCAAAAGTTGATAGGCTGCAATTAGTTATTGCTGTTAGGTTCTCAAACACTAATGAACAGTAACATAGGACTAGATCCAGAACTTTAAATTTGCTTCTGTACATCAAGAACTTGACTAGTAAAGATTTTGCACTGGACTTGATCAGGCACTTGTTCAATTGTTGAAATAGGCTGGTTGGATTTGTTTACAAAATAACAAAATTAGTATTTTTATTTTTGGACAGCATTTGACGTTGCCTAATGAAAAAATGAGTAGACAACCCAATTAGTAGCATTGTGTTTGAAAAATTAATTTTAGAGCTTGGGTTTTGAATGCAGCTATCAGCTACAGAAGTACAGAAACGGAGGCTCATTTGTTCTTCCAGTTGATCCTAATGACAAGGAAACTTGGGGTGATAGTGAACATAGGCTTGCTTATGTGTCTGAAACTACAGTAATCTTCAAGGATATAGTTCAAGTCAGAGATGACCAATGGTGGAAAGCACTGTCCACTGGTTATGTGACGCAGTGGGCAGCAATGTACCCTCAAAAAATTGATGCACTATTCTATGCTCACTCTGTGGATGAAGTCAAAGCACTCTCACCTCTTCTTGAGAAGTTCAGGTCCATTATGGGAAAAAAGGCTTACATTGTTGTCTCTGGAGGCAATTTCTGCCCTTGTGAAGAAGCTGCAACAGCTCTTAAGTGGCCTAAGGTTGTTTGTAAAGAGCGGCGTTTTAAGATTTTTGATCTGTCCATTGGTGCACTTTCTGGTATATCAAACTCAGAGGTACCAATGATACAAGCTGTATACTCTAGCATGAAGGGGTTAATCAAAATTCACAATCCCAGTGTGGTTATTACTGTATCTGACATTGATCCCAATATAAGAAAAGCTTTGAATATGGCATTAGAGGCTAATTCAAATGCTACCACCCTAATTCTTTTACCAAGAGCATCAGTGTCACAAGTTCTTTGGATGGCTGATCTACGCTCAACTGCATTACCAAGTAAGAAATCTCATATTCCTAATTTGTTTTTATAACCTTCAATTCCAAATATAGCCATCATCAACCATTTCACTTGTAGCTCTAACAATTAATCAATCATGCAGATTGGAATAAGATGCAAATTTCAGTCAATATCATCACACAAAACCGAGCCAACTCACTAGCAAGGCTTCTCAAATCTCTGAGCAATGCTTACTATCTCGGGGACCAAGTTCCTATCACCTTCAATATGGACAGTAGAGTGGATGAGGCGACTATAAGACTAGTGAGTTCTTTTGAATGGCCTCATGGGACCAAAACCCTCAGGAGAAGAATTATCCAAGGAGGACTAATCAGAGCTGTTAGTGAGAGTTGGTATCCTTCTTCTGACGATGATTTTGGTCTCCTCCTTGAGGATGATATAGAAGTATCTCCTTACTATTACTTATGGATCAAATATGCACTCCTAGCTTACCACTATGATCCTCAAGTCTCTCTCCCAGAGCTATCCTCCATATCCCTTTACACCCCAAAACTGATTGAAGTTGTGAAAGAAAGGCCAAAATGGAATGCCACTGAATTCTTCAAAAAAATCCATCCAAACACGCCTTATCTACACCAGTTACCATGTAGCTGGGGTGCGGTATTCTTCCCAAAGCATTGGAGAGAATTCTATGTGTATATGAACATGAGGTTCACTGAGAATCCCAAGGAAAACCCGGTTCAAATTCCAAAGTCTAGAACAAATGGATGGGCAGCTTCTTGGAAGAAGTTCCTTATAGACATGATGTACCTTAGAGGCTATGTTAGTCTGTACCCAAATTTCCGAAACCAAGCAAGCTTTTCAACCAACCATATGGAACCAGGGGCTCATATTAGTGCGAAAGAGAATGTGGTTAACCACAAGAAACTGGACTTTGAGGTGCCATTACTGAAGGAAGACTTCAGAAATTTGTTGCCAGGAATGAAGTTGCCTCCAGCTTCGAAGCTACCTTCTTTGAACCTCTTCAATCAGGCCTTTTCTCTCAAGGCTCTTAAAGCTGCTGGAGCCAAGTTAGGTCAAGACGTTCTTAGATGTGACAATGCCACTGAGATAGTGATTGTAGATCACAACACCGGTCTACCACAACGCTGCTTCAAGTTCTGAATATTGTCAGTATTTGTTCTGATTTTTGGGTTGTCCTCTCAGTTTGGGATTTATTTCGTTCTCAACTTTTTTTACATTAACTGGGAGACTGGGATGTCGATCCTGTCGTTAAGGGGAGTACGTGAAGAATGCAAAGAAGTGCATTGATGTGACGATTTCCCTCAATGAGATCATCGAACACAGATTGTTCTGTTAAAAAAAAAAAATGTAATTGCGTTATTGATGTTGATGAGAAGCAAAAAAATGGCTATCTAAATAATTATGCAATGATTATTTTAGACAATCTTGATATTTGTAATTCTAAACTATATATATGGATTTATTTATTTATTTCTTAGAAAAAACAAAATTGTACACGTACACCACAAGCGAAGTCCCGAAAAGGGTCAAGATTGTATACTGTTGAGATGTTACCATACAAGGCTATAATGACGACTGCATTGTTGAAACTTGAAGTGTGCCGACAAAAAAAAAGAAGAGAAGCATGTATATAAATTGCTAATGATATTTCTAAATTCTAACACGAATAAAAAAAGATATTTATCTTGCTAACTTTATTCACCTTCAGGAATAAATTCCAGAAAAAGTGTAAAAAATGGGGTCCGCCCATATGGATATGCCAGTAGGCGGCATTTTTGGTTAAGGAGTTTTCGTTGCAGGAATATGAGCTGATATGGTTTCACAAATATCTAAAGAGTATTATTATTTAGGAGTGAGATTAAAGGTGTCCACCAAACAATGAATTGGGTAGGAAAGGCTTGCTTGAATTTGCAGGTACATTAGTCTCAGTCACTCACCTTCCTGTCTTGCAGGCCAATCCTCGTTTAGCATTATAATTTTTGGAAGCAAATCGGCATTCAAAACTTAAGAATAGTGTTTGGTAATGAAATTGAATTCTCCCAAAAAAACGAACATGGACGATGCCCCATCATCGCCGTCTTTGATTTTAACCTCTCACCTGTTTTCCTGACTGTGTTCAGCACAGTCAAAAAGGGTTCACTTAAAATGAATTCCAAATCTCAAGTTTCTGTCATATCAACAGCTTACTATGAAGTAACTTCATGTCATTAATACTTAAATCTTTCTGAATTCACATTTCATCAATGATTATGCTTTTTGACATTTGAAAAATAAAACATGTATGATTTAAATACTAGAAAATATAGATATATATATATATATATATATTTAAAAAATTGAAAAAATATTTATCAGTCCATATTAAATTTGGACGAGAACTTAGAAAATAAGGCAGAAGGGTAATGTATATGTAAGATGAGAAGGGGTTATCAGTGGAAGGGAATGTGTTGGTTTGGTTGCTTGAGATGGCCGTTAACTAGCTTCTGGAAGAGAGAACAAAAATTAACGGCGTTAGGCAGCAAGCAAGCCCCGCGAGCTCAAGAAAGCAAGTTGCCACATAAAAAGCTGCATTCATTGCCATGGAAGCCTCGCCTCTTCTTTCTTTCCACTTTGTACCTTAAACCTCCCTAACGCCTTCTCTTGTCTTGACGTGTTTCATGGAGGCATAGGAGCCTTTTCATCTTCCACTCCCAAGCTCTCTATATTTTCAAAGGTTCCATACATTTATCTTACTTCTTCTCTTGTTGTTCTCTTTTCATATCTGTTCACCTCTGTTTCCCTTGTCTTCATTTTCAGGGCTCCTATTGCCCCATCTCCTTATCTCTCTCAAGGTACATCAACCACCCACATTAATCACATCTGATATCAGTGCTTTTATCATATACATTAATTTTATGCATGAATTTGACATTTTCCAGTGAATCTCTGATTTTAGCGTTGCATAATATTGGAAGATGGGAGAGGTGTCGAGCTTCCAATTGGGTGTTATTGGCGCCCTATTTCTCTCTGTGGCCTCCTCTGTATCCATTGTCATCTGCAACAAAGCTCTCATGAGCAATCTGGGATTCCCTTTTGGTATTATCTGTGATCTCTGCACCCATTGCCATCTCCACATGACTGTACCGCTTGCTATTTGCTTGTATTTCTCTGGTTAACATGTTTCGCCCGCTCTTTTGGTCAGCCACAACACTTACCAGCTGGCATCTGATGGTCACATTTTGTACCCTTCATGTTGCTCAGCGACTTAACTTCTTTGAGAACAAGCCCATTGACATGAAGACCGTCATGCTCTTTGGCATTCTCAATGGCGTCTCCATTGGCTTCCTTAACTTGAGCCTCGGTTTCAATTCCATTGGCTTCTATCAGGTTCAGTTCCAAACAAGATGCTCATCTTTTTCACAAAGCTTGTTTATTGTGCCCTGCTGAATATATATTGTTCTTACCTTTCAGATGACAAAGCTTGCAATCATACCATTCACCGTATTGCTAGAAACTGCTTTCCTCAAGAAGCAGTTTAGGTAACAAGTCATAAAAACATTCGCATATATATTGCTTCAGTTATCCAGCTATCATCATATTATGCTAATAACCGTGAAAACCCCCATCTGCTCATTTTTGCAGCCAGAAAATAAAGCTCTCTCTCTTACTCTTACTGGTTGGAGTTGGCATTGCCTCTATCACAGACCTTCAACTCAATTTTGTCGGGACCGTCCTTTCCCTTCTAGCTATCATCACCACTTGTGTTGGCCAAATTGTATCCTTTTGATCATCTCTGCTTTAGTTACTTTTGCTTAGCTATGACATGGCTCGGACTTTAGCTTAATGCACAGGAGAACGTTTATTCTTAACCTTGTGCAAAACTCAGCTTACCAACACAATACAGAAGAAGCTTAATGTGTCTTCCACGCAGCTGCTCTATCAGTCTGCTCCATTCCAAACAGCAATTCTTTTCGTCACAGGCCCTCTGATGGATCAGATGCTCACCAAACAAAACGTCTTTTCTTACAAATACTCTCCTATAGTCTTGGTAATATATCAGATCTCAATCCTTACTTTATGGTGCAGAACTTGAATCTAATTCCCAAATTGAGTAAATTTTTTTTTTTCCGGCTGGGGCTCAAGGCATTCATCATCCTGTCCTGCTTGATAGCTGTTTCTGTCAACTTCAGCACATTTCTAGTGATTGGGAAAACGTCTCCTGTAACTTATCAAGTGCTGGGCCACCTCAAGACCTGCCTTGTTCTAGCATTTGGCTACACGTTGCTCCATGACCCCTTCACTGAGAGGAACATTATTGGAATACTTGTCGCCATCTTTGGGATGGGCCTGTACTCTTATTTCTGCACCCAGGAGAACAAAAAGAAACAATCAGGGGATCTCCCTATAGCATCTCAGGTACGTCCCCATCTTGTCCATCTTTATTACTTTATTCCTTTGATGTTTTCTCAGCTCCAAAATTTATCGATTTGCTTATGATTATGATTCTAATTCACAGGTTAAAGACAAAGATCATAGTTCACCACTTTTGGCTGGAAAAAACACCGGCCATCAAGATAAGGAAAGTCCAGATCTTAAGAAACCAAGCAAGGATTCACTTGTTTAGGAAGATAGGCCCTTTGTGATTCATGCACCGACGTTTATATTCAGTCTTCAGGGCCATTCTCATGAAAATGAAGAGTGTAAATCAAGTTTTGTATTAATAAGTTCTCTGGTGTAAGTCCATGCATTTCCATTTAAAAAAAATTAAAATACCTTCATTTTTAAAATTTGTCATTGAAAATGAACTTGCTCTTGAACCAGGGAAAATTGTACAGCTCCACAAATAGAGAAAAACCAGTGTCAAACGAAAACAGTGGGTAACAGGGTGTGTTTGGTTTGGGGAGGGGTAAATTATAATTTTGAATTGAAAAAATTTAAAATTTATTCTCTTACTTTTTTAAATTTTGGATTTCCATTTAAAATTTATTTTCTTATTTTTTTTAAATTTTGGATTCCGATCTAAAATTTAAATAATTTTAACAAAAAAAGATAATTTATCTCCGTTCTCCTCTCTCTCTCTCTCCTCTCCTCAAAACACGCACAACGTAAGTTAAGGGGGCAAATTAAAATAAATAAAATTAAATGAAGAAAGCAAATAGTAGAAGAGAGGAGCATCCACGTGGATCGCATTTTGCACGTTCCAACTTACAAATGGTTCCACTTGCCGTCTGCTCACTTTGGTGGAGGGTCCATTCAGTCATTCAATGGTCTCCGTTTCCAACACCGTTTATAGTTTAGTCAAAGACCCCAGGAAAAATTCAGATTAACAAAAATAAAAGACCCGAAGGAAAATCGGATCCGGCTTAGATACTTTTTATTTTCAGACTTATTAGAAGGATATCTCAATGATTTAAATTTAATATATTATAAAAATATTATTATTATATTAATATATTTAAAATATTATTATAAAAATACAATTCTAAAAGAAAAAAGGACAGTCTCTCCCCTAAAAGGAAGAGGACCGAAGCCACTTCCAGAAAAATCATATTTTTTTTTTCAATGAAAGCTAGATTACAATACCCTATGACGGGGTGTCAATAGAACATGTTTCCCAATGGAAACGCAAAATAACACAATCACCCATGATCAGCAACCACCCCTAGTAATGAAGGTGGTGGGTGATCAAGGATAGCAAAATTCACGGACATACTATGAGCTAATCCAGCTAAATAATCAGCTAGAATGTTTTCCTCTCTAGGAACAAAACTTAAAAAAACTTGCCAATCGTTAGACATTCAACGACTTCCCTCCTCAACAGAAAAATCATATTATGCTACCTACAATGGAAATAATAAAGGACAACTCATCTAAATTTACATAATGACATAGCACAGGATTTAAGTTTTTTAATTGTGAAAAAACCTGAAGGATAAAAATGGTCGCTCAATACACCAGATAATTTAGTTACAAAATTGAAAGATAAATTGTAAATCTTAAAAATGAGTTGTGAATTAGTATATTAAAACATATTTTTTTCAATATAATGTCAACTCAATTTGCAAATACTACTCTAGATTTTCCTCTTGCATGATGCACTGGACGTTAAAAATCAATAGTCAATTAGCACTTAAATATTAAAATTCAAATGCAAAGAAAATATTTATGGTTCATCTTTTAATATTTTTTTACCTTGACCTTTCAGTTTCAAGATTAATAATTACGTGTTGTTTGCTAGTAATTTAATAAGGGCATTTTTGTTGCATTGGAGTTTTGTTACCACCTTGTAACATCCCCAGAAAGATTTCTGGCTCCCTTAACGCCCGTCCCCTGTGTTTTCTATTTTACTATTATACCCTTGTCTCTTGTGATGCTTGGTTAGCCTCCACTTCTGTGTTATTGAGGCGCCGGATGGAGCCGGAGATGGTCTTCAGTGTGGAGGTCGTGATTTCCCGAGAAACTAGGGCCCAAAAAACCTAGGGTCTTTTTTCCTTTCCCGGGAAACTATAGTCAACTGAAAGGGTTTTGGCCTTGTGGGTGGGTCCAAGTTGGTTGAGTTTCTGTCCGGTGGGGTACCAACATACATTTGCGAATTTATGAGCACGAGATCCCCGATTTCAATACCAGCGGGTTCATTAGCTTCTCTTTTCATGTATTTCCCCGCTAATTGTTACTTGGATTATTGCTCTGTTCTCGTCGTTGATTTAGTCCGGGTTTTGTTGTTGCTTCCTGTTATACATAATAACATTTTCCTAATCCATTGGCTTGCTGCGATGTCTGAAGTTTTCTGATGGGTTTGAATCTGTTATATTCTTCATCTGTTTCTTGCCAACATAGATTGTGCATTTTCGAGTTGTGTTTTGCTAGTTTGTTGTTAGTTGGAATCATTTTTTATATATCTTAGTGGAAGAGGTAACTTTAGTCTGTTCTTCAGCCAAAGCAATAAACTATTTTTCAGGAGCTTTTTAATTCAATTTTATTTGTTTTTTAATCTCATAGTTAATACTACTGGTTCTGCATCAGGTGTCTTCTTCCTTGGCTCTCGGCTTCTGAGCAGTCATTATGTGGATGGATCCTGCTCTAAAATTTTATGTGTTGTTGGTGCTTGTTGGGTTAGGTATATTATTTTTTCCATTTAGACTCTCTACTCTCTACCTATTTATTCCTTTCTTATTTTTGTTTAATGTCATATTTTGGCTGAAACTTTGCTTCCTTTTTTTGTTTGCGCTAGTGAATGCCTCTTTTGCAGAAACTGATTTTGGACATTGTGAAAGAGTTGTTAGAAGTTGGGCTTCCTCTTCTCTTGATAAGGAAATCAGACAAGATAAACACACACTAAGGGATTTACTGTTCTTCCTACATGTCCCTAGAACAGGAGGGCGCACATATTTTCACTGGTAATTTTACTATGAAAAATTTCAAGCTTGCACTTTGTCAGATTCATTAACCTATGCTTCTGCTGGTATATTGTTTCTGCAGTTTCCTGAAAAAGTTGTATCCCAACTCTCTGGAATGTCCTCGTTCTTATGATAAGTTGCACTTTGATCCAAGGTGCCTTCTGAATTTTCTGTCATACACGGGACTACATTATTCTCTTCTAGTTTAAAACCTTATGATCTGCCTTTATAAATCCAGTTTCTTAAAAAAGTTTTACAATTACTTTTTACCAATTTTCTGCACAGGAAAAATGGATTGATCAAATTCTATTGAGACTGACTCATAGTGATCATTGATCAAAGAATGACTCTGGTTATCAAATGATTGAACAAGGAGCAATTTACTTGCAATACATAGTTGACATTCATAAAAAGTATTTAATGAATCATGAGTTCAGTGCATCTTGTTCATCGGAAATACAGATATTCCTTGCTCATTATCAATCACATATTTACAAGGCCTGTGTGGGGCTAAATAATGTGTGATCCGCAAAAGTATTTTTAATACTCGATAATTTGTGAGAGATATTTGGCAGTTTTATTATAGCTTGAAGAGCAAAGCAGCTTCTGAAATGTTATTTATGATTTGAAAAATCTTGAGTAAATTATGACTATTGACCCAAAAAAATTATTTATTCCTGATCCTTTTTTTTCCTATTTCATAAATTTGCAGAAAATCTCAGTGTAGGCTGTTAGCTACACATGATGACTATAGCTTGACATCCAAATTCCCGAAAGAAAGAACTTCTGTGGTTACCATACTTAGGGATCCAGTTGATCGTGTCTTTAGTATGTATGAATTTTCAATAGAGGTTGCAGCTAGATTTCTAGTGCATCCAAACTTGACATCTGCAATAGATATGGTGACACGCTTGCGTGGCAAGACTAAAGGAACAAGCACACTAGATATCTGGCCATGGAAGTATCTGGTCCCATGGATGAGAGAAGACCTGTTTGCTAGGGTATATTTCTTGTTTTAGTTATAGCTGTGTGTTCCCAACTTTTGCTCTTTCCATGCTTCTAAATTTTTCAAATGCATTTATGGATTACTTATTAATAGCATTTAATGAGATATCATATTGGATCTCCATGATCTAATAAAGATGTTCTTTCTTACTTTCCTGTGACATTTTTATGATATTTTTTGCAACTTTAATGGACAGAGAGATGCGAGGTATGGTGACGGACAGCAAATAACTGAGAGCAATGATTCCTATGACATGGAAGATTTTGCAATGCCATTACATGAATACATCAATCATCCAGTGGCTGAGGATATTGTGCACAATGGAGCAACATTCCAGGTATCAGTGTGCTCTTTAGAACTGTGAAACTTTTATACTTCTATTAAATTTTTATAACTGCCATATTTTTGCTGTTTTCTGAAGTTATGATATGTCTGAAATTACATGACATGGAATCTTAGATTTTGTTCAGATGCCATTACTACCTATGTTTTTCAGCTGCAGAACATACCATTGTTGTTTGCAGATGATCAACTCAGATTGTTCCTTTTGCATAGTGTACAGTATGACTTTTAATTGGATATTGTCTTATGCATCTGAATATTTTAAGTGAAAGCACCTCATTTTTAAGTGGCACAGTACTTAGGTATAGCTGTAGGTACAGCAAGTGCATAATTTAGTAATATAGCCTGTGGGTGTTGTCTTCTATGTTTAACAAAGAGTCGGCTATTCAACTAACAGGTTGCAGGTTTGACAAACAATTCTTACCTACCAGAATCTCATGAAGTGCGCCACTGTGTACAGAAGCACAAGAGTCTGGGCAAATATGTGCTCGGAGTTGCAAAGGTATGAAATAAACTTGGGAAGTGACAGCTTCTGAATTCTTTTTTCTTTGGCCAACTGCATCATATAATTATTTACTTCCTTTTATTAATACTGTTGTAGCATATGATTATAAATCTTACAGAAGAGGTTGGATGACATGTTGTATATTGGTCTTACTGAGGGGCATAGAGAATCTGCAACTATGTTTGCCAATTTCGTTGGTGCTCAGGTGATATCACAGATTAAAGCACCAAGTTCTAGCCTGAACGATGCTGATAACATTGGTTAGTGTGATGGAAAAATTCTTTGTTTTGCTTGAGCTTTTTTTCTCAGTTAGATAACATGGCACAGTATGTGGAGCATAATTCTAAAGTCTATAATCTCTCTTGTACCTGCACATATATGTTGTCAGGTGGTCTTTTGGGTGTGCTGAAAATGATCTTTTGTATTGAGCTTTAGTTATTATCTTCATTTTGGTGTTTCTATTTGGTTGATTATGTTCATGCAATGCAGAACAGAGTTCGTTTTCAGATTCAGAACCTGATAGCAGTGAACATCAGGTAAGAATCATCGCCTTGTTGAAGTCTCATGAAATTAAAGATTGAGTCAGAAAACCTTTCTTACAATATCTCTTACTGCAAGAAAGAGTAACACATCAGACAAGGTACTGAATGAGACTGATTCTAGTGAAAACAGAGAATCAACAAAATCAAATGTAAGGCTATTTGGTTCGTTTGATACGATGTCTTATATTAACTTATCAGATAGTACATGTTTCTTATTTTTTTTAAAAAAAAATTACGTTGATTTTTCATTCATTTTAGATGACTGTGGAAAAGCTAACAGAAGCTTATGAGAGCTGTATTTATAATTTACGGAAGGCCCAGGCACGACGACGTATCGCTTCTTTAAAGAGGATTTCTCCTGTGAACTTCTCAAAAGAGGTAAGTTACTTTTGGTTGGGTCTTCTGGGCATTCCACACCAAATAAACTATGAGAGATAAATTTGGGGTTCATAAGGAGGAATGTCAACCATTAAATAAGGGCAAATTTGAAAAGAAATTAAGTTTTGAATTTTAAAAGAAGTGAAGTTTTGCTACAAATTAAGTTAGCCTAATTAACTTCAACTGGTTTTATTGGGTTGAGTGAGGTAGGTACTGGTGTCTTATATTTAAAACCAAAGGTAGTGATTTTTTAGTGTCTTGAGTTTCAAGTTAGTTTAGAAGCCGGGATAATGTCCTGTTATGCTCATTCCCTTGTCCTGAAATCATTTCATGAGTTTTCTAAAGCATTTAGGCTTTAACGGTTGTGGTTGCTTGCTGTTAAATATCAAGACTCCGTGCTGCTGGAAGCCTCATCATGAAGTAGTTGAATTTCTGACATGAGTAGGTCAAACCCCCGATATAGTGGTCCTTCATGAATGAATGAACCTATGTGTCCGTAGTCAGTAGTGTGTGATCAGAGCTCAAGTTCAACACAGGCTAGTAAAGTTTGACATGTGCAACGTGTATGCTGCCTATTTTTGTTACTGAATTACGTGGATATAATCAGATAGCGGCATTTCTACATTAGATCCTTTTCAGTTGTCTAAGTAACAACTGGATAGTAATTTGATGAACCGTTTGTCCATCTCAAGACTTGCCTTGGGCCTTAATTATGTGGTATACATTGATAACAATTATTTTGTATACATATTCTCGATAGGCGTTTGAAATTCATACTGTCTGTTGCTAGCTTGTGCTGTTCTGCAATCTCTTTTCTAATGATTTGTATGATATCCAGGCACGACATCAGATTCCTGAGGTAGTTCTCCAACGGATACAATATCTTAATGACCTTGACTTAGAGCTTTATGAATATGCCAGAGACCTTTTCTCCAAACAAAATAAAACTATGCAGAGACTGAATGAGGTATGACTGTTCAATTATTGATCCAAGGTGTTCAGAGTTTCGAGTCTCTTATCTGCTGGGAACGACAGAATCAAACAGTATTCTATTCTGGGGTGCCGATTCTTTCATTGTTTGGTTTATAACCAGCATGGTTGACTGGTTGTATTTATCTCTGTATGTCGGAAGGCGCATGATGGAAGACTTATCATAACATGCATATTGTGTCTTTGTGTTGATTTTTTATTTGTGTATTTTATTTCAGGAGAGATGGGATAAGATAGCAAGCAGTGTCTACGGCCTCACTCTCTGGACCATCATCCTTCCTTTAGCAATCGCTTTGGCCTTCCTCCTGTTCTTGTTCCTTGTTATTGTAAATGTGAGAAGAAGAACGTTGAAGGAAAAGCTGTGAGGCGATCACAGGGTTCTCGAGAGTTAGAAAAACAGATAATGTGATTTTGTGCTTCCTCTTAAATGCCCCACCTGTCTTTTGAAATTTTGTCCGATCGCGGAAAGCTGAATTCTTGGGGTTCCCTTTTTGGTTTTTTTTTTTTTTTTTTGGGCCAATGAATTCTTGGGGGTGTATTGCTATTACATACATGCTTTTTAATCTAGAATAACTATTTCCTTGCTCTCTTTTTTATTTTATCCTTATTAAGCAAAATGTATTTCGTAAAACGAATTTATGGTTAAAATTGATTTAAAAATAATGTGTTAAAAAAGTCAGGTTTCTTCTAAATATGTTCTTATTTATGGAAAGAGCATAGGAGATATATGAGTAATAAATGAGAGAGAATTTTTAATAAATGAGTAAATAAAAGAGAATTGGTTATGGGTGGAGGATAATTAATATAAAAGTGTGTATTTGATAGGGGTAATAAAAGAAAAGTAGTTTAAATTTTGAGATATAAGAAGAAAGTTGTTTATAAAAAGGATCAACCATAAAATAGAGAAAGTTGCTTATGAAGAAGATTGAAGGAAGTATATTCCACCCTTCAAAATCATTCCACTTGTATTCAACTACCTTGGTGTCTCTTTGGCATCTTATGAGGGGAAAATTTTAATGGTTCCGATTTAAAAAAAAAATAAAATGGAGTTAAAAAATTTTAATTAATTTTTCTAACTTTTTAATATTATATCATCTCTTCATTAAAATTTATAACCTCACTTCTTCATTTCACTCCAAATGAACTCGTTAAATTTTTTCCTCTCCCCTCCTTTGTTTCCTTGTACCGAACAGATCCTTATGCCTCATTTGGTATATTGAAAATGAGGATGGAGAAATAGAGGTGGAAGTGGGTTCAACAAGTTGTGGTTGTTTGGGGGGTGTGGAGCCCACTTGCTTGAAGTTACTTTCATCAACCCAAGTTGGGTTGTTTGGCGTGTAGAAGCCCACTTCTGTTGTTTGGTGGGTCTGAGCCAACTTCCATATAAAAAATACTCCCACAAAAAATGATTTTCTTTTTGGCCAATCCCACAAAAAATGATTGACATAAGTTTTTTTGGGTGTCCTCATGAAACTGAGATAGGTTCCCTGAAACTAATTTTTGATGACAATTGTACCCTCAATTATTTTAACTGATAACCTTGCCCATAAGAATTTATAATCATATTTCGTCCTCTGACCGACGATCTCCCTCTCCGACCAGTCATCCCCACCGGCGTCCGCCTCCCTTCAACCTCGTGCTCATCTTCCTCCTCTTCTTCTCTTCTTTTTCCGGCGATGCGAACCTCTTCGTCTTCTTTTACTAAAATCGAACCTAGATCCGACGCTAATGAAGGAGGACTATGGCCAAGGTGATGGAGGACGACGCTCCGACTGTAGATCTGCAGTGAAGGACGGTGAACCTCTGGTCTTCTCCTTCACCCTCTTCAGGTCTGTGACGGAGGATGGCCCTTCGACATTAGATCTTCTTTGTCTTATCCGTTCTTGCTTCGTTTGCTCCTTCTTGCCTAGTTCTAGTGGTTCTTGCCTATGTTTTCTTTGATTATGTTTCATGATTTTCTCAGTACCTTCTGGACCTTCAAAGCAATCCTTTTCTCAATGTCCGACGGTGGCTATGGCTTTGCTGGGAAGGGGGAGTTTTTTTGTTTTGTTTTTTTTTTTTTGGCAATATGGTTAGTTTTAATATGAATATTAAATACGTGGATGTTCATTTTGACTCATATTATTCTTCCTGTGTGAACTTGACATAAAGAAGAAAAGAAAATTTGACACAAAGCAAAAGCAAAAGAAGATAAGAATATAAAGAGGATATAAAGTAATCATGGTCATGTAACCATGGTTAAATATAATCATGGTTATGCAACCAGGGTTAGATTTTTGACTCTATATAAAGGTCTGTAATCGATTGTTTCAGATAAACTGAATGAGAACTTCTCTCTAACTTCTCTTTAGAAATTCTATCAATCCTTTCTCTGAATCCTATCAATCTTCTCTCTCATCACATATACTTTTATAACACGTTATCAGCATGAAGCTCTAAATGAAGGTATGATCTTCTTATGGTTTCTTCAATGATTATATATACCTTATTTTATTTAATAGATTTGGGATAATATGAGCCAATATATAGAATTAGAGAAATATTTTTACCGATTGTTATATAACATCGGATTCCATAGCTAAAATTAGAGATCATTCTTGTTTTTATGTATCGTTTACAAATCCTTTTATATTATTTTTTTTGATGGCCAGAAGCCATACACATATGATTCCTGAAATTATATGATCAGAAGTTATATTGTTTTAATCTCTTATGATATGATACGATTAGAAGTCATATCTCTTTTTTTATTATATGGCCAGAAGCCGTATATATTTTTCATCCTTTATCTTATTATACAGTCATAAGTCATGTACAACTTTTATCCTAAAGATAATAATTTAATTCCTCATCTTGAGATTAATTGGCTTGAAGCCATGAGATTAAATAGCTTGAAGCCATACATGTTTTAATTTCTTATCTTACCTTATGAATTATTTATTGTTTTTATGAATTTATGGTTATTTTTGTTTACATTTCATATTTTAATTATTTTCATTTATTTCTTTAATTAGTTTAAACCATAGTCAATCTAGTAAAACTTGAAATTGTGGCACTTGATATTACCGAGAAAAATTATTTATCTTAAAAGTTGGATGCAGAAATTCACCTGAATGCTAAAAGTCTAGAAGACACAATCAAAGAAGGGAATCATGCATCCAACTAAGACAAAGTCAAATTCATGATTTTTCTTCGCCACCATTTGCATGGGGATTTAAAAATTGAATATTTGACAGTAATGGACCCACTTGTCTTTTGGAACAATTTGAAAGAAAAATATGATCACCAGAAGATGGTCATTCTTCCAAAAGCTCATTTTGACTTGATGCATTTGTGCTTGCAAGATTTTAAATCTATAAGCGAATATAACTCAGTTATGTTCAGAATTATTTCTAAATTGAAATTATGTGGATAAAATGTTACTGATGATGATATGTTAGAAAAGACATTCTCCATATTTCATGCATCCAATTTGCTCTTGCAGCAGCAATATCGTGAAAAAGGTTTCAAGAAATATGCTGGGTTAATTTTTTGTCTCATTGTGGCTGAACAAAATAATGAGTTTTTATTGAAAAACCATGAATCCCGTCCAACAGGCTCAACTCAATTCCCTAAAGTGATTGTAATAACAAATGAATTTAATTATGGCCGTGGTCGTGGACGTGAACGTGGACATGGACGTGAGTGTGGCTACAGCCGTGGTCGTGGTCGATATCATGGTGGTTCAAATTCCTACCATAAATAGAAAAAAACTGATAAGAACCAAAAAGAGGAAAGCAGTAGGCATAATAAATATACTGATAATCCATGTTATCGAAGTGGTGGTAAGAGTCATTGGTCTCGTACTTGTCGTACACCAAGGCACCTAGTTGATCTTTACCAAGAATCAATTAAAAATACTGGTAAAAGATCAAATGTTGAAGTTAATCATGTTGATCAGGGCGAGAATTCTGAGTATGGCGATATAGATAATAATTATCTGGATGTTACAGATTTCTTAATATAATTTGAACTGTTATATTTTATTTAAAGTTGCTTCTATCATTGTATTAATTTTAATTATGTTTTTATGAAGAATGAATTCTATTGGAGTCAATCCTGAAGATTTATGTCTCATTGATAGTGCAACAACCCACACCATACTCAGACATGATAAATATTTTTCTTCCTTGGTAATACGAGAAGCCAATGTTCAAACTATATCTGGTAGTATAAATTTAATTGAAGGCTCCATAAGAGCTAATATTTTGTTACCTGAAGGAACAAAACTATGCATTGATATTGTGTTTTATTTTACCAAGTCTAAAAGAAACTTACTGAGTTTCAAAGATATCCGCAGAAATGGATATCATTTAGAAACAACAACTAAAAATAATCAGAAATATCTTGTGATTATAAATATAATTGCTGGTAGAAAATGCATATTAGAAAGTTTTCCTATTTTTTCTGCTGGTTTATATTACACATATATAAACACAATTGAAACACATGCTATTGAGAACCAGAAATTTGCTAATGCAGATCAAAAGTTTGTCAATTCAAACCAACAATTTGATAATGTAAACTAGAAGTTTACTAATGAATTTATTGTTTGGCATGACCGGTTAGGCCATCCCGGTTCAATCATGATGCGATAAATAATTGGGAATTCATGTAAACATACCCTGAAATGTAAACAAATACCACTATCCCATGATTTCTCATGTGCTGCATGCTCCAAGGGAAAGTTAATTATTCGCCCCTCACCAAGCAAAGTAGAAAGTGAGTTTCTCACATTTCTAGAACGGACACAGGGAGATATTTGTTGGCCAATACACTCACCATGCGGACCATTTAGGTACTATATGGTTTTAATTGATGCATCAACTAAATGGTCGCATGTTTGCTTATTATCTTCTCGCAACCTGGCGTTTGCGAGATTACTTGCTCAATTGATTAGATTAAGAGCACATTACCCTGATTATCCTATCAAGAAAATATGTTTTGATAATGCTAGTTAATTTACATCACAAGCTTTTAATGAATATTGTATGTCCCTTAGAATTGATGTTGAACATCCTGTAGCTTATGTTCATACGCAAAATGGACTTGCAGAATCATTGGTTAAAATGTTGCAACTAATTGCAAGACCTTTACTTATGAAATCTAATCTCCAAATTTCTGCTTGGTATCATGTCATTTTGCATGCAGCAATGTTAATTCGCATTAGGCCAACAAGTTATCTAAAATTTTCCCCCTTACAAATAGTTTTTTTGTCGGGAACCTAATATTTCTCATATAAGAACTTTTGGATACGTTGTATATGTGCCTGTAGCACTACCACAACGCACCAAAATGGGTCCTCAAAGAAGGATGGAATATATGTTGGGTATGAATTCCCATCAATTATAAAATATTTAGAACCATCTACAGGAGATTTATTTATGGCACGATTTGCCGATTGTCATTTTGATGAATCACTTTTTCCAACATTAGGGGGAGAAAACAAACAGTTGGGTAAAGAAATTAGTTGAAATGAATTATCATTGGCTCATTCTAATCCTCATACAAAACAGTGTGAACTGGAAGTTCAAAAGATAATTCATTTACAGAATTTAACTAATCAAATGCTAGAAGCATTTACTGACCCAAAGAAAGTGATAAAGTCACACGTCTCAGCTGCTAATGCTTCTATTAAAATTGATGTTCCTGAAGGACAACCTGTTATGAATGAATCTAAAGCACGCCTGAAGCGTGGCAGGCCCATTAGTTCCAAAGATAAAAATCCTCGAAAAAGAAAAGGAGTAAAGAATATAGATGGTTAAGTCGAGGATAATGAAGAAAAATTAGTAACTCCAGAAGAGCCATCTCCTGAAGAGATATTATCTCCAGAAGAGAATATTATAGTCCCGGAAGAGATCCAGGTACCTGATATATGTGAAAATAATGAGATATCAATAAATTATGTTATGAATGGAATCCGATGGGATAGAAATGAAGTCAACATTGATGACATATTTGCTTATCATTTAGCATATGATATAATGAATGATAATGATGATCATGAGCCTAAATCCATTAGTGAGTGCCAACAAAGAAAAGATTAGCCCCTATGAAAAGATGTCATTAATGTAGAATTAAAATTATTGACAAAACGAAAGGTATTTGGACCTGTAGTCCTTACACCTGAAGATGTAAAACAAGTCAGATGCAAATGGGTTTTTGTATGAAAAAGAAATAAAAAGGGCAAAATAACTAGATATAAGGCACATCTTGTAATCCAAGGTTTTACACAAAGACCTGGCATTGATTTTGAAGAAACGTATTCACTAGTAGTGGATGCGACTACTTTTCGTTATTTAATTAGTCTAGCAGTAGATGCAGGACTTGATTTACATTTAATGGATGTTGTGACTGCTTATTTATATGGATCACTTGACAATGATATTTATATGAAAGTTACTGAAGGACTTAAGATGATAGAAACATCCAATTCAAGTTCTCGAGAACAATACTCAGTTAAGTTAAATAAGTCCCTATATGGCCTGAAGCAATCAAGGTGCATGTGGTATAATCATCTTAATGAATATTTATTGAAAGAAGGATACAAAAATGATCCAATATGCCCATGCATATTTATGAAAAGATTTAATAGTGAGTTTGCTATAATTACTGTTTATGTTGATGATATCAACATCATTGGAACTCCTGAAGAACTTCAAAAGGCAATTAATTGTTTGAAGAAAGAATTTGAAATGAAGAACTTGGGAAGAACCAAATTCTGTCTTTAATTACATATCGAGTATTTCAAGAAAGGGATCTTTGTATATCAAGAAACTTATATAAAGAAGGTCCTAGAGCGATTTTACATGGATAAATCTCATCCATTATGTACCCCAATGGTTGTAAGGTTTTTAAAGGTTGATAAAGACCCATTCCGGCCACGAGAAATTAGTGAAGTTGGTGATGAAGAACTGTTTGGTCAAGAAGTATTATATCTTAGTGCTATTGGAGCACTAATGTATCTTGCTAATTACACATGTCTTGATATATTATTTGCTGTTAATTTATTAATAAGATATAGTTCTTCACCAACACGTAGACATTGAAATGGAATAAAGCACATTCTTTGTTATCTCAGAGGTACTATAGATATGGGGTTATACTACTCAAATGTATCCAAGCATGAATTGGTTGGTTATGCAGATGTTGGATTTTTGTCTGATCCACAGGATGGTAAATCACAAACAGGCTATACATTTACATGTGGAGGAGCAGCTATTTCATGGCGATCTATGAAACAAACTATATCAGGCACATCATCTAATCATGCTAAAATTTTAGCAATACATGAAGCAAGTCGAGAATGTGTGTGGTCGAGGTCAGTAATACATCATATACGTACAACTTGTCATTTATCTTCCGGAAAAATGATCCCAACAATCATATATGAGGATAATGATGTATGTATCGGTCAATTTAAAGAATGTTATATCAAGGGCGATAGAACGAAGCATATTTCACCAAAATTCTTCTTCACTCGTGACCTTCAAAAAGATGGTGAAATAGATATCCAGCAAATCAGTTCAAGTGAAAATTTAGCAGATTTATTCACCAAGTCACTCCCATGTACAATCTTTGAAAAACTTGTTCATGATATTGGTCTTCGGAAATTCAAAGATTTCAACTGATATTGTCAAGAGGGGGAGTCGATACACACTGTACTATTTTTTCCTTATATAGGTTTTGTCCCACTGGGTTTTCCTAGAAAGTTTTTAATGAGGCAGCACTCGACGGTGTATCAATGAATGATGTACTCTTTTCTTTAGATAGGTTTTTATCCCACTAGGTTTTTCCTAGTTAAAGTTTTTAATGAGGCACATTCATAATGGACAACCAAAGGGGAGTGTTATGAATATTAAATATGTGGATGTCCATTGACTCATATTATTCTTCCAGTCAGCTTAACATAAAGAAGAAAAGAAGACTTGACACAAAGCAAAAGTAAAAGAAGATAAGGATATAAAGAAGATATAAAGTAACTATGGTCATGTAACCAGGGTTAAATATAACCATGGTCATGCAACCAAGGTTAAATTTCTGACTCTATATAAAGGCCTGTAATCGATTGTTTCAGATGAACTGAATGAGAACTTCTCTCTAGAAATTCTATCAATCTTTTCTCTGAATCCTATTAATCTTCTCTCTTATCACATATACTTTTATAACAAGTTTGATATTTTTTATTTTTTATTTTTTTGCCAGTAGGTTAGTTTGGCATTTTCATATTATAAATATATATATATATATATATATTAAAATTTATATCTCACTCCCACCATCCTATCAAACCTATCTTAAAATTTAGGACTCATTATTATGATGGAATTGATTTTAATAGAAACGGATATGCAAATGGAGATGGATATGAAAGTAAATATAAAGATGAAAATGAGATTTAAAAACGTGGTTAATATATCATGGAGTTGAGTCCTACTTTATAAATAAAAGTATCAGAATGTCCTTCAATTTTTTACTTTGTAAAAAGATCTCTCCACCAACAATGGCGTCAGATCACCTCACAATCCCATGAGTCACAAATCACGTCCCATAACCAACAATATATTAAATAATTAATTGAAAACAAACATAATAAAAAAATGACCCGAGACTAAGATTTCTTTGGCAAACAAAAAAAGAAACTCAGGTCCAAAACAAAAGTCTCCGAAAGAAAAGGATATCGAAGGAGGTAATTGTTGTTGTTGAGGTTCATGCTCTTTAGCTTTTTGAGAGAGAACATGCCCAAGGAAAAAGAAGTTGAAGGAGACTGTGGCTGCTGGAGATCACCATCGACGTCTTGCTTGGGCTCCAACGGTGACGTCAACAAGTTTGAAACGCAGTGAGAGAAAATGACTAGATCTAATGTAAGGTTTCTTAACAGATGAAGTGAGCAAGTTCAAAATGGGGAAAGGGGACATGGAAAACAGTGGGAAGATGAAGAGGTTGTTGTGTTGTTCTCAAGCTTGCCGATGGTGGGATATGGCTGGGTTTTGGCCGCCAGAGTTGTATTTGTGGAGTTTGGGTTTTATGGATGAAGTGGAGATTGGGTTTTATGGATGAAGATGAAAAATGAAAAGGGTAAAATTAGAATTATGGAATTTTGTATAAATCCTTAGGTTAGTGTATGGAATTCAATTTCAATAATTTTGGTAAAAATGGAAATTTTTCCAATTCCATCACACCAAGTATATATCCTCATGAAAATCAATAATATTTTTATTTCCATACCTTTCAATTTCATCATACCAAACAGGCATTAGTTTCATCTCTATTTCCATTTATATTTTCATAAAAAACTCTTCCATAGAACCAATTACCAAACGGGGCATTAGTCTTTAAATGTTGGGCTAGGGAAGGCTTTTTTAATTTTTCTTTTTGGAAAAATCTTATATAAAGCTATTTAAAATAGATCAGTTCCAAATCAGATTAGTAAATTCAATAAATTCTTAATCGAGTCATCAACCTAATTTAGGGTTTCAAAATGCGGGTAATGACTTTGATGTCATATATTCTCTCCTTTTTAAAGAGTTTAATTACTTTGTAACTTATGTTTTTTAATATATATATATATATATATATATATATGTCAATATTAACATTTAATAAAATAAAATATGACTCATCTATAGTTTAAATATATTAATTATCATGAAAAGAACAAAAACTTACAATATATTTAAGCAAGGAGTTCATTTTATTAACATGAGCAAATTTTTTCAACATATATATGTCACTATAAAAAATATTTTTTAAATAAATATCTTAATCATAAATTTTACTATATTTATTGTATATATAAAGTTTTTCTTGAAAAATTTTATATTTCAATAAGCATTTTATGAAATTTTAAATGTATTTAATATTTTTATCTAAAATATCCTTATAAGCACATCAAAGCTTAACGCCTTTCTAATAGAAATAAATAATTCATATTAATAATTCATATTGAAGTATGGAAAAGTCAGAAAAGTGAGATCTTAACTAATTATTTTTTAAAACACTCCCATTTATGCGTTAGGAAAAATTATTTACAGTTTGTTTAGGTTAATGTTGATAAAAATAGCTTTTATTTCAATTGATTTTTACAAACTGAAATTTAGCATGTTATCCTTTTCTTTTTCTTTTGTCTCACTTGATAAAAATAACCACATTATTTTCTTAAGAAAAATCAAATTCAATTTTTTTTGTTATATTTTTGTATCTTTAATGTCAATTGAATGATTTTTGGTTGAAAATATCAATTTTTTTAATATCAATTAAATGATTTTTAATTGGTATGTTCCATGGTTCCATTTTTTTGCTTGAATTATTTTTTATGATCATTTTAGAACATAAAAAAATCCTTTGATTTAGAAAAATTATATTTTATTTAATTATATATTAATGTTGATATATATAAAGCAATAAAGTCATATAACAATAATATTCTTTTAAGAGTGAGAGAAGAAAGTAGAGGATATTAAAGTTATTTTACCCACATTTTAAAACCCCAATCTGAATTAATGACTTAATTAAGGATTTAGTAAATTTACATTCTAATTTAAAATTTTCCTATTTTAAATATCTTTATATAGAATTTTCCCTTTCTTGTTTCGCCTGAATTTTACTTCCTTTTGCTTTATGGGGTTCACTGCTCTTGGTCAAAACGCCCAATTCACATTTGTGCCGGACATCCTGCAAAAGCTGGGATGAAAATACATCATACGCTGCTTTTTTTGACCAATGGTATGCGAATTTTTTGCCTTTATTTTTTCCCTACAGAATACACAAAAGAATTTAGGGAAAATTATTGAGAAATTTTCATTGCAAAATTTATTGCCAAAGGTGATAAAACCCAGTATGTGGTTACAATTTTTATTTAGGTATGTGCAATCTATCTTGAAAATAGATTGCACGTGACTGAAAAATAGTTAGACCTGCAGAAAATATACATACGTCAGTTTTTGGGCAATAAAATTGAAATGAAAAAATTTTCAGCAATTCTTCTACGAATATAATCTTGATTTTTGTCACAAATAACGGAGTATAATTATTTATTAATTATCTGGTCATGTCAAACCGTAAAACTTCTGCACTACCTCCTAAATACCAGTTGAGGTCTTTTTTATCTCCTTGTTTTATTTTTCCTGCCGACGAGGTCTTTTCTTTCTCAATTCTCAAGGAATTCCAAGTTGCTCCAGGTGGCTTTTTTTAATTATTATTTAAGGCAAAAAAAATAAAATATGATTTAAAAATAAATAAATTGTATAATTCTTCAGAGCCGGTCCCCCCGTAAAATATCAATGGCAAGAATTATTAATTGCGGGCCCATATGCATTTCAGCCGAAAAAACAAGAGGATGAATAGAAATGTAATAATTCTCATTGGTCCGTGAAGATCGTCGGTGATCTCGCTCCATCAAATCCGTGTAATATATAAATCATTGATATAAATATTAATTTTTTTGAGATCCACTTATTATTTATGCCTTAAAATAATTCCCGTGGATCCACATCTTGTGCCTCCATTGACATTGCCACCTCATTTTGACCCAACGTCTCCATTTTTTTCTACTTTTAACAAATCTTAATTTAATTTAATTGTCTTGGTGAGATCACCCACCGTTCACATTCACAGTAGCAATTTCACCCTTTTATTTTCCAGCAAAGAATAGCTGTACGTGAATCAATCAATCACTGAAAGCTCCAAACCTAAGTTAATAATTGCATGTTCCTGTGAAATTCATTATTTGTGGAAAATTGTGCCAGGGAATATGGGATTTTTAAAAAGCCAAAAAAACCATTGCTCAGTTTAAAAAAAAAAAAAAAAAGCAGGGAATTGAAGAGCTGGAGTAGATATGGAGGAAGAATCGTTTAACTGAGGGGGAGATAAAACCCTCTCAGACACACAGCGAAAATGAGGGTTTCCCTTTGAGGCTTGAGCATTCCATGCCGTACAAAATAAAACCTACTTTACCAAAAGCAGACACAAAGATTCAAAGGAATCTCATTCTTCTTCCATTTTAATCTTCAGGCTCAGACTTTCTCCTCTCCTCCGCTGTCTCCATGTGCTGCTAATGTGTCTTCTGCTTTTCTGTGACACCATTTTCTGACACTTTCATGGCCGTCTCTCCTCCCCCACCAACGTGTTTCCCTATCACCTTTTAGTCGCTGAAGCAGCCATGTCAGAGGTCTTAACCCCATTCTAAGCTCCTCCCTTTTCATCTTTCCTTCGTTTGATATTGATTTTAATTTCATATCATTTTGGAACTTGGTTTAGCTCTCAATATTATCGTGTCGTTTGATATATTCTGATGATTTTTTCTCATGTTCTTTGACAACTCCGTTTCCTTTACTGTTTGCCTCGGTTCCTGGCTTGCATTTTTCATCTGGTATGATTTTCAGAGATGGACCAATAGGTGAAGAACAAAAAAACAAACAAAAGAAAAGGATATTTTTCCTGCTTGTAATGAGCAGCAGAATAACATGACATCTGAGAGTAAGTTCTAGTTTGTTGTGTTTGCTAATAATGCAGTGTTCTGCATATGGATTTGAGCACCTGTGCTACATTTTCTCAGCAATCAAACGGTCCACTGGATGTGTCAGTTAGTGTTTCAAGGAAATTTGCTTTTGGTGGTGTTCATTGTTTAGAATGGAAAAGGATTATGAGCAGTGGTTCGTTGTTCATTATCAGATATTCAGAACCCTTGAAAGGACGTTTTCTTTGAATAGCATATGAGCCTCATTTATTTCTAGTTTCCAAACCCTATAAAACTTACTGTTTGTAGGATCCTCAATGACCCATATTTGATCATTTCTTTTTCTTTTGGAGGTAAATTTTAGCCGCTCTATAAAAATGGGCATGGAGATAATGTTTGGGTGGATTTTATGGCTTTAGAAACCATTTAACGCACGCTGTTAAAAAAAAAAAAAAATTAACTTGTACTAGCTGTTAATCTAATTAAATTGTACGAGGCATTTCTTTCCTTAAATTCCAACATTATTTCTCGTGTAAATTTACCATACTAATGATAGTTTCCTTCTTTTTTATTGAAGTATATTCTTATTTCTTACAGTTTGTGAGCAAATAATAACAGCCTCTGTCTTGTATTAATAATTTAATATAATATTCTGAAACAGGACATTACAAACATGAAGGATCCTTTGTTTTTGGACAAGAGTTTCAATGGTCTATCGGATGAACTCTTTGATGATGTCATAAAGTTCTTTGATTTTCCGCTGGAAGATGTGGATGCTAGCATTGCGGAAGAAGAAGACTGGGATGTCCAATTTAAACGCATCGAAGAGCCATCTTTTGATGTGTTCTCAGTATCATCGTCTGGATTGTGCGGTAAAATTCAAAATGACAATTTACACCTTGGGAGGCCTTTCTCTGCTGTGAGTTTTCTGCCCTCAGTAATAACATTTTACTCCAGTGACAACCAGCTGCAAGATTATTTCAAAATTTCCATATTTAAGGTTGTATTTGATTACAACAAAAATGGATTGTTATTAAAATTTAGTGATATGTTTAAATTGTTCTCAGTCCGAATATATCTTCAGTGATAAGAATTTCTGCACTATTTTTTTTAATGTTTTACATATCTGATGTTATGCTTATGAAAACTGTTGTCTATCAATAATTTAAATACAGAAATAGTTGTTGCTCAAAAGCATTTCTCTAATGTGCTGAATGCTAGCGCTGCTCTGTTAGTAAAATTGATTTTGAATTGAGATTTGAATAATACTAGAGAATCATTTCAAGTGCTTTTTTGTTTTTTGTTTCTGTATTTTCAGTACCGAATTTAGTTTTCAACTAAGCCCTTGAGTGGGCCGGCAGTAATAGAAGTCACTATAGATTATAAGATTATAACATAGCCAGAAAAAAGTTTCTCGTATTTACCTTCAACTGACCAGAATGTCCTGAAAGTACTTCCTTAACTATCTGCACTCTCAGTCTTTGTCATGTTCATCTGTTTAATTTTTAGTTATGTAGAAGAATTTATCCGTCATAGTATGGTTTTGAGCTGTAAATAATGTTTACTGGTTCCTTAGATATTAGATGATAATGCGTGTTTTCTCCTTTGACTCTGTGTGCATGTAATTGGTGGGTTACACAGGAATGAATAACCCTTCCCTTTCTCAAATCTTACTTCTCTGTGTGGATTAAATTGATAATTGAGAGAAAGTTTGGGGGTTCAAAGTTATATTGTCCCTAAAATCTATCTCCTTTCATCATCTACCATCTCAATATTAGCAGTGATTGATGATCAAAGGCTCCTGAAACCTCAATGCTAGATGAACCTATCTTAATGAGTTCTCTAACCTGTACATTGCTATCTTTAAAAGAAAAAACCAGATCCACGAACCAATCTCTCATAATTAACTCTCTAGCTTCCCCTATTACTTCATGCAAGGGAAAATCACATGTTAATTTTTCTTACTGGAAAGTGAAGCATGAGAAGAAAAACAGGAAAATAGTAAGTTTGACTATATGGAATCGAGTCGTATCGCACATGCTTAAGGGGCAAGAACTACCATGATGAATCACAAACTCAGATTGCATATGCAAGGAGTAGATTCAGAACTCATGTTGCCTTGGTGGCTTGCCTTTTAATGTGGTTCTGTTGTCTGTTGTATATCGAATGCATGTAAATATTGGAAGGTATTGCCAAAGTTCCTCTTTGATCACTTGAAAATTTTCTTTTCTTGGTGAAGACTACTTGAAACTTTATGCGCTATGAAGAATTGATACACTAATGTCTCTGGTAAATTATTCCCATTGCTCTCATATCTGATCCATTTTAATTTCTCCTTTTGTTGTGTGTATGATCATTTGGTGTTGCAGTGTAAGGAGAATTCAGCCCCAGCTGCTAAGCCTAACGTCTACCTCAATAAAAAGGATGAGCCCCAGTTTCGAACCTACAGCCCAGTTTCTGTATTTGAAAGCACTACATCTTCCTCTGGTGAAAGTTCCAACTTTGAACTGCCCATCATCCCGGGGAAGCGCCCTCGAGGGAGGCGCCAGCGTCTCTCCAGCTTCACCTCTCTATTGCCAATCCAGTTTACCTCTACATCACCGGCATTGAGAAAATCTCAAAAGGGAGCTGCCGCGGGACAGCTATTAAATGGGGTGAAAAGGAAGCAGAGGAAGAAGGATCTCTCCATTCTCTCAAGTGAAGTCAAGATGAAGAAATCATCATTAGGAGATTCAGGTGCGCCTAGAAAATGCATGCATTGTGAAGCGACCAAGACCCCACAGTGGAGGGAGGGACCTATGGGTCCAAAGACTCTGTGTAATGCATGTGGAGTTCGATACAGGTCAGGTCGCTTGTTCCCCGAATACCGCCCTGCGGCTAGTCCCACTTTTGTACCATCTCTGCATTCCAACTCTCACAAGAAGGTCATAGAGATGAGAAGCTCGGTCATGCAAGAGTCTGGGGCTTCTAGTTTGGGTTTGTCATCGATCTAACCTTCCTGGAGATCCTTTAGGATAATATCATGCCATATTTTATTGATGTAGTCCAAAACAGGTGCCTTCTTGTTCATTTTGCTCGCCTTCCTTTTTGTCATTATAATGTTGCATTGCTTAGCTTCATTTTTGTTTTTTTTAATCTTGTAAATCAGTGGAATGTAAAAGGTGGTAGCAGCACGCACAGTATTAGTGTATGTTAGGCATTCGTGGAAACAAGATGTCGAATTTTAGACAGAAGTAGAAGATGGAGTATAAGTGCTTTATATTTAAACATTTGCATAGCTACCTAATATCCTTATTATTTTGTGGGCCTTGCTTTTCTCTTTTATTGTTCCTCCGTTTTTCCCATCATCGTCCTATCCTAAAAGCAAACAAGCAACTTCTTCAATTCAACAGCAATTGGATTTCAAAAAGAAAAATGGAGTTATACAGTGCTATTGTATTTCTGACTCTGTTATATCTCTCTCTGTTTTTTTAATACCCCTCCTCTACAAGTAAACAATTGATGAGGATGTGAATTCAACTTTTCTTACTAGCAAAAAAAAAAAAAAGAATTCAACTTTTCTTGGTTGGCATGGACATGAATTCAAATCAACACAAGGACCGCTCTAGGAACAAGATGGGCAAGCCTATAAAGGCCCAAGGGCTAAGGGTTAGGTGGGGTGCGAATGAAATACAAGTACAGGTCGAGTAACAAGGCATGACGTTAGAGCTCCATAAAGAAGTCTGCTTTTTAGGACACCAACATTCCAACTTGACATATTGAGCAGCCTACCTAGGGTTATATGGGAGCTCAGTGATGCTAGTTGAGGCGTACCTTTATCATTTCCTATTTTGCTTCTTGATAAAAAAGGGCACTTAGCTATTTCGGAGCCAGACATGCGCTTTCCAAATTCAATTCTGACTGTAAGGTTAGGTTACCTTGCACGTACTTCTCCTTCTCATTCAATCCCATCCTCTTCCCCTAACTATCTCCTTTCTTGTTTCGTCACGGGTGCCGCTTGCCAAGAGATAGCTCCAGATTTTTCTGTTAGGATCGGTTGCAAGGTCAACATAACATTAATGACTTGGTTTACTGTCTGTCCTTATACTACCGCCCCGAACGATCAATCTTTAATTTAATTTAATTAGATTAAGAAAGTTAATTAATATGATATATATTTTTTAAAATACCATATTCATATTTCTTAATTCTCTCCTTTTATCTTCTCTTTAATTATTATTGAAAACGCATCAATAGTGATAAATTAAGAAAAGATCGATAAATATGAAAATTATATCTCATATTTTAGGATCAAGATTAATTCTTTAAATATATCATATATTAAAGGTCAAATATAACATTTCTTAAACTTTTTTGCTAGGCATGAAAGGGTAAAAAGAGACGGTTGCAATGAGGCCTCAAGGAAAAAAGTTAATTCCCCACTAGTCCAATAACAATTGAAATGTATGTAATAATGAGTTCAAATGAAAGACATAACAATAAATTTATGCACATCGTTTATTAATGAGACTTCTTGATAATTAAGTTTTTTCTTTACAATCTCATAGTAGTTCCCCACATTTTAAAACAGGCAAATTTACTCTAACCATGGAAAGCACTAAGCCATGCAATAACTGCGGGAAAAGGAGTTTTTTTTTAAAAAAAAAAACGTTGGTTGCATGTTTGCCGCAAGATCAATAGGAAATGTATAGCGATTGTATCTAAATTTTACTTAATAATGGCCATGTCAAGAATGGATTTGTATTTTCATACGGAAGATGAGCATGTCTTAATCAGTTACAAATTTTGGGTTTATACACAAATTTTAATCTCAGGTGACTCTAATTTGTAGATCCTCATCCGAAGATATTCAGGATCCAGGGAGCTGGAGGGACACGTGGAGGTGGGATGGAACAAAGCCCGCCATGAAAGCCAATCTAGCCTCTCATCTGAGAGAGAGAGAGAGAGAGAGAGCAGAACGACAGAGATTCCTGAGTGTGACCCCATCCCCCACCTTAAACATGTTAGTGGGACCCTCTTTCCACCACTGCACATCAAAGATAAGCCACTCTGGTGTTGACACGCATCCGAACCGCCATCACTGCCAGCTCAGCTTCACCTCTTCCCATTGTCTCTAGCTGTCTAACCCCTTCTTCTGTTGATGTTGAGAACGACATGCATGCGCACCCTTCCCCTTCAGGGCCCTTCGCCTTCGTCAAACGCTATTATCTTCCTTCCAGGGGAAAACGACCTCCTTTCCTTTTTATTTATTTTAATTTCAATTCGCTTTGGCTATGACCATGTTGTGTCTGTTGATTTGTCAATTAGCGGGTCCCAGTCACACACCCATCTTCATCATCATCACCAGCTGATTCCTTTGATCCTTATGTGGACCCCAAAAAAAAAAAAATCGAGCTGGATGAAATTTACGTGGTTGATCCCATTAAAAGAGAACGCCATATATTTGCGTTTCTTACCCAGAAAACGGCCCTACCTTGTTAGTATTACATGTGACATCTGTTAAAGTTATGGCCTTTGAGCCCCAGATAAGGTTGTTGGCTTGTTGCTTCCTGGGTCTGATCTAATCAACATGTAAGCTTTTGTCTCACGTCCCAACTAATGTTTTTTTTTTCATAAATATTTATATAACTCAGCAGATAGTTGTCGAGGACAACAACGGATTCTCATAAATAATTCTGACTTACAAAATTACAAAATATGTCTATCTTTAATTGGTTTTTAATGGCTCTGTGCATTTTTCCTTCCGGCCCTATATACAAACAGCTAGTTATCAAAAACATGCAAATCAATTAGTTTGTCTTGGCCTGAAAATGTTTTTATTCTTTACTGACAAGGGTATTTTGAAAATAAATGTTTGTTTATTAAGGATAGGGGATAAAATAGTACAGAAGGTTTTTAGAATTTTTTCTAAATACCGTGAAATTCTGAGTTATGCCTGCTGTATGTATGGGGACCGAGTATAAAAAACTAGTCATTATATTTAGTAACAAAGATGGAGCAGTTTTCATCACTTTTTAATATTTGGGTAATTTTTTTACCAACTAGCCTAATTGAAATATAGATGTGACAGTAAACTGAATACATATAATAAGGTATCACAAACATAACATCTAGGATATGAATAAATTGTTCAATAATAACATAGGTGAAAGGTCAAGAAGGGGTGTGGTGAATGGAATATAATAGTAATAAACAAAGAGGGAGACATGGAAAAATGAGGTGTCGTGTGAAGTGAGAGAAAGAGGAAGGCATGTAAACGTCAAGAAATGAAATTAAGGCCCTACAATAATTAGGTGTGGTGTTGAAGAAAACAGCATCATCATCAACTTTCCATGTCACGTGTCTTCCCCCTTTCTCTCTCTACACTCTATATTATAGGCTTATAGCCATTACCATTTACCCAGACCAGTTTCTAGCCAGCCAACATCTTTGCATGAGGCTTTATTAATTTCCGCGGAAAAATAGAATGGATCCACGCCCTTCAATTCCTTGACCCTTTCAATCCATCTCTACCCTACCTCTTTTACCCTGATCACCCCACCGTATTTTCAATACTAACTTATTGTGTACGTAGGGTTGAAAATCAGGGTTGGTCATTGACAAATTAGTGTCTAAAAGGGTTTGTTATTTTAGGTCTGGGATCAGAAAAATTATAGTTTTTTAAGATCCGACTTGAGAACATTCGGATTAGGTTGAGAAGTCCTTTTCATAATATTTAACTATGTTTCCTACATTTTTTCCCAGAGAGATATAATTAGTAAGTAACAACAATTAAAGTTTTAATTTAACATATAAATATTGTTAACATTGAGGTTTAAACAATACGTTTCATGCAATGAACAGACATAGTTATCAATGTATAATCAAAGGTAAAATCATGTCCATAAATAACTCACACAAAGGCCAAAGCATAAGAAGGCAAGAAGCTAAACACTATAACCTCTAAACAATATGAGTATAACAACTATCATTTTCATCTTCTTGCCACTATCATCAATTTTAAGGACATTTGATTGTGCTTCATTTTGAGTAGTAGGCTTAAGCAGTCAAATAATCACAACATCCATAAAAAATCATACTCCATTATGCATAACAGTATACAGTATGATTTTATTCTAAATAGGCAGAACATTCTACTCAAAAATCACAATATGATTTAATTAGGCAAAACATTATAGTAAAAAAAATCATATTTTATACAATATGAGGACATAGTGACATGTAGATTCAATGAGACAATTCAAAAAAACAACACAGTTTCCCTTTCCAATATATATATATATATAAACAGGATTAACGGTTAGGCCCAAGGCCTTATAGGGCCGGCCATTTTACGCCTGACTTCATTTGGAAGCTATGATTTGCAAGCCCGGCCCTCGAAGGGCCAGGGCCGTCGGGATGGTCCATTTTCCCGATTCTAAGTGTATGTTTAGATTAGTGGTAGAAGTTATTTTTCCAATATGATTCATAATATTCAAAGTAAACATATAAAAAGAGTTTCATATCAATCTGTGTACTTTTTGAACGTCAACTAAAACCTTTAATTATAATAATCCCCCATGTTCATACTTTAAAGCGTTAGTTATCACTCAATAATATATAAAAGATTATATTTCCTCCTCTATGTGCCCCTTGCTTCGGGGGGCTATGCTTGTAAATGTACACTCCCTCTCATCCTTTTTATATTTGACATTTTTCCAGGACTGGTCTTTAATCTGAGAAAGAAATTCTATGTCTCAAAGTTTTACTCTCATTTAATATAGACTCCCTCTTATCTTTTTTATAAACAATTTTTTTTATTGTGTCTCAAAATTTAAATTATTTTTTATTTTTTTTATTCCTATTAAATACACATTTTTATATTAACTATCCCCTACTCACAACTAATTATCTTTTATTTACTCATTTATTGTACATTCTCTCTCATATTTTATGCTTGTATCCTGTCATATTTTTTACTCATTATCTCTCATATGTTTTTTTTATAAATAAGGGTATATCTGAAAAAAAAACATAACATTTTTAACACATTTATTATTTTTAACTAATTTTAACCATCAGTTCGTTTTACATAATAAAGATAAAAAATATTTATAAAAAGAACATGAGGAAATAGAATTCATTATCTCTCTCAATAACTTTTCACCAATCATATCTCATGAACACTCTTTTTAAACTAAAATATGATTAGAAAGATAGTCAGATAAGTCACACATTTATCGTTTTAAATTACAGACATCTTGAATCGAGTATATATAATCAATCAGACTCTGACTCCCATGCACGCGAGGCCACTCTTGCCAGTCCTGCATGACTTCATTTTTCTCAAGAAAAAAATAAAAAGGTAACAAATATAGATGATCGTTACTTTGATCTATATTTATACATAATAATGTATAAAGATTTCACGAGTGGTGTTAGAAAAAAGGAAAAATAACAGAAAAAATCGTTTAAAATAGAGAAAAAATAAATCAGAACTTCTAATTTGACAGATCCCTAAAATGAAAATGGTAAATGTTTCAAAATGACCAAGCCACCCTTGAGTTCTCCTCTCTTTCCTTCTATGGTTCTTCTCTTCCATTTTCTACCTTCATCTCCTTCTCACTCCCCCACCCCCCCAAATAACAAGCACCGAATTGAAGGCCAAATCACTCCCTCTCGCTCTCTCTGGTGGCACAAAGCTTGAGGGTAGTTTCGGGGTCATCGGAGGTGGCTATGGGTATGGCCATGGGGAAGACACCAGCACCGCCAATGGCTATATCGATCTAAATCCTTGAGATTAGCTAGGGGTGCGATTTCCATGACGGGCGCCAAAGGAACGACACGGTAGGTTTGGGTCTTTGAACGAGATCTTCATCTTCAAAAAATTCTCCTCCAATCACGAGCAACGAATGAAATGAAGACGGAGGAGGATGGGTTTCTGAATTGGGTTTAGAAAGTTGTGTACTTCACCATCGAGTTCTTTGGATTTGGCTGAACCTTGTCCTTTCCAAGCCACTCTTAAGTGGGCTGGTTAAGAAATTTGGGAGCAGGAGCTGTCAGTAGTGAGATTTGAAGCTTGCGTTGCCATCGAAGACTGAGGTGGGAGAGACAAGTGGAAAGGGGAATAAGGGTCATCACTCATCCGAAGCCACGTCAACCGGTCCGGAAACTTGGCCTGCTCACCTCTCAACTCGGACTCTAACTTCAGTGGCCAACTACCCACAAAGATGGCCCCCACTATTTCCTGGTTGCGACCATAAGCTCTGACTCATTGTCATGGACAAGCTCGGTGGAGAAGGTGCTACCATTACCAAACAACAAATGGTTGATTGTTATATACAAGCTCTTGCTGAGGTTTTTGGAAGGTATACTGATTTTGGTTGATGGGTTGGTTGAGAAAATTAAAATTTCCCTTATGAAATTCCGATATTCATGGTACCTGATTTTCGATTCTTCTCTCTTTTCAATGATGAGAAGGCTAAAAATTGAGACAACTATTTATATAAAGATTAACAATATTAGAATTTAAATTAACAATTTTAATATCTTATTTTATAACTTTATATTCCCAAAAACCAACACGTATAGCCCGATATAATTCACAAGTTTCAGAGGTCAATAATAACATTTATATAAAGATTAACAGAATTAGAATTTAAATTAGTAATTCTAATATCTTGTTTCACAACTTCATAATCCTAAAAATCAGCAATTATATATTGGTATAATTTTTTTGGACACAAATTTTAGGAGCTAATAATAACATCTGTATAGAAATTAACAACATTAGAATTTTAATTAACGACTTTAGTATCTTATATCTATTTTGTTTTATCTGTCACATAATTCAAGACAATTTAGTCAATTGGTAAGATTTGGAAATCCCACATTCTTCTGTCATTTCTAATATGAGATTTTATATATTGGTAGCATTTATTTATATTTTTCCTATTTTAATAATATTTTTCTGTGATTTCCCCTAATAAAAAAAAGGCATTTTTCAAAGTTATAAGTGTGTGTTTGGGATAGCGGTAGGAAAAATGACTTATTATGATTCTAAATTATTAAAAATAACTTAATAGAAAAGTCAGTTTTTGTAATGTGATTTATGTTTGGATGAACGATTTATTTTTGAACAATGAGTGCTTATAAATCGTGATTTACGATATACGAGGTAAGTATGTGAGAGGAGTTTTATCTCGACTTACATAATAAATGACTTAATAGAAAAGCTGTAGTGAGGAGTTTATTTAATAAGTATTTTATTTTACCCGTGATGCAATTAAAATAAACTAAATCAAACACTATAAAAACGCAGTATGTTTTTATTTGGGCTTATTATCCAAAAACGAGTTTATTTCTGCCCAATAAGTGTGTTTTTGGTTGGGTTTATTTTTGAACAATAAATCCTTATTACGCAAGCCGAGATAAAATTTTTCTCACATATTTACCTCGTATACCGTAAAACATGATTTATAAATTCTTATTACTTAAAAATAAGCTATTCTAATCGGACACTAAACTGAACCAAACACATCTTAAGTAAAGTTGTGATTGCAAAAAGTCATTTTTGTGCTTTTGTATCTTGTCGTGTGCGATATTAGATAAAAATAAAAAGGGACGGCAGGGAGAGAGAGTGACGATTGACGAGAGGTTGAGTCCTCCTAAGTGAAACCATTTCCATGACGACCGCTTTTCCCCACGCTTGTTTGTCCGACCAGAAAATCGCGGGCCCTCACTTCTCTGTCCATATCTCCTTCACGCTCCTTATGGCGCGTGCATCCACGGGCCTCCCCCGGAATCTTTTCTCCGATCCCTTACTCCCTCCCTCCCTCTCTCTGCCCACTGTGCAGCAAAATATAAAATCCTAATTCTTTATTTATTTAATAACAACAAAAATCAGCTGCTTTTAATTGCTTTTGGTGCTATTCGCCGGAAACAAAGATGTATGAAGTGCGTTGCTCTGTCAACTTATGAGTGGAGTGCAGTGGTGGGGGGATATTCGGACATCGGTGAGCAGTGCTATAATTACCATTCGTACCGCTGCTTCCTGATACACCAGAATTACCCGAGTTTAATGTTTGATTCTCGCAATATCTCCTGACATTTATATTATACCCCCTCCCATATTGTTAATTACTGATCGTCGGAGGCCGTAAAATTCCTTCCCTGTTTTATTATATTTATCATTAATTATTAATTATTCCTGTTCATATATCTCTTCGTTGAGACCTTGGCTGTTTGTTTTGTTAGGTGTGGGAGCGAAGGGAAGAGAGGTTCTTCGAGATCTGGAGCCAACATGGAACACCATCATCAGGTGAGGAAGATGAGGCCTTTTTCTTTCGTTGTTTGTATTTTTTTTGGTGTTCACGACGACTAGCTTCTGATTCAGCTTCTTCACCGTAGCTTTTCGTTATTTTAGAGACGGATCGCTTCTAAATTTGCTTTATTCTAAGCAGTGTTGGTAAGTCTCTCTGGATGGTTGTCTCTGGTTCTTCTTCTTCTTCGTCTCTACTCATGTGGACAATTTACTGCTAATGGCGTGCATGGAATGAAGGTTTCAGAATTAAGGGAGCAGAGGTCGGTTTCTTTTCTTTTGTTGGAGGGAAGTTTTGATTGAAGCGTGGAATCGACCACGGTTTCTCTCCTCCTTTGCGGCGCTCAAAAAGGTAAAAAATTTCTTTGTGCCCTCTTTCCCTTGTTTTAATTATTCCTCAAAATTAAAAGAAGCGGCTTAATTTATTATTAGTTTCTAATTGTTCAACGCATTTTGGATCGTTTTGACTCTCTCCCCTCACAGCATTTACTGAAAGAATCACACGGGCAACAAAGCCTTTAATTCCTCTCACCAAAAACAGGAGACCACGCTGCTATCACTGTTTGATCTATTGCTCTCTCTTCTGGTAATCACCAAGTATCCATTTTAAGAACTAATCATTAATGAAGGAAGTTGGCAAGAGCTTGGATCCGCAACTCTGGCACGCGTGCGCCGGTAGTATGGTTCAAATGCCTCCGGTGAACTCCAAAGTCTTTTACTTTCCCCAAGGCCACGCCGAGCACGCTCAGGCCAGCCTTAATTTTCCGCCCTCCTTAAGGATTCCGCCGCTTATTCTTTGTCGTGTGGCATCGGTGAAATTCTTGGCCGACCCAGAAACTGATGAAGTTTTTGGCAAGATAAGGTTGGTTCCTTTTAGAAATTCCGAGCTCGATTTCGACGACAACGGGGTTACGGACGGTAATGGATCGGAGAATTCAGAAAAGCCAGCTTCTTTTGCCAAGACATTAACCCAATCTGATGCGAACAATGGTGGGGGCTTCTCTGTTCCAAGGTACTGCGCAGAAACTATCTTCCCACGGCTGGATTACTCTGCTGAACCGCCGGTTCAAACCGTGGCTGCCAGGGACGTTCACGGCGAAACTTGGAATTTCAGACACATATACAGGGGAACACCTCGTCGGCACTTACTAACCACTGGGTGGAGCACTTTCGTGAACCAAAAGAAACTTGTTGCTGGGGATTCTATTGTTTTCTTGAGGGCTGAAAACGGCGACCTCTGTGTTGGAATTCGCAGAGCAAAACGTGGTGGTTTTGGTAGCCGGATGCAAACCCCGGCAGCTGGCTGGCGTGGTGGTGCCGCCGGAGGTGGCGTGGGGCCTTGTGGGGGCTTCTCTTATTTCTTGAGAGAGGAGAACAAATTGCTGCCTAATGCTTGTGGGAATTCAAGCCCTGGAAGAGCAAAAGTGAGGCCTGAATCTGTGATGGAAGCTATGACGCTGGCTGCTAGTGGTCAGGCATTTGAAGTAGTTTATTATCCTCGAGCCAGTTCTCCTGAGTTTTGTGTTAAGGCTGCATCTGTGAGGGCTGCTACAAGAACTCAATGGTGCTATGGCATGAGGTTCAAGATGGCCTTTGAGACTGAGGATTCTTCTAGAATTAGCTGGTTCATGGGGACCATTGCTTCTGTTCAGGTCGTCGATCCCGTGCGTTGGCCCAACTCTCCCTGGCGACTTCTTCAGGTACTCTCTCTTTCCTACTTTATCACGTTCCTTTCTTTTTCTAATCAACATGTTGGTGAGCGTTCTTACTATAATCACTATAATCCTGTTTGTCGATATGAGGTTTAAACGGCTCATTTTCCATGCTTCTTTGTTGAAGTGTTCTTTGGTTTCTCCAAGTTTGGTTTTTTGAAGTAAAAATGAACTTGTCTGGGCATGCTAGTTCTGTAAATCTATGTGGAAGTTGGAACCAAGTTGATCTTGTTAATCTATAGCGCCTGAAGCCTCCCCTGCCACAACACACCTGTACTTACCTTGAATTTTTACAATGCACGTGCAATTGTGAATTCTAAAACTACAGTATATGTTCATTTATCTCCTCCTATATCTGTCTTAATAGATTAGCAGGGCTTTGACCTTCAATCCTTTTAGTTTGGAAAGCCTAGAGTGCCCACTGTTGATTACATTTGATATCTGGCAATTTCATAACCTTAGTCCTTTGTACATGTAAATATGAACTAGCCTCTTGTTTTTAGGAGAAGGAGGTGTTTGCTCTTTAGATTTGATCACATTCGCTCTGGATTTTAATTCAAATTATTTCTGGTAGAGTAATATTGTCATGCAATCTTGATTGATCATGATACTTGATACAGGTTACTTGGGATGAACCAGATTTGCTGCAGAATGTGAAGCGTGTTAGCCCATGGTTGGTAGAATTGGTATCAAACATGCCAATCATTCATTTCACGCCTTTTTCTACGCCAAGGAAGAAGCTGCGGCTTCCACAGCACTCGGACCTCCACCTTGATGGTCAATTTCCAATACCAACATTTTCAGGCAACCCTCTTGGGACTAGCAGCCCCTCATGTTGTCTATCCGATAATGCTCCTGCAGGCATACAGGGAGCCAGGCATGCTCAATTCGGAATATCTCTTTCAGATCTCCACCTTAACAATAAACTACAGTTGGGGTTGCTTCCAACTAACATCCAGCAGCTTGATATACATCCTGGGACGGCCAATGGCAAGACGGCAAACAATGGTGACAACAGTGAAAGCTTGTCCTGCTTGCTGACCATGGGAAATTCTTGCAAGAGCTTGGAGAAATCTGATAATGTGAAGAGACACCAGTTTTCTCTTTTTGGTCAACCAATACTCACTGAGCAACAAATCTCTCAAAGGTGTTCTAGTGATAAGTTGTATCAGAATGTTAGTGAAAAAGATTTGCCAGATAAAAATAGAGACAAGACAATGTGCAAATTGGGTAGTCTTTCTCAGCAGTTTCCACCTGGAAAATCTTCTAATGTTGAGTATTCTTGGCAACTAGGCTTGGATAATGGTCATTGCAAGGTTTTCATGGAATCTGAGGACGTTGGACGGACCCTTGACCTATCATGTCTTGGTTCCTATGAAGAGCTATACAGAAGACTGGCCAACATGTTTGGAATTGAAAGATCTACAATGTTGCGCCATGTACTCTACTATGATGCTTCAGGTGCTGTTAAGGAAACTGGACTAGAGCCCTTCAGGTACTGTTTGCGTTCCTTTCTCTCATCTTAGTTCCAATCATCATCTTATCTTTTCCGAGGACTTAAACATGGCTCTGTCATGAACGTCTAGCTTACATTGTTGAGTCATATATTTATTGTGTTTCTGTTTCTCTGGGATCTACGTGCAGCGACTTCATGAAAACAGCAAAAAGATTGACAATTCTGACCGATTCAGGCAGCAAAGAGCTTTAAAAAGTTAAAGGTGAGAGCTTGCTATACCTTCACTTAGTGACCCCTTTTGGACCCTATGGGGTTAAATTTATACTTTGATATTTGTAGTATGATCTACTTGACCTTTCTATGTACTATCAAAGCGGTGACCAAGAAGGGCTTTCTTTTCTTTTTGTTATTTTTTTTAGAGTTTTTGGGTATTGCAATTGTTTTTCTAGGCGACTCAATCTGTTTTATCGGATATTAACATGGAAAAGATGCATCAATTGAAATCAAAGAGGTACTCTCAGCGTTTGTTCTTAACGTGGTGAGGCATGAGATGTAAGAAGAAGTTGAAGGGCACAGATTTGGGAGCGGCTGAATCTTTTTATCAACACAGGCATCTTCGTTTTCTTCTTAAAGTCTACATGTCCCAACAAATAATGGTCCCATCTCATGTAAACTATAGTTTGCGACATTATAATTATTATCATAATCATTAGCCAAGATTTTCTGCAATGCCCTTTTACTTTTCAGCACTGTGCTCTCCACTGCTGTGTGTCTGTGTCTCCACGACCACCTTCCTGCTCTGTGAAAGTTAACTATGATTATTCATGACCAGGCCATGCCATCTGGTTAGCGACATAGTCAATCTACAAAAGCCATATATGTTCGGAAATTTGTACAAGGACGAATTTGATTGAAAATATTTAAACTTTTGGCTCTGACTGTTTACTCATAGTTCAGGTTGCTGACTTTCAACTATATGACCTTATACTTAGGATCAAACCGAAACCTTTAAATGGACATGGGATGGGGGAGGTAGTAAGTTACAGAACAGAGTATATGTATTATTCTAAGATAAGAAATGTGTGATCATAGTATAATACTATATTTAACAAAGCAACCCATCACCAAAAATTAAATAAATAAATAAGCAGCAACCCCACTAGAGTTGAGGGTATCTAGGAGCTTTGGGATCTGAAAGTCCAGAAAACATGGTGGGGGCGGTCTCCAGTCCATGGATCAATAGTAGGGGAATGCTCACGTGTTCCCAAGAAGAAATTTGCAAAATCAAGTTGTGACATTTGATGAGCTACTACTTTACATGAGGGGGTGTTGAAGTTGAAGAGAAAGTCCACGCGAGCCGTCGGAGATAGAGACGGCCTTGCCATTTGCCCAACTAATAAATCTCTGGTTTTTCAGGAGTCACAAGCAAAAGTCACACGTGGGGCTGTGTGGGACCAACGTTGAAAAAATGAAACAAGAGGTTCACGTGCAAGCAGAGCGCCAACTGGAGAGCAAGGCTTCTCCATTTCCCTTCCATTTCCCTTACCGTCCACTTTTTTCCACTTCTTTATTCTCACCGTTAGATTAATTCTAAATGGTTGAAATTCAATATCATATAAAAAGTGTATATATATATATAATATTTTAATAAGAGTATAAAGATATGAACTAGTTATATCAAATTTTAATGATTTAAATTTTTTTATATACATTTTTTGTTATTTAATATTATAATAATATTTTTATAGGATATTGAATCTCAACTATTCAGAGTTAATATAACGATGGAGGTAAAAAAGTGGAGAGAAGTAGACGGTAAGAGAAATGGAGAGGCCTTTCTCCCCGCCAACTGAGTCGCCGTTTTGATGGCTGGGCCTCTTTGAATACCTTCTCAATTTCTCTCTCACGCGCCTTCTGCCTCTCTTCCCATCCTTCCCTAACGACCTCTTGCCTCTTTATTTCTTTGGGCCGCCAAAGAGTTACGAGGAAAGGAAGATTTGCGAAGCGGTAACGTTCAATGATCTTAAAAGAATACCACTCTGGTCCCTATTATAAGTCTCTTTTACCTAAATCCCACATACCAAGAAAAAGTAGTTAACCCAATGATTATAAGGTAAATTTCCAACTATACCCTCATTTATGAATATGTACTTTTCAACTTTTTCTTCTTTATCTCTCTTCAAATTATTTCTTTATGGGTATAATAAATAGGGGCAAAGTTGTCATAAACTCATTTATGTACTGAAAGTAGACTTATAAATAGGACCAAATTTTTTGATCAAGAAGGACTTATAATAGGGACCAGAGTGGTAATAACTACTGATTGGGTGGCGAGAATCTTGTCCTCAATTAATTAGTATGATATTAAAATTATAATTTATAGATTGCGTGATTTGATATCATTGTAACATTATAAGGTCACGGCATTTGTTTTAGCTTCAACTTTTTAGAGGTGTTTTTATAATTTACGAGGTAAATATAGAAGAAGAGGTTTGCCTCAACATGCGGAGAAAAAATTTTTTAAACTATGGTTTGGGGGTTTCTTAAACAGACACTTAGAGTGTGTTTGGATTAGATTTTAGAGAATAGCTTATAAAGAAAAAATGATTTTAGAGAATAGAGAGAGAGAGAGGGGCACGGGGCTCACCAAAATGAAAAGTGAAAAACTTCAGTTTGTCCAAAATCATGGCTTTAGGTAAAAACAGGATTTTCAGTGTTTTTATTAGTGTTCGCGGGGGTGTTTTTGGGTGGGGGGGGGGGGGGGTTGTGGTTTTGGGCAAAATCAATGCCAAAAGCACCTTTTTTTTTTTTGCTTTCCAAACACACTTGTACTTGAAACCAACGATTTCTCGTCTCTTAGCATGTCTGGTTTGAAGTGACTTATTTTTATTTAGATTTATAGAATCTTAAAATTAAAAAAAAAAATTAGATTAGGTAAAGTGATGAGTGTTTGGATTGACGATTGGATAAGTGATGTATGTAAAAGTGAAAGATGTTTGGTTTGGTTTTTGCATAAGTAGCTTTTGTGTTATTTAAGAGAGAAAAAATTATGAAAAATGAAAAAATGAAGGACTAATTGTGGAAAAAGAACTCATTGGTAACTTAATTGCCAAATGGGACCTAGGAAGATATCTGCACACGGAGGGATTTTTTCACAATTTTTCCAAAAATTAACTTTGAAAATTTGGCAATGGTACAATTTTAAATAAAATGCTTAAGAATTATGATCATCATTACAAACAATGCAAAAGGCACATATAAAGATAATTGTTTCCACCTCATTCTCATTTGTTAAAGTGCATTCTTAGTGATAAATTGATCCAAACCAATATCAACTGTATTATTCTCATTATTTGCTTATTATTATTGATGAGAAATACTTACATATACACTGAGAATATCACGTCATCTATACTCTAACTAATTAAAATATAACAGCTAACCTAATTTTAATCCTAGTTGTCCCTTTATTTTTTTCTGAAAGAAAAAAGAAAAATAAAACCCCTACACTGACCCCACGCGCCATGCCCTTCATCCCCAATACCCTCCCTGCCAAGGTATTAAAACCCGGACCGGGTATTGAACCGGTCGGGGTACTGGGTTAAGGGTCAGTGGGTCAGACCGGGACCAAACCGGAGCTAAACCGGGACCAAACCGGTGAGAAATTGAAAATTTTAGACTTATAGTATAAAATTTTAAAGGAAAAATCAAAATTTTTTTTTTTTAAAATAAGCAACCCGGACCGGACCGGGAACCAGACCGGTTTACCGGCCAGTTCCAGGGCTGGACCGGCCGGTCCGGTCCGGGTTAATGAACATGGCTCCCTGCACATCGACCTCTCCTTCCTCTCCATCTTCTTCTTCACTCTTTTAACAAGATCTCAAAACTTCTCAAGAGGTGAACACATAATAATATATTATTAAAACAATAAGAATACACAGGGAAACTGATTTTATAACAACCATTGAAAGATTTATATGGAGAATCATATGGATAAGAATACATAGGTGAACCCGAATTCTACAGATAGGTGTAATCTAAAATTCAAAAGGATATTTTCGCTACTCGAATATCTTAAATTCCATTATATTTCAAGATGCCTTCGAATGGCCATGCGGTGACCATCGTCGTTCTGCTTCTGCCCATCAAGCTTCATTGCAGCACACTAAAAAAAAACACTCTGAATCTGTCCTCCATGACCATCACCAATCAAGCCTCGTCTCCTTCAATGCAACACGCCGTCGTTGTTTGAGTTGGGATTTTGTGGTGTGCGATTTTGCAGAACTTTAAGGGCTCCCATCACCCAAACAAACACACACTCTGTCTATGAAAAATGAGGGAGCATCATGGAATACAAAGTTATCGACATATAATAATAGAGGCTTTTAGTACTTTCAAGCTTCTTGGTAGTGCAAGACAATGCATGCCCAACACGAGAGCCAATTATTTTTTAAACACGAACAAGCAAAACCAGGGAGCTCATTTTATGCTCATCATTTGGATGAGCAAAAATATGCTCATCACCCATATTCACCGTTAGATTGATTTTGATCGGTACAAATTTAATATAACTTAATTTTTATATTTTAAATAAATTTTTATTTTACTATATGCAGAATTAAAAATAAAGATAATCTTATAATTATCACTTCTCATAAAAATACACTTATCATTTAAAAAATCACAAATTAAAAATTTTAAATTTGAACCATTCAGATCAAAATTTAAACGGTTGAGATCTCATCACAGTGATGAGAAATCAGTTGCTCATCACTTTGATGAGCATGGAATGTGAACCCGGTAAAACTATGGTCATTTTGACAGTACTTCCTATTCATAAAACATAGTTATTGCGTACTCAAGAATTAAAGTATCTTACCAACAAGTGCCTGCTGCAGCGGTAAGGCAACTGACACTCCCCTAGACAGATGAGAGTTCAAACCTAGGAGAAGCACTTGTTGGGAGGGGGAACCCACCCTTGGTGCAAAGCACCTTATAGGGGTGTGCCTAAAAATATCCCCCGCTCCGAATTAGTAGGTTTCCCTGGGTTACCTGGTCTAATGTTAGAAGGCCAGGGACTCAGGAAAAGGCGCCAAATACCGGGGGGAGTCCGGATTAGAGGGCCAAAAGGCCCTGTTTGCCTGTTGTCACCAAAAAAAAAAAAAAAGAATTAAAGCATCTTATATAATCGACGCAGGAGCAGAAGCCCTCGAGACATCGTCAAGATGTAAACGGACCCAGAAAATGAGGGGGATACCCATAAATCACATACAGGAGGCAAAACTTCAAACAATGAACAGAGCTTAGTATCTAAGGAACGGGAAGAATAGAGACAAATCGAAACGAAAATACACTGTACATAAATTTGATGCACAGGCCCTTGCGGACCTAGAACGGGGTTACATTAGCCACGGTCCACCTATTCATACCTGTAACAAACAAAATTTACCGCTATTCCATCTCACTCCAGAACAGCAACCTCTTGATCAACCCTCCAGTAATTTGCGTCATTGAATTCCTTCATTCCGGGCCCGCCCTCTTCAGAGTTATCCTTTTTTGGCACATTTGGGACAACATTTCTTTTCAATGGTCCTGCTTCCCCGACTATTCCTTCTTTGAGAGCTTGTTCCATAGCTTTCTCAGTACCTTCTAATTCCACACCAACAAATTCAACATCCTCTTCAAAAAGGGAGGGTACTGCAGCTAATCTTTGACTCAAGTCCCCTTCCTGCACACTTGAATCTCTAGTAGTTGGCGAACCATTTGCAGGTGCGGATTCCCCATTTGAAGGTGAACGAGAATTGGGGCTGCCTAATTGAGATTTAGTGGATAGATTGCCATCAGAATCATCGTGATCAACAAAGGGATTTGTGCTTGAACCAGGAACTCGCATATCTGATGGTTCAGCCCGCCCCATCCAGTCAGGTAATGGCGTATCCCCAAACAGGTCCTCGTTTTCAGATGCCTCAAACCTGAAAAATCCTATATCATGTGCGGCACCTGCTTTCTCACTTCCCAAGTTTAGAGTTCCACCATTCATTGATTTGCCGTCACTTAATCCACTGAAGAAGTTTGTACTCAAGTTAGAGGAGTCATTTATGGTATTTCTGCTTTCAGTCAATTCCTCTCCCTCCCCTACCACTACCTCATCATCACTATTGTTGTTACCACCATTTGTAGCTCCATTCAAGTTAATCTCCTCCATCATCTCAGATGATAGCGTTCCCCCAGTTGCATTACCATTTCTGTCATCTTGGAATGTAAACCAGTTGGAGTTTGTAAAAAGGCTACTGCATATTAAAAAAAAAAAATACAAGAAGCCCTCTTACTTCCATGTCAAAATCAAAATTTATAAAGAAATACTAACAGAGACCCTAAGCTTCATTGCCTATAATTATCCAGTAAAATGATTGGGGGAAACAGAGCATCATAAAACAATAGAACTCAACACAAATACTGTTGAAATGCAAGTGCGTGTTTAAACATCCAGAAACACAATGGTAGAGTGTATACAATTGTATAGTTTCAGTGACATTGACATAGAATAAATGGAAAAGTTAAATTTTGATGATAGTTTCAGTGTATACAACATGTTGATGATACTCAAGTGTGATGGAAAACCTTATATCAAAAGCTAATTATAAAGATGGGGGAACCAACTCACTTAAGTATCCCATACACCATCCCATACTACTTCACGAGACTCAGGTATTTCATACTAACTAGGTCTCCAATCAACATGTTGCGCTCAACAACACTTTCACTCAACTTCTGCATCAGTTAGAGCCCTTTTAGGTGGCCCTTTCTAGAATTACTGACTATCAGCTTCAATGCCAATTGATAAGTACCCAATTGGGATGAAAGCCCTCCCCCGAAAACTAGTTATTAAGGGGGAAGGACTAGCCTACTAAACTACTCATAAAACATCTTATAATATTTGATGTGGGATTTAGGCATTCCACATAAGAAAAACTTAGGCAAAGAATGGAAACTCCTGCTTGATGATTTATAAACATTTAGACAAACAAAAAAGGCTAATAGTATACTGTTTTCCGTATCAAAATCTGCATTTCCTTCTTTTATATTTGCATTTAAAGAATGTCCATTTCTCAAGATTATCTGATTTCACCCTCCACTATTCTTTGTCATTGTCTTGGGAAGAGCAAAATAATTTAAGGAAAGAGGGGATGCAAGTGGAAGATGAAGCATGCAAGAAAACTTTGAAAAGATATGAACTCGACAAAGTAGACAATGTATTGGTCAATTAATCATTAACTAGATTGAATTCCTCTCAACATAAATAACTAGTCATACACATATTAAAGACTGACCTTCCTTGATCGTCACCAAGTCTTAGAGACGATATAACTACTTCAGCAGAATCATCATCAAAGTACACATTCTGCATTTTATGCAACAAATTTATCAACGCATCAGCATATCTTAAGAAAATAGCAGAAGGCCACAACATAGTTTGGTTTATTTTACATGGGAATCATTCAAAGGAAGGGCAACTAATGCTCAAATGGTAAATTACAAATCACAGCACAAGTCAGCAATGTGCTTGACAGTTGCATGGATAGCAGGCCATAAAGAGCTTTAGTCACCCAATTTTCATAGGTGGTTGGCATTTTATTTTAGCCAAGCTGGCTCTTGTTTTCCCTAAAAATGGCAAGATCAGCCAAAGAAACTTACTTTAGTGACCAATAATCAAAGCCATTACCTCATCGTCTCGACTAAGCCCTCCATGGTCCTGAAACAAAGGCAATCAAAATATTAAAACGCAATATAGGTTTTCCTGTTCATACAACCCACCAATTAATAATGCCCAGTCCTGAAGGAAAAGCTGAAAAAAATGGGAGGATTCAAGAACGCACATACATGCACACAAATGTGCACATGCATGCACAGAGATTGGGGGGGGGGGGGACTACACACCTCTTCATTATCCTCATTTCCATAAATTTTGTATTTGAAAGCTTGACTCAAATTATTGGCTAATGCTGCAACATCGTAGTCTCTATTATGAAGGTCATCGCCATCACTATCCCTCATCCTATCTTGTAATGCAGTGGGGCGTCTGCACAAAGAAAGAAAAAAATAAGATAATGCCAAATAAGAAAGGATTCACAGCTTAAAAGGGAGCATATAACACAAATAGATGGCACAATTAAAGATCATTTGCACCAAGCCATAAAGAACCATAAATAAACATGCACCACATAAATACTAACTATTACAGCCCTATCCAAAGTATGTTGAGAAAAGTTGTATACAATACCCATCACTGAAGGCATAGCCCACCTCAACTTTAGGTTAAGAGCATTGGCCCTTGTCTTAAAATATTTAATTTATATAACCACAGAAAAATTTAACAAATATTACACTTCAAAACAATATTATTGCCCCTGCCAGTAACGCTTTTTGCAAAGCATTTGAGACACACAAGAGACTAGGGCTTACCCGCAAGCCCAGCGATGAACATTCTCAACCACATTACGCTCTTGTAGAACTGTAGCTTGCCATTCATTCCACTCATCGTTTTCCTGCACAAAAATAAAAGAAATCAAATTGTTGAAGTCTATTTAATAAGAGTTTACCCTATCTCAGTCCTTGTGTAAAGTATTCACCATGTAACTGCAAACTCATAAGCATAGTTTTCTGGTTAAACCAGATGGCCTATTATAGTTTTCTTAACATTGATAAACATCAAGGACTCACAAGCCACAATTCTCAAATTCCAAATACAGAAGAATATGGGCATTAGTGGAACAGTAAAAATTGTTGCCATATGATCTAAAGGTTATAGATTTAAATCCTGAAAACAATCTCTCCGCTTGCGGAGGTAAGGTTGCATACATCTGACCCTCCCAGACCTCACTTGGTGAGAGAACTGCACTGGGCCACCCTTATTTAGAAGAAAATGGGCTTTAGTGGAAGATCATTAGAGGTCATATGAAATGCAAAAAGTTAAGGCTACACAAGTTTTAAATCAAAATATCAAATTTGATAGTCATATTTTATGGATCCTACAGATTTACACGTGGAAAAATTTTCTTTCCTGCTTGTCATCGAAATTAAAAAAACATGACCTAAATTCAGCAGAGTTAAAGAATATATTATTAACCTGAAGAAAGGCCTGTATGCGGCTTTGTTTATGAGCCAAGTTAACAAGTTTGTTGGCAAATTGAGTGATATGTCCAGTGTTTCCCGCCCGTGGTGTCCGTTTGCCAGCAGCAGCTACTGTTGGCTGCAAGATCACCCAAGACTTCAGTTAAAACAGGTTATCAATGTGAGCACAATAATTGAAATGTAAAATATTATGAATTACATCCAATTAAGTTGCTCCTGCTTAAATATGATTTCATTCAAAAATAAAAGTCAAATATTATGCAAATTATGATGATTAGTTTCATATGTACTATTGAATATCTTATCAGCCAGTTATGGTTGTTTGCATCCCTAATTAAAGGTCTATTGATTGTGCCTTGATGGCCAACAGTGTGCAAGGTTGGCATTAAAGGGCCAAGATATGAAAACCCATCCATCACTTTGATGGCATCTGCTTACCTTGTCACCATCGCTATAAAAAACGGGATTTTTATCTGCTCGGAGAACTTCTCCAATTATGTCACACTCTTGAAGAAGGTAATCAACAACGTCATCAGTTTTGCTCTCCAAACATGATAGTATTATACTTTCTACATGATGGTGTAGTGCGTTATTGAATGGATATCTGTATTAGATAAACAAAAATAAGACAAGCGAAACCATTTAATCAATCAAGTTCAAAAATTTCTCCACAACAGAAATCAAGATTTTGCCAGGCATTGGCAACTTGACCAAACCCAATATCATTGGTCACTTACTCAAAGAAAAGATCAATAACTCGTCGAATGATTCTCGAGTTGACCAATTCTACTTCGGCCAATTCATTCCCAGCTTTCAAAAGTACCGCAATAAACTCAACTATCTGAAATAATTAGTAGATAAGTCAGAATAAATATATATATATATACAGACTTTTGTTTGACTGTCCATGAGCGGGAATATGAAATGATTAAATTACAACATACATTTAAAAAGGCAATCAAAATGCAACATAATTTACTGAAGACAGTCACGCATGACAAATTTACAATAAAATATAAAATTCTAACCTTTAATCGATGTTTCCCAAGCGGAGGCCTCAATTCTCCATATGTTGTAGGCAATACCTTTTCATCGGATGATACATGCAAAAGCTTAAGCAAGTCACCTGAAGAGAAAACAGTGAGATTTTGCACTGAAGAAATGGTGGCCATGTCATGCTTCGTACCTCCTATTACAGAATATTCATAACTCCTCACCACCAACCTAAGCCCCCTTTCCTTCAACCCAAAAAAAAAAAAAAACTCAATAACCCAAGGGAAAACGTATAAAAACTCAACAACATGGGGATAACACAGAAGAAACATGAATTAAATATTACCAAGTTTTTGAAGCATTGCACCAATAGTCTCTGGGTTAACAGGAACTGGGTCCTCATACATGTATTGACTACGGAAAGAATGAAAAAGGGGATACGAGCTTGCAGATCTTTTGGAATCCAGCAAAGAAATACAGAGAGAGAGAGAGCAAATGAGGCTAGACTTTGATTGTGAATATTCCAGAGCATGATCCAAAATTCTTGCCACAAAGCTGCATGTTAACAACAAATTAATAATTAATCCATAGTAAGTATTAAATAATTAAACAGTAGATTATAAAGCCTTGCACTACAGACCTTGGGCTTGAAAGTTTAATTGCTAGAGCAGATGAAGCATTTTGAGCTATTGTACACAATGTTTCAGCTGCATTAGCATGTACTTCAGGAGGACTCTGGTTCATTGAAAAGTTGTAACACAGATTACAACCAAAAGAAAAAAAAAAACACTTCAGGATTTAGAGCGCCTGTTTTTCCGGCCAAAGGGCATCTTATTTATACCATTTTCCTTGGTTTACAATAGTCGTAAGTTTGCCCATATCCATCAGTTGCTTAATCTTCTCATTTCCCCCAAAGTAGGTGATGATGCAATATACTATTTGTATATGCTTAATGAATCTACCTCTCAAACATATATTCTCTACAGATTTTCAATGCGATGATCCATTAAACTGAATGACAGAGAATTATAAACTGATAATTTTTTCTATTTTCTCTGGAAGATTTAGAATAGATGGACTCTCTATAGAACCTTGTTTTGTTCCTATAAGTCTTTCATGTGAACCAAGTAGGAGATATCAAAAACACCAGCCAGCATTAGTAGACATCCCTATCAGATCATGCTGTCAATCAGAGAAAACTCTTTAAATGGCCAGTCTCTAGCTAGTAGAACAACCCCAAATTCGGAAGCTTAGTTCCATATTAGCCCAGAGATTATGCCTGTTATTACTAAATAATAGGAGAAGTGTGGAATACAGGGTTAAATTAGTCTAACATTCATCATGTACTACCCAAAGAATAAATGTGTCTCTTACCTATAGTGAACATTACAATATGTACCTATGAAAGTTGTTCCGAAAGACATACAATATCTAAAGAAACCAGCACCAACAAGATGAACGACATACGATTAATAAATCAAACCTAGCTAGACTGCTAGATGAGTACAAATCTGGAAAGAATCTTCACTTACAGAAGGGCTTAATTTATCAACAATCATCTCTAGCAGGTTGCTCTCAACCAACCATTGTATCACATCTATAAAGTTGGAATACACATGGTCATCAGCACTTACTAATCGAACCAAAACCTGCGTAGAAAGCTTGTTTCAGAATCCATTCAACAACTGAGCAAAGATCACAGCATCGCTATAACTAGCACTGAAAGAAAAGCTTACCTCCATAATGGATGTAATTCCTATCAAATCAACCAGTTGCTGAAAAACATTCTGATGGGCCTGCAGAAAGTATGTTGAAGCGTAAACAAAAAATAAATTCATAAAAATACCACATATCGGACGCCTTAATTGGTTGTCTGATATCAACTAGAGATCATTTCACAACAAAGCGCGACAAAGGCAACACATATCTATACCCAGAGCTTTATTTCTCTCCTTAAAATAGTACACAAATAAAATTATTCAAATCGTAAAACAAAAGCATGCTCACTTACTTTAACATAATTCATAAGAGGCAGAGTTTTCCTAATCATTAGGCAAACAACAACCTGGAAAATGACATAGAAAGGCGCATCAATCTGGTGGTTTTATCTTAATAAGTTAAGAAGAGCTATGGCGATGGAAACTTCACTCAAAGAACTTTCAGCACCATCAAGAATACCTTGCTAAAGTACCCAGCCAACAAGGTGCTATGAGGACGGTTCGGCTCCAGGAAGGAGAATAGTAAGTTCAGTAACTGTTACAGGAAATGGAATAAGAAATCATTACATATATACCATTATTACACAACTTCAAGCTTGTAAAAAAACTATCATCAATCAAGTAAGTATATACCTCTTCTTCTTCCACCAAAGTTTTCAAAATATCATCAATTTCACATGTAAAAATCTCACAGGCGAAGAAAGGAAACCTAAATGGCAAATCAAATATCAGATTAAAATGGGGAGAAATATAATTTGGAACATCAAAATAAAGATTCAACCAATTTTCAGTTCAGAAGACTGCATACTTGAAGGCCCGCTTACTTTCAGCATCTTCTGGTGGTTCTTCAACAATATAGCGCAGCAATTGCTCAACCTGAGCTCTGTCCCTCAGACTAGAGGGGGAAAACATAGCCTTTAATTAATCATCTCTATTATCACATGTCCAGTTTGTGTATTATCTAATTACATTTTGGGTTAACAAGGTATGGAAAATGTAAATCATGTTTGTGCAGATAGAGAAAATGTGCACAACATACAAGTTAATGAGGCGACTGTTTAAAGCCTTGCATTCTTGAATTATTTCCTCTTCATCCAGAAGCTCTTCCAAAGTGAAATTCTCCTGGTCTAATATTGCCTCTACCTGTAAGGCACCAGAGGCACAAAATGTACTTCAGGAAACACAAAGCGGAAATAGGAAGTAGGTAGATAAGCTCTCTGAGCTTTAAGCCAGTTGAAGCTTTGATCATCAACAAGGCATCCTCTGTAAACTGGTCATCCACAGAAAGACCTTTAATTGTAAATTTTGCTCTCTAATATCAGTGACCCGTAGTTAAAGGAAACATGGCAACTTTAAAATTAAAAGCATGTTGTTACACACTGCCTTCGAATTCAGTTCAGATCAATATTAAAAGAAAGTTGAGTATATTTAATTGGAGCAAATCTCGCGACTTCTACATTGCATATTTTGCACTGGAATATCAAATAAAAGGGAACCATCGAAGCAAGTGCTTGAAAAGATGTTAATAACAGAAAGTATTCAGTAATTTGCCAAGAAGCATCAATGGCTTCTAATTCAGATCCTCCCAATATAGTAAGATAACCAAGCAGACTCAACCGAGAAAACAATGACTGAGGCAGAAAGGGGAAGTGGGGTACACCATCGACTGCTGTAGTTATAATTTATAAGAAAAGGCGTGACAACCCACGACAGTCAAGGTCGATCAGTGAAATGATACAATGATAATATGATTAACAAAGTGGAATAACAATTGATATAAATAAATTTAAAATAGGTGAATAAAAGTCGTTTGAAGAGGATAACTAACTGATGCTTAAATTTATGGGGATGGGGGGAAGACAAGACTGAACTAAGGTGTGAATAAGTAAAATAAACCTCCGACAGTGAATTAGCATGGTAACGAAGCTCAAATTAGGAGCAGAATAACTTACAGGAGAGGAGGCCGATAAAGAAGCGAGCTTCCAGAACATGTCAACGGAAAATATTAAAGAGAAACAAATTTAGCAGTGAGGGAAGCGAGAGCCCCCCTGGTGCGTAAACGCTTGAAAAAGCGGCAAATTTAGGTCAGGTCAGGGGCACATAAAACCAGAGGATTGGAGATAGGAAGGGAAACACGAATCCTAGTGGGCGCTGTGGAGGCTATAAACCCTAATTTGGTGGAAAAGAGATCCAAAAAGATGCCGGGCCGTGATGAAAGATAAGGAAAGGAAGAGAGGGAACCCCAAAAATAATCGGAGCTTCTAATCGCAAATGGAGGGGAGGCGCTACAAGGTACAAAACTACAAGCGATGTCCTGCAGGAGTGCCACAACAACCATCTCTCGTCACATAATGGATGCACGTGGTCTTCTTTTCTCTTATTTTTTCCTTTGGGTTACATGCGTGGTCTCCATTTTTTTCCTTTTGGGTTTCCATATGTGATCGATCTCCTGCATTTTTCGTGAGACCTTCGCGTCTTACATATATGGTCACGGAAAAACTAACCTAGTAACCTCGTTCCATGATTTCTTTTCGAGCTTTTTTAGGATTAAGAACGATGGTTAATTTCAATATATTTTGTTATTTAGCGTTAACTAGTCTGCTGTGCTACAACATTCAAGATTTCAAACTGCGGAGTGTTTTTTTTTTTTAGGTTTTAACTAACAGAAGCTCTTTTAGAACGTTAACATTATTTTTTTACAGCGAAGCAACGGATCTGATTTGAAAGTTAAAAAATTGGAGAATGAGGTATACCTGTCGACTGGGCACAATTACAAAATAATCCATATTGTGTATGGCTGAAAGTATGCATCTTTTTTATAAATTATGCTGTTAGTGTCATGTTTTAGGGTTTGATACTAAAAGTCTCTTTGAGTTAAAGTTCTAGAAGTATGTCGTCATAAATCAAGACAAAATTCTTATTGTATGTTCATCTCACAAATTACGTTGAAAAAATAATTTTTATTGTTAATCTAAACAGACACTAACAGAGTTAATTATTCAGGGTTAATTGTTAAAACTAGAACATAGTTTTTGTATCTTGTGCCGAAGCACTAACAGGGTTAATTGTCAAAACTAGAACATAGTCTTTGTTATCTTGTGCAGAAATGCAACGATAACTGGACCACACAAATCAGTCCAATGAGTAGAAGCCCATCCTGCAAACTTTAATACTCACCTGCTTCCCATCCGATACAATTTTAAGTGCGTGTTTGAAATGGTAATTGCAAAAATGATTTTTTTTTTTATGACTTTTTGTAATCTTATTTTTAGATAAAAGTTAGATTATATAATACGATTTATGTTTGAATTAACAGTAATAAGTACTTTTTTGAAACTGAAACTTATTTAGATTGACAGTAGCATAAATGACTTTTATAATAATGATGAGAGTAAAATGAAAAACTTAAAATAGTGAAGTTGGGAAATTTAACAATGCAAAAAATATATAATTTGATCAAATAATATTCATAACTAAAATTGGATCACATGTCCTGTACGATTTGATCTTTAATTGTGTCACGAATATTATTCATTTGGGTTGAAGATGACGCAGTGTAATTTGTCAAGAAAGGTTCTTTATCTAGACTATTATTATGTACATGACCTATATTCTCATTTTCAACTTACTCAAAATTAACATCAGTTGATGAATTTCTCCAAATAAAATCATGTATGACCATTGTTACGAAAACTAATGCCCCTTTTGCTAGCATGGAAGTAGGAGGGTGGGGAGTGGAAGTGGAACCTAGTATTTGTTTGTTTGGTATGACTGAAGTGACTTCCATAAAAAATGATGGAAGTGACTTCCATCAGGGACCCCAAAGAATTAGTTCCACTTCTGTGGAGAGTGAAATTTGCTGACCATTATACCCTCTAATATTTTATAAAATTCCCCTATCAGCCACTCCCTCTCTCTTCAACCATGATACAGGTATGACGACCACAATCCTTCTTCCCTCTACTAGTTTTCTTCCAACAACGACGGCAACGTCCTCTACAGCAACGGCAAACAACGACGATGGAGGGCCATTGAGAGGAGGAGGCGAAGAAACGGTGACAGATTGCTTCCCCCAGCAACGACGACAGAGAGTATTGCTCAGCGACGGAGATCAAGCAAATTTGTGGTCGAGATCTGGTGAAACGATTGGGCCTTTGGTTTGGTCGATTGGTTATGATTTTTAGCTTTATCTATGTTGCTTGGATTCCGCTTGTTCTTGGTTCGATTTCTCTGTTGCTTCAATTTCTCTATTGCTTCGATTTCTCTAAAAGTGCTGGTTCGATTTCTCCATGATTGCCGGCAATTTCTCTGTCACGGTCGCCGGTTCTATAGAGGTTGGTGGCGATTTGGGAGGTGGTTAATTTTTTTCCAATTGGGGTAAATTGGTCACTTCATATTTCAAATGAACGTATTCATTAAAAATTATATCATACTTCCATAGCCATACTAAATACGCTTTTATCCTCACTTCTAATTTTATTTCCACTTCCACTTCTATTTCCATTAAAAATTCTTCCACTATACCAAACAAGGCATTAAGAGTCAAAGCAACTTTTTTTCTTCACTTTCTCCATGCCCTACTTCTCTATACTCTTCTCCTTATTATCCTCTCTTTTCTTCATTATCACACAATTCAAACCAGTGATCCTTCTCAATACTTCGCCTTACCTATTATCCACCACAATCCTCAACCATCAAAAAATGGTTCAAAATTTCAAAGTCTTCATCTACAAACAAAACAAACCTTTCAACTATACAACCCAGGCTAAATCTCAATTATACACTTCAAAATAGCCACTTCATCGCTCAAAACGCAGAACAAGCTAACCTTCTCTTCATCCCTTTCTCTACTGGTCTTTCTTTGCGATCCCTTACTCGCTTCATCATAAACTTACAGACGGACTTACCATACTGGAACTGTGCCCTTAGCGCCGACCACTTCTTCTTGTACTATGACGGCCTTAGGCAAGACTCAAATCAGAACGTCATAGAGCCAAGGATTGGTGGTAAATTTTGGGTTTTTCCCATAAGCCTAAAGCTCAATTTGCTGTCTTTTCATCAATCGTGTGATTCATCTAAAAGCCCTGGTTGTCAATCGCGTGTATCGAACATGCCAAATTTAGGAGTAAGCTGCAATTGCGCAGTTGACTCTTTAATCGTGTGATTGGCCCATGAAGACGCCATGCCAAACATACGCTAACTCAGATCCATTTTTAACTCGCATATTTTTTTTTTTATATTATCATCCTCTATTTTTTGAGGTTTGTAGCTGCCTCTCATAATATAAGTGCCTTCTCTGGATCTTAAACTCGAGACCCAGAAGATTTAATGGAGTCTTATATTGCTAGATCAACTCTATATTGGTCAACTCATACCCCTTCTCTCATCCTTAATATAAGACATATATGAGGAGTTAATTTTAGTCTTAAATATAGGATAAAGTTTTCATATTTATCAACATTTTTATAATTCACCTAATTAAGGAGGAGAGAGAATGAGAGAATAGAGTAATATGACTGGGTCATTTAAGAAAATATATATCATATTAATTAACTCAACTGATTTTTTTATTCTAATCAAATCAAATAAGATAAATATATCTTATAAAAATACGACAACGGGAGGGTGTACCAATTCAACTGACCGGGAAAGTGACAACCGCCTAGATTTGAGCGCGTGTAGGAACCTAATTACTCGGGAAAACCGGTTCTGCGGCTTCGGTTAATTAATTAATTAATCTAATCAAACCATCACCCACCAGCTGAAAGCGTACTGCAGATTCAAGCCAAATCTCTTTTCTAATTTACTCTCTACCCCATTCTCTTCTTTGCAAAGCGGATCTCGATTGAGGATTGTTGGGAGCTACCCTTCTCTCCAAATTCTGGTACGACTCTATCTTGAAGAAAAATAATCTGAATCACGGGCGGTCCTGATTCTGTTTGGCTTGCTAGTTTTGACTTGAGATTGACAATTGGATTAAAAAAAGAAACTAAAGCTCTTTTTTTTGTGCGTATTTAGTTAACATTTTTACCATTATAACTTGGAATCCTGTCTTATCATATATGTCTATTTTTCTGACATTCGACAGAGGAACAATAATTAGATCATCGGCAATAGATTGGTTATTTATTGCATTTCATGACTCTGATCGGATTTGGTACATGTGAGAGATTTTGTGACTGCGAGAGAGTTATGAATTGAAGTTTGTGGAGGAGAGATGAGTGTGAGCCATGCTTCGGTTCATCCCGTTGAAGAGGTTCCGGTAACTGAAGGCGAAGGTGGTAACGCTCCCAGAGTCAGGATGAAGGATATCCAAGGTATGCCAGGCACGCCGGGTGGGCTAACCTTGCGAATCTCTCAGTTTATTTTCGCTGCTGCAGCACTGTCAATCATGGCTTCCACCAGTGATTTCCCTTCTGTCTCTGCTTTCTGGTAAACTTTCTCGAGCGTTATTTATTTCCTGATCTTATGGTGCTTTGACTATGATAGCTGTTATTCAAATCGTGAAACTTTCCCAATCCTGGCTCAAAAGTAACTCCAAACAGTGATTGTCCATGAAATTTTGAAGAGTTTAAATGGACCGCACGGAAGGGAAATAGTTTTGATCTGCTTCCTCATTGATTGAGCTAAATCTTCTTCTAGGCATCCTCTATTTTGTGAAGAGTTCAAATTGGTACATCACAACAAATGAAATCTCGAATTGTACTCTTTTTGCAAACAGCACAAATAAAACATTTTTTCCCTCAATCATGAAGCTTCGAGAACAACGCCTGTAAGCATGTCTGATAATTATAAACATGCAGGGGCCAAACGAGATTTTCTTATAGGATGCCTACTGTAGTGTATGCAGCATGATAATTTCAATCAGTTTATGGCATTGATGGATCTGCTTAGTTATTGACCGCATCCCAGTTTTTGTATGAGCTGAGACATTGGAATATGTTCAGATAAGCACCCCAGGGCCAAGGGTTCAATTGTGTTGTGTCTTGAAACTTAGTCAATCGTCTGGTATCATATCTTCGTTTCTTGGACAGCTGGATCAAACAATGTAATGATGATACATGATTAATATGAAATAGTGGTGTTCTAGAGAATTGCTTCTTAGCAAAGGGATTGGAAATAGTAGAGTAGTCTCGAGAAGATGAGTGATAAGGTCTGATAGACACGGCAAAAAAAAAAGATAAGGTCTGATAGAGATGGAATATTGCACAATCAAGATAGTGAAACAACTGTCCATTGACCTGGAATGGACTCTTATTTTGGCCAAAAACATTTGAATAACATTCCAAATCTTTTGACTTGTCTGATTTCTTGGATTAAATTATTTACTTCTATATAGCCTTGCATGTATTTGGGCACTTTGCTAATTGGACTCACTTGACTCTACTTGATTCCTTGTTGCCAGTACACCTCCTTTTTTGCAACTTTAGTGGTCTCTTTATTATGGAGTACGATGCCTTAACACTATTGAATGAATGCTCAAGCAATAAAAAATAGAATTATGAAAGTAGATGTGTGCTCCGGTTGACTCATTACAATACCACTTCTGTTGTCCATCACAATGTCTCATATACAGTTGGGCTCTTCAAGTTTTGTTATGATAGCTTCCTCACTTAGATGGACTATATTGGGTGGCGTGTTTTGGTTGGTTAACATAATGAATATTCCCTCTCCTTAAGTCATACGCTGTATTTGAAATCAAGATTTTGTCTCATAAACAGTCTGAGAATGAAATAAAAAGATCTTGGTACTGAGCCCAAACATGTGGCTAATTCGCCTGAGATATGAAATCGAATTAAAATGCAAACCTTTCTTGTTCTAGTTGTTGAGTTACCGTGTGACATCAGGTTTCAGACTTGATCAATGTTTTTGGCTTCTGGTTTTATAGAGAACATACAATATACAATATTTAGGGTCATAAGTAGTGAAACTGGATCAATTTCTCCACCCTGCTTTTATCTTCTACCATTTTGATGTCGGACTGTTGTGGCATATACCTTTTTTCTTACAGTAATATCTGTGACATCTGATTGATTAAATCTTGAACTTGTTCTTGGTTCTTACTTATCTTTGCAGTTGATGATTTGTCCGTACTGTTTAGTAAAAGCATGCCATTAAAGATAAGTTGCAACATTTGTGTGGCATCATTCCTATTGATTCTCTTATTTTCTCCCAGTTACCTTGTTGCGGCTGCGGGCTTACAGAGTCTGTGGAGCTTCTCACTAGCTATTGTTGATGTGTATGCTCTCTTAGTGAGGCGGTCATTGCAGAACTATCGAGTTGTCACTCTCTTTGCAATTGGGGATGGAGTAAGATATTTTGTATGATTTATGCTGTATTATCCTGTTGGTTTGAGAAGAGCTATAGCCTGTGTGTATAATGCAGGTAACTTCCACGCTTGTATTTGCCGCAGCATGTGCCTCAGCAGGGATCACGGTGCTTATTGATAATGATCTTGATAGTTGTTCACGGAATCACTGTGTACAGTTTGAAGCTGCCACAGGCATGGCTTTCATTTGCTGGTTCACCACTGTCCCATCGTTTCTCCTCAACTTCTGGTCCATGGCATCATCCCAATGAATCATTTAACAATGACACACACACAAATCTGTAAAACTTGTAAAGTGTGGCAGTTTGTATAACATATATTTTGCCTTGTACATTTTGCACCTCATATTTTTTTTAGAGCTTGGCGGCCTTTGGATTTTGTGTACATTGGTACGTTTTGACATATGCATGCGAGCATGGGGAACGGCAGATCTGGGTCAATATAGATACTTTTAGTGGATGGCATTTTCTGTGGAAACTGTGGGTAAAGTGATCCCTTGTGGAGGGAGTTGTCACATGTTTACATGTCAAATAAATCCATGATTGAAAGCAAATTGGTGAGTCATCATTGTACTTTCCCTCCTGGATGGGCACTCTGTCTTGTCCGTGTGGGGCAAATTTTCTTCAGCAGTAGATGATTTCCAATTATTGTTCAGCCTCAGCTTGATCCTTGTCGAATGAGGTAAGCAAACAGAAATTATCTTGTGTAAAAATGTGAAATTGAAGGATACTAACTCCAGAGCGAACAGGTCATGTTCTTCTGAAATTGAGTGGGTATCTCATGAAGTGGTAATGTGCAGTATTATCACGTTCTTTCAAATTTTAAAAGAAACAACAAAAATATTGAAACACATGGTCACTCCCTCCACAATTCTACTACTTGAAGATCTCATTCTCATGTAATATACACCCGTTTGCTAGTGCTTCTCGGAGCTCAAAAGCTCTGTTTCCCAAATGATTGTTTGAAAGATTCTTTTGAGTCAATTCCTTTTATTTTCTTGCATTATCCAAAAAAACTAACGGGGCCTCTAAATCAAGGAACTAGTTAGATACGGAAAAGAAGAGACGACGCCATATAATTGAATGCGCCAGCAAATTGTACACCACGCTGCTCTTCAATTTCATAGATTGGAGTTTAATTTAACTTGAGCCAACTGTCGCGTTTTAACCCGACAAAATGGGACAACCAAAGGAATAAGGTATGGTGTAAACGCATAACATCAATCCTATAACGAGAAAAAAGGATGAAAAGCAAGCTCTACACAACCATGACAAGATCCTCAAGGACGCAAGACCTTCTCCAATGGACTAAACCTTTCAGATTGTCAGCTGCTCCAAGCTCTGCACGCTGTTCTCTGCCTCTGACTATCTCTCTCACGAATTTCAACTGGAGTTTTATCTTGCTGGCTGGCAGCACTGACCTTCGGTTAATCTTTCTTCTGGATGGCACCAGGTTCATCTTTTTGAACTGGTGGGGCGGCATTTACTGGAACAGCCTGCCTAATATTGACAGAAGGGGCAGCTTGTTCAGGAACGGGCTGCATCCCTTGATGGTAGAGTGCAGCTGGTGGAGGAAGTGGTGGTGCAGCAAACACAGGGACAGCCGTTCTTATAGACACTGGCGGTGCAATACCCTGGCAAGCTGATCCCATTTGTCGTATGGGAACATAAGGTGCTGCACCTACTGCAGGGAACTTCAAGGGACGGGAACATCGGTTTTCTAATGTGGATAACTGTGGTGGTGCCATGGAATTGTCATTGGCTGCTGCTGTTGCTGCAAGGGGAGGTCTGCTTGTAGGATTTCCATTCATTGTTGACAACACGTGCCTGTTTCGATGTGCAGTCCTCTGGCATATCAGAGGAAGAATCTTTGACGTAGTAGCTGGTGGAGGTTGGGCTTTTGTTGGCCTGGGATTTTGAATCTGAAAATTCCTTGGAAATGTAATTAGAGAATTAGAATTTGACATTGAGATCTTTTCCTTGTGACAATAGTTCAGTAAGGCCCTTGCTATTGTGATCTGTTCTAGTTCATCATTATTCTCGGGTTCAGAAGTGGAGCTTGCAGTTTCTCTAGCCACTGGCAAGAATGAAAAATACATCAGTCAATAGCTAATCATTTTGTGGGAGATGTCAGATCAAATAAATACTAGGAAGATGAAGACAGCCATTCATATTTTTGCAGGAGCAGGTCAAAATTATTCACCAAAATGGCCAAAATTACTGCAACATAATTGGTTAGGAATTATTTAGTACAGTTCAATTTTAACGCTGTTGTTTAACTCTCTATTCATAGGGCAAATTGATAGAGCTCTGTATATTCACAATAAAGAAATTCTTTTTTTGGTGGAATGAAAGAAATTATTTTGATATACAAAAGTAAGTTCGAAACTTACACTGTTTTAGAGATGACCAAGCCGCCATTGCTGCATTTTTCTCTGCTTGTTTCTTATTATTGGCAGGTGCACCTGTAAATTTTATTCCAGCCAGTTCTACAGTCCCAGTAAAAACAGGAAAATGTCCTAATCCTGACCTAAATGTTGTATATCGAGGCAATGGAGCCCCAACCCTTTGTGAAATTTCCTGCAAGAGATTCTTGTAGACTCCTGTATCATCCTGAAAAATAGCTTGTGGTAAGTATAATGAAGTAGAACTACCAACGAAGACACATTGAGTATTTTGGATACATGACAAAGGATCAGAAGGCAACACTACATTAAGAAAATATTTTGAATCAGCATACTCCAAGAATAGGCAAAAAAATAAAGTATATAATTGGGAGGCAAGAAGAAAGGTCAGAGTAAACATGGTAGAAAAAATCGGAACCCTAAACAATATACTGTGGTTCTCACACATTCTGCATTAGCCTTTAAAAGAGATGGGAAAATTCAAAAACTTGTAAAAAAATATAGATGAACTTACAGAGGCTGTTTAGCGATTAAGTCAGAGAGATGTTAGTCTTTTCTCTTTTTCTTTAATAAGATAAATTGGCACTAAAAGGGGTTGAGAAAGCATTAAGGAATCTGAACTAAAAGTTGACAGTGGTAAAAAATTCCCCAAGTTACTCTAGGGAATAGAAAGGTCAACCCCATTCAAGAAACAAATCTTGTTCTCACCAGATATCTTAGGTTCAAAACATATCTTCCTATTTAGAAACAGCAGTAATAAATTTCAAACAAAAACGAAGAACATGTTTGTAGTTATGACCAGCAGAGATCCAAAAATTCGGCTAGGAGCAATGATCAATAATTTGGCATAGATAAGAACTACAGTTTTTTCCCACGGTTATTTCGTTTTCTTCATTTTCTTATTAGCAAGTCATGCTACCAATACTCCAACAATTTAATGTGACTAGTCCTCTGACTCTGAATTTACCATCTATACTTGATATCCGTATGATCATGAATCATCATGACATCACCTTGATGGATAAGTGCATTTACCTTTACACATACGGAAATCAATCAAAATCTAGAAGATTCAAATACATTAGAAACGATTGCTGACTTGCAGAAATCGAATTGTGTTCTGGGAGAAATACCAACAACAGATATATATGCTGATGACTCTTTCAAAAGATGCACGTTATAGGCTACATATTTTCAGATGCTGGACATCAAATTATGATTTTGGGAAGAGAGGGGCACACAGAGCTAGTAAAAAATAGTCAGTGATTTACGAAGAAGTGGTTCCATTGCACCAACTAATAATCAAACCATGACATTACGCACAATCCCACTGCACAGCTAGAATGAAGCTAAGTATTTCAATGTCACAGTAACTAGTTAGAAAATCACAGTCTGTAAAACAGAAACAAAGAAGACTAGGAGCATTTCCACTATTTCCAGCCGTCGCAAAGCATAGCCGTTAAACTACCGCCAAGCAATGCCAGGGAAAAAAGGACATCAGGGGACTATAAAGCAAGACGCGGGATAGCGCAAGTTTCAGATCAACGCGTCCTTTATTCTAGAATAACAAGCTTGATTCATCGTGGAAGTTTACAAAGAGCACTCAGTTTCTTCCAAAATATTCGCTTATCAAATTAAATAACCACAACAAGCGAGGACAAAATGATTGAAGTAGCTGAGAAAAGCGAAAGCGAAAGTAAGGAAGCCATTGATAGCGAGAAAATGAGAGAAAAAACTGACCAAAATCCTAGCAGCCAGGGAGTGTGAGGGGCCACGGCTGGAGAGGGAACTGAGAGCAACCTCAGCGGTAGAGTGCTCGGCTTGCCGAAGGGTGGAATAGTAGTGATGGCTCTCGAAGATCTCACCGTTGAAGTTAACGGTGGCCTTGAACCTCGGCGCGTGATCGGGACCTTCCCGAAGGCACGTGTAGGAAGGGAGATTGAAGCAGCTCCGTTGGGCCAGCTCTTGAAGCTGGTTCTTGTACATTTCTGCTCCGCAAGCTCGGCACCTTCTCTTCCTCAAGCAAGTGGCTCGCTCAGGGAAATGGAAGCCTGAGCCAGATCAGATCAGCTGGTTCGTCAGACCGGCACTGTAAAGGTCCGAACGTTTCCTCTCTGTGGCGCAGCCGAAGAATCAGCACGGGGAAAAATCAAAGTTTGAATGGTTTATTAGGTGCAGAAATGGAGAGGTTCAAAGTGAGAAAATGAGACCGCATTAACAGCGGCCCCGCCTGAGAAGACGACGAAGAGGGAGGGAGGGGGGATTAATTTTCCCAATTGTTTTTATTTTTTTGCCAAACAACTGTTTTTATTAGTTAGTGTATGTTTGGATTCCCGGTGAAGAAGGAGGTTTTTTTACAGATGGGTTTTTTAAAAAATTAGATTGTAGTTATGATTTGTGTTTGGATTAACGATGACAGAAGTGACATTTTTCTCACTTTAAACCTGTTTGGATTAGTGTTTAAAAAACTCGTTTAGATGAGAAATGACTGAAAAAAAGTATGAATCTTATTAAATATCACATACACACATATATATATATATATATATATATATATATTAATTATATATATTATGATAATTGAAGTAAAAAAATATTAAAATTTTTTTATAAAATAAAAAAAGTGAAATTATTATTAAAAAATAAAAATACAATTACAGCTGTCATGGATTTAATATCTCCTCCAAGCTCCTTCATGCTTCGAGCGTCCATGAATGAATGATTGGGAAATTGAGATGAATGAATGAATTCACTTCGCTTCTTCATTGTGCATGCAATTCCGGAAAGATGAATGAATTAAAGTGTTAAATGGATTTGTGGAGGTGGGCTCATGGATATATTAGAAGAAGAGAATTGATGATGATGCCTCTACAATGAACGTTCGTTGGTGAACCAATTTCGGAGCTAGGTGCAGAAGCTATTTTTTGAAGCTTCTGAAAAAAGGAGCTTCTACAAGTGAAGCCCATCACTTTCAAAAACTTCCCCAAACACCTCCAGCTTCCACAACTGAACTGTTGAGGCTCTATTAGGCTTTTTTTTGTTGGGAAACGTGTTCCCAATCAGATCCTTAGTTTGCAGAGTTTTCCCTTGGGGAAACATTATTATATTACAAACTTATTTATTGCCTTTATTCTGACTTCTGAGTCAACCGAACGTTATTGTGTCCTCTAACTTTATTATTTAATATGAATCATATTGTCTCTTCTCAATTAAAAAAAAAAAAAGATGGGAGTTGGATACTCAAATATTGAGTAATTCAATATCATAGTTAAGTTTGGAACAAAGTAAAATGATAATTAAATTTGGCCAGAAAAATTGATAATTAAAAGACAATTACAACAGGCTAACAAGATTACTACAGTAAAACATATGATAAAGACACGTTGGAACAAAGCATAATGTGACTCCAGACTCTAATCTGTAATACAAAACTGAACCCACCACCTCACGCACTGGGCTGCTTTTGTGGATCTCTCTGAGCCTTGATCTATTCCCCCATCCACAAGCGGCCCTATATCCAGCCCAAAAGCTTATTTAAGCTCCCCTGCTTACATACTAACCAAAAAATTATACCATTCTGATCTTATTTGTAAGTCCTTTTTAACTAAGTTTCATATATCAAACAGAGATAGTTAACTTAATGATTATTGGGTAAATTTTCAATTATGCTTTCACTTATGAATGAGTACTTTTCAATTCTTTATCCTCTATCTATCTTTAAATCATTTCTTTATTGGTATAATAAATAGGCGCAAAATTGTCACAATCTCATTTACTACACTGAAACTGGACTTATAAATATGACTAATTTTTTTTATCAAAAAGACTTATAAATAAAACCAGAATGATATATATTAAACTATAAGTAGGTCCGAACTCTCACGTCAAATAAATTGCATTGTTTCGTAGTTTTCATGAACTATTAAGAGTGAGATTTGTTAGAATTTATAAACTTATTACTGGTTGATTGATTAATGCTGTAAATAGACTAGCTTCGTGGATTTTACAAATGGAAACTTTAAATTCAGTCTCCCATACTGCATTCATTTTTCTTTAAACAAACAAATAAACATGTCATTGGCCAACAAAAGGTGGAAGAGGGACATGCTTTTCTTATATTTATCATCGCGAATCCGGATAAAAACAAGCGTGGATGTACGTAATATGTCGCCCAGTGTAATCTGGGTCCCAATGCCACAAAACAGGCTCGTCAAATGTGGCGAACGTTTGATGGTTTATTTTAACGACGTTGGAGAGAGATCGTTGTTGGTTGTGGGTCAGTGATTGCAACATCTGAAACGGATATGTGAGTGCGCATTATTATTCAAAGCTTAAAGCTTGTCTTACCAAATATCCATGTGCTTTGGTGCAATGCAGGTTTTTAATCATGTGGCGACATGCATGAATGTTTCTGTCTTCAATTATAAATGCGTCTGTTTGACCAAGTCATGAATTATATACAAGTACTAAGCAGGGCCGAGGATTAATAGTAGTTCACAGCCGATAAAAAACAACTGCGCATGACTGTGTGCCCAAGGAAAAAACTTCTTGGTCCTCGTAAGATGTCTTTATATATGTCTCTGTTACTGAAAAGTGAAAAACTTAGTGCAGAAAGACAGCGAGATGCAAAGCTTAACCCGTGAGAAGGATTTAATTTAGCTCATTTTTCCACATGAAGAAGGTAATGTAGTCAAGGGTAACATGATAAGTGAGAAGAAAGGAAGAATAATTCAAATTCTCGAGATAAGGAAAAAATGTTGCAGAGAAAGGGACCTGACAAAAATTGTACTGAAAGTTGTCTTTGTTCCTTTTATAACACTGTATTTAGCATTTATATCCTATAATACGCACTTTATAAATTTTGCTTTGTAGTTCTCTGTGGAGTGTCATGATACGTACACTCAGACAAACTTTTAACCAGCAAGAGCGGTCTGTGAGTATGTTGATGGCGCCTTTTCTCTCTATTTCATCAGAGTAGGGTGCGGCGGTGTATGAAGATTGGAGATAACTCCTTGACCGAAGGTTTTCTTCTTTGCTTGGAGTATGGAGCCATGGAGGCCATCTTGCAACTAAGTATTTGTTTGGAGTAACGGTGGAGAATAGAGGTGTTCAAAATATCCCGGTTCCGATTGTCCCAGCCCAATCCTGAATATTTTATCTCGGGAATTTCTCGTCCCGATCGGGACCGGGATCTAAAAAACCCGGGACTGGGACTGGGATCACACCTTGTGATCCCAGGAATTCCTGGTCCCGGTTTTTTTTTCCTTTTTTCCTAAAAAAATAGGTTATTATTTTATTTTTGTATTTTTTACCCCCATAAATTAAGTTAGCATTTGATAAAATGTATATCACATATTTAGTTAGAGTTAAATCGTATATATCGTGATATAAATCCTAACTATATAATGTATAAAGATAATAACAAAAATGATGAATGTGATAATAATATTAATAATAATAAGTTATTTTTCAATTCTAACTCAATTTGTGTGATTTTTATAATCTTATTAGGTGTTAAATAATCACTTTAAACACTAGATTATAAAAAATTTAACTAATATAATTATATTATTAAGACTGGGAATTCCCGATCCCAGTCCCAGTTGTCTCGGGAATTTCCCGGGACCGGGACTGGGGCCGGGAATGACATCCCAGTCCCGGCCAATCCCGGGACGGGAACCGGGAATGGGTATTCCCGGTCCCGTCCCGGGATTTGAACACCCCTAGTGGAGAAAGAGTTTTTTTTTATATATATATATATTGGTGTTTGGAAAAGTCAAATAAAAAAAAAGTTAGATTGTAGATGTGATTTGTGTTTGGATTAGCAGTAACAGAAATGACTTTTTTTCTAGCCTTAAACATGTTTAGATGGGAAATGACTGAAAAGGGCATGAATCTTATTGAATACTATATATATATGAGCTGTATATATTGCAGGGTTATGGAAACTGGACCGGCCGGTCCGGCTTGAAAACCGGCGAACCGGCGGGTAGACCGGTTTGGTCCGGTTTCCAATTTAAAAAAAAAAATTATATATTTTTTAGAATTTCATACCAATAAGCCTAAAATTTTCAATTTCTCATCGGTTTAGTCCCGGTCTGACCCACTGACCCTTAATCCAATACCCCGACCGGTTCAATACCCGATCCGGATTTTAATACCTTGATATATTGTGATAATTAAAGTAAAAAAAAAATTAAAAATCTGATAAAATAAAAATGGTGAAATTATTATTAAAAAAGAAAAAAAAAAAGAAAAATACACGATTTCAAACCATGTAAACTATTAATAAGTTTTCTTTGAATACATGTTCTCATTGGGTCACCCAGCAGCTTCTGCTTTTTCGGTCGTACAGAAGCTTCTGAGAGGAGCTTCTCTCAGAAGCTCCTTTTTGGGAAACAGCCCAGAGAAAAAAAACGCCATCTCAAACGATGCTGGCTTGTCTCCACTGGATTTCTGGCAGCTTTTGTGTGTCAGATGGGCTTTTTTATTCCCTAACGTGTTCCCAAACAGACCCTTAATTAATTGTTGGGATGCTTGATGAAACTCAAGAGAGCTTGAAATTTGGGTGCAAAGAATATAATCTTGAGAGGTGACAAGGCAATACACCTGTGTCTAAATGAGGTTCCTGAAACACATGATGATTGAGCGGTGCTTTCAAAGATTAAAAACATGATTCGGCAGAACTGACAAACTGAGTTTCAAGTTATAGACAGGGAAAATAATCTTATAGCAGAATCTCTTGCAACCAGAGTTGCTGATGGGATTTTTAGGTGCTGCTTCTTAGTTTCTTGCTTTGTATTGCTTTTTATTTTCGGTGTATAGAAAAAAAAAATAGTCTCTAAGTATGTTTGATTTCATGTTGAAAATTACCAAACAAATTTATGAGTCTGACAAGGGAAAGAAGAAGTCAGTGCTCAGTCATGGAGAGGGTTTCCTAGCGTCGAGATTATATATTGGAGCCCCTTTATTAATTTCTATATTATTTAATTTTACCATATGCCGGGGTATCCTTTGATTCTTTCCAAGCCTAATATAATAAGAACACTGTCACTTCAGTGTTCTTCTCCCCCTTGAACTAAAGATAGTCACTTTAATTACTTATCAATCTGAATTGTTAAGAAAAATCCTGATAAAATATTACAACATTATTTCACCTAAAAGAAACACTCACCGACTGATATGTTTGTATTGTACGAGACGTTTAATTCATATGTCTTGTGGAATATACAAAAGTACATAGATAATGATACAGTACTGATATATACATTGATTTTATTTGAAAACCAAGTGGCGAAGGATAATACTCTCACTCTCCGTTTCTAATTATAAGATAAAATTAAATTTTTTAAAGAAATTAAGGAAGTTAATTAAATTACTTTAGAATATTTATATTTATATTTTTTCTTCAAACTAATTAGTTTGATTAATAAATTAATATATAATATAAGGATACATAACATATGATATGATTAAGTAGCTTTTTTAGCTTCCTTAGTTTCTTCAAAAAAAAGTCAACTTTGTCTTATACTACCTCCGATCTTAATTATAAGACAAAGTTGACTTTTTTTGAGAGATTAAGGAAACTAAATAAGCTACTTAATCATATCATATGTTATGCGTCCTTAGATTATATATTAATTTATTAGCTAAACTAATTAGTTTAAAGAAAAAATAAAAATATATATACTCTAAAGTAATTTAATTAACTTCCTTAATTTTTCTAAAAAAATAAATTTTATTTTATAATTAGAATCACCGTTAGTAATTAAGAAATGCAGATAATGGTTGATCGATGTTGTATTCAACTCCAGTGGCGTATGAACAAACATTGTGCCGAGAGGAAACCATTTGACGAATAAAATAATTCAGCCGTGATCTAGTTCATTGAAGGTAGTATTTTTTTTTTTTTTTAATGAGAAAGTGGCCAAGTGTAACTTGGAAATTACAATAATGCTTAAAATACGAAATTAGACCATAAAGTTGTGATCCTGAGCTAGGTAAGCTAGACAGTGAGGGGGGGATCAGACAGGACCACCAGTTCCTCGTGCACGTGGTGAGCATGTTTTGCTAAGGAATCAGCACATGTAAGACTGTCTCTCGTAGTCCAGTGGAATTGAAGGTAGTATTAATGTTGCCAGGTGCTGACAAAGCAAACTAGCTAGAAAATTAGAGCACTTAACTGAATGGAGCATTCACGAGGAAGCAGTGACACGTGGCATAGCATTACGGGTGATAATTCCCACGTATGTCCGTGGCAACGTTTTATGGAAAATGACTCGGAGCCAACACAGAAACCTCCCTTATCTACTCCACCAATGCTTCTTTCTGTCTAGTTGGAGACAAAATATCTTCTGCACATAAGTTCATCAGAATCACTGAACGAACTGACCAGGCCTGTTCCAATGATGACCCCATATATATCATAATGCAGTGTACGCGTAATTCTGATATATATGGTAAGGATTCAGTTTCCAAACTTGAACCAGAAAAACGAAAGTAGGAGACTCAACGGCAAATAAAAGCGAAAACCACAAACCCGTCTAAGGAATAAATTAAAAGTGATGAGAATGGAGAAAGATGAGTAGGTAGCTAGTCTTGAAAGCCAGTTTTGGCCCAAACAGAATTTCGGAGCCTTCTCAGATCTCGGCCTTTCAGAGTCCTCCCAATTCCTTCCTGCACCGACATGGAAGCCCTCCTGGTTTTGGCCAGAAACTCGTGTGGAGGCACCATCACATCTCCGACGTCCTCAACCACCTCTTCCCTCCCACGATTTTGCCTGTACTGCTTTCCCAGAATCTTGGACCAGTCTGGAATGTTCATTGGCAGAGACGATATCGATGGATCTGATCGCCCCACGGCGGTCTTTGACGACGGACATGGCTTGTTGGTCTCGTCATCAACCTCCTCGATGGCGACGGAGCTGTCCAGGTCAAGCTCCTGCAACTCCAACAACGCAGAATTATGGGATGGCGTAGTGCGCATCATGTTTGGGATGTCTGGTTTGGACAAAAAGGGATCACTTGGTGATCTCCCCAAGTACTTGTTACTACTACTACTACTAGTGTTGGCCATTTCCAGTCAAACTTAATTTCAGATCTCTATAGCGCTGGCTGTCGAGTAGTTTCTCGGTCTCTTCCTTATTGCCGCGTTAATGGCGTTCGTTCTAATTTGCCCAAACCCTGCCTTTTATTTGCTTTTATAAAGTTAGTCTTTGCTTTCCAAACATAACAGAAGAAAAAAAGCCTAAATATGAATAAATAGCTAGATAAAAAGGAGCTGTTTGCTTCTGGATTTGGATAAGGCTCCCCAATACATTCTTTCCACTCCTATTCTGAACTTGTCTTCACTACGTACGCTTTATGTATGTGTCCACTCAAAACTCGTGATATTTTAGACCCTAAAATATTGTTTTTTCAAAATAAATAAATTAAAAAATACTATTACATGCATATCTGTGTGTGTGTGTGTCGACAGCTGGCCATCCGTGTCATGAATGTAGTTCGTTGTGGATAAGATTAGTTCGATGTAGCGTTTTAAAAGACAAATGATCCATGACAGATCATTGGTTAGTTGACCGTGGGGCTCAGAAGAGTAGGTGTTTTTAGGGTTCCTGGAGGGAAGTGGCTGACAGATGGTGCATAGCCCTTTGACTAATTGGACATGGCCCACACATTAGTGTGGGGCGTTTAATTAGATTAAAGCAGCCTAATTATACATTCCTTCCTGTTGTGTCCATGTCAATTCAGCATGACCTCTTCCCCACCTTGCTTCTCATCTGTCCTCACTCCTTCGTTTCTTCTACATATATTCATATATTTACTCTCCCCTCGCCCCTTCACCACATATCTCTTTCTTTGTTTTGTTAGAAATATTATATTATTACATGTATATGTGCAGGCCACCTCGAATCAATTACAGGGATTTAGCAAACGTCATCAAATAATTAACTCTCTAATCTCTAGCTATCAGGTGACATATACAGATATAACTAGGAATATAACACTCCCTCCGCCCCTAAATAAAAGAGCCACTTGGGAAGCGGAGGAGTTCAAGGTTAATACTTAATACCCACTCCAGTTTATTAGCAATTAATTCTCTTTCCGACTTCCATGAAAATCGGCCAAAACCGAATGAATATATAGTTGCTGATGAGGAGGAGGAATGTTCTTACCCCTTCTATATTCGGACAGAGATAGACCTAAGAGAAGTAGATCGTCAGGTTACAGCAACAGGATCAACACGCAGAGAAAGCAGAAACAAATACAAGGATATATATAGACGTACATATGATAGAGTTGGATTTAGTGAGCGTTGGGCAAATTAGTGACTGTTTGGATTAACGGTGGAGAAGTGGTTTTTTTTTTTTCATCTGACTTTTGAAAAAGTAAGGTAGGATTAAAAGTGAAAATGTAAATGTGATTTGTGTTTGGATTAGCGGTGGCAGAAGTGACTTTTTTTTTCTAACCTTGAACCTGTTTGGATTAGAGTTTGAAAAGCCCGTTTATATGCAAAATGACTGAAAAGGGCATGGATGCTATTGAATATTAGGGGTGTTCAATTTTTTCCCGTCCCGACCTTCCCGTCCCGATCCCGAGCAAATCGGGACGGGAAAAAATCGGGATCGGGAAATTTCAATTCGGGATCGGGATCGGGATCGGTCTTTCCCGATCCCGAATATTTCCCGATCCCGAAATATATAATTTTTTTTTAAATTACCTCTTATCAATATCATGTGCTCACTGCTCAGTAGTGTCAAAAAAAAAAACCATTGTAAATCTGAATCGCTCTCGCTCGACTCTGTGTCTCCGTCTACTCTCACTCACGGTCTCAGCGTCTCTCACCCTCTCACGCTCACGGCTCAGACTCGACCTCGACCCAGACGGGAGACGGCCGTCGGCCAGACCCTTCCTTCCAGTTCGGTAGTTCGGTTCCCGCTTCAGGCTCTCTCGGCGTCGGCGTCAGGGTCGGCAACTTTCGAGCCCTAATTTGAGTAATTTCCTTCCCACTTCGGCGTCGGCGACGGTGGCAAATCTCCAATCTCGGCGTTGGCGACGGTGACCCTGGCTGAGGACCCTAATCTCGATCTCTCATCCCCTCCCTGTGCGACGGACGACGCTTCCGACGGTGGTCCTGGCGGCTGGCGCGCATCCCTCTCTGAATTTATTCTCCAAAGTCCAAATCCCCAATCTCCATATAAGTGGTAATTGACTAATTGTTCGTTTGAATTCTTTGATGTTCCTACGTTGTATGTTTTTGTAATCCAAATCATGTGATACTAATTGTAGTCCAAATCCCCAATCTCTGAATTTATTTTATATGTTTTTGTAAGTCTGTAAGCATCAAAGCATGTGATATTTGCTTATTTTTCTGAAAGTGGTGTTCCTACGTTGTGATATTTTTACTGGAAAGATTATTGGGAGTGGGGTTATTGATCCAAAAATAAATATGGAATCCTTTCCTTTGTCTCTTGTTTGAATCGGATGCTAAAGAATTTTGGGCTAATGACTTGGGCTATTTAATGTTTCTGAAATTCTGTTGTTTTATTTAATATTTGAATTCCCTTGCTCTTGGATCTGTGCCTCGGTGGATTTATTCCTTAGATGAAGTACTATTATACTAGTTACTTGTAAAGTGAGCTTGTAGCTTATCTGAAAAGAAACACTTAGTTGCTGGTTTGTTAGGAATATAATATGGCTGAGAAGAGAAAGAAACACTTTTACATGGTTTGTTACCATGGAATTGCTCTGTTACCATGGCTGAGAAGAGAAAGAAACACTTTTAGCAATATAATATGGTTGATAGGCTTATGTATATGTCTGTTTTAAGATTAATCTGATATGGATGACATGGGAAAATAAATGGATGCTGAAGGATATGTGTGATTCCCTTGTTTTCCTTCCTTTTATAGAAATAAATGGATGCTGAAGGATATATTGAAGTAAGTCAAGCAGAACTTAAAGATCCTTCTACACAAGGTAGTGAAGCTACTCATACAAATGAGGAGGAAAATGTCACAAGTGATACAAATGATGAAAAGGGAGATGAAGAAGTTCAAGGTCCAAGGAAGAAACACAAATCTTCAGTTTGGGATGCTTTTGAGAAGCTACCCATAGAACAATTTAAAGATGGACAACTTAGGGCCAAGTGCAAGTATTGCAACAAGCCACTTAAATGTGACCCTGTACTGCAAGGGACAAGTGGATTGTTGAAACATTTACAAACATGTATCAAAAATCCAAACAGACCGAACAAGGCTAAACAATCTTTGTTGGCATCTACTCTTGAAGGAAGTAGCAAAAAGCTAACTCATCATTTGTTCAATCAAGAAGAATGCAGATTGTCAATTGCAAAGTTTGTTATACTAGATAAAATGCCATTTCGAGTGGTAGACGGTGTGGGGTTTAAACTGATGATGATGAAGGTTGAACCTCGCCTTCAAATTCCTTCGAGGACGACAGTAACAAGGGATTGCTTGAGGTTTATATGCAAGAATCAATAAAATTGAAGAGGTATTTTAAAAGAACAAAAGTTCGTGTTTCCCTTACAACAGATACTTGGACTTCTTGTCAAAATGCCAACTATATGTGCTTGACTGCTCACTGGATTGATGAGGATTGGACATACCAGAAGCGAATCTTGAATTTCTGTATAATAGAAAACCATAAGGGTGAGACAATTGCAGCAACTTTGGAGAGATGTTTATTAGCTTGGAACATTGATAATGTCTATACAATTACGGTTGATAATGCTGCTTCAAATGACAATGCAGTGGCAAGATTGAAAGAAGTTTTAAGGCATTAGAATGGTTTAGTTTGTGATGGAGACTTCTTGCACTTGAGGTGTTGTGCACATATTTTGAACTTGATTGTTTTTGATGGTGTGAAGGAATTGCACAGCAGTGTTGAGGGCATTAGAAATGCCATTAAATATGTTAGATCTTCTCCTTCGAGTCTTAAAAGGTTCAAAGAGTTTGTTGAGAAAATGAAAATTGACTCAAAAAGCCTACTTACAATGGATTGCCCAACTAGGTGGAATTCAATTTACCTTATGTTGGAGAGTGCCATTAAATTCAGCACTGTTTTTGAAAGGATGATCGATGATGATAAAGATTACAAACCGTTCTTTGTAGAAAAAAATATAGTTGGTCCTCCTTCAAGAGTGGATTTTAAAAAAGCTGTGGAATTTGTTGAGTTTTTGAAAGTCTTCTATGACATGACTTTACAATTTTCAGGATCACTTCATGTTACCTCAAACGAATGCTTCCAACAGATAGCTGAAGTTTATGTTATCCTCAAAGATGCAGCCAATGATCATATGAGTTTGTTATCTAATATGGCTAAAAATATGTTGTCCAAGTATGAAAAGTATTGGGGAAATCTTGGTGACATTAATCCTTTGTTGATGATAGGGATTTTACTTGACCCTAGGTATAAAACAACATATTTGCAGTATGCTTTTGAGGCTATCTTTGAGGATGCTGCACAGTGTGAGGCAATGATCAAAATGGTCTTAAATGTTTTGTATCGTTTGTATGATCACTATGTAGTTGAGCCAGACACATCTCAATCTCAGATTGTTAACCAACCTCAGTCACAAGCATCGAGTCAAAGTCAAAGTACTACTACTAGTACTTCTACTCAGTCTCGCATATCTTTATTACGTCAAAGAATGCCTATAATGAGGCGGTTTATGGATCGATCTGAGGCTGATAATCAGCTAGATAAGTATGGAGAAGTGGATAAGTATCTTAAATCTGAGTTGACTGCATTAAAAGATGAAGAGTTTGATGTTTTGGCCTGGTGGAAAGAAAATAGTTCTAAATACAGAATCCTTTCATTGATTGCACGTGATGTGCTGGCCATACCTGTGTCCACCGTCTCTTCTAAATCTGCATTTAGTACGGGAGGTCGTGTCATTTTTGAATACAGAAGTTCTCTCTCACCAAAGACAGTTGAGGCGCTCATTTGTACGCAAAATTGGTTATCTTCATCTACTTCTGCTTTGTGTGATCAACTAAAAGAACTTCAAATTGATAACTTCAATGACACTATTGCTGTAGAACAAGGTAATATCTATTCTTTTGGTTTTTTAGTTCATTTCGTTTATTATTTATTAATTATTTGTAATTTTTGTTTCTTTTACTTGTGCTTTTCACAGCTGAATCGGTAACTTCAAGCATATCACATTCAGAGGAAGCGCTAGACAACTAATCAATGGTTAGTTTTCTTGTTGTTTCATTTAGTTTAATTTAATCTTATTAGTTGTCTGAAAATTAGGGAAATGGAATATGGCATTTTGCCTATCTATAACTTCAAGAATATCTGTTGCTCTTCAAGCATATGAGCATATCTGTTGCTACTTGCAGGTTTTGGGTTCCAATATCAGAAATTAATAATAAACCCACGTTCATTGCAGTTACTTCTGTAAGCTGCCCTTGTACACATAAATGTTTTACCACTTTTCTGCATTTGGAATATAGAAAATCACTCAATCAAAACATGTTGAAACTGGGCCCAAAATCCAGTTTCATAGCTCTGGACCGCAACACTTGATAATTGTGTTTCCTCTCTTATGAAAAACCATGGGTTGTTTTTTTTTTTGTTGCCAGAAAAAGTCATAGTTTGTATCCCTGGGCTCAATTGAGTTTAGAAGGTTTTTTTTTTGTTTGTATAATTTAGTTTTTAAGTTACATCCACCCCATCTATCGTATATAGTCTTTGATCCAAAAGACCCTTCTTCTTTTCATGTTGGAAGTGCGAATATGATTGCCTTCAATGGAAAATTACATGTATTTTAGTGGGAAAAACCAGAGAGATAGGGGTTGGTTTTGAATTTTAACAAAAAGACAAAAGAATACTAGTTGTATAGAACAGGGAAAGGAAGTCGGGTAATTCAATTTATTGTTCCACAAGTTTAAATGAGATATCCAATTCAAATTAGCATGCCTCAGTCAAAACGGCTGTTTTTTTTTTTGCCATTCCATTCCATTCCATTCCTTGCATTTATATGAAATTCTTCATTACTTTAGCTCTCATTGGACTTGCATTTTTATTTGCCATTCCATTCCTAGAGTTTTATATATTGTTTGGGAAGGTCATGAGGAGGAGAGCTACGAAGATATAAAAAATTATAATGGACATATATATGCAATTTGGTTTGACTACATTCTTTTAGATATGTACTGCATTGTTATAAATAACAATAACAATTTCTTGTATGATCTACAGTATCATGAAATGGTAGCAGAAACATTCTATTTGATGGCCATGGTGTATGTCGCTGGGACAATTAGAAAAAAGGGAAGAAGCTGAAGATTCATTCAGGAAGCATATTTTGTGGATGCTGAATTGACTTATATGTTTTATGATATTTAGTGAATTTGTGTTTTATGAATTGGCTTTGTTCATTATATATTTTTAGGCCTTTTCGGGATTGCAATTATATATATTAAGTGCTGCCCAGATTGCAATGGTGTGCATATTTGTTTCTTAGTTTTGAACGTTAAGTGCTGAAGATTCATACAGGGTGTTTTTTAGATCAGACCAAATCATGTTGTCTGATTGGCACAAAAAAAAATCATGTTGTCTGGAAATTCGGGAAATTCCCGATCCCGATTTCGGGATTTCCCGTCCCGTCGGGACGGGAAATTCTCGGGATCGGGAATGAAATCCCTTCCCGATCACTTCTCGGGATCGGGATCGGGATCGGGATTTCCCGATCCCGAACAGGCCTATTGAATATTATATATATATGATGTAAGAATATTTTGATTTTTGCAAGTGTATCTATGTCTTTTTAAATTATTTGCTGCAAAAAAATTACTGAAAATCATTCTGGTTTTCTTCATTCTTTTTTAGTAAATATTTTGATTTTTGCAAGTGTGTCTGTGTCTTTATAAATTATTGTCTGCAAGAAAATTACTTGCTGCCCAGGTCTGTATATATACTTGAAGTGAGGAAAATAAACAAAATTTAATTAAAATAACTGAAATTATAATTTAAAAAAATATACACCAAAGTATTTAACTAAAAATGGATAAATTGAAATTAATACTACAATGCATACATGAAGTGGATCATGATAGAATCATCTACCGCTAACAAGTTGGTCTCTGATCTTGTCACGAATATAATTCATTTGTGTTGAAGATAATCTACGGATAGTTGATATGGATGCTACATCAACTGGATCATTGTTACCTTCACCATGTATATTTCCTCGTTCAGCATCTTGAAAAGGCACATCTGTTTGGGAATTTCTTCGGATAAGATTATGTATGGCCATTGATGCACAAACTATGCGGATTTGTGTTTCAAAGCTATATGACTTCATTTCTCCCAATAGCTGAAACCTATTCTTCCAAACTCCAAACGTCCTTTCTATAGTGGTCCTCAAACTTAAATGATAATAATTGAACATCTCGTTGGGATTTGCAAATCCCTCGCGTCGCTTGAAATTTGGAAGGTGATAACGCTCACATCTATACGGACCAAGATATCCAACCGGTGTTGGATAGCCAGCGTCGACTAAATAATATTTTCCTAATAAATAGAAGGAAATTACCAGTGACTGTAAAATTATAGCAAACGTGAGGGAAGAAATACAAAGACACTCTGTAGGTGCAGGTGTTGAAGATATATCTTCAGGTGGATGGGGAAAATTCATGGATGGAGTAGAGATAGCCATTTGAAAAATACGAGCATCATGTGCAGTTCCTTCCCACCCTGTCAGCACAAAAGTGAAGCACATATCCCAATCACATACTGCCATAATATTTTGTGTTGGATATATCTTTCTCCCGATAAATCTCTCTTGCTCTGACTGACTAACCACACACATGATGTGAGTTCCATCAATTGCTCCTATTGCATCTTGGAAATATGGGTAATATCGCCGATCAGTGCATATTTTTGGGAGACAATGACGGAACTCAGGATCAAGCGGTTTAATAATTTTTGTCGCTAGATTGACACAAGCATTTAAAACTATATGGAAAATCCTACTAATAGTTTCTCCTGAATGTTGAAATTGTTCTTGTAGGATCCTATTTTCTTGTGCATGTCCAATGGTATATAAGAATATGGCAACCATTTGTTCAATTCCAATGTACCTTATTTTCCGTAAACTATGTTCTACCAATTTAGAGCACAAGAGAAAAAACACATGTTTTTCCACTCTGAAATTTTGATGACAAATTCCATCATGCCCTTCCAATACCTCTTGTACCTACTTTGCACCAGTTTGTTGACTAGTTCTACATGGCTCTTTACAAATATAAGGCACGAGATATTGAGCCATCAAGGCACCTACGTGTTCATACTCAATCATCTCTTCGTCTAAAAGAGATATGAGTCGTCTCCTTCTTTCTGCACGAGACGGTTGTACTTCCTCCGTACGCTCTGAAATATCTTCATTGCTCGAACCTGCCATAGACGATGTAACCTGTGTTTTGTCCAATATTGTTTGAAATAAAATACAATTAGAAGGCTGTGGAAGTACAACGTCATAACATGCGTTAATTTAGTAGCATTTATAACTAGCACAAAACATAGGTTTCAGGGGCATAAGGTTATATCATAACATATATAACATGCGTTGTCTAATCCAGGTACTATCATAACATACATAACATGCGTCACCTAACATAAGTACTATCATAACATACATAAGGTCTGGATATCGATATAACAACACATGACAAAGTTTTCAAAAGTAACACATAATTGAGTTCATGGCTTAGGGGCAATCTGAAGGTGTGCACTATTGTAAGCATGTTCCTGCAACCACTCTAGCAAGGCTTCTTTGTTTCCTTTCAACCCACAAAACATGTCACAAGGCATCTGGTGCATCATCATATTACAACAGCGGCGACGAAAGTCCCTATTACTAACAACTTCTGGAATTGTGAGTAACTCTGATACGACGTCACTCGCTAGTGCATCACCTGCGAACATCTTTCTTATATCCTGTAATCTATCCGTAGATGCATTAGCTATTCTACTAACAACGTCTGCTATTGTTTTGGAAGTGGTTGTTGGCCTCTTTTCCGATTTCTTGAACCCTGCATCCCTCTTCCTCTTCCCACTGCTACCAGAACCACTAGGTGCACTAGGTGTAGTGTTCGCTATCAACGTGATTCCTTCAAAATCACTAGTCACTCTTACACTTCCTCCTGCAGTAGGACCTTCAAGATCTTCCTCACTATCTCCCGATCCTTCTTCTAAGTCCATTGTAGGTCGGTAGACATCGTTTTCATCACCACCCACTGACATCTGTTGTCGTGCAGAAGATGGTGTGAACATGGTGCTGCCCGATACCATAACATCCTTAAATATAATCTCCAATTCTTTGGCATACTGAAGGCCTCTATACCTATACTTTGCATACTCTCTATTCTCCTGCATGGATATAATAATATGACAATACAATTAATAATAATAATCATCATCATATGACACAAAAATTCAACCATCTATAATAATGAAAATAATAACAACAACAGTAACAATAACAAGTTTTCACCTGAATTTTTCTCTCCCACCACTCATCTTCCGCAATAACCATATTCCTCGCTGCATTAAAAGCTATACCAGTCTCTCTCAAGAATAACTTCTCTCATGCTTTCCATTCTTTCCTCAGGCTATCAAACCTATTTTTAAGTTGCTTCTTGTCATATGATCGTCCAGATTTCTCATAAAATGCACACATAATGTATTTCCACTCGTCCTTCGTGAATGAAGATCCTTGACGTTCTTTCTTGTAGGTTTGATCAATGCATTCGTGGATGAAAATCCCTGTAGTACTTACATCCCACGTTGCTTTACATTTGTCCTTATTCATACTTGTATGTGAACTAAAAAGGAATTCATAGAAAAATATATACATTAAGGAATTACTTTGATATTGGTCATTTCTTATCTAAGGGTTTTGGAACAATATATATTATTAATACTCGATAATCTAAGGGTTTGATTTCTTTAAAATAAAATCAACATTAAATCACATGACTTGCTATGACAAACATGCAATCAATTGTAAGGATTCTTGAGATTCAACTCAAATTTAATGGGCACTGATATGTTTGATGTTAAGGTCTTGATGTTCAGAGATGTCATTATGTTTTCTGTTGCTGTGTTTTTAATATATCTTAATGCTATATTAGGGGGACAAAAGAGCAGGGTTGCATTTGCAAAGATAACTTTCAAGAAACCACACATAATATTGCTTGATGAACCTTCCAATCACATGGTACATTACAGCCTCTCCAATCTTTCCGTTTGTTTGATGCTTGTTGGTCACTTTTTCAGCCAAGGGAAAAAGGCAACTAGTTGCCTCTTATGTTTTGTTGTGGGCGAAATGTACTGATTATGGAGTGAGTTTTCACTCTTTTATCCTTTTAGCATTATTATTTATTCAGATGTGATAGGGTCTGAAGTTAAGAGATGGAATAAGCACAAGTTTATTGGAAGTATATATAAGATATTGATTCTTGGAAAGAAACTAATAAAATCCGGATTGTGACTTCTGGATTAAGTGAACATAACTTGTACAACCCAAAATTGATAAAAAATGTGTCATGTAGGACTTGGAAGCTGTTGAGGCGCTAATTCAAGGTCTTGTGATGTTCCAAGGTGACATTCTAATGGTATGTTTATGGAACTGTGTACTGTTAGAGATTTTATAGTTTTCATCAAGACTATGGTTTTAACTCAAATTTGCATTGAAAAAGCAAAAGAAATTCATAACCCAAAATGGTTAATTAGATTGGCAACATGCCCAATGGGAGTCCTCTCAAGAAGTGCAAATAGTGTCCAATAGCTTAACGTAAAGGAATGTTTACAAAATATATATAAAACCCATATAAAGTAGTCCAAGGTAGCTACTGCCTACTAGCAATAATAACCAGAAAACAAAAAATATCAAGCACTCCTTTCATCTAAGCAAAGTAATACAACCAAATGACAATCAAGTATCCTATCTACTTCCACAGTTGAACATTTGTATGTGATTTTCATGAAAGGAAACCAGTAAAATTCCTCTTGGTAGAAAGAATAGGTTCGCCAATCAATAGCCAAAAATTCATACATCAACCTCTAATGGCATTTACCTATTGATTTTAAAAATCCTCAATCACACCTAAATCATCTAAGGTTTTCATTTAGCATCAACAACAATTCACATCAATTCTCATTTAGCAAAGTTCATTTCTTGCATACTTGATAGATGCTGGCTGAAAATAAGGGATAGGAAAGATCTAAAACTTATATCCCATCCTTCTAAAACATCAGCAAATGTCTTATAAACAAAAATTTAAACACACATACACATATAGACATAGTTGCACAAATTTGACAGCACCTTATAGGGTCGTGCAGTTATGGATTAATCCCACACCAAAACGTGACAATCTTTTTGGTAATAATTAAAAATATGGTACCATCTACGCATGTATATCGTTCACAACCCCCGCAAAACAACCACAAACCAGCATCCAATGCTAAGGATTTGAGGATTGCCATTGCCAGCAGAAAGCAACACCAACAAAAAGACAATCTCATCTCTAAGAATGAATCAGTATTAAATATTTGGAAAAAGCCATTCTATCCAAGGCACTTCACCACATATGAGAGGTACGCTTGTTACTCTATACAACGTGAGCACTGCATCATCATATATTCCATTTGCTCTGGCCCCTCAAAATCAGCCATTATTCGGGGTCCAATTGTGCTATTAATACAAAACCATACATTCTCACAGATGAAATTCCTTTTAAAGCAATATCTAGGAATAAGACAATTATAGAGAGAATTGAAAAGGTTACCTCGGATCCCAACCTAAGTGCGTTCTGTTGAATTAGCTAAATATGAAAGTTCTTTTTAGTTTTGAGAATCATTCCCAGCAGTTCGGCATCCACACTCACAAGGCGCGCGCGCGCGCGCGCGCACACACAATGCAACAATACCTTTACTCTCTTTAACCTTAATATCAAAGAATTTGAAACCATACACATTTCTTAATTCATAAAAATAATTACACGCCAATAACAGAGGCAAGAAGTAAAGCACTAGTAATACACAGCAAATGATCATTACATGAGCATGCGTGAGGACGAGTGGAACCACATGCAACAAGTGAGGGAAACTTAAATGAAACAGAACCGAAACTCGCCATTTGTTCACAGACAGAGAAACGAATATGGCAACCAGTTGTTCACACACACTCAAAATATGGCAGACATGGGTTAGAAAACATTCAAAACTGAGGTCCATGATATTTACCCGACGCTGGCTGCCTATTCTGGACGAAGATATCACAGAGACACGGTGGGGAGATGAAGACACAAGAGCCATTCACTGCACACTATTCCGGTGATTTGCAGAATCTCTGATGACCTCTGTTCTCTATCCCAAGTCACGGATATGACCCTCCTGAATCTCGGTCTCACAGATCGACACAACACAGGCAAAGTTGAGCAAAATATTTCACTAGAACCAAGTGCATTCGCCGACCACCGTGAGACGCCGATGAGAAGAAAACTCAGATCAGCAGGAAATTCCAAACCACCGAAGGCAAGCCATGAGTTGAGTGATGATGCGAGACGCCGATGAGACCCGAGACGCCGACGAGACACAAGGAGATCTGGACGATGCTGTGACCCACGACGTCGACGGTTAGAGACGGAATCCTGGACGGAGCAGTTGGAAATTCTCTGATTCGAACAATAGCGACACCACCGGAACCTCTGATTGGAACTTCAGAAGGCTTTGGACATGCACAAAGCAACCATCTCTGATTCGAAATAATGAGGTCGTTCAGACAAAATAATGACAATATAATGCTTCCAACGGTCTGCCTGCGAGCATTAATTGAAGAGAGAGAGCAGAAGCACGGGAGACATTGAAAAAAGCCACAACCCAGAGCTTTTGAATTAAGTCACAGTATTATAAAAAGTGCATTGGAGACCACCGCTTTGCCAAACTCAGATATTGAAGCCATCGTGATTTTTCAACTGCAAACGCACGGTCACAGCTTGCTGCCGCTTTGCCAAACAGACCTTTACTAAACCTAGGTTTTAAATTTAGGTTTGTGTAACTCGAGACAAAACTCCTCTCACGCACTTATCTCGTAAATTGTAAAAGCTATTATCAAAATCTAATCCAAACACACGCTTATATTTGAAGCTTTCCGCACCTGTAACCTTGATGCATTTCGCAGCACGGATATCAAGATATCAAGATTTGGTGTGTTTGTGCTTTGGGGTGTCTTTTTCTTTATTTTTTTGCTATATTAACAAAACGAGTTATTATCATCAGTTAAAAATTTTATTATAACATTTACACTCTAAAGATATTTCTACAAATCAAAGAAATTAAAATTAAATAGTAAAACTATTTTTTTTGTGGCATTCCTTTTTTGCTAATTTCAAGGGAAAATTTCATTTAATTCCATTGTAGCAAATTTATTTCAATCAACTCTTAAAGAATTATAAAATTTTACGGTAGCCCATGATATACTGGTGACTGATCGCCGGAGTTCTTAGGACACTTGAACCTCTTTTCAAAAAAAAAATACAGTAAAGGTATTATTATCTTTTTATCCGTAAAACTTAATCTCATTTTGCTTTGCTCCTTGGAGATGCAACAAAATGTCAGAATTCTTTAAAACAAACTTGTTTTAGCGGTGGTTAAGTGAAATGTTCACAGATTTCAATTCTCATAAACTATTTGCATCCAAACAGGCACCGCGGGGCCCAATTTATTTGTTATGGTATAGGCATGACTGAGGCCCACTCATATACCGTGAAAAATTTCATGGGCTAAGGGATTGGGCTTCTACAACCAAATTGATAATGGAATTAAAAAAACCAAAAAAGTTAAGACGGACACTTCACTAATGGGGTTCTCAAAACCCTAGCCAATATATATTCCCTTCATTTCTGTCTTCAAGCTCGGAGACTGAAGCCCTAGCTCTTTCGAATCCGCAACAATGCCGCCGAAGTTGGACCCCTCACAAGTTGTCGACGTCTTCGTCCGAGTCACTGGCGGTGAGGTCGGTGCTGCGAGTTCACTAGCTCCTAAGATAGGCCCCCTTGGGTTGTCCCCCAAGAAGATCGGAGAAGATATTGCCAAAGAGACTGCCAAGGACTGGAAGGGATTGAGGGTCACCGTAAAGCTTACTGTCCAAAACCGTCAGGCAAAGGTGTCGGTGGTGCCCTCTGCGGCTGCGCTAGTTATCAAGGCCTTGAAAGAACCCGAGCGAGACCGGAAGAAAACCAAGAACATCAAGCACAATGGTAATATATCTCTCGACGATGTGATCGAGATCGCCCGAACTATGAGACCCAGGTCGATGGCCAAGGACCTCAGCGGGACTGTGAAGGAGATCCTGGGCACATGCGTCTCCGTTGGCTGCACGGTGGACGGGAAAGACCCGAAGGATTTGCAGCAGGAGATCACTGATGGGGATGTTGAAATCCCTCTGGATTGAGGTCTTCCTTTTAATTTTGGTTTGATTAGCACTTTTCTTCACATAAATTTCGAGGAACATTTGAAGTATGTGTTGAATTAAATATTTTGGGCGATTTAGATTATCTGGAGAGATTTTATGAGCTAAGCTAGACCAGGTTGCGTACAACTTTACAACGATGATAATCTATTTTGATGCAATTTTGTTTCTTTCCGTGATCAGAGTATTGCCCTGCTTGGTCGCCATTGTATGTTTGATTTATTCTGATAGAATTATGCGTTGGTTTCTGTCTCAGTTATACAATTTGCGAATCTGGTTGTGTTGGATAACTCAAAGTTCGTTGTAGATTGTTTCAGAAATTGGATTCATTTCCCCCATTGGTCCTCCCAATGAAGGGGAAGGGTGTAGTTGGTTATTTCTTTAATTACCATAATTTTGCTGGTAAACAGTTTTGTTATTGCTGTTCTTGTAGTATTTACGCTCCTTGTGCATCGTTCATTCCGTGTGGCTATCGCACAATAACTAGGCTTTCCCCTGGTGGTTTAATATGCGCCCCAATTTGCTTGGGTAGAGTGCCATTTGGATGATGAATTATTGGAAGAAATGACATTTAAGGTGAATAACATCTCTTCCAATTGGTCAAAGACTGGATCATTGGATTAACCTTGTACTTCAACATTTTTTTCCTATAAGAAAGTTAGTTTTTGACAGTGTTGAACGTTGAGCATTGTACTTTTTGTCAATTTCATGCCGTGAGAACATTTATAGATATAACGTTGTCTCTGTCTCTCTGATGAGATATATCGAGGTATAGGTTTATAGCATGATGTTAAGATGTTTGTCTGGCGCAATCTGTCCTAGTGTGAAGTCACTTCACTAGAAATCATTGGTCGTTTTACTTTCAATTTTTACATTCATTTTTCAGGAAGGTTATATCCAGTTTGTTTATCCTTTTTGTTCCCAATCTTCTGTTATATGTTGGGGGAGTTGATAATTATGCATTGCATTTCCAGATTTCCTCCCATTGGGTTATGAACAAAACTTGAATAGGGGGTTTGTTCGGATTAGACTAGATTTGGAGGTGACTGGCGTATCGCTTTCTGAAAAAACACATTTTACTCCCCACCACTTCAAGCTGAATTGCGAAATTGGTACATGGGCTTGCAAGCATGATAATACATTCCCGCGAAATATAGTTTCCCCTCGACGTTCTAGTTCCTGTTTCATGGGATGAGAGCTATCGTGTGATGGTTTTGACTTGATTATTTCCGCCCACCATGAGGTTGGCTCGATAATACTGACTAGAGTAGGGAATTCAGGCCGAGCCCGTCGAGGGCTGGGCCTATGATTTAGAGGCTGAAAATGGAAGCGGGCTTAAAAGGGTCGATCCTACAAGCCTGTTTAACTTTTTTTTAAAAAAAAATGGGCAGCAAGCATTGGTCAGAGGGTAGAGTTAACCTAACCTAACCCTTATATCAGAAATGCTCTCACACTGACTCAGACTTCATTTGAAGCTTCTCTTCTTTGATTTTTTTTTTCCTTTTTTTGCATGTATACGCCAAAATCCAAATCAAGTGTTATATTATTACTGACATTTGAAGCTTGTAGGCTTGTTTGATTGTGGCTGTGAACTTATTTAATTGATTATGAACATTAATTATGGTTTGGATTTAAGTTTTAGTGTTTGTGTTCTATTAAACTTGGATAATATTTATGTTTTAAATTAGTGTTGATGATATTTATATTTTAAATTAGGTATTTTAGTCTTTATGAGAATAAGAAGGAAAAAAAAATTAAACAGGCCAGAAGCCCATGGGTGTACTTTAAACGGGCCGGGCTGCTCTAAAAGGGTGCAGATTTGGACTCGTGTCTAAACAGGCCGGCCCGTTTAGGCCCGAGTCCATCACGTGCCGGCCCGTTTTCCCAGCACTAATACTGATGAAATTTGTTTTCTTTTTGTCGTCACGTCTGGGAGATCACCTTGTTGGAGTTGTTGGAGTCGGATTTGCTTTGCAAAATAAAAGTACTAAAATGAGTAAAATTGTAGTATATGAGTACATCCGAATCTGATTTAATTTAGGATTTTTCGTGACCGTCATTTTTACCCTTTTTTAATTATACACTTCCATTTTTGCCCCCGCTTTAAAGGAGTTTCGTCCTGACTTGCTTTTTGAAGCAGCTTTGCTGTTTATCTCATTTCCGTTGAGTTAGTACCCAAATCATACAACGTTTTGCCATTTCAGGTTCTCTTAACGCCATCAAGGATAAGGTACGAGATATTATGTTTTTCTTCCCATGGGGAAAAAACAGGGAGAGACGGATTGATATGATTTTTAAGCATAGGAACCTGTAAGGAAGTTGTATATGCTTTGCCAAATAGAAGTGTGCTGAAATGGGCTAAGGGGAGGTGATTGGGCGCCCCACTTTTTTTCTTTATTTTCTTGAATGAAGCTGGGTTCTTGAATCTTGAGACCCAACATCTCCCCCAAAAAAAAAAATGTAAATGGGGCGAATAAACCAGATGCTTTGATTGCTTGTTGTCCGAACTAGCCTTTGGGCTTGTGATTTGGGTTTGAATGAACTTTTATTAAAAAGTGAGTTTGAGATAAATTTATTTTGACAAGTAAAAGAACAAGAAATTACCTTACCCCACCCCAAGTGTGTCTTGGTGCCTGTTTGTTATTAGGGCTTTGTAGAAATGCTTTTATGGCATTTAAGATAAACATGTGAATGATATTTTATCTCGGCTTATAAAAAAGTGCTTAGAAAACAATTTTGTTTCTTTACTAAACAAGCAATCAGAGTCAAAAGTTACTTGTGTTGGAACTACTTATGTTTAATGAGGACATCCATGTTTTTATTTGGAAGCCATAGCCTGTGTTGCTTGCTAACCTCTCTCCCACTTGCATGCGTTCTCCTTCTGACTTCCTTCCATTTATTGACACACTTGCCTCTTTTGCAAGACATTGCATTCCCCCAATTTACTTATGTAAGCATAAAATCTCCCCTTCACCGTTAATGTGTTCCGTGTTAACTGAACGGAGCCTCATTCCTCAAATATAAGGTGTTACGACTGAGTGTTAGCAACAAATGAAGACAGCGATCGAATTGCTACTCTGTTCATCCACTGGAGGGCTCATATATTCTAATAAAAGAGGCGCAGCAGCGACTTTTATTCTTCCATGTCCTTTTCTCTGTAACGGAGTTGAGCCACGGCACTTAGAGGCGGCGCCTCATTATTTTAAACTGGACTGGCTAGTCCGAGTCAGACCATGAAGCCAACGTTGGCGCAGAGCGCAATGATTGATAAGCACAACAATATTAATGCTCTTTGATTTTTATGGACGTTAAAATAAATTGGAAGGCAGCCGCTGACCATCTGAAAAAATGGTCATCGCCTCGTCATCCGCAACACGTGGTGCTCTCTTGTCCACAACATCATATTCATTTACTGTTTGAAATTTCAAGCCCAAATGAAACTTGACGCAGTGGAAGTTGCAAGGGCTTTTTCACCTTTGAACCTTCAATCGTGTCAACTTTTTCCATCGCCATATCATTTTTCTCTTGTATTGTGCCTAAGTTTCTCACAATGAGCATCACACCACACCAATGCCTTCTTTGTTTGTTGCCCATGTCACTGCAGTGGTTGGAGACTAATTGCATATTTCTATTCCCGGCCACTAATTTGATACCATGTCCTTAGTAAGTCAACCTGTCATCCATCGCCACGTCCGATATTTAATCCTTGCAACTGCCTCATCAATCTTTAATCTTATTAATTATTGAATCATTTTGTATCTATTGATTCTTTTACTATTATTCGCACAGACCTCACATGAAGAATCTCAATCTTCTAATGCGAAAACTTCTTTGTGACAAAGCAAATTCATTTAATATACGGGTTTTAATCGTACAAATCAGATCACTGTTTTCTTTCCAAATGTGCAGAAAATCTTATGAGTCGAAGCTGCACAAAGTTTTTGTTCAGACGCACCTATAAAAGAGTTGAGTAATCAAAATAATATTCAGAAACCTTTGTTTCCCCCCCGAACATATACTCTAAATCCGATCAAATATTTAGCTATAACTATCCACAGTGAAACTCGTACTTCTCGAAATGATAGAGTACATATTAGTTAGGAACTTGAGTTTATTTAAAACCTAACTCCACACTCATTCCTGTCATAATATAATGAAGCTTTCCAGTCAAAATACTAACAGCGGGTTCGTGTGTTTTGACGGGCCATATGACTTTAGTTGCATCCAGATAAGTTCAACTGGCATGCCACCAAAAATAAACACGACAACTGCCTTTCCTCATTCTCTCATCAAACTAATAATTAGCCTACTGAAAACCACGTCGAACCTTTTTTTAATTATTTCTAAGGTACATGATTGTTATCGAAACTCGCAATAAATGTGGTCATATTTCCAAGCCAACTAATTTGGATCTTCAAAATCTTTAACAAGTTTTTTCTGCGATGAACGTATTTGTTCTGCTGTACTGGATCGTTGTTGAACGACTTGAACAGAACGGGAAGCATAGGTAAAAAGTATATTTAATAGAAACGCTATACAGACCGTTGTGTTTCTCACCCTTTTGTGATTCATGAGCATTAAAATGTTCAAAGTTGCTGGTTGAGTTATACCAACGTTTTTAGGCCATGTAGGACCATGGGAAAAGGCTGATCACTAAATTACAAGAGAAAAATTAAAGCATAAGGAGAGAGAGAGTACCATAATTGGATCAGTGGTGAGAACTGTTGAGGGCCTGAGCGGGGCCCATTGCTAGCGAAATCACGCTCATACGGACGGCGAAAGACTACGTTAACCTTAATCATGTCGTCGCCTTGGCATATATACAAAAAAAAAAAAATAAAAAAAATAATAATAATAATTAATCATCCCGTTTTCTTACGCACTTCACTCTCTCTCTCGTCCCGTAAATACCCCTTCTTCTCCATTCATCCCTCAATCAAGGGAACGAATACACAAGCAGCTCAGGCCTTGTGCTGTAGTTCAAACAAAAAATGGGGAAAGACGTTGAAGTTGCAGAGCAAAGAGAGATGACGGCGAAAGACTACCATGACCCGCCTCCGGTGGCGTTGTTCGATCCGGAAGAGATAACCAAGTGGTCACTATACAGAGCCGTCATAGCGGAGTTCATAGCAACCCTTCTCTTCCTCTACGTAACGGTGCTGACCATCATCGGGAACAAGAACCAGACTTCCGGCAACACCCCTGATGCCGCCTGCGACGGAGTTGGCGTACTTGGCATCGCCTGGGCCTTCGGTGGCATGATCTTCATCCTCGTTTACTGCACCGCCGGAATCTCTGGTAAAACCAACCACTGATCTTGCGTTTGACCACTCAATAAATATATATATATATAACGTAACATCACCCAGCGGACGTGAGACTTCATGTACAACACTGTATGATTGTTACTAATGTTGAGCTGCGTACATGATGCAGGAGGACACATAAACCCGGCGGTGACATTCGGGCTGTTCCTGGGAAGGAAGGTGTCGCTGATAAGGGCTGTGTTGTATATCTTAGCACAGATGGCGGGTGCTATCTGTGGGACTGGACTGGCCAAGGCCTTCCAGAAATCGTACTACGACAGGTATGGAGGTGGGGCTAATTTTGTTCAAGATGGTTACAGTAATGGTACGGCTTTGGGTGCTGAGATCATTGGTACCTTCGTTCTCGTCTACACTGTCTTCTCTGCCACTGATCCTAAACGGAACGCCAGAGACTCCCACGTTCCCGTATGCAACTCATCTCTCTCCCTTAACTGCTCCATCGATTTCTTTCACTTTTAATTTCTTATTGGCTAACTTTTGTTTTGATCCATTTTTGGTGTAAAATATTGAAAGGTCTTAGCACCACTGCCCATTGGATTCGCCGTCTTCATGGTTCACTTGGGTACCATCCCAGTTACCGGTACTGGCATTAACCCAGCGAGAAGTTTCGGCGCCGCTGTTATCTACAACAAGCACAAGATCTGGGATGATCAAGTAATTTTTCTGACTAGTAGTCCTTTTATTTCGAGGGAAAATTAAAGAACAAGTTTATATATTTGTGTGCTAGCTTAATTTTGTTGATTTGTGTGTGTTTTGTTGGTTTCAGTGGATATTCTGGGTTGGACCAGCAATTGGAGCTGCGGCGGCTGCATTCTATCACCAACACATTCTGAGAGCTACAGCCATAAAAGCTCTTAGTTCTTTCAGGAGCAACGCTTAATTAATTAAGCCAAAACGGTGTTTCCCTGAAAACAATGACTATTTGATCATTTGTAGGGAGGCATAAACGAACCAATGCATATGTGTTTCTTGGGGCCTCTTTTGCGTTTCTTTTGTTTTTGTTTCATGCTTTAGAGGAAACAGCCAGCAGCTAATTGTAGATAAACATGATGTCCAAGGTTGTATTTTGTCTGTCCCCCTCATCTTGTGCTTGAGCGTGGGTTCTCTAGAATTTTGGTTATAGATTCTCTATGTGAAATGGGGACAGAGAAATAAATATAAAATGTGGAGCCAAATATTCAAGGTGCGAACCCCATGTTTTATATTTATCCTTCTCTAATTTTGCAAAAGAAACCTATAATTAAGAATTTCAGAAGAACCAGACTCTATCCTTTCCCCATGTATGTATTCCTGGTGTTTACGTGTGTATGTCAATGCTACTCCTCAGTAATTTATTTTCCTTCTCTACTTGTTGCTGGTGTAGGTTAATATGCATTAATCTTTTTTCCATCTATTCCACAAGCGTTTTGAACCTTCTAATTCACTGAACAGCCCCAAAATTCGTCTGTGATTTGGGATGTGACACCCTGTTTGGGAATCTGTTTCTCTGCTTCATCTTTTATCCTGGGAGCAAGGGAACTATGCAATTAAATTAATGAAAGCAAAAGCCAAGCCACACACGTTACACCACACCCTCACCCTCCTAATTATGGCACGCATGTCTGTCACTTTTGGGGTGGGAACCAATAAATGATCTTCTTCACCGTATCTTGTGGCTTAGGGCATGTCCCATCACTTTGGTAAAGTATCGCTGTTGGCTAGCGACAATTAGTCTTCCATTATTGAGCATTGAGGGACCTTGGGCCCAGGACACATGCCCTCTCACACTTGTCACAATCCTATTGCTTATTTCTTAATCTTATAGGCTTTCGTTTCAAGAATTTTCCTGGCATGTTCTTTTTTTGTTTCAGTGACAATTTTTAGAGGCATTCTCTTAACTTAAATTATGATCTAATGATGTTGAGGAAGAAGTTACAATTTTCTTATATAAATATACTTATTTTAATATTATTAAATCACAGCCTAATGATTAATACCACTTAATTGAGGTTTAATTGGGTATGTTAGGGGATCCAAATTCATAAACTGATTCTTTCTCACCCGCACGCTGGGCTTTATAATAGTTCAGTCTTAGTGTTTGTTTATATGAATAAGTATTTTTGGGGTCCCAATCTCAAACAAGCATTTAATCGATCTGCCTGAATTTAAATTGTGTCATCAGGATGACAAAATTCCAGCGGCCTGCACTCTTGTTCATACAGGATCGCACACACATGTGGATAAGTATGAGGGCCAGAGGCAATGATTGATGGAATTCCGTCGGCGTGGGACCAAGTTTCATAGCCCTGGTTTTCTCTTTCTTTGATTTTTTTTGGTCCAGCATAGCCCTGGTTTTCATTTGGAAGCCTCTGGAAATAGGGGACAATCTAGAAGTTACATGATAAAACATATTAGGAGAAATATGTTTAATCACCAAAATAATACAAGTTATTTCTGGAATTATTCTGCAAGACCAAGGTCTTTTATGGAAAAAGGAAAAAATGTGTGATGACTAAAATGTGTATGAGACAAATAATTTACCTCACTGCATAGTGATGCTTAAGAAATTTAATAATCACACACATATTTATTATTATTAAGACAAAGGTAATTTCATGAGAATATAAATATCTTACGTAAGATGACTAAACGAGGTAGATTATTAGCCTGATAAGCCCATAGTCGTTACATACTTATTTTATTTTCAGAAAAGGACCTTGGTCCAGCAGGAAGAAATTTAAGATATCAATGGATAGAAAATGGATGATCATTTTGATCCTTAAGCATGATTTCCTCAAAAAATTGCTACATCACATCTGGCCTACAGCTCCAACGAAGCGTAGAAGAGGGCCTGATCCAAAGGGCATTCTCATATGTAGGCCCAATCATCATAAAATGGGCACTCTTCCTGGGCTTTAAGCCCAGCAAGACAACCTCAAAGGCATCAGCTAATGCTAATTAGGTATTCAGAGCTGAGAGCTGCTGTTGGAATAACTGTTTGGGTGGCAAAAAAACAAAACAGGGCATTCCTGTGAGTGACCTGTCAAGTATGAGCTCTCGCTGCATGCGCTTCTTGCAAAGGCAATAATAAGGTGAGAGGCCGATCACGGGAGTGACCCTCCCATTATTAGTATTATTACTCACTCCTCTCTTGTGTTGCTTTCTGTTCTGCCCTTTGCTGCCCCTCCAAGCTAAGCTAACCCCTCCACTTCTCTCTGCGTTTCCCCAAAGCAAACCTCAATTAACCCTTCCCCTCATCATTCCTCGTTACTTCACCAATATTAATATATCTGCGTATCCATGTGAACACATGATGGCCTTCTTTCAGTGGATGATTAATGCCTTTTTTCACTGTGGATTGCTTCGTTAATTGTCACAGTCTCACCTCCTACCTCCTCTCCCTGTGTTTGAGTATGGCACTCGATTATATGGGAAGCCACTTCAATACAGCATCATTCTCAGAGCCACGTCCACACCACCTAGTTTGCCAAATATATATGTGCTGATGCAGTGTTACTTCTTATCACTTCATTGCCTTCTCTAGGACTTGAACAACCTATTCATTGATGATAGCCCTTAAGCGTGAGGGTAGTTTGGGCATTGAAACGGCTCAGTATGAAAGAGAAAAAAGAAGAAACCATAATTCTGTTCCCCTTTCAGTAGCCTGGTTTGCCCCCGCTAAAATTGAATTCCAAGTAACAACCACTTACTCGCGCCTTATAAAAGCCAGTGCAGCCCTCTTGAGTTTTCATCCCAAACCTTCTTCATTCTCTGTTTTCAAGTGTCTTCTTCTAACACAGATAACAGAAAAACAACCATGAGTCCGATTGGCTTCTCTTTGCTCTTCCTCTTGTCTCTAACCCTCGTGTCCATTGCCACGTCCCAAGAAAGAGCACCTCACGGGCTTGTTAATGAGAGCCCCGTGGCCTTTTCGCCATCAGCATATGACTTCTTTCATCCAAATGCAAGAAAGCCTGAGACCGGAGGCGACGGGTGTTCTGCATCCAAATGCTCACCGCTGCCGGAGGCGGCTCAAGTCGAAGCCACTCAGATATATGAGAGCAATGCCCTGACTTCCCAGAAAGGCAGAAAACATCTGGGAGCGGGAGGGATTGCTGGCATTCTGTTTGGAGTTGCTTTTGTGGTCCTGCTTGCAATGGGTGTCTACTATGTGAGGGCCAAACGTCAAGCCAACATGAGTCCAGCCAATACTGTCCAACCTCAAGCTTGACGTGTTTTTCTGTGTCAACTTAGAAATCGCACCTTAAAACAGAGAATACAGTCCCTGCCTCTCTGTATCCCACTCTCTTGTCTTGTCCCTTACTATTAGTAGTTTGCTCCACTCTAATTCCAAGCTGATGGTTAGCCAGCGTGTATCTATGGTTATGTTAGTGACTTATTTGAACGTCATTAAAATATCACCACCACTACCATATCTTCTGATGCGTACCTTCGGTTTGAAGATCAGCAACCAAACTCAGATCTTTCGGGTCATAACTTGTAACTAACGTTAGGATATTTAAGCGTGCCGTACTCACATTGGGGAGACAATAAACACAAGAACAGGTGACGCGCGGCCCTGTGAAATGTGAATAGCTTATTAATCGGTTAAATAATTCTAATCCCAGAATGCTAAAACTCGAAACTCTCTTTTTCATGATGATTATTATCACATATCGCATACCCTGTATGGCAGGCATCTCAGTTTACAAACATGATTTTTCTGTAGAAATTTTCCTTTACATCTCTACTGAATATAAATTGCTCTATACTCGTTCGCAATTTCTGAAATCTTGTTCGAATATGAAGTCTATCATGTGGCTTTCATCTCTTACAAACTCTCTGTCTATAAGAAATGGCAGATGACACTTATGCCACGTTTGGTATGATGAAAGAGTTTTTAATGGAAGTGGAAGTAGAATTGGAAGTGGAACCAGAAGTGGAATTGAAAATGGAACTGAGTCTTAAAGTGTGTTTGGTATGACGATGGAAGTGGAGAATTATTTTAATTTAGTATATGTATTTATAATAGAAAAAGACAAATACACCCTTCTCCAAAAATAAAATCTTAATCCAGGACATCAAAATACTGTTCATCATCGTTTTTTTAAACCTGGAAATACTGTTCATCATCGTTGAAGGATGAAGCCATAGCTACAAGGGGAGGGTCACCGATGAAGCACCATCGCATGAGGGGGGAAGGGTCGCCGATCAAGCACTGTCACATGAGGGTCACCGTCATGTTTTGCAGAATCACTGTTCGCCATCATCATAGAGAAGATCCAAGCTTGCAGATCGACATTGGGGACGCTAAGAAGACACAGTGCACGACGGATCTGGAAGTAGAGTTCACGAGATCTAAGCGCAGCGTTGTCCTCCATTGCCGTCATCGCTGCCTTGAAATCGTCCACCGTCCTACCTCGCTGTTATGTGGTTATAATGATCAAAGACAGGTGAGCAATAGATCTAGAATCAAACACCATTGTCATTGACTTTGCCTCTTCCGCCGCCACTGTCCCCACACACTTCCCCTCACCATCATAGATGAGGGTCGACAACAATAGAGAAAGAGATTCTTTTTTTTTTTTTTTTTTAAGAAAATGAAGTGAATGGGGACAGTTTTGTTATTTTAAGTCCACTTCCATGAAACTCATCTGAGTTCCTTAGGTCTACCCAAGGAACTCACTTCCATCAAATATGATGGAAGTGAGTTCCACATGGAAGTGGGCTACCCCCTACCAAACAAGCCAACATCCCACTTCCACCCTCAATTCCACTTCCATCATCTCAGTTCAATCCTACCAAACGAGGCATTAACATTCAGAGTGCCTACCAATATGTGAATTGCACAATGGAAACAAACTGCACTGAAACCAATATTCACAGTGCTAACAAAACGCCTCTCGAGACATTTGGAAGCAAATTGCACTGAAACAAGGGCGTCTTGTTGCATATATTCAAGCACCACATGAGTATACTGGAAACATTTTAATGCATATCCATATAACAATTCAAGATATCAAGACAAAGACAGGACCAAATAATTTTATGTCCAAGTATCACACGGAAGTTGAAATATTGGTGCAGACAGCACTCATCAAACACTTCTACCATCCACTTGAACTAAGAGACTTTATCAAAGGTCCAAATGCTTTATCCACAGCTTTGTTCCATGAGTGTGCCAATTCTGAACGAGATTTCTTCCCAAATATGGGTTCTCTATCCTGTTGGAGTATCAAAGCCAAAAGGTTACACCATAAAAGTTGCCGAGCAAATAAGGACTTTTAAGTGTAAAAAACAGTTAGTGCGTCTTTCATTTGTTAATGTTATGTTCCTCAGTCCTGCGGTTTTAATAATCATAATGAAAAACACCCTTCCTCTGTAAGAATTAAGAATAAAGGCAGACATGGTATTTTATTCTTTGAATAGTTACATCACTGTCAGAGGAATAGCAATAGAAAAGCCCAAAACAACTTTGCCGTACGTTTGCAGTTTGCCTATGTTGTCAACCTCACAACCACGATTCAAATTGATTAAACCAAACTGGCTTTTATTTTGCAAAGCAGCTTAAGATTTAAGCTCGAGGTCATGGTCATCATTTTCCAGAAATCGACGCAATTTTTCAACCAGCATTCTGCATAAATCTAAGCCATCTTCTAAGTAACAAAAATCTACCCCTAACAAAAATTCAGGCAGGAACCATCTTGATGAAGCAGAGAACCATCTCATCCATATCAATTGGATCTATTTGACAACGAAATTAATAGAAATGAGGGACTTATAACTAGTAAACCGTGTGTGTTGGTAGAATCGTATTTAAACAAGCTTCAGAAAGGAAAAGAGAGACATTGGGTTTACCGGAGTGTGATGAAGAGACTGAGATTGAATATTGGAAATGGAATTATATACTTGTCTGCGTTCTTCAAATACAATCGCCCCTGTGAAAAGGACTCCCAGTGTAGCCCCGAGTAACCGCTCCTTTGTATTTCGTAATTGCCGAGAAAGAAATGAAAAGGGGAAATTCAGTACACCAATGTCGGTAAAAGGGGAAAAACCGCAGAATCCTTGTAGTTCATCATACTAAAAGAAATACCTGAGCAAGAATGCTAATCATGATTTTGTTCCCCAGCAACAGATTCGCGAGAAGGAAAAATGGCCAAGATTTTCAATTGGAGCTCGCGCAGAAGAGGAGAAAGAAGGAATTTCGATGACAGTTGAGCGATTTTATTTACTGGACTAGAATATTGGGCCTTCTGTAAGAAAAGCCCAAATTGTTAGTCGATGGTCATTATTACTTAATTAATTATATTTTTGAGGAATTATTGCAAACTCCAAAAAAAAAAAATTAATTACAAAAAGGATGATAATACTCTTAACTTAGCAGCATGCAATGAGCAATGACAAGTTTCAATAGTTTTATGATGCTACTTGTTTTTTACCTAAATACTTACTTGTTAATGATATTTTTTATTATTAATTCCCTCGTTACAGCTTTATAAAAATTCTCCTTATATTTTTGCTTGCTAGAAATTAATTATATTATAGCAGTATCTATAAATTGACAATTTGTCAAAAATAAACATCTTGAGGTAATTAGTTGAGGGATAAGGAATGTAATCATCTAAAATCTCAAAAAAATGATTTTCTTGAAATAACTTGGGAAAATTAGTTATAGGTTCCAAGGATCCAAAAAAACTACAAAAAAGTCTTAATTAAATTCCTCTATAAAAAAGGTCCCTAGGAATTGAAATGTAATTAAATAGGAATGTGAAATGAATATGTTGCCCTTAGTAATTTAAAATAGAGTGTCAGGAGAAGATGGCCAAAGTTGCACATTTAAGCATAAACCCTTGACAGCGTCGTGCCTCCGAACTCTGAGTAAAGATAGCGAACAACGCCGAACTCAGCCTGGCTGAAGATCACATCTAGAAAAGTCAGACATTTGAGAAGAAAGCCTTAAAATTTTCGTCACTCTAAACTGTTGGTAAGGATTGCGAAGAAGGGCGAAGTCGGCCTGGCTAAAGATCACATCTAGAGAAGTGGGTTGATGCTTTCATCTACTGTTTGAGAGCATAAACATTGATTCCAGCTATTTTTTTGCTGCGTATGTTGGCTGCATTCAGATTAAAGGTTGGAGCTTGGGCTCATTAGTGGACTATGTGCTAGGATCTAGGTAGGTAATACTAAAATTTTGCTAAAGATACGATCTTCACCATTGAAGTTAGGGTTTCACCGTGGTTGGGTAGTGTCAATAAAATTGTGCTATGTTTTTTGGCAAGGTAACAGAGGGATTGCTCTGTTTTAAATGAGAATGGTTGAATGTGATGAAGGTTTCTTTGCTTACAAAAACGCTGATATGAGATAAAAAAAGTGTTGTTACGTGCTGTTGTAGTTGTTAATATGGCTGTAGCAATTGTTAATACAAAGTAATGTTCCGGATAGTCACAAAAGATGACAAGTACTTCAGGGAGGAAATGAACTTGTCAAAATAACTCATCCACTTGTCAAATTAGGTATAAGCAGTTGTAAAAAAAAAGGCATATGCACTTGACAAAATTTGCACATATATTTGTGAAATATCAAATTAAAACTCCTCCAGGGAGGGAAATAGAGTTGTCAAAATGACTAATCCAGTTGTCAACATAGGCAAAATCAGCTGTTAGAATTGTCAAATACAATTATGAGAGTTGGGAATTATGAAACTTGTAATCTCCTTTAGGTATGAAAAAGAAGTTGTCAAAATAGCACAACCAGTTGTTAAAATTGTCATATGCAGTTGTGAAAGTTGGGATTTGTGAAACTTGTAATCTCCTTCAAGTATGAAAAAGAAGTTGTCAAAATGACTAATGAAGTTGTCAAAATAGCAGAATCAATTGTCAAAAAAGTGAAATGCACTTGTAAAAAAAGGAATATGCACTTATGAAAATTGGTATATGTAGTATTCAACAAATATCTCTATGGAGGAAAATATTCTTTTCAAATTAGCTCTTACCGTTGTTAAAATAGGTACAAGCAGTTGTGAAAGTTGTAACTGAGATTTGTAAAACTTATAAACTCCTCCAGGCACCAAAAGGAACTTGTCAAAATAACTGAATCAGTTGTCAAAATATGCACTGGTAGTTGTTAAAATGCTTATACGCAATTGTGACACTTGGGACTTTCACTTGTGAAACTTCTAAAGTCCTCCAGATACATAAATTAATTTGTCAAAATAACTCACGAACTTGTAAAAATATGCACAGGCAGTTGTTAAAATGCTCATATGCAATTGTGAGAGTTGAGACTTGTGAAACTTATAAATTCTTCTAGGTACCAAAAAGAACTTGTCAAAATAATTGAATCAGTTATTAAAATATGCACAGGAAATTTCAAAATGCTCACACACAATTGTGTGCCCATTTGGAATAGCAATGAAGAAGTAGTTTTTTCTGCAACCCGACTTTCGTAAAAGTCATATAGGATAAAAGTTATATTGTAAATGTGATTTGTGTTTGAATTGGCGGTAGCAGAAGTGGCTTTTTTTCTAACCTTAAACCTATTTGGATTAATGTTTGAAAAGTCCATTTAGATGAAAAATAACTAAAAATGGCATGAATCTTATTGACCACTACATATATATATATATATATATATATATATTTATATATATATATTATTTGTATACCATTATTATACAAACTATGTGGACTTGTGTTTCAAAGCTATATGACTTCATAACCCCTAAGAGTTGAAACCTATTCTTTCATACTCTAAACGTCATTTCTATAATAGTCCTCAAACTTGAATAATAATAATTAAACATATCGTTGGGATTTGCAAATCCCTGTTGTGGCCTGAAGTTTGAAATGTGATAAGACTCACATCTATACGGACCAGGATAGCCAACTGGTGTTGGATAGCCAACATCGACCAAATAATAGTTCCCTGAGAAATACATGCAAATTTTTTTTATACCGTAAAATTATGGCAAATGTGAGGAAAAAAACACACATAATGTAGGTGTAGGTAATGAATAGATACCTTGAGGTGAATAAGGGAAATTCATGGATGGAGTTGAGAAAGTAGTTTGGAACATACGAGCATTATGTGCAGTTCCCTCCCACCTACCAAGATAAAAGTGAAGCACATATCTTAATCTCATGCGGCCATGATATTCTATGTTGGATATCCCTTTCTCACGATATATTATCTTGCTCATACTAACTGACTATACACCTAATGTGAGTTCCATCAATTGCTCCTATTGCATCCTTGAAACATGGGTAATATCGCTAATCGATGCAAATTTTTGGGTGATAATGACTGAACTCAGGATCAAACGTTTGATAATTTTTGTCGATAGATTCACACAACCATATATAACCATATGGAAGATCCTACTGACAATTTCTTCTGAATGTTGAAATTGTTCCTATAATATTCTATTTCCTTGTGCATGTCCAACTATAAATAAGAATATAGCAACCATTTCTTCAATTCCAATGTTCCTAGTTTTCTGTAACTCATGTTCTACCAATTAGAGCATAAGATAAAGAAGACATATTTTCATTGGAAATTTTTCAAGACAAACTCTATCATGGCCTTTCAATACCTCTTACACCCACTTTGTACCTGTTTGCTTACTAGTTCTGTGTGGCTCTTTGCAAACATAAGGCATGAGATATTGAGCCATCAAGACACCCACCTATTCATGCTCTGTCATTTCTTTATCTAAAAGGGATATGAGTTGGGATCTTCTATCTGCACGAGATGATCCTACTTCCTTCACTCCCTCTGAAATATGCTCACCACTCGAACTTGCCATGGTCGATGTACCTGTGTTGCCAAGATTGTATGAAATGAAATATAATTATAAAATGTGGAAGTAAATTCACATCATATAGCAAACGTTGGTAACATTCACTACTGACATAAAACATAGTTGCGTCGTCTAACAAAAGTAAGTATTACTATAACATACATAATGTCAGGCATATCCTTATAATTACACATAACCAAGTTTCCAAAAGTGGCGTAAAATGGAGTTCAGTCAATTCATGGCAATCTGAAGATGTGAGCTGTTGTAAGCATGGTGCCCCAACCACTTTAGCAAGGTAGGTTTATTTTCTTTTATTCCAAGAAACACATCGCGGCCAATATGATACATCATCATGTTACAACATCGAAAAGAAAAGTTATTGTCCTCAACAACTTCAGGAATGTTCAATAATTCACCTATGACGTCACTCACTTGTGTATCATGCATGGAGATCTTTTTTTTAGGGCATTTGCTCTATCTTGAGATGTCGCAGCTATCTTTCTAACAAAATATGCTATTACCCTCGAGGTTGGCGTTTTTTTCTTTTTTGGTTTCTCTGACCCTGTAACCCCTTTCTCTTCCCACTTCTTTCCGAAGCAGTAGGTGAGGATGGTGGAGTATTTGTTATCAAGGTGATTCCTTCTAAATCAGCTGTCGCTCCCACACCACCTCCAGTAATAGGACTTACAAAATCTTCCTCACTATCTCCTGATCCTTCTTCTAGGTCCATCGTAGGTCAGTAGACGTCATCGTCGTCATCACCCAGTGACATCCGTTGTGTAGAAGATGGTGTGAACATGTTGGTGTCCGATGCCATAACATCCTTAAATAGTATGTCCAATTCTTTAACGAACATGAGGCCTTTGTACCTATACTTTGTGTAGTTGGCATTCTCTTGCATATATACAAGTTACCAAAATGAACGCCTTATCTTTAATAATAATATAACAACAACAATTTTGCATATCACAAATAATAATAATAACAACAACAACAATTTTGTACCTTTATTTTCCTCTCCCACCACTCATCTTCTGCAATTACTACATTCCTTGCAAATTCAAAAGATATACCAGTCTCTTTTGAGAACAACTTGTCCGACACCTTCCATTCTTTCTTCAAGCTATCTAACCGATTTTTCAGTTGTTCCTTGTCACACGAATTTCCTATTTTTTCATTCAATCCGGACAAAATATTCTTCCACCCATCCTTCGTAAATGATTATTTTAGACGTTCTTTTTTGTATATTTGCTCAATGCAAAGTTCGATGAAAATCGCAGTAGGAACTTACATTCCATGATGCTTTACCTTTATCTTTGTTCATATTTTATGTCAACAATTGAAAAGAAAAAAACAAATGTTTAGGTGAAATTCATCAAAAATTTCAGCAGGAAGTGGAAATGCATAATACACACATGACACAGAGGCACAGAAAATAGATAGTGAAAGCAATTATACAATTGAGAGAGTGTAGTGTTTGGTTATGAAATTCAACAAGAAATGACAATGCATTATTAAATAGGCTACTCCAGCCTTGATTAATGAAAACTTTATATTGAGCTAAGAAGATAACATTTAAAATGTAAGATGACAAGGAAATCCTAAAAAGAAAAATCACAATCATACTCTCACACACACACAAATCACAAACAAAATTAAATAAAGAATAATTATAATTTCCAACTCTAACATAATTTATTCTTAATTAAAACACTTCTGAACAACCCTATGATTCTGGCCATTCCAATATTCATCACTATTTCAATTCAGAGACTATCTAGATTCACTATATGTTGTAGATTGCTCTCAGAAGCTGTTAATAGCACATAAGTGCAATCTCCATCTTCTAAACCCATTCAATATTACACAGAATATGACCAATATATCAAATACGCTAGGAGTTATAAACAAAAGATATCAAAAAATATGTGTGAAAGGGCTTAAAGAGAGAGCATGTGGGCTAGCAAAACAAGTACTCTTCATACCAATATAACACATGAAACCTTCACATGAATCAGTACACAAATGAGTTTAAAATTATTGCCTTTCAGCCATTGTTGTTAAAATCGCGCTTCAACTCGTAAAATCGTACGAATTTACGCTTGCACCTTCCCCTTACGTGTCGATTCAGTGACAAACTCGGAAGAACAAAAAAATGTAATGAATCGCAAGTGAAATCGCAAACTCGCAGCAAGATCGCGATATAATAGGTTCTTTACGAGTTCGACTATGAGGTTAACTCTCTCATCTTTTCTTCAGTTTCTCTCTCACCGCCACAGAATATATTGTCATACTATATTTTATTCAACTCCACGGTCAAAATCTAGAAATACTATATTTCAGGCTTTTTACCATCAAATAAATAAACCCCATATCATGAAAAAATGATAAAAATCAACTCTATTCAATTACATTATATTAGTAACAAAAGCAAATAGTGTTCTTTCAGCTTCTGGAATTTTTTTAACTACTAGTTTATTTTTATTTACAAATAGAAGGATTTGAATTTATATAATTTAGACATGTAATATTAACAATTTTTATTTATAAATATGTTTTTTATTTTGTTATTTGTTGGTGGTTTAATTTGGTACTATGTACTACCACCTCTCATCCTTAATATAAGATCTAATTGACTTTTTTTGAGAGATTAAGAAAGCAAATTAAGTTACATTAAAGTACTTATATTTATTATTTTTCTTCAAACTAATTTTCCTAACTTATAAACTAATATATAATCTAATAGTTCACAACATATAGTATGATTAAATAATTTATTTATCTTCATTAATTTCTCTAAAAAAAAGTGAACTAACTCTTATATTAAGGATTGAGAGAGTAAGACATATATAAGAATTGCTTCCAATAAGAGGATACATGCATTTATAAAATGGAATTAACTTGTCATATATATATATTTTTCTCAAATATATTAATTTACGCATATATTAAATTAAATTTTGATTTATTTTTAATATCAATTATTTAGATTTGAAATAAATTTAAACCAATTATTTTTTTATTATTTTTGTATTTTAATTGTTTAACTATATACTATTAATACCTATTTATTGATATAGATAAACTCTTACGATTTTACGACTCGAGTTTACGCCACTGTCATGAGTTTACTTAAACTCGCGAGTTTGACAACCTTGCTTTCAGCTATTACACTAAAGTCTAATTAGGATATTATATTTTTTTTAATAAAACTATACATGTCATTCCATTGAGTCCAATTCAATTAAAGATTCAATTGTGAATATTTAACTCGTGTTCTTCTTTTCCAAGAAAGACACATGGAGAGAATGTAGCTCCCATCACCATCAACTCCCCCTCACTGAGCTATAAAAACCAAGCTCAAGATCCCTTTCTAATCCTCTCGTCAATGAAATAGAGGAATTTCAGAGAAAATAAACTCAGCAGCAATGTCGTCTAGACCTTCTTCAAATTCTACCGAATAGAGTTATCCAACTTTTTAGAAAATTATGCACTCCACCATCAGAAGAAGCCTTACGTCTCAGGAGAAAGGTGAGATGTTAGTGTTAATAGGTCCATGGATTCAGAAGGATAATGCAAAGCTCTTCAATGAATAATAGGTCCATGAATTCAACAAATAAAATTCTAACAAAAAACATGATAAAATTTCTTACCAAAAGTTTGATTGTTGCTGGCCTGGAGATTTTTGCACGGAGGAGGAGAACAAAAGCAAACTCTCGACGGCAAGACACCTCAAACCAGGTCACTCTGGAACTAAGCCAAAGAACAGAGCAGAGCAGAGGAAGGCACGTAACAGAGCAGAGCAAAGGAAATCACAGAGAAAGGGATCTGACCACCACACCGGATCTACCACCGCAGATGCCTACACCGACCAATAGATCCAGCCAACCGAAGGACAAGCCGTTGGTGCAACAACCGATAGCCTGCTGCAAAAGGGACAGACAGCGACGACCTCTCAAGGGGGGCCTATTGACCACTGACGACTTCTTCCCACCTCTAACGGCACCAATACTCAACGCCACTGATGCTTATATGCAAGGATGAAGAAGGAAGAGGTAAGAGAAGCACTACTTCTCAACTTTGAACCCCCCACTGATGGCGACCTTTAGGGGTGGAAACAGGCCAGGCGGCCTGTCAGGGGCCTATAGCCTGGCCTGTGATTGACTTGTTCAGGCCTGGCCTATCAGGCTAAAAGGCCAGGCCAAGGCCTATTGACACGCCTGTTAGGCCTGTCAGGCCAGCCTGAGCCTGTAAAAATATTTTTAAAAAGATCAGATAAGGGTAAAGGATAATTTCACCTAAGCCTGTAAGTTTTAGCCTGTTTTCGGCCTGTGGCCTATTGGCCTGTTTTGCAGTGTGGCCTGTTGGTTTGCTTAAAATTTTTTAAAAATTCAGGCCTCCTTAACAGGCTTTAGGCCAGGCCAGGTCCAAGCCTAAAAATTGGCCTTTAATAGGCCATAGGCCAGGCTCAGGCCAGTTTGTGTTTTAACAAGCCAGGCTTGTTAAGGCAAAAGCCTGGCCTGTTTCCACCTCTAGTGACCTTCAATTGGCACGTCCGATGACCCCTTCCACTCAATAGCGTCGACATTGTGTTGAAGCTCCAAGGATAAAGAAGTAAGTCGACCAACGCTCTGTGAGGTAGCTAAGAGGAGTTATTGATTGCCCCTAACGATCGTTGAGAGGATTAAATGGCAGACTTTGCTAGTTGAGAGGAGGTTGAATGGCATTAATTGCCCTCAACGATCGCCACACCCAGATGAGCTCCCACCTGCGAGAAGCACCTCAAAGTAGCTTCTCGAAGAAGCTGTTTTTTTTATAAGCCCAACTCCATCAGACGCTAACCTAAATAGTATCAACTGGCCTTTCGGCAGCCAATTGGGCCCTTTTTTCACCCAGCCATGTTCCCAAACAGATCAAGTGACAATTGGGACTTGTGAAACTTCTAAAGTTTTCTAGGTACGTAAATTAACTTGTCAAAATAACTCACAAACTTGTAAAAATATGTATATGCGGTTGTTAAAATGCTCATATACTGTGTCTTTCCTTTTTTATTCAATGGGGATAATTTAGTCAGGTTCCTAATTAATCACAATACAGTCTTAAAAACTTTTTTGATTTAGGAATTTAATTTGAAACTTTTTTATATAGGCTTTTGGGTCCTTGAGACCAACAAGTGATTTTCCTAAATAACTTTGAGCCAACTGGAAGATTCTGATCTACCGAAATTAACGGCGTCGGTCGAAGGTCAGAAAGGCTATATCTGTTCTAGTCAAACTCTCTCCCCTCAGTCACAGGCAGATCTCCCTCCTTCTTCTTACTTCTCCGGTGATCTTAAACCCTTGAAAAATGTCTAGTCGGCGGCACGTCGTTGTCGTTTCGCTTACAACTCTTCTTTTCATCTCATTGTTCGCTCTGTCTTCGTGCAAGACGGTCGAAAATGTCGATGATGAAGATCTCAGCTTTCTCGAAGAAGCTGATGACAGCTCTTCTTCACATTACCCCTACCCAGATCCCGGCCATTCCGGCGACGAAGATGATTCCTACGACGATGATTTCGGTGACTTCTCTAGCTACGACGCGTCGGGGGCCAATCGAGAGGCTTACAAACAACCAGAGGTGGATGATAAGGACGTCGTCGTTTTGAAGGAGAGGAATTTTAGTGACGTTGTGGAAAGTAATCGGTTTGTGATGGTGGAATTCTACGCTCCCTGGTGTGGTCACTGCCAGGCTTTGGCGCCAGAATACGCCGCCGCGGCGACGGAGTTGAAGTCTGAGAATGTGGTTTTGGCGAAGGTTGATGCAACGGAGGAGAACGAATTAGCACATGAGTACGATGTTCAGGGGTTCCCCACTGTTTACTTTTTCGTCGATGGGGTTCACAAGCCTTATATTGGTCAGAGAACCAAGTAAGTCTGATCCATTGGATTTCTCTCTTTTTCTTCATTTGGTTTCTTTCACTGTCAGTACTGTCACTAGTGACAATCGTTAACTGTCATTATGTACGTGTCGTGGAAAAGGACTCTTCGAACATTTAAATGAAAATAGACTTTAGAACCAAACTCTCTCTTAAAGAAAATGCGAAGAAAGAAAAGAAAATCATGAGTTCACCAATTTTAAATCAATGAGAAAGCTTTAGGATATGATTAGTGGGAGTGAGATTCAGATGAAAAAAGTAAGTTGTTAATTGTCATTCCTTCTCAGTCAATTCCCTGCACTTTCAATTATATCAATTATGCCCCCAGTCATGCAGGGTGTCATAAACATCTACTGTTTTTGGATCTTACTTCTTAATTACAATACAGAAATGCCATAGTCACCTGGATCAAGAAGAAGATAGGGCCTGGTATATACAACATAACAACATTGGATGACGCTGAACGCATATTGACCTCTGAAAGCAAAGTGGTTTTGGCCTTCCTCAACTCTTTAGTTGTAAGTATCCATTATTTCTTGTACAGACTGGATTCTTTGTTCTTATCTTTTCTTCCATCTTTGTTTTTGTTTTATTTTGTTTGACATTGACAAATTGCCAATGACAGAATTCTTTATGCCATCAGGATAAGTTATGGGTTCTTTTATTTATATGTATTGTGATTCTAATCGCTATTTTAAGAATTCTCTAAGTCCCTGAATATTACATAGTCATCACACAAGGTGATTTTGTCTATTTTCATTGGGATCCTCAGTATATAGTTAAGGCAAATCGTGCATTACCAACTCGATCACCAGAATCTATTGTTGTTCTCTTGGATTAAACTGTTCCATTATTCAGACCAATGTCTCTCTGAGCCTAGAACTTCTTGGCAAAAAAAATAAAAAGGGCCTTAAATTTGTTGGATGCATAGATATAAATATCTGAAGCCCATTTATGGGAAAACTCTGACAGTCCTGAGGCTCATGACTCATTTTCACTGCAATGTTATGAAGGGTTCTGAGAGTGAGGAGCTAGCTGCTGCTTCAGGACTTGAGGATGATATAAATTTTTATCAAACCGTGAATCCTGATGTGGCAAAACTTTTCCATATAGATCCAAATGTTAAACGCCCTGCTTTGGTCCTTCTCAAGAAAGAGGAGGAGAAGCTAAACCATTTTGGTTTGTTTTCTTTCTAGCTTTTCTCTCTTTTGCATTAACTTCTGATGTTTTCTCTGGTCAGGGAGAACTGATATATTTTTATCTAAAGCTGCAGATGGTGAATTTGTAAAATCTAAAATATCAGACTTTGTACTGGCCAACAAACTTCCTTTGGTCATGACTTTTACGAGAGAAAATGCCCCCTCAATTTTTGAAAGTTCAATCAAGAAACAGGTAATTGGTGAATGTAATGAACTTCTTTTTTAATCTTTTTAATTAGTCCATCAAGGGAGAGACAGTCTTTGGAAATGAGATCATTATGATCTTCTGATGTTGCTGTGTTTGAAACTTTGTTTTAGTTGTTGCTGTTTGCAACTTCAAATGATTCAAACTGATGTTGCTATGTGTTTGTAACTTTGTTTTAGTTGTTGCTGTTTGCAACTTCAAATGATTCAAAGAAGTTTGTCCCAGTATTCCAAGAAGCAGCGAAGTTTTTCAAGGGAAAGGTATATTACCTACAGGCTGTTTAATTTTTGTTCATCGTGCTATAGCACTGCAGAAGCAAAATTTTATAGATTTTTTTATTTCAGAAACTATGCAATTGAATTGTGCTCAGAATCCTCCCATTCATGATGTAGATTAGGATTAGCCAAGAGAGCATGGGGTTAAGTTGTCAATGTTAGACATAGCTTGTTCGAGTGTGTCATTCTATAACCTTGTCCTTATGGATTATCTATTGCAGCTAATCTTTGTACATGTGGAAATGGATAATGAAGATGTTGGAAAGCCTGTTGCAGATTATTTTGGTATCACTGGAAATGCTCCCAAAGTAATCTTTTGTCCTCTCTATTTGGTTCTTTTGAATTTCATCCCAATGGATGAGTCTTGACATTGAAAAATTATGGCCTATTGCTTGAGTGTAAATCGATTCACTGAACCTGTGTGCTTCCAACGAAGGTACTTGCATACACAGGAACTGATGATGGAAAGAAATTTGTTCTTGATGGAGAGGTGACTGGTGACAAAATTAAGGTACTTCTTCCCATCTTCCTCTCCTCACCGTACCCTGCCAACAGTCTTGTGTTCATTCCACTGCATAATGTGAAATGTGCTCGAGTGTTTTCTTATATTTCTGGCGAGCTGCAGAAGCATAATTGTATCTAAAGATCTTACTTTTTTGTTATCTCAGGCATTTGGGGAAGATTTCCTTGAAGACAAGCTAAAACCTTTTTATAAATCTGATCCTGTTCCTGACAGTGTAGGTTATGTTGCTTTCCTGCTATCCAACATGTTCTACTAGGATCCTTATCTAACACTTTTTTTTTTCTTAACTTGATTGCAGAACGATGGTGATGTAAAAATAGTTGTTGGGGATAATTTTGATGAAATTGTATTGGATGAGTCAAAGGATGTCCTCCTTGAGGTGCTATTCTAACCCACTAGTTATCAATTACCTTGCAGCTTCTTTTTCTCAATTGTGCTTCTAAAAATACTAGATTTATGCACCCTGGTGTGGCCATTGCCAAGCATTGGAACCAACATACAACAAACTGGCAAAACATCTGCGTAGCATTGAGTCTCTCGTAATAGCCAAGATGGATGGAACAACAAATGAGCACCCAAGGGCAAAGGTAGACCTCAGTCTTGACCATCGTTGATAACATAAAACATGTGCTATTGCTTTTATGTAATAAAACGGATTGGGTTGTTACAGTATCTTGTTTTTGTTTATTTTTGAATGGACAGTCTCGTGTTTCATAAGTTCATGATATGCTCTCAACCGTTCAGTTTTAAAAAAAAAAAAGATAAGATTTGAGAAGATATTGATCAGCACTTTTTTACGTTCATTTTGCAGGCTGATGGATTCCCTACTCTTTTGTTCTTCCCAGCAGGGAACAAGACTTCTGATCCTGTTGGTGAAAAATCAGACACTAGTTCCTATTTTGCGTATTGAGCTACCTCGGATCCTTGTATGCTTTATCACGAGATACATTAATATGAATCCGGTTCATTGGATGCAGGTTACTGTTGATGCAGATCGGTCCGTGGTGGCCTTGTATAAATTCCTCAGAAAACATGCATCAATCCCATTCAAGCTCGAGAAACCAGCCTCAACTTCAAAACCCGAGAGTCCAGACGCCAAGGAGAGTCAGAGTAGCAGCAGCGACGTGAAAGATGAATTATGAGGCTTTAAATGATAGTCTATTTAAGGTGGTTAGAGTCAGACGGGTGGTGATAGAATGACCTTGGGGGAGACACAAGTACGAGTTCACCTTTACTCTTGACCAATAATCGGGAAGAAATGAAGCTCTAGGCTCGGCTGCTGGATATAGGAGGCAAATAATAAACACTCGTGTTGTTAGCTCATAACTTTTTCTTCTGTTTAGAATTCTGCTCGATGCTTAATAAAGATTGCCTCCAAAGTTTCATCTTCTGTTTTCGTTCAGCTCTGCTAGCATTTCATCTGGCATAGTATAATATGTCAGGAATTCGTTCTAAGTGGATGCAAAACGTTTTTTCTTCTCAGTCGAATCTTTGAATTTTCAAATTCGGACTTGTTTGCACAAGAAAAATTTAAAACTAAAATATCTGAAACACAATTAAAATGCGTTCCCTTTGACGTCGCATGTTGCAAATTACGCAAACCTTACACCTCTAAATTACACACTTGAGGTTGAGGGCACACATCTAAGGTTAATTCTATATTAAGGCAGCGTAATTCACATTATTCAGGGGAATCCTATCATTATTTATTCTTTTTTCTAAAAGAAGACACTGCGGTCCGTATATCAACAAAGTTTTCCCACGCTTAATTGCTGAATGTTGTGTTCAGCTCTCTCTGGCAAGGAAAAGAAAGGAAGTTCCTTCTTCTGCTAACTGCTTCTCCAATTGTTGACGCACACAACAGCTCTAGTGATTTTACTCCTCTGTAGGAGGGTCCACCCAACGTCCATGTTCTTTTATCAGGTCGATCAATGCATCGGTTGCATGCTCCATTTCTATTCCACGCTTCACCACAGTCTGTAACGCCATTCAACTCATGGTCAATTTTCATTTCATGCGGGAAAGAACAGAGTCAGAGTCAGAGAGAGAGAGAGAGAGCAGAATGATCATGATGCGTTGGAACATTTTACAGTGGATATTACCTTCCCAACGTAAAGGTCGATCTTTCCTGGAGCCCCTCCTACATACCCAAAGTCTGCATCAGCCATCTCTCCGGGTCCATTTACAATGCAACCCATGATAGCAATCTGATACATCAGACAATCATTATAGTAGAAACAAAGAGTAATTAGAATTCTGTTCATGCTATTTTGTACAGAGTAATTATAGCACATTGTAGGTTGTAAGTTATCCAAAAAGCAGTATTTTAGCCAAAAGAAGAGTACTAAGAGATTACCGAAACACCAGGCAAGTGTGATGTCTTCTCTCGTATTTGTGCACTTATTTCTTGAAGGTCGAACAAAGTTCTACCACAGGATGGGCAAGATACGTACTCCTGCAGCATAATTTAGGCATATAGATAAGGATCAGGACGGTGTCTTAGTCCAGTCTAAGTCTTCTCTGTGGTCATGGGTAAACCAACTTACTGTTTTTGTATTCCTCATTCTGCATCCTTGGAGCAAGTTGAAAGATGTGTTCCTCAGAAAATCAAAATCTTTGTCTGGGGCCTCTAAGAGAACACCATCCCCAAGCCCATCAACCAGAAGTGCTCCAGCATTGGTACCAGCACCAATCACTAAGTCATCACTGTGAGTGGCAGCAAATTAGGTTTTGTTTTGGAATTCTTCACCAACAAGCACAGAAAATTAAAAATACCTGTGAGTTCCATTTGGAAAGTGAATGTGATGAATGACTGGGAAATTCAAAGAATTGTCCGCTAGGTACTCAAATAACCTGATGGCAAGGCATAATAAAGGATTAGACGATTTCTATATGCCAGTGAGGTTGAAGTCTGTAGAGTAAGCATATTAGAGGGCAAATAAAATCGATAAAAGCTGCTATATTGAAACATTCTCACCTCCTTGCTGCATGCACCCTGCTAACTTTTTCTTCAGTATAGGGTAGGTCATGAAGAAGCATAGTAGCATCAACACTTTTGAGAACTTCCAGTTCCTTAAGAGGCTCATCACCACGTACTGATACAACCAATCTTGTGCCTGAGAGGACATCAATTGACATGATATTATGCTAATTTCAAGTGGGTAGGGAAAATATGTCACTAGAGAGAGAATACATATTGAGAAAATGACATGGACCCCAATTTAATGTTATCTTACTTTAAAATTTCAACAAAAAAGGTGGTCAATGTAATTTTTATTAACCTAAACAAGAATCTCAAGATGAGTGGCACCTTGTGGTAAGAGCTTGTAAGCACCAGTAGATAGTTCCTTGAGGTTTACCAAAACCATGGCATTGGGTAATGGCTTCGTTAGCTGCTCTGACAAAGGAGTTATCACCCCCATGCTTATATCTATCAGCCGTTTCAGAGCTAGCCGCTGATCACAAAAAGGAATATCAAAATGAATCAGAACAAGAAATTGTTTCCACTCAGAGTATAATGTTGCACATCTGCCTAGATGAAGGTCCTTACAGCATCAGCATTATCCACTGGAGGAAGTTCCCGCAATAAGATTGAATCTACTGTAGCCAGATCCTAAAGATATAGAACCATGTGAGCAACTTCTTCTGCGAATTGAATAGAGTTGACACAACATACTCATCCAATAAGAGAAAGATACCTTAAATGGCATACCAACAACGAGCTTGGCAGCAAGGGACCTGTAGAGGAGCTCAGGCACCTGCAGGAATCAGAAGGAGGAAATAAAAAAAATGAAAAACATTAGTTTTCAGAATGACACATGGCATGCCTACTTCTCCACTAACCTACCAACAAAATATAGAACACGATTAGCACAAGAAGAAACATCCAGCAGACAAAAATACACACAGAGGGGACCAAGGAAGTACGGTTCAAATGTTACCTTTAATTGATCTAAAGAGACTGACATGAGAACAGAACCATCCCTGTGTAGGACACCTCTGTAATCCACCTCCTCGCCCTGTGTTAACATCAACAGTTAATCATCTGTCCTAATGTATGGGCAGCACATCAGAACAACGAAGATAAACTCCACAGAGTTTATAATCTGACCTCTATTTGTATTGGCAATTGACCAGAACGGCGCTGGAAGTCAAAATAATGTCTGTGCTTTTCTTCAAAAGGTGCCTGATGGAGTAGTGCCATTAAAGTTCATTAGCTTTTCTGATATGTCAAAATTTAAAGTTAGAAAACTTAGGCATGTTTATATCATAGCCATTATTTGGAGTCATACCACCCCTTGCTGGAGTTCAGCTGCCCTCATACCAAGGTTGGCCAACCTTCTGCAGGGATCTATCTCCTCTTCAGGTGGTTCTGTGAGAGAAACCCTAATTGTATCACCCAAACCATCCTGCATTTACAGTTATAACAAGGCTTGTGAAGACATAGCTTCATCCGCATAAATATCCATTTAAGATGCAGCTTCTTATATGAATACCTGAAGAAGTGTTCCAATACCAATTGCAGACTTCATACGTCCATCTTCACCTTCTCCAGCTTCGGTCACTCCCAAGTGTAATGGATAATCCCAACCGTGAACATACATTTCAGCTACAAGTAAACGGTAAGCCTGGACCATCACAACTGGATTGCTTGCTTTCATAGAGAAGACAAAATTGTGGAAGTCCAACTTTCGGCATATCCTTGCAAATTCAAAAGCAGATTCAACCTGTCCAATGTATGCTTATTAAGATGGGCAATTCTGTACTCTTATCCTTTTTTCCCTTTTGTGTGTGTGTGTGTGTGGGTTTTTTTTGGGGGGGGGGGGGGTGGGGGGGTGGGAATATAGAACTGTTCAGTGCTCACCATTCCCCTAGGAGAATCCCCATAATAACTCATTATACGATCTGAAAGACTGCCATGGTTTGTCCCAATGCGCATTGCTCTCCCATATTTCTTACATTTATCAACCAATGGAGTGAAAACCTGGCAATTAACACTTACAATACATCAAACATTGCACATATAAAGCTCAAAGAAGCGTACAAATCCAGAAGAGTATCAAATTGAGAAAGAACGGATGGATGGGTCCACCTGTTCAATATGCTCAAGTTCTTTCTGATAGTCTTCTTCTGTGTACTCTAGTTTCTCAAATTGAGCTCGTCTATCAGCTGCAGGAGACCACCATCTTGGAATTAGAATGTGTGTATAAAGAAAGTAAAAGACTGCGTAAAAAGAAACAGATGCATACCAAAATTTCCAGGGTTGACACGAATCTTGTCAAAGCACTCAGCAACACGCAAAGCAACAGACGGGGCAAAATGAATATCAGCCACCAAAGGTATGTTGTAACTGGATGTAGATGGATAAGGACACAGTTAAACAGATACATAACATGGACCAATTGTGACATGAAGTTCAATATAGCTCACATCAATTCATACTTACTTTTTCTGCACAAGGGAGTTCTTAATCTCAAAGCATGCATCTGCTTCTTTCTTCCCTTGAACTGTTATCCGCACAATCTCAGCTCCTTTATCTGCAATTCTCATCACCTAGCAATAGATTGCACATGAATAAATTAAATTACAACTTCCGTCAGTCTCATTTAAAATGAAGAGAGAAGGGGGGAGGGATGGGGAGGGAGAACAAACAACTTATTAAAGATACATTTGTGCCAAAAGCAGTTGGACAAACCTCTTCAACTGTTCCGGCAACATCCTTAGTGTCATTGGTTGTCATTGTCTGAATTCTTATTGGATGCTCACTACCAATGGCCACATTACCAACCATCACCGTCCTTGTTTTCCTCCTGACTGTCTTGTGTAATGATTCAGCGTACTTTTGCTTAGGAACTACAATAATCAATGCATCAGGAGAAAATAAACAAGCAATAATTGTCAGGCATGATGTAAAAGTTGGATGATAATATGAACCATTCAGATAAAGTTCAAGAGAGGCTCATTTGGTTTGAGTTTAAGTAATGGCAATCAGATTAAAATAACCATTATATTATTAAAAACAATAAAGTTAAGATTAACAGAAAATCATGAAATCAGTTTGCAACTGCCACTTTTATATGAAGACATCAACCCTGCAAAGGATTCATTATCATTTGAGTATTTCTTGAGGTCATTTATGGGAGTTCATGAGAGAGGATGGAATGGAAGATAATAAATCAAGTATAATGGAAAGCTATGTGCGCTTTCATTGTTTGGAATGGAAAAAGGGAGAGTTGTTAATGAAATGGAAGGAACTAAAAATTATTTTTCCAACATTGTCTTTATGATATAAACCCACATACAGAGTACATGAGAGTATAAAAGTGCAACCCATTCCATCTTTTATCCTGGGACACAAAATTGAGGTTTTGGATGGTTAAAAAGCGTTTTGGAGGCCATCCTTTATTATTTTATTCCATCTCTAAAAGAATTCACAATCAACGGTCCAACCAACTCTAGTCTCCGGATAGTCAAAAACACACGAGGAACAAGTTAAAATCTTTCAGAAACTTAATTATGTATAACTAAGATTCAATGATAAATAGTTCAGGCATGCATCTTAGAAAACAGAAAATTACAAGATAAAATTCAAAACCAGCATTAAGAGTTGTATAAAGGCCATCAGAGAGAAAAGGTAAGGAATAGAAGGATTTATGGAACTACCTTTAGTGAGGACAAGAGAAAAGAAAAATCGAAATTATACCTAAAAGAGGGCTTCCTTCTGATGCAGGTTGAAGTTCAGCAATATCCCGGCCAGGACCTGATGAGTTCCTTATTACAGAGATCTTTGCCCTCCTCCCAGATTTTACTCTCTTCAAATCCGGAACTCTCACAAAATCCATACTTCCCCCAAATCCCAAACTGGAATCTCTGCACTTAAGCGCAGAAAATGAAGCAGGCACAGTCCCAGTAGCCATTTTTTCGGGCCCAACACCTCACCTGAGTCACACAGCTGAATTCAGATCAACTGATGAGCAAGCAGCAATTCCTACTTATAATGCCTACAGCATCTCTCACTCGTTGGTTAAAAAGCAAAAATAAACGCAGTCAACGATGAATATAAAAACCAACGAGTCGTCTCGCAAAGAAAACCGAAGTTTTTTTATTGACGTCAGATTTGAAGATACGCGAATGAATGATTTTTCAAGCAAGTTGGAGCGTAGAATTTCAAAATCACCTACTATCCCAATTCTTGAATTCCATTTCCAATCATATAAAAAGTCAATATTGTACAGATAATTCAACTCCGCAAGGCAGCAAATAACATGTTAAAAAAAATTAGACAGCAGTGAGCAGCAGCAGCAACACAGAGCCCCGTCAAATTGAAATTGAACAGATTAAAGGGACCAAAGGAAAAAGACAAAACTTGTTCAGGAGTGTTTTTGTAGAGTTACAGGCTAGTTAGTTCCATTAGGTTGGTGAATGAGCATAATTTGTAAGCACCTGGAGCAGCAAATGAATTTTGCAAGGGCAGGATGCGGTGGAGAAGAACCGATGGTTGAAGAAAACTCAGGAGTCTCTGATTATCAGCATTTGCTGCACCCTCTGGAAAAAATATGGTCCTACATATATATATCACAGAAGTAAAGACGAAGGAGGAAGGTGACAAAAATAAGTTCCTCGCATCTCTTAATTTCCTTGCAAAATATTATCCTGAGCCAAACGCAGCGCACATGTGGACGTGTGGCCCCTGGCTCATGTTTATCTTTGGAAGGCGTTACCTTAATGGTGGTCAAGACATGTGCATGTTAATGTCCCAAATACAGAGAATCTAAAGCTATTAATGTGTGAATTCAGCCCCTCCTTAGCCATTAATTTCTTTCCGAAGATAAGAAATAAATTGCTCTAAATGTTGAATGCTATTTCAGAAGTTGTATCATGGATCAATATTGCAATTTTTTTGTTCTGAAAAATTATGCATGCTTGTTTCTTTATTTATCCTACTTTTTTTGTAAGCAAAGTCCATCTTCATCTCAACCTTTCATTCATAATTAGTAATTTAGTATATTCATGAATAGTGCAGCTCGTGTTCATGCATTTGAATAATGAGCAAAAAAAGGTGATGAAGCAAGAGATGTCTGTGATTCTTTTCAAATGATTTAAAAATTAAATTTTAACCCATAATTTCATGCTGACGCTGTGTTTCACATGAAATTTAAAGCAAATTATACAGTTGATAACTTATTAATAGCGTGCTTTTTTTTTTATAATTTTTATATAATGTATAATAATTCAGACCTATGTGATATAATAACCTAATCACATGTTCTGACGGAAAAAAAAAACCTAACCACATGCGTGGTTGACAAAAAAATAACATAACAGCATAAAAACGTTTATTTAAATTTGAATATTTGAATAAGTTAATTATATACTCCAAAATTACATGCAATTTGACGAACAAATATGACTACTATTAGGACAGCAAGGAAATAAAAGATTCCAAACCGAAGGAATCTGCGGAGGAATAAGAATGAGATGTTCCGGTATCCTTAACGAACTTAACAAATGCCCTCTCTCTCTCTCTCTCCTCTCGGCCGGAAAAGAAATGATACCTTCTACTGGAAACAATCACTCCATCAGATTCGCATGCAACTCCCATCCAATCAGCATCAAATTAATATTGATTCTCAACGTGTTTGATTAAAAACGCAATTTTAATTGTTTTTCGGAAAGAATTGGTATTTTAAGGAAAAGAAAAAATTATCTAAATATGATTCATTTATTATTTTTTTGACCGATCACATTCATTTATTATTTCAGAAATGACCATCATTAAAAAAATCGGGGACCCAATTAAGTAGGAAGTTAATTCAAAAGCAGCATGGTTGGTGCCGCCAAAATGGAATGGTCGCTCGACTTCTCCGACGTGCCAAAATATCTTCAAAACCATTTGATTTTGCCAGGGCTTTTTACTTCTCACAGATAGTATCATAAAAATGGAAGGAACAAAACAATTACATATTGTAATTTGATTGAAAGTGAGACAATTTTTGTCTGGGTCATAGAGTAAGGGCTTTGCTTAAGCTTAGCAATAATCCCCGACAAAACTTCATAGTTTATTCCTTCTAATCCTTGTCTCTCAGCAGACATTACAGAAACAGAGGACCACAACACAAGCCTTCTGAAAACCACAAATTCTATAGGAAGACAAGTTTTAATATATATAGGCCAATCTATTTCTATTACTACAAACATATATAAGCTGCACAGTGAGTGACACTCCCCCAGATTTTGATTGTCCTATACAATATGCGTATCAAAGAAAACCAAAAAGACAAACACCAACTCAGCTCTAAACTGAGTTTTGTTGATTACCGCCGCTGGGTGGGCTTGAATGTGCTTGATGCTGCTCTGATGAAGCCAGCCATCTTCTTCTCCATCGAACAATTTCAACAAGAACAGAGCTCCCACTCATCACCACACCAAACCCAGCAAATGTTGCCAGAAGGATTGCCAAAACTGCCTGCACGTGAACCTGAAGGAAACAAAGGCTTAAAAGTTAGAGAGAGCAAAGTCTCATCATCTGTACCAAATACCCTGAACAAGTGCTTAAGATTCAGATCCAATCAGGTCAAACGTTCTCATTCCTCATTTTGATTCATTTCACTATTTTATATGACACTGTGTGTTGTTCCATATCAGTTTCATGTGAAATATAAAAGGTAAGGTAGCAAGAATGTACTAGACAAAAAGATCCATTACCAATGAGTAAAATATATGTGCGAAAAGAACCACCAGAGCAAATTGGGAGGATGCATAAAACCAGATGAACCTGCTATTCACTGGACAAAAATTCAAAAGGTTAGGGCTTTACATAAGTTAGTAACAATACTCCCTCCGGTCCAAAATATAAGATCTAGATGACTTTTTTTAGGAGAGATTAAGAAAGCTAAATAAGTTACTTAATTATATCATATATTGTGTGTTATTAGATTATATATCAGTTTATAAGTCAAACAAATTAGTTTGGAGGAAAAAAATATAAATATAAACACTTTAAAATAATTTAATTAGCTTCCTTAATCTCTTCAAAAAAGTCAACTGGGTTTTACATTTAAGACTGGAGGTAGTATTTCATAACCCCCGGGTACTAAGTATCATAGACAAATCAAAAAAGAACAACTGTATCATAACTAAGAGAATGTATTTTGCAAATATTTTTAAAGAATCATTACAAAACCTACCCATGGTTGATGAAGTCATGGAGGAGAGCAGACCCAGTACACATGAGAATGGAAGAGATATGGCAATTGCACCATTACCCATTCTTCCAACCTGCAAAACCAAATTACTGAGTATACAGAGTTATGACTTGGAAAGAAGTCAGAGGATTGTTATTCTTACCAATAGCTGCTCAAGAAAACAGAAATAAGCCAGCATACTCACAATAACAAGCACTGGAACTTCCTGCCAAACCCTACAAAATTGAGTAGGAAATATTAAAGCATGACTCTTAAGTCTCCAACTTTTATCTTCATTAATTTGCAAACGAATTGTAAGAGAAATTACTATTCACATGCCTGTATGCACCTGCATCTGCCTGCAGATATCTATTAGCCCCCGCATTCTGAGTTGCAACATTTTGGATCCTTAAGAGCGTGACAGGTAGGTTCTGAACCTCCTGCTTGCACACATCACAGGTCTTGTTGCCTTTGATACTAAACCATTTAACGGCACATTCTTGGTGTGCCAGAGCGAGTTCACCTTTGCAGCTGCATCCCATCTTGAGGGTTTCACCTCCTTCACATAGATCAACCAAACAAATCCTACAAACTGCATCTTCTTCAGCTATATCTTCACCTTCATCATCGTCATCATCATTGTTTTCTGAAACAAGAAAGACATTGAAGACTATTTACAAACTTCTTGTAGGATTTGAGATGATGAGTACATCAAAAGGACATATTACTTTATGAAACGTCAAATGTAACTCAAGGAAAAAAAGGTTCAACAGAAAGTTCAAGTGCCAAAAAAGACATTATTTGCTTGACAGGATCATTCGTTTCTAAACAAAGAGAAAGAAAAAAACTACTTTGAAGATCAGGATTCAATTGTATATACTATTAGGAAAGAAAGGTACACTTTTGCTAAGTGTCCAAAAAACAAAGACATATAACGTGGATATTTATATAGGAAGCTAGATGAGGGTGAGCCTTGGTGTAATGGTAAGGTTGCTGACATGTGACCTAAAAGTCATGGATTCAAATCTTAGAAATAGCCTCTTCATATGTGGGGGTAAGGCTGCATATATTTATCCCTCCCTAGACCCACCTAATAGGAGAGCCTTATTGACTGAGCTGCCCTTATTTATATAGGAAACTAGCAATCTAACGCACCAAGAGAGTTTATTTTTATCTGACTTTAGGAAGGTGCCAAACTGTTGACGCTATTGCTTGGCATGTCACTACTGAGATAATCAAGGAATGTTATTAAAAAGACATGCAAAATTGTATCAATTTTCACAAAAGAAGACACAAATGCTTATAAATGACATACCAGTATCCTTGGAGGGGGATGTGGCCAACAATTCCCTTTTTCCCTTCACATGAGGAGTGGAAGGAATAACACGGAAAAATGAATCAATTCTCCTTATGGCCTTATCTAGATCAGTGAGAGGCGCCGACTGAGAGCGGGCTATCTGTGTCTGGACCTTTGTTCTCTGCAAAAGGAACTGATAACTTAGAGCAACACAGATCTAAATTCATCCTGCAAAAATCAACATCAACAGAAATTTCCCATGGTAAGGATGCATCAGGTACAAAGCTAAGCGGTCAACATCAGAAGTTCTAAAATTTAATGTTCCTGGTGTGTATGTGTTTGTATATAAATACAAATATATACTAACTGGTACTATAAAATCTAGAGTTTTGAAAAAATTTTGTACCTGTAAACTTTAATGACACAACACCTTGACTTGAACAAAGCCAGCAAAAAAGTCAATCTTAATGTTGTAGTCATTAGCTAATGAAAAGCATAAGAGGAGTCTTTATCAACTTGCAAGACAAAAAAATGGTCGGGATCTTACATATGGAGATCCACCAACACTTTCAGCGTGAACAGATTCTGAGTTGGAATGAAGTTCATGTACTGGTAATGATGACGTTCTCTTAATTCTAGGTGTAAATATCTTAGTAAGGGACAATGATGATGCAATTGAAAGCTTTTCTCGAGGGACTGAAGAGGAGCTTTCTGGAGCTGCAGTAAAAGCTTTCTCAATATCTGATGATTTCTTATGCTTGAAGTTCAGCTTTGGTAGGATACTTTTAATGGATGGTTTGCCTCTTGACGCGGAAGGCCCGGGACAATTATGAATCGGGGCATCAACAGAGCGTGAAGTCATAAGAAAATTGACTCTCTTGGGAGTGGGAGTGGGAGTGGGACCTGGAGTCATTGGCATCTTAATTCCAACAAAATCTTGGCAATGCTGTTCTGATGTTCTTGGGGGTATTTCTAGAACAAGATTCTGCCGCTTCCAATGACGGCCACGTGTTGATTCCCCAGTCATACCCATTGGATCATCAACCTGTGCACACAAACAATACTCAAGAATGATTAATTGATGAATTTTTAGGTTTTCCATGCAAACTTCTGTCTTCATACATAGGCAGACTCTTCCACCTCACCACTCAGTCAGTATTCCCACAAAATACTGTTATGTTTATGCATCAACATCTTGAAAATTTGTGATAATAACCTATAACTATAAAAATTACATATACTACCAAAGACTAGACCATCAGTATTAGAGGTTTGTTATTTCAGAGTTCAGACCAGCACATGGTTTGAAAAAAATAAATAAATCTTTAAAGAACAGCTATGTCGATTCTATGACCACTTTTTCTTTTAAAATTTTTTACTGGGATGAGAGAGAGACAAGAAAAAAGCAATTTAAAAATCACCGCACCAAAGGTATGCCTATTCAGGAAAGATCAACAGTTAGAAAATCATTAAATCTTGAGATTCTTTCTGCATCTACTTTAACAAAGTAAATATAAACAGCAAAATTAGTTAAATGAGTGCATTACAAACCACCAGAGATCAAATTCAGCAATAACCACTTAATCCGGGGAATCCCCTGTTGCAATGAATTAAAAGCACCGTTGAATATTAATGATAAAGAGTGGCGACAAGGCATAAATTAATGAACTTTGTCCAGTATCCAAGTTTTTTAGATGTCTGGGATCCGAGGATATATGAAATATGAGAAGTTGAGTCTTGGAGGGAAAGGTACTTAATTTTCCGCACAGAATGTTTTTAAAAAAAGGTTTGAGCGGTAAAAATCGACTTGAGAAAAAAGTTTCAAGCTGCACAGGTCGAAGTTCGGAGGCAATAAAGACAGATTGATAGACCCTCTGTCAGACACAGTTGATGGAAACCGGATAGAGTAAAAAAATCAGAAAAAATAGATGTCATCAGACACAAAATCCGCTGAGTTATTGACAAAAATGCACGCACACTACAAGGGAAGGCTCAACAGTCATACAAATTAGTTCAAGAGACTTCAAACTATGACCCCTGACAGAATTCGTTCAAACAAACATCTGCAGGTGTCGAAAAATGACAAAAATGATAATTCCCGACTAAAAGTTCATCATCCAAATAAAAACGCTGGTAAGCTGAAAAAGATACACATAGATAATCCAGAAGAGAAGGGACACCTTGAAACAGAGCAGACTTAAGCACCAAATCCCCGGGTGAATCCAAAAAGAAGAAGAAAATAAACAAAAGTAGCCACTGAAATACCACAAGTTACCTTAGGAACTGGAAGAGAAACCGTTCTAAGGCACGAAGCAGGGTGATGTCCTTCACTCACAGCCTTTTCCTCAGAACCCATTTTGTGGAATTAAATCAGGCCCACAATCCGGAATCCCTGAGAGTAACCGAAATAGCATATAAAGTTCCCTCCTTTCGGCCACCAAGCTTACTTCTATCACTCGCTTATTCTTTAGTGCGTTAGTTCAGACACACCCCCTCACGCACTCTCAAACAAAGAAACGAGGAAAACAGGGGATGAGAGAGTTAAAATAGTTTCTTGAGAGTATTGATTAGGCACAAGACCAAGTTTTCACATTTATGAATGACACAACTTGGCGGTGAGCTTGGCGTTCTTCTAACCTTCCACATGCATTTCAGTGTCCCCAGCGCGCGGACTCTGTAATAGGATCTCGGAACTGCCAAGTTTATACCCAATTCCCACCAAACACACATTATTAGTTGAAAATTGTAGTTTCTTAGGACTTGGGAGGTTTTACAATATTTGTCAAAGGGGAAAACAGGGAGATCCAACTTTTACAGTGTAGAAGGACGTCACAAGCTTTTGTTCACTTACTCTCACGGTCATGTTTCTAAGGATTATGAATGTGATCAACGTGGGGACTATTTAGCCATAAGAGTTAGCATGTGTTTTGGTAATATCCTAAATCATGGTTTATACAATCCGAGATAAAATTCCTCTCACACATTACCTCATAAGTCATAAAAGTTATTAAAAAAAACTAATCGAAGCACACGCTATCTTTACACCAGCAAGGCACTTCAATTTCAAGACCCCTCTCATTTAATTTGACCTCGTGCTTTCATTTTATTGGCAAAAGGAGCAGGGGCCAACCTGCCTGATGAACGAACAGAGAAAAGAGATGAAAAGTCTAATCAATTCCAGGTCTTTCTGACAAGGAAAAGGTTAAAGCAAAATGCCAACCTCACATGATGCTTACTTATATTTGACATAATCTTCATTAACACACTTTCAAGTATGATTATGCATGATTTAGTTTTAACCCAGCCTTGATGAAGCAAATATGATTAATTCATAGCATCAGCCCAACAACCTTGTAAAACAGAGGAAGGTGAAAAAAAAAGAAAGATCAATTCCACGACTTTGAGAAAAGATAAAGCAAAAGGTCAGTCCCAAATCCGAATAATAAACTATGAAGTATGATTAAGCATGATTTAACTGCACCTTTGTCTAGCAATCTGCACTTTCTCACTTATATTCCGAATTTTCTCTGATAGACCTAAAAGTAGCTTGTGCATGTAGTTTTCAGGTCAATTCTTTTAACTAGAAACGGACATCTGTAGTAGATCGGCTCGAACCAATACACCAAAACGTAACGCGTGAAATTAGGATTATAGCATCTGTTTGGTATCATTTATTTTTAGACAATAAATTTTTATTACATAAGTTGAGATAAAACTCTTCTCACATATTTATCTTGTATATCATAAATCACGACTTATAAGCACTTATTACCTAAAAATAAACTATTCTAAATGAGCATTATAATAAATTACTTTATGAACTTAAACAAATAAAAATAAATATAAGTGGAAGGAGCGCAGTTCGTCTATTTTTTACCAAAGCAGTGTGGCAGAGACAGATACTCTTGAATTGAGAGAAAAGACGAACCTTTTTATATCCTCCTCTGCTTTTTAAGCTTCCATATAATTGTGAATTAAAGAATTTTAATAATGGGTTTTGGGGGTAAGGATTCCAATTAGGCGACGCTATGACTATTTGGAAAGTATAATCAAAACCTTTGCTTTTGCTTTTTACTTTTTAGAGAGATGCTTATTAGGTTAAGCTTATGGCCACGAAGTGAGGGAGAAAATAATTCTACTTTCTCCGTCACCAAAAGCCCCAATAAATTATATGGCAAACAAGCGCTTTAATTAAGTGAGAAGGAGACAACACGCACCCATTTCATAGGTCAATTTTTTAAAGGAAATAAAGTGGGACCCCCTCCCTCCCGAACTATAAACTTTAAATAACTAATTGTTTATTAAGAAAATAATTAAAATTGGTTAAGAGTGAATATGTATTTTCTCTAACTATGCCCTTATTTATAAAGAGAATAAGTGAGAGAGATAAAAAAATACAATAAATACAATTAAAGGGTAGAGTTGAAAAAAACATAATAAATACTTTGACAAACTTAAAATGAAATTTACATTTTAGAATGGATATATTCTTAAATTTAAAGCTTATATTTAGAGATCAAGAAGTATATATTTCTAAATTTTGACCACAAAAAATAGAGATAAAAGCAAGCATGAGATTAAGCTTAAAATAAGGTGTAATCAAATAACCATTCATAGACACTGATTAATATTGAATTATCAATATAGACATCTAGGGGTGAAAATAGGCTAGGGTAGGTTAGGCTCTACCTAAATAGGCCTGAGCCTACAACAGAAATTTAAAACCTGAGTTTGTATATAGGTTTTTTTAAAAATATGAGTATGGGCCTTCAAAAGGTCTGATAAGGTCTAAAGCTTATTTAAAATATAGGTCTTTAAATAGCCTTTAAAACATATACTTCTAAATTTATATATAACCGCTTTCACCCTTACCTATTCCAGTTGGATCCTTGTTGATGGATAGAAAAGGAACTAAAAATTAAAACTTTACCATGGATTCAGTTATGAATAGGTTTTGAGGGGGTCGTAACTTGGACAAAAGTTCAGGTCCACAACAAGAAGCCGAGTCACACTCACAGACTTGGATGCATGTATGACTCTTGTTTATGGGGACAATGATGTTCTCATATTCATTTTTATCTTTTTCTAACTAGAATCCCATCTTTATTTTTAGATTAAAAAATGAATAATTTAAATTTAATAGTTTCTTTTTTATATACAGGAAATTTAATAGTTTCTAAAATAATTATTATAGTATTTTATAATTTAATTTTTAAATTTTTTTTATATTGCAGTTGTGAATTGGATTTTAACAGTTTAAATTTAGAGGAAAAGAGATAGGAAAACAATTTTAAAACTGTAAAATTTCAAATCATATATTTTTTTAAAAAAATTAATTGTAAATTACTTATTAAATTTTGTCATTCCTTTATCAACCCTTAATAATAAACCTGATTCAAAATTTTAGAATTTTATAATTTTAAAGTTATTTTTTGTCCTTTGTCAATACCCGTTTCCATTTCGATAATCGAAGAGTAATAAAGACGGAATTCAATGGGCATACAGAAAAATACAATTATACTGAAAAAATATTTGTTTATAATATCGATATCGTTCATCAATGAAATACAGAAAATACCGCCGAAAATTGATATTTACAGGATAACCCAAAATATCTAAAGCATGAACTAATTATAACCACTATATTGCCCTCGCCTTAAAACACGAGCTGATTACTTCTCAGCGTCCACGCCTTTGCCCTTCGATCCACTGGCACCAGTTGAGATATTTGTTTTTGAAAAAGGGTGAAATTCCGAAAAATCCCCGTAGAGACATACGATCGACATATAAAATGTGAAAATTAAATATACAATGCACTATATTAGACAAAAACAAAAGGTCGATTCAATTCATATAGATCTACCTTAGCTGAGTCACCGACTACAGGTAGGATTTTTGATAATATACCTCAACTGAGTCATTGACCAAAACTAGGATTTTTTGATATATTGTTGTTGGGTAACGAACCACAACTAAGTATTGTGCCTCCAAAACGCAATCATATCACGAAATACAGTAACAAATATATATAATTATTCACATAGTGTATAAAAGATGGTAGTCCCTACCTTGAAGTTTGTTAAATCCCTTTTTCAGTGTGCCTCGAAAAACGTGTCATTTTCGGTGTTCGACTCGATCCTTGTAATATTTTAAAAAAAAAACTTGTCGGGAGCTTTTTCAAAAAAAAAATATGTGAGGCCCGCTTGAGAAAAAGTGACGGGGAGGGTATTATTAATACTCTTTCCCTTCACTTCTCTCATTCAATTCCGCGAGCAGCTGAGCAGAAAGAGAACGCAATTTTAACATGTTAGGTTTCTAAATTTATGATAATTTTGATACTTAAAATCACTTCTTTTCAATAAATTTTCTTTATGAAAGTTATTGTACGTATTTTTATCTTTCTATTGGTGGTAATATTATACCGATTAGCGATAATTTTGCGGTTAGGATTTTGGGAGAATTTTGAGTTTTTACAAAAAATGGTTATAGTCTTGTAGATATGTAGAGAATAAATAATAATTGATTTTAATCGGTTTAGATTTACCATTTGATTGTTTTATGATTTTTTTAATTAATTGCTTCTTAAATAAATAATAAATTATGCTTTAAGAACGTTTTTTACCGATTAAATTTGAATTAAACAATTTATTTGAGTTATTGGAAGTATTGTTGAAATTTTAATCGGTTTAGTTTTGTAGATTTTGAATAATGTGAAATTATAAAATTATGATTTGATATTAGAGTTAGAAAATTATGGTTATTAAATATTTTATTGTGAAATAGAGTTAAAAAATTTTAGAAATTTTGATTTAAAAGGAATTTCAAGAATAGATAAATTGTTGTTATTTTTAAGAAAATGAGCCAATTATAGGGATTATTATTTTCTATTTTGTAATAGTTAACAATTATTATAAATTATATTAACATGTAAATATATATATTTATTGTAGAGTGAATTTGAATTTGGCTTGTTGGAGTTAAATTCTCAAGTTTAGTTGTGTTAAGAAATTGAGGTAACTACTTTCCAATTTATCATGTATGCTTGTTGAAATGATTATATGCGTATATTGGTATTTTTAATTGCTATAAATATATTATAGTAATTTATATATGAAAAATGTACAATGACAGTATTAATCATGTTTTTAGTTTTTTTTTTTTTTGTTAAGTGAGCCTGAATGATTGATGATGCATAGCATTAAATATTAAATATATGAATAAATTATTGATATTGAAGATTGTGATGTTAAGATGTTGGATGTGATGAGTTGCGATTGAGGAGAGGTTTAATTCTTTGATACCACTTGGTATTGTCGCCACCGTGTGCACAATGGATGACTTTGGCATTCTTAGGGCCCTTGGTATCACCCTTTCGTTTGGCCGGGTTAAGAGTCAGCTCAAGAGCAACTGACACCTTTCCATTTTCGACGGAATGGGAATCCATGATCCAATATGAGTTCGGTAGCCTTTGGTCGGGTTACACCTCATTATTGTAGGGCTTGATGTTGTCTTGTCATAGAGACTAATCCTATTATATGTTATAGCTCATAGGTTCTGTCAGCGGTTAAGGATGTTATAAGGATGGTTGAAGGAGTTTTATGCATATTAAATTGTTTTGAAATAATAATGTTTTGGGAAGATTAAACTTTATGTTATATGAATATATATATATATATATTGTCCGCTTAATTATCTTATAATCATTCATTGCATACTTGTTAAAATGAAATTGTGGTTACTGAGTCCATGTGACTCACCCTATCGATATTTAAAATTTTTCAGGTGAAAGTTCAGGTGGTGCTACTAGGGGGAAGGCAAACGAGACTTGATTTGATCCAAATAGTATGTTTCGTTTGGTTACATGAGTATAATGTATATTGCCAAACTTAATGGCCTTGTTGGTTTACGTTGCATATGTTGAATACTCAGCTGCATAATGGGGTTTGTACTATGGGCTTAGCCCCATAATATGTTGTATTATGTAATATTTAATGTTTTACTTAGTTTAGAGCTTAATTATATGATAATTAAGAGAGGTCGTTACAGTTCTAAAATATTAAATAAAGCAGAAATAAGTCATAACTTATTCAAGTATCATTTTAGACTCTTCTATAGTGTTTCTTGTGGTTATATTAGCCTATGATAAATTTTACTAAAATGCCCCCGGGACCTCAACCCGGCCCCGCCATACCTAGCCCGACAGCACGTTTTCCTAAAATTTTGACGAAGGCTATTTTGACGAATTTTTGCCCAAGGAATCCATTTCCGGGCTTGAAATCACAAAATTCACTATAAAATTATGAAAATACCCTTGACAACCCTTATTTAGATATTTCAGTGACATTTTCGTAATTATGTTTTTTCAGCCTCTACAGAAAAAGTGTCCAACTGTAACCCCGCCTATTTTTGCCTACTGAATTCAATGGAAGCATTTATTTCATGAAAATCCAACTCCTAACCCCAGTTCTAGTCCTGGCCAAAATATTAAAGAAAATAGGAAAAAAATAGTTGTGTTTAATCTTCCAAAACTTATACTCTCCTACTTCTAATCCTTGATTAACTCACTTAAACACTTCTTAATCATAATTTAAAGGATTTTGGGCAGCATAATCCCTTAAGGTTATAGCTTTTTAAATTTGCAAAACCAACAACAAACTACCAAATAACTCGAGAATCACATCTGTAACCCCCTTCACGACATAGGCCGAGATTAGTTCATAAAAACATAATTAAGTTTGAATTAGAGACCATGTATGGTGATTTGGGACTTATTCAAAATAAAACTTCCCAAAATCAGGGTTTTCAAAAACTTTTACAACATCTATTCCACAATGGTCTCTTACTCACATTTCAACATAAATGGCCTGTATAGGTTGGTTTCATTCATACATATCAGAGTATAATGCAAATTTTCGACACACTCGAGTTCCATTAATTAGTAAAGGGATTATACAAAGGCACAAAGCCAATTATTGTTTTCCCTTATCTTGAAGATTACACAAAACTACACTATACTTCCAAAATATACAACTATTTACCACAAAATATCCAATGAATTTTACATTGATAACTATTAACCAAAATAAACTCCTAAACTGAAGCTCTAACTGCTCTTCGTCGCCCGTTTTCCTTTGGATCCTTCGGCCCTGTCTAAAATTTGTTTTTGGGAGAGTGAGATTCTAAAGAATCCACGTAGTAACAAATCACTCATAATATGCACAACATCAAAGCATGGAAGTAAATCATCTATATATCACACAGCAATCACAACAACAGTTGCAACGGCCGGGGTAGGTATTATAGGCATCACCCCCTACGATGGCTCACATTGAACTACTTGTTGTATTGCACATCTACATGAATATATCACCACAGCTGGGATTCATATAAAACATTTCACAACATGTAGCCCCATAGGCTGGATACTCAAACAGGAATCCACGATTCCATAACGCAGCCTAGGCACTACAGCGGCAGATACAACGGCCGGGGTATGTATCATGAGCATTGCCCCCTACGACGGCTCACGCTGAATTGCTCGCACTGTAATGCCCTATGGCCGATAACACATTCACAATGATAAACATGTAAACCAAGTATCATACACAGCATGAGAGAAAAGTCACTATCTTGATCCTTCCGGATGTGTCCTGGCGCCGGTTTTTCCTGAATAGGGCAAATGTCAAATCCTATATTCATAATTAGGAATGAAGAGTCAATTCTCTATTCCAATTCTTAATGACTTCATAACACTTAATTTGGTTATCAATATTACTCTTTTAGAGTCATTAAATACCCCTAACAAAACTCCTAAAGGGTTAGAAGAACTATCCCAAATATCCCCTTTTGGAAGCACAATAACTGATTTTTCACTACTGCACTCGAGTGTTGGTACGGACACTTGAGTGAAGAAGGCCTCACTCGAGTGATAATTACGGTCTGCACTGCAAGTGTTAGAAAGTGAGGACAGAAAGTGTTTGCCCGAGAGCATAAGAACTTTCAAAGAAGAGGAGCACTGGAGTAAAGAAGACCTCACTCGAGTGACAACTTAACACTCACAAGTATTAAAGCGCACTCTTGAAACTTGGCCGCGAGTGACAACCCGAGACGATAGTTCATGGCATCAAATACACCCGCACTCGAGTAAGAACCCACAATATTTGCAAGTAAAGCAACACTCTTGCCTTTACACACGGAAGTGCAACAAGAACACAGAGAGCAGAAAGGAAGAACACACTAATGCACTCGAGTGATCTCACCCTCACTCGAATGATGTTTATCCCTTACTCAAGTGAACTCACTCTCACTTGAGTGATTTTATCAGAAACCAGAAAACGCGGCAAAATTGACCACATTTCCTAACACTTGTCTGGTTGATCCTAATGGACCCAAAACTTTTGCTAAAGTTACTCCCACACAAAAACACCCAAGGAACTTAATGGAAACATCAAAATTATTCAAATCCTACTCTATTATCATGCTTTGGTTTTGGGCAACAAAAATTACCAATTTTCCAATATCACTAAACTCAATTATTCAGTTCCCAATCAATCCTATCTATCCATATACATTCCCAACATACAATTACTATGTCAAAAACATGCCAAAAGCCCAGTGGTCCTCATTTTTGGATTAAAGGCCAAATTTCTAAAAATTTCAAACTAACTCGTTTGGCATAAAACCTAGATAGATAGATTAGTCTCACTTACCTCTTTCACTTTACCAAAGAGATTTCTTGGTTCACCAACCTCCAAAATTTCATGTGGGGACAAATCAACACCAATAGCCACACTGTAGATATCAAAATGAAGCTCTCACTCCAAGGATCAGCATTAATGAAGTGAGTTTTGGCATTAAAGGTCATTTACTTACCAAAATCACAAGTTTTTTCTTCCTCTTTCTTGCCCAACAATGGCGCCTGAATGTAGAAGAGAAAAGCGAAAGAAAATGAGAGAGAGAGAGAGATTGAGTGTGAAGAAGATGAGGAATGATGATGAATTACTCCTTCCCCATACCTCTTGTCAGTCGAATAGAGGGAAGGAGAGAGAGAGAAAACAAAAAAAAAATCTCATTTGACTTTCACTCATACACTCTCTCTCACACTCACTTTTTGCCACATGTCAGATTGCTATTGGGCCACCCAATATGAGTCACCAAATAGCTATTCTAATATCTCCATTAGATATTTAATCACACTTCTCATTTTTCCTTTTAGCTATTAATTAATTTTTCCATTAATTACCAACTTATGACCAATATATCCATTCTCTAAATTTTCCAACAATTATGACATATTAATTAAAATTTCCATAACACATAATAATTCCAATTTAAATTTACAATTATCCACAATAATCCTCATTAGCCCTTAATTAAAATTTGGGGCATTACAACATCAATACACTAAGAAATTGAGGTTTTGGAGATTACCTCTTGATTCTTAGTGTTTCTCTCTCTTCTCCTTAACTTTGAGATTAGCTTGTTAACATGGTGATTCATGGAGAAAAAGAGATTAGAGAAGCTATAATGCAAGAGAGGAAGCTTGAACACAAGAATAACAATACTTACCTTAGATTTCTTCCTCCTTGAGCTCTCCTCCTCTCTCCATTTCTCAAGCTTTCTCTTCTCTCTTTTTTGCCTAAGACTAGGACGAATTGTGTTTATGAAGGGGAAGAGAAGTGTGTTTAATAATTTGGTCTTCTTAATTCCTAGTCATTGATTTAATCAAGAGACCAAAATGTGACACTTGTCACAATCTTCTCTTCCTTCATGATTGTTCCATTGTGTTGCCATTAATTTGAATCAATGCTTCCCTGATTTTGCTCCTCAAAACCGTGTCCTCCTCCTTGCTCCAACTAGTCAACCACTCTTCCAAATAAGCCTAAGCTTGCACTCTTCCATGCGCTCATTTCTTTCATCCCTTCACTCAAGCTTATCCTCTCATCTTACACTCAACATTTAATCTAGTAACTCACTCAACCATTATTATCATTGACCATGTAGCCTTACCATCATGACTCTCTTCTTGTAGCATATGACCATGAACTTAATATTTTTTTCCCCTATTTTCATGCTTTAGACGAAAACAATGAGAGGAAGGGAAGGAAAATTGTTTTCCACTCATTCCATAATTCACATAATTGGTTTATGTATAATTTCCCCCAATTTCACAATTCTGAATTTATTCCACCAAAAATAATCACATTATGCATTTCCCTTTATTTTTCTTGATTAATTGAAGTTAACTCCCATTAATTGGAAAATAATTAATCTTAGGCTAAATTGGCAAAATTATGATTTTGCTATCACCTTTGTAATTTAATTCATTTCTTGAATTTATTTGCCCATTTCCTTGTGAATATGTCTATTTTAAAATTCGCAAGATTCAAATTCACTAATATTCACCATTTTATTAAATCACTCAAAATAATTACAATATATTGTTGGTGAATAAAATTTTAGGTGTTCCATCTTTTTTCTTTAAATTTATTTATTTATATTTAAAATAAAAATTTTATAAAATATAAAATCTGAACCATTTGATTTTTTAATCTAATAATAATGAAGATGAGATTCTAAAAAAAAAAAAAAAAAAGCAAAGGAAGGAGATAACACACCCCTCGACTCACACGGCATATGATAAGGAAATAACGGACCTAACTTGTCGGACGTGTCATGCCGTCATTATTGTCATTTATTATTATTCCAAAATCGACGGATCACCCGTCACTCATCATCATCCAGTAATATGCATACGTGTTACAAAGTCTTTAATGCGTGGAAATTTCATGACTTCCTTCCTTTCCCTTGTCTTCCTCAATCCCTCTACCTCCGCATTTTCATTCTTTGACGAGTACACGATAGCACTTTTTTCTTTTTTGGGCCCGAGGAGTACACAATAGCACTTAAATATAACTAAAGAAGATTTATTTTTTTCATATGGGTATTAAATTGGAGATAGTTCCTTGAAATGAGTTTTCTATATAATCAAAATTATGATATTCTGAAAAAGGAAGACGCGCGTGATAATTTATTAAACATAGGGAGGCAGACTTTACGCAACCAAATAGCAATATATGTATATTTTAAGGATGGAATGAGCTTTTACACTCCCAAGGTGGTGCATATGGTATACACCATAAAGTCCAACTGATTCTGTTTTTAGATATTTTGCCTAACATTTTAAAAAAGGGTATAACGGAGAATCGAAAAGAAAAGCCAAATGTCAGCTCGTAGGTGGAAGAATACAAAATAAAAGAGAGGAGGAAATTCAGAGTTACAGATGAGGGGCACTCACGCTTTCATGTGAGCTGTTACAGGCACGTGCCCCGGGGGGGGGGTTAATTTAGCATTAATTAATCGTTAATTAACCACTCCTAATGACAGAGACAGAAGGAGGAACAAGTGGATGATTCAGTACATTATTTATATCTCTGGTTTAATAACACATCATGTGTTGCTGCCGGAGATATATGACAAAGTGGAAAATTTTGATAATGACACAATTCAAAAAGGGATAGAATAATCCAATTCACTGCATAATTCGTGTTCTGTAGTAACATCCCCTTGGGCCTTTTCTCACTGTCCTTCAGATATCTTCCAACGTACCGAAAATTCTGAGTAAGTGAGGTGGTGGGAGCCGAGAGTCGCTTTCTTCTTAAATGCCAAATAAAAAGCCTGGTCCACCACTTACTGGGCTCTGAAGTTTATTGTGTGCGTCGCCTCCGACAAGTTCTTAAATCTCAGAGGTAATAATTCAGAGCTGGAGAATGCCAACTCGAGCCACAAGTTGTTTAATGGCTGGGGCTCTTATCCTGAAGAGATTAATCATTCGTTGTAGGGTCCAAATAAAATGAGAAAAGGAAAATCCCAAAACGAGTTCGATCCAGCCTGATGATTTGGACTTGGTAACCACCCAATCAAAATTATTCTTTCAGTTTCAAGCTATATAGTTTCCATGAGAAGGACAGATATACGGTCATAGTAGGTTGAGATTACGCTACAAAGAGGTATATTGTTGTAATATATATGCTTTCATTCGTCCTTCAGGTGAAGCTCATTGCCCTTTCCTGGTTGTTTATGTCTTTCATGTATGTCAACTGGTTATTAGTTTTATATATACTCTTCTGAGTTGAAGTGGTAGATCAAGTGCTTAAGAGGGATTATAGTTCTTGCAATCATTGAGCCGACCTGGCTAATTAGATTTTTGAGTTCTGAGATAATTTAGGCTCAATCATATATCTCTTGGTCCAAAGTCCGTAGACTTGCCTGACTAGGATGATTTGGTGATTTCAATTTTATTACATCCACACTATAACCGAGATCTCAGGCCCATAAGAAGAGGCGAGTATGGCATCTAAGCGGCCCAGTGACTTAGCCATGTACAGAGGAGAAGGGGCCTCGTTCACTATTTGGTTGTTTTTGTTGATGCCTTGACATTGACGTCGAGTCATGAAGGGTCTAGCAGGAAGCTGACGAAAATCGGGCAACGAATCCAAGTACCAGATAAAGCTCTGGCGTGTGGAACCACGGAAACTATCTTATCAACTAACGTGTATTTATGGAAAGATTGTCCCCTGGCTTATCACCTTACCCAGGCTCTCAGAAAAGATGAACGAGTCAACCTGACAGCAGATGGATTTCTAATCATGCACTTTAATCAGTAAGCAACGCATTCGTTTTGTTAGCACTTCGTCGTCTCAAAAGGATCCCATAGATTGTTTGCTGAAGAAAATGAGTTTTACAGCATGAAATCTCCTTTAGAGGAAAAATTACCATTCATAAACCACCTAGATGGTTTTTTATGAAAATAAATGCAATGACACTTCATGAGAAAATTCTGATTCAAAGTCACAGATGGAAAACACACACTAAGAATGTAATTTCCCATTCCGCATTGTGGTCACAACTCACCACTGCAGTAAAAGAGGAAATGGTAGGACTGTGGAATAGCGGTCGTTGTTAATGTTCCGTATTAAGAAACAGAAGTAACTTCTAGGCCACACCACTGGTCAATCATACACCACCACGACAGTAAGTGCAGTTGGAAGCTCACAGGCAAGGCTTTCAAACACATCATAAACTTGAGGGGGCCTCTTTCCCATAAACATAATAGAATACCTGCATGCTAGTCACCTCAAATAATTTTATTTACCCTTTTTCACCAATGTATACAAAATTTTAAGCCAGATATGAAGGGATGATTTCGTAGTAGCTTGACACATGCCAATAAAGAGTTACAATTGCAGCAATTAAGCACCAAACCCAGCGCAGGTGCCTTCAAGACATGAGTGCTGGACATAAATTTTGAGAGATTATAGGAATCAAGCAAGAAACAATGACCATCAAATCATTAAGCAACAAAACTCCATGAATTATTTGGTTTACATATATGGCTACGACTGGAGAGAAAAGAAAAAGATGGCAGGAGATGTAGATGTACACCTACTCGGTGATCTCAGAAGAAATTTGACTGGACTACGAAAGTGAGAAACACATCCAATTAAAGCCATGTTAAAAATAAAAAACCAAATTCTCCAGTAAATAAACCCAACCCCTAGCAACAATTCAACTTGATAAATGAAACGAATGCACATGGAAGCACCCTCCAAGGCTAAGTCAGATAGTAGATACCAATAGCTTCTGTTGAGCCAATGTAAGTGAATCAACATCCCATAACAGCACAGTTGTACACAAACACTCCAACATGCTCCTTCACGCCAAGAACCTGCCAATCTAGGGTTCCATTTTCAGTCCCTGACTTAGGACACCACGAGTTCAGAACAACAGCTTCACCTTCTGGACCTCTTTGGCCACCCACAACCAGAATCTGCTCACCACAAGCCTTGAAAGCTAGGCCCCAGCCATTTGACGAATCTGCCCGGACTGGAAGCCTTCCCAAGTCATTCCAGGTATTCTTCTCCTTGTCATATTTCTTCACCATGTTTGTTATATGCTCAACTGCATATAACTGGTTATCTACAACTGCCACAAGCGGTGGCGCCTGAGCAGCCCTGTTAACATAGGGGTACATGCCCTCTATTTTCCGCCAAGTTCTTTTCTCCAGATCATACTCCTCTCCACAAGTTAAAGAAACAGCAGGACTTGACATTCCACCAATCACATAGAATTTCCCATCCATGAAAAAGCCAGAGCAAAGTCTTCGTGGTGTATGCATATTAGGTAACAGTTCCCATACACCTGAAGCAGAGTCATACAACTCAGCTGATTTTAGGACATTTCCATTTTTATCACTTCCGCCTGCAACAATAGCAATTGAACCAAGACTACCAGAACCAAACAAACAACGAGGGCGGTTCATCCCCTGGCACTTTACCCAACTCTGGCAGATCAGGTTATACTTCCAAATAGCAAAATCCAGCAACTCCCTACCAAAAACCAACAGTTCACAGTCCACAGCCAATGACTCCTTGTCCGCATGGTTAAAACATTCATCACAAGGCATCTTAGGTAATGCCATCCATTTCTTATTGGTGGTGTTAAATGCCTCCCATCCCCTAGGATCACAAACCAAGTAAACCCAATGCTCCTTCTCCTCAATTCCCAATTGTTTCCTTAAACCGTATAAATACCCACTCTTAATCAGCTTATTGTACCTTTTATTTATACACGATAGTGAAGCATAATCTGATCTACCAACCCATGCTAAACAATTTAGAGCAACATCATCAATAAGACCAGGGAGGAGCGAGTCACTTGATTTAAATCTAGAACCCCCCACATTCATGCTGTCCCTTGAATTCATTTTCAAGAAGTTATCCTCTTTCTTTTCATCCTCCTGCATCGAACAATTCAAACATATTTCTTTCGTCATTTCTACAGATTTATTTAATGTATCCCAACAAAACCATATCAGACGAGAAGGCACCTTCAACTTCAGAAGCATACACCAGTATTATGTCACAATTCCTTAATATGCCGCCTATGCCCAAAAAATAAATTCCAGTATCTGTACTGTACGCAACCAAACTCTATCTATGTATTCCGTCCATCAGTTTGAAAACTTTGGTTAGAAATCTGTAATTACTCAAAAGCTCGTAATTAACCCTTTACAAAACTTCTCCCAAGTTGTAGATCAAAAGAAACGAGTGCAGCAGCAACGAATCAGCAATAAACACTTCAAATTCTGGAGATACCAGCAAATTAGTGAGACCGTCCAGAAATTTACCTTTTCTGCTGTTCAGCCATGAAGAAAGAATTATCTGTAAATTCGCGAGAAAACGAAGCGAACATCAATTACTGAACAGAAAAGGGAAACTTTACTTAAAAAGGCGAAATATACACAGGATATATTTGACTGCGAGGTTTGGCTATGATCCGATTCAATTCAATAAATAAAAACCGAATTGGGATCCAAACTCCAAAATATGAAATGAAAAAAAAAAAAAAAAATTGAGTCTCGAGAAAGGGGGATAAGTACAAATACGAAGACAACCGTACCGGTGAGCTCAATGAAGGGTAAGATGTCAAATATTGGACCGCCGCATGATTCGACGGGATTTCCGTGCCGTCAAAACATGTTGCCTTGAATCGGCGACTAATGAAGGAGTAGAGACGGGGTAAGAAGGTAACTCGGACGTTAGAACTTAGAAGTGGGAAAGACTTGGAAGGCTTATAAAAGTATAAAACTGAGAAAATGTGCCTATTTTGCAGATGTGGCCCTCTATTTGTGTTTATTCCCTGTGTTAGCCCTTATTTTATTTTCATTTTGTCCGACTCTGACGTGTGGTGGATGTGGGCATGGCATATTATGATTTATGCCTTCGAGAGTATATATAGTTATATACTGATCAAACTTGTTTTAGATTCTAACCATATTTACTTTTAAAAATTATTTGTCGTTCATTGCTATTTCAAGAAAAATCTTTCTACGATTAATTTAACTATGTAGTTGGGGATGAAGCACACAGGAATTCTTTCAGAACATCTGTATAATAAAATTTATACTATCATTATTGAATCGTAAACGAAGCATGAGATTCAATCTACCTGATTTAACTAGATCATGCCTGAAACTCTTTAAAGAGTGTTCAATATAATAATTTTAAATTTAAAACAGACGAATATTACAAACAATTTGAATTAATATAATTCAGCCTATATAACATCTAATTTGTAAGACGTGATGAATATGCAACACATTATTACAAATAGTTTGAATTGAAATTTTGATTTTTAATTTTTCTTTATATGAATGGCATTATGCTTTGGGGGGAAAAAGAAAAAGGGTGTATTCGGATGGTTCTATTAAATTTGTATTATTTTTAATTGTTTGATATTATTTTGTACCTTCCAAAATTTATTTATACTATACGCTTTTTTTAAAAAAAAATTGTTAGTTAAATTTATATTTTAATCCATTATTTAACATTTTAAATTTTATAACATTAAAAAAAATGATAGATGCAACAGCCAACAGATGCACTTTTTTTTCGGCCAATAAATTAAATACAATACAATAATATCAAAGATTAAGAAGGGAGGAGAGAGAAATTTCAGAAACATGAAAAAGCTAACAAAAATATATTTTGTCAGAACCATGGTTTGGACCCAAACCATGGTTTAGTGGAAAAAGTGCTCCTCATAAATTTTCAAGTATTTGGATGAATTTATTTCAAACCATGGTTTTCTTAAAAAAAGTGTTTTTAAAATGACATCCGAACATATACTAAAGAAGACTTGGAAGATATGAGTGTGTGTACAAACTAACCTAAAATGCTGTTTGATGCAAATTAAATAGTTGTTGGGGATAGTTTATTTTTTATTTATAAGTGTTTATAAATCGTGATTTACGGTATATGAAGTAAGTATGTGAGAGGAGTTTTATCTCAACTTACATAATAAAAACTTATTATCTAAAAATAAATGATATCAAACACACATTAAGAATATTATATCCAATCAAATCAAATGAAAAACCATCATTGTCAACTTTATTTTAAGAATGGTCGTGAGATTGGAATTGGATGCCACCACAAAACTATATCCAAAGAGATTTTCCTGAGAGTCGAATGCATCTTTGATTTTCAGTGGATGTTCCTTATAAGTGACGGGTCTAATTTGTTAAGCTCTAGCATGCATTACGAACTTTATTGTCCTTATTATACTCTTTAGGAGATTGTTTGCAATAGTTATGATGATTTTTTCTTGGAAACTTCGCAAACCACAAGAAAACAGGCCACACATGAAGCTCGTTTTATTTGTATTCAAACGTTAAATTATACTAACCAAGCGACCACAGAGTGTGTTGCCTTTTTCTGGATTTTGGTCCTCGTCACTGGCACCTTCTAAGCTCAGTTTTTTTTTCTCCTTTAGATATGGGGTTTTCAACGAAGAGATTAATTAGGATTAAATATCCTGACTTTGAAAATTTACAATAAAAGTATTTTGTTGGTGAAGCCTTTTTGAAATTAAGTTTTACAAACCTGGCTGATATGGTTGGATGTAGTGTTCATTTTGAATAACTTATTTTTGGGTAATAAGTGCTTATAAATCGTGATTTACAATATACGAGGTAAATATGTGAGAGGAGTTTTATCTTGACTTACTTAATAAGTATTTATTCTTAAAAGTGCTCGTTTGGAATAGCTTATTTTTGGGTAATAAGTATTTATAAATCGTGATTCACGGTATATGAGGTAAGTATGTGAAAGGAGTTTTATCTCGATTTACGTAATAAAGACTCATTATCCAAAAATAAATGATACCAAACATAGGCTAGACTGATCCAAACATCCTAATAGTTTAGTGTAGTTTGTAATAGATCTCCTGTCAAAATCCAGCATAGGTTCAACATATATGGGCATAGGTCAGGATAGACATGATTTAAGACAATGACCTAGAGAGTGTGTGTGTGTAGTAATTATGATTCAAAATCTCCTCACTTGCGTGGGATCAAATGCATAATCATTTTGTTTTTGTTCAAGTGTATATGTATAATCATGTTTTACCTGCAGCCAGACTTTGGTATGGATACTATATGAAGGATTTGGATTGTATTGAACTTGAGGGAGTGGTGCTAAAAAAACAAAAAAATTCAGGATCGATCAGCTCTGCCTTCACTGTAAATGGATCTACGTGTCAACGAGGCCCTAAATAAAAGGAGAATTAATTATAAATTAGGAGTCGTTAACAATTACTTTGTCTAGTTATTGATATAATACAAATTTAAGAAGTTGATATTGATTCTAAATATAATATATATATATATATATATATATATATATATATATATATATATATATATATATATTTTTATATTTATTAATATTTTTATATTTTATCTCTATTGATGTTCCTTTAATAATAATCAATAATGAGAGAGAATTAAAGAAGATGATTAGAATCTTTTAAAAAATATATATCATATTAATTAATTCAATTCATTTTTTTAATTTAATTAATTTAGTTAAATATATTTTATATTAAAATCCGAAGGAGTTCTATTTTTTAAAAAAATTTTTTGCTGCCACTATTAATTAAGAATCGCTACAGCAAGAATTGACGAGGCATTTAAAAAAAAAAAAAAAAAGTTAGGAGAAAATGGCTGGACAGAAAACCCGATGATGCTGGTTCATAGAAAAAAGAGAATAGGTGGCATAAGGGAGGTGGAAGGGTATCTGATACTTTTCTTTATTATATTTCAGAACCACCCCCATGTGACCCTCGATTTACAAAATAAAAATTTCGATGGAACTCCCATCTCCACTGTTTAAATATAAGTATATAACACACCTTTCACTCAATATTCCTGATTCATAGTAACATAAATACAAGTCATTTGATGTGTCATCGATGATTTTTTTTTTTTTTTTAAGTATGATCTTATTGGGAAAAGACTTAAAGATTAATATAATATTTCTATACACCGTTAATATAAAAAAAAAAAGTAAAGTTGAAAAATAGTTTATCTTTAGACAGAATTGATGAGTGAATTACTTTTTCTTGATTTGATTTGGTGAAGTAGTTACACATAATTTATATCCCTTTCAGTGCTAATATACGAATTAGATCAATGATTTACAAACATTAGAAAATAGTTAAGTTAGCTATAAGTATCAAGTGTGTGTTAGTTTTTTTTTTTAAAATATCTTTTTTAACTATGTATGTTGTAATTACCAGAGAGCTTATAAATTTAAAAAATAAAATTCATTGAGATATTTATGTTTAAAAACAAGGGAAAATTCCAAAAAACTACACTCAAAATATCCAAAGGACAAATCAGTACAACGAAATTCAAAAATGACAAATCAGGCGGGTGTCAGAAAAATGAGCAATTTGTCCTTTTGAAATTTCGGCCAAATTACGAAAATGCCCTTCAGCCCTCAGTCGTAATAACAACATAGGAGTTGTTAATGGTGAATCATGAGTTGTTAATGGCGAGGTGAGTGTTGTTATTGACCCTGAAACTTGTTAAATGTTGAAAGAAGAAATTGGAGTTGTTAATATCGAAACCGGAGTTGTTAATGGCGAGGTGAGTGTTGTTATTGGCCCTGAAACTTGTTAAATGTTGAAAGAAGAAATTGCAGTTGTTAATACCGAATCCGAAGGTGTTAATTCCGATGATCATGTTGTTATTCTGAAGTGTGCATGAAGGGCATTTTCGTAATTTGGCCGAAATTTCAAAAGGACAAATTGCTCATTTTTCTGACACCCGCCTGATTTGTCATTTTTGAATTTCGTTGTACTGATTTGTCCTTTGCATATTTTGAGTGTAGTTTTTTGGAATTTTCCCTAAAAACAAAATAAATCATTACCAAACACTTATATTTTTATGAGTAGTAATAAACCGGAAATAGGATACCAATAAATAAAAAGGTCAATGCCTTCCCATTCCTTGTGTACTTATGTCTTTTGTCCTTTTTTTTTCTCTTGCTCAAATGTCTTTTGTCCATTTCGAAAAGACTGTCTTCTCTTTTGCCCCACTCCCAATGCTCTTTTAACACGACAACATGATACCCAAAATTCTTTTATTTCTTTACAGTAATATTTTTTTTTTTTGCCAATAAGAAAATTTATTGAAAGGAAAGTCGAAATACATCAATTATAATAGGAATAAACATAAGCCTACTAAGAGTAAAATGAGAAACTGCAAACTAATCTTAGAATTGGAAAACGAACACTAAAACCAACAAACTAAGACCAATAGAATAAAATAGAACACTAAAAGTAAATAGAAACAATACGAGAAAGTAAGCCAGATGAATATGAGTTTTCTATCATAAATATGTAATTGAGGTGGAGGTCGCATAACCCAAGACGGTGGGTAAAACCTAGCCACTGAAGCTTTGGCAACCTAGGGTGTTATCATTAATTACTTTTTTAATGATATGATATGACATATACTTTTTTTTTTATATTTTATATAGATTATACAATTCTACTAAAGTATATTCAAAACATGTTTAACAATTATACTATATAATTTTTTCCCACGCATCACACAAGATAAATAATAACCCCATTGAATCTTTCGCAAAAATAGTGGGGGAAAGACTCCCATTAAAAATTTATTGGCGAGAAAGAACTAAATTAGAATATCAATATTTATGTGTTCAAAAAATTTGCAAAGTATCAGCACTTCTTATATAAAAAAGTTCATTAAGCCAATTTCGCAAATAAATTTTCAATGTGGGATTTTCCCTCAACTTTCCAATCTTTTGTTGAAGATAAATATTAATTTGAACAATTTTTTTGGGTAACACATTCAGAATTAAATTGAAAATAATGAAAAATAGACCTTGGATATAATGATGGAGGCACACATAAATAAAATTGCATTGTCTGTGTAGATTGTAATAATAAACTATTGAGAGAAGAAATATTGTTTATTTTATTATGAATTAATGTATGTGACTTATATGAGATTTTAGATTTTTTAAATTACGAGTGTCTTTATATTTTCATGTTAATACTTTTTATTTCAAGCTAGATATTTTAAACGTAACATGTCATAAGTATTAAAAAATGAATAAATTTATATTTATATGAAAAAACTACATATATACTCTTATACATATAACCATAGTTATTAAAATCAGACTGAACTAGTTTGAGCCGAAAACCGGTGAATCGGTCACCTAACCGGTCTGGTCTGTCTGGCTTGACTGGTTCAATATTTTTTTATTTAAAAAATAATTCATTTTATTTTTTATTTTATTCAGGATTTTATATTAATTAATAATCTTGAAATCTTCACTTCCATCCAATCTAGCCTTAAATTAGCTTCGGTTTAACTCCAATACAACTCTCAAACCCTTGACTCACTACCTTAACCGATTCTATTCACCGTTTAATATTAGTTCAATTCTCCTCGACCTTATGTCATTGTTCTCTCTCTCTCTCTCTCTCTCACTAACAATCTCTTACTTGTCACACTTCACACTAATTATTCTTTTTTATTTTTTTATCGTGTTTTTGTATAATTTTTCATTTTTCTGATTTTTTTCATTTTTGATATAAAGTATATTCTCTAAAGTTAACAATATATACAATATTAAATATATTCCTTCAATCTTAAACGTAACATCTGATTTACCCTAGAACTAAGTTTTGCATTTAGAAACGAAGATAATATATTGTTTATCAGTACGGACATTATATTTGTTCAAACTTTATGAGATTTAATTCAAAGCCTGTGTCCAACAATAGGAAAAGGGGGTGATGGTAATAAAAATTAAAAAAGGAGGAACGAAGCGCCTGTTATTCTGTGCAGGAGTCAGAAAATCCAAGTGGGTTTTTATTCAGATTGCAGAGTGCCCCCTGACACAATCTTAATTCTTAATATTCTCTCACGTGGTCCTTTCGGTACTTTCACCTCCCAAAAAAAAACATTTTTTTCACTTTTGTTTTATTCTCCTCTACCAAGAGTCCAACACAAGTGGCAACTGGAGCAAACTTCAAGCCGGAAATTTGCAGTATAGAATCACGACACTAGAAAATGAAATTACTCAGATCTCGCATCAACAAAGTCACAGTCTTTTTGCTGAATTAGATGAAAAGAAACATCTTTTGGGTTTTTTTTAATGACACAGAGCATAGTTAACAGAGGGCAAAGGTCAAATAGAAAACTGAAGGAGAGGAATAAGAAATTCTTCTATGTAGCTCATAAGAGTGAAGAGGGGGGGGGGGGGGGAATTCTTGTAGCTGCCGAAAGCTAGAGAGCAACTAGTGATCAGTGGCGTGTAGATGCAGAGATGGAGGAAGCTGCCGTAAAACAGCCAAACTATGGTTTCGGTGGAGTAAAGAACAGCCTCTGCTTTATTTGCTTCATGGGAGACACATAATTACGTGGTTATCTCAACTAGTTAGTTAAAAGCAGTTTGCAATGATGGGAAACTTCACAATACAAAACAAGTAAACACAGCCAAAGCAAGCTTGGGTGGCCAATGATAATGCCAATGGTGCCGATAATACCGCCAAAACACAACCACCACCATCTTCCTATCCCCTTTTTCAGTTGCACCTTCTCCCTCCTTACCAGTACACTCCCCCATCTTGTCACCAAACGACCATAAAGCTTACAAAACTATCACCCTCACACCACAACTCTGTAAATTGGGAAATTTTAATGCGTGAATACACTTCCCTTGTGGCCAAGCATCAGAAATTCACAAATTAAAACAACGCCAAACTCTTCCACAAGCAAAAAGAAATGACTCATTTTCTCCCCACTCAATCAACAGGAGTTTCATCAAGACCACCTCGCTCATGTCTCCACAAGGGCTCAAAATGGGAGGGCTTCTTCTACAATAATTAATTTAAAACCAGCCTAATATAATCCTGTAGAGGTCAAGCAAGTATGTTGCTCCCATCTAAGTCTTCCCTCTCCAAGCTCTTGCGTTTACACCAACACAAGTACTCAGGAATTGGCCCATCGTCTCCTATAACCCAGCTATGCTTTGTAACATCACCTAATGTCAACCTTAGTTCTGGATCTGCAAAACACGCAATAGAACCAAAAGGTGACAACCTCAACAGAAAAAGAACCATAGAGCAGTTTCAAAGGACAGAGGGAGGAAGTGAAAATACCATTTCTGAAAAATGATAAGTACCTTTGCAAAGTAGTCCTTCTAGCAAGTTCTTCAATTGCAGGTTCAAATTATCTGGGAGGACTAAAGGGTTATTGACTATCTGGACACGGAATTAAACAATATGCTTAGCATTTATCACAGACTCAAAGCATGTCACACGAAAGATATGTAAAATATTCAAGGGGGATGGGTGTGTTTCTTACTTTATCGTAAGTATCTGGAAGAGTATCACCTAGAAAAGGATATTCACCCAGGATCATACAGTACAAAGTAACTCCTACTGCCCATGTGTCTGCAGCTCTACCACGATAGGTAAGACCTAAAGAACATGAACAGAAAAAAAAGAAAGGGAATGAGAACATGTACTGTCATGGACTCTACACGAGGATAGTAATCTGCAAGTTTGGAAAGATAATTCTAACCCAAACAACATTCTGGTGCAGTGAAAACAGGAGTGCCAGGGGACCGACGAAGTTCATCATTATCATCCTGCAAAATGAAACCAATTACAGGCTCCATATTCATTGCTGCGACATATTCTAGCATCCATGAAATATCACCTTAAATAAATAATAAAGTATATCCCTCAGAACATTGTGCATAGGGTACATGCATATGGGCATCGAAAGGGGAAAAAAAAGATTTAGTTCATATACTGATTAATCCTTTTATGGAAAAGTTACAATCTAACCTCCCACTCTCAGTTATGTAATGGATAAAAAGGACAAAAAGACTTCATCCCTTTATGGCAATTAATGGGGTGAAGAGGCTAAGTGAAGTATGTCATAAATAAAACCAACTTGTATATTTGAATTTTCACACGCATAACATCATAATTCAAGTAAGGTTGGTAATAATAATACCTCAAATGCCTGGCTGACACTGAAATCCCCTATCTTCACCGTCCCATGGCGAGTAACCAACAGATTATCAGGTTTAATATCCCCATGCACAATATTCTGCCATTCAAAGAAATTGACAATGAATTTAGCATTATTACATAGTCAACCCATTTAAATGCATATAACAATAGAAATTACTTTTTATCACTAGCTAAAATCATATGATGAAGAAATTTATTCCACCAATTAATATATTTGGAACTACTTGGAAGTCATAACATTGAGTGTTAGATTGAGGCCCTAATGTGTGTGGGTAAGTTTTCTTCTTTGTTTTCATTTTTTATTTTTTTGGTGTGGGGGATTCAAAATCATCAATAGCCCAAAAGGGTAGGTTGAAAAATTACATGATCATGAAGATACATTAATCCTGAAACAATGTCACGCAAATATCTCCTAGCAGTCTCTTCACCTAAGCCACAAATAGGTCCTGTACCCTCACAGACCCATTTGCCTTCCACATATTCAAGTACTGTACAAGAAAAAACCAGTAGTCAAGCAATGGACTTCATCAAGACTCTTAATTATTCAAACTTGGAGTTCAAACGGAGTCAAAAGCCTAAGCAGATCTATTCAATAATTAAATAACAAAACAAGTGAAGAAATTAGTCATTAGTACCCATGTAAAAGTGATCTGACTCTGGGTCATCAATCACCTCAATGACATTGACTATGTTAGGATGTTCCACTGTTTTCATGATAAGTACCTGGAAAGAAAGTACTAGTGTCGTCAAACTACTTTAGGGATGGCAAAACAATGTATAATAAATGTAAAACTACAAAGCAAAAAGGCATGCAAAACACTTGCATAAACTTTAAATGACCTATGTATGCATGCTACTGTACAAAAAATCACAAATGAAAGTATAGTTCACAAAAAAGATTAGTGAATAGCACACCAACAACCTGCAAATTAAGTAGCAGTTTCCATATATCGCCATCAGAAGTTAAATAGTCATATAAAGCAGTAGCTACTGGGTATAAGCAAAATGTATGATCATGATCTGCAAACCGAATATCCACACCTCACAACATAAATTGCCAAAAAGCCAGAGATATGAAATTAAATAATACCTCGCGCAGAACATCTGTCATGGCAGTCTCTGAGGCTGCAACTCGAACCTTCAGTAAATAAGACTTGTGAAAAACCTGCAGTTCATAAGATTTAAGCTCAGCAATTGATCATTGCACCCTTCCCTTAGCAACAACATTGTACGTGCATGAGCCAGCGAGTTTTTTGAGAGGTGAGAATAATGTGATATTTAATTTCACCTCTATTTTATCTCTATTATTTTTTAACCATATAACCATATGATTGAACAGATGTGCTTTTCAGTCTCCTGGTAGTTGAAAGTCTACAGCCTCCCTCTGCCAAGCTAGCTTAACTGACTATCTAGGTTCCATTTTCCTATTTTAAAATGAATAGTGACTACTCATTGCAGCCCATGAAATGAAACCAATGGCCTATTTGCTGCTGCAGTAATCAACAGCCTCACCACACCATAAACAGTCCTTACCTTGATTGCATAGTGCTTGCCATCAACAGAACTTTGATATAAAACCTGTCATGAACGAAGGGGAAAGGGGCTTAGGAGAAAATAAATTGCTGGGAAAAGAAAAAGACACCATATTACTAGAGCATCATGCTCACCACTTTCCCATAGCTACCAGAACCTATCTTATATTCACGAACATACTCATTGATCACCTTGTTTCCATTTTCATCCTGAAACACATTACAAATAAAATCAAGTTTCTGCAAGGACCAATATGAAATTACCCAGATGCAGGCCAACCAATGCAAAAACCATTCAGAAGGCAGGCACATAAGGTTCAAACAGTATTTTAAGATACAGAAATTAGGGGCTAAATATAAGCACAAGATTAATATGCTGGAAATAATAGTGAAAAACTATGGTTGCAAGTGAAACTACAGAGAATTCGACAATTAGAAACAAAACAAACAGAAATCTTAAACTTTTCAAAGTTCAAAGTGTTAAACAGAATCAAAAAGCTAGACCAAACTTCCAAATTTAGAATTTCATATCTCCATTGATAAAACTCACCGCCACCATCATCGCCAATATAAATGAGATTATCATTAACAACAACAAATAAGCCCTGCAGCTAGTGGTTATTGAAACCATGCAAACTTTGGCGGAGGTTCTTCTGGTCTGGAATCTAAAAGGTACTTAAAACACGCTAGAACCCAATGCTGAACTCAAGATAATTCAAATACCAATATCCAAGTACTCCTTCATATTTCACTATACAACAGAGCACCCTTCGATTTAAATCCAAAAAACAACTCCCACAATCACCTCTGTGCGAACAACTTTGTCAGTTTCCTTAACAGGAAACTGCCTACAAATCATGTCGTTCTCTGCTCTCCATTTCAAAATATCCTCAGACCGGTTGGCATGAATTTGTACTTCACTATCATCTCCACTGCTGATGTTAGTAACATCACCATCATATAAGCCATCGTCTTCGATGTCTTCATCCAACAACAACTCCTGAGAGAGATTATTATTGATACCAAACTCAGCACTAGGCTGTTTAGATTTTCGGATGAACCAGAGGCAGTTACAACAATCCATCTTAGCAAAAGAAAAACTCCTATTGAAAATCTCGTGGTTAGAACTGTAAGCCGTCGCCGTATTCTCAGCTGAACAAACTTTATTATTTGAAAATCTGTAAAAGAAAACATCGTGCTGTCAACAATGAGAAAATATGATTTGACCAATAAAAGAAGCACCAAACTGTCTTACCTCAAATGACCAAAGCAAATACCTGATAACTACGTTCTTGGCTGATCCTGCAAAGATTTTCACAGCAAGATTCCTATGAGACAGACCAAAGCTAAATTTCATTTCGGGGATTTCATTGCACTCAAAAGAAGATTGTCCTTTGCCTTTACTCTTTAATAGAAAGATACTCACCTGATTTCAGAGGAAGGAAAGGGCTTCAAGCCCTACTCAACGGTGTTATTGAAAAGGATGCCATTCCGCTACATGAAGAGAGCGGTTTGAGATATTCAACCCGCTTCGATTCGCATCCAACATGATGATAACTACAGTTCAAAACAAACCATGCAGGATCGGCCCCCAACCTTCCACCGATTCTTCGTTGACCTTTTGCATAATCCGGAACAGGCGAAAACTGCGGGGAAAAGAGAGAAAGAATCCCATTAATAAATATCGAATCAAAATATAAATACTAGAATAATTTCGGGATTAAAATGTCAAAATTCGAAGAAAATCTTATGAATTAATGTTCAAGAAGCTACATTTCTTTATTCTGACGAGAATGACAAACCGGAAGAAACCTGTCAGTGCTGTCACCCCAGCTTCAAAAGGTGGAATTCCTAACACAAGCCACCGGCCTTCGGAGCGAAATTTCAAAAGTCCCAGCGTTAAAGTTCAATCGAGAATGAAAAAGTACAGGCACCACAAACGTTGAAGTGATCCCATAACAAACCCACACTATTGAAACACTACGATTTATGAGGCAAAAGAATGAGTAAACAGAATTGAAGAACCCCGGATAGAATACATAGATTATGAATAAAGAGAGAAATGAGAGGATCGAAGCATAGATAAATTTAAATCAATATCGAACAGCGAGGTCCAAACTCCGCGAAGGACTCACGCAGCCGGAGGATGGGAAATTATTGGCGGACAAAAAAAAAAAAGAGTGGGAGATATTTACTGATCCAGGACAAAGTGGGAAACAGTTTAAAATTACTATGATGTCTGCGGCATCACATTTGTATTCTATCATACATAATAATTTCCAAAAGGAATCAAAAATGGGATCGACTAATGAATCGGTTACAGTACAGGTTTAAGGGTTAATGGGTTAATCAGGGTCTAATCGGTAGTTGAACCTGTCATATTAAAATATTATAATTTATTAGTGATAATATATATTAATATATTTTTAAACTTCTATAGATAAAAATAAAGATTTTTAGAAAAAAAAAAGTTTAAAATCTATTAGTATTAGTTATAATACCTATACTTATGCAAAGATAGCTCATTTCCTATAATTATTATATCTTTTTAAATAATTTTTTTCATTATTTTCTTCATTTTTTTAGATTTGTTCTTTCTTTATCTATTTTTCTCTTCATTTTAGCTTCAACTTTCCATTTTGTCCTCAAAAAACATAAAATAAAAATTTAGAAAATTTTTAAAAAAGAAAAGAAAGAAATAAATCGGATCAACCGGTTGAACCATCGGTTTTAACCGGTCTGACCGGTTTACTGATCAAACCGGACCGGATCAGGGACCGGTTCAACCGATCGAACCGGCCGGTCTGGTCCGGTTTTTTATACTCTAATAATTTCATGTCACGAAATTTATAATATTTTCTCATATTATAAAATGTACCAATTTTATAATTTCAAAAAGTTCAGCATCTTTCATCTGAACTTATTTATTTCATGATCAATTTAACATATATAATGACCAAAAAAAAATTTAACAAGTATTTTTTGCCTTTTTATCATATCATATAATGATGATATGATTCTGATCAATCCACGGATATAGTAATTACTATTTAGTTTTGCGCGCAATTAATGATGGTCATCAATTGAAAGTGAAGCATAATTAAGAATGAAAATGGTTATAATAGCAAAGCTACATATTTTTAGATAAAACAAGAGAATAACAAGCCATGCATGGAACACAAACTTCTGGTGTACTATAATAATACCAGCCATTTTTGTCTTCAAGATCCAACAATCCTTGAGGTAGGGTCAGAAGTCAAATGCTCTACGATTATCCCGTGCCCTTCCATTCATATGTTCAAGCTGTCTGGAAAATGCCTTTCAGCTTGCCATGTACAGATACGACATATCAAAAGGTTTTGCAATTTATGTTAGCTCTTCCAATTAAATGTCTTTTATTTTTTATGCCACCTGTTCACAAACATCACTCGTCTTAATCATTTGTTTAACCCAACTGCTTAACTAGTTCCAAAACTGTCACTGTTGATGACTCAGGAGCAGTATAACAAGACACAGGATTAGAAAGGTGTAAGAATTATTGAGTGTGCCCAGAGTGAGACCATTAATTTTTTATACTCACGCTAATTGGATCACAGTTACGGAAACGATTGCGACATACAACAAATACACCATAATAGAAAGAAGAAGAGATAAATATAGTAGAGTGAATGAGGAGTCAGTTTGACAGAGTTTTTATATATTGTTTTAAGTGTCTTACAACCGAATCCCCTATGTCTATTTATAGTGTTCTACGCACCCCTTCCTCTCTACTGATATATCCTTTCATCTGAGGGATAAAATATTCTTTCGATTGAAATACATATTGTATAGGTGAAACAGTACTACTTGTAGAGTTATATTCTATCAGTCAAATAATATGACTTATGATAATTTAGGAAATATTATATACCACTAAAGTTTTTATATTATTTATACTTTGATCTCAATCCTATTGGGCTTGAGCCTAATCCACCAAGGCTATTTTCCAACAAAAGGGTTAATTAGAAAAATAAACCCTGCTAGTTCTATAGATTTAACATCTATACATGTCCATAGAAAAATATGGGATTAATTAGCTGCATATTTCTAAATGGACTTCCTCTATGTCAACGACGTCGGCCGCGCCTGATGCTGCAGCAAGTGAGGGGCTGACCATTGACTTAGTCAGAGAGGAATCAATCTGAACAAGCATCCTCACATTAATTACTCATCAAAAGGCTTCCTGTTAACCAAAGCTTAAGCCGCAACCCAAATTTGATTTCATGAAGTTCTACGTAACCCCAACGCAACGAGTAACGTGGAAGCTGACCAAAACTGTATTCTTATTATCATATGCAACCCGTGCATGGCTCCTTCCCCTAGTTATATCACGTCCAACAATTGAATACTCCCCACTTGCTCAAATCATATACATATACTTACACTTCTTCGCTGTCATTCCTGTGATTTGAACCAATAATCTTTACCGACAAACACTGAGAAAATATTTTCATACATGCCTCGCTGAGATATCGTGTTTGCCAAAACAGAACATGCAGGTCCAACATCATCCGGGGTCTTCTTTCTTGTCAATTTGCAATTTAAATTCTAGAGCGTATTAAGTGCTATATCTATCCCTACAATACAAGGCAAGCAATCACAGACCTTTTGAAGAGTTTGAGGTTCCAGTTTTGTGTGTAAGGGACAAACCCACGTATGGAGCTGTGTCTTTCCCGTTGTATTAATAACTAGAAGAAGAAAGGTACCAGCATAACTTACGCCAAACTTCTAGGGCCAAATCTCGCACCATAATTCTCTATAAATGCACTCTCTTTTGCAACCTGTCCTTCACATCTCATCCCACTCTCTCCTTTGCCATTGAAACTACTACTCGAAGTCATCAAAGCAGAGATCAGAAACAAAGGCCTCATTCTTCAACTCGAGAATAGATAAGCAATATGGCTGCGAGAAAGTCGATCTTTTTCGTGGCCTTCTTGCTCTTGCTTGTTGCCATGGAAGCCACCGTTGCCCAATCTCAAGGCAACGGTAATGGCAATGAAAAGAAGTTTCCTCATGATGCTGCTTCAACACATTATAAGATGTTGTCACCTCTGCCATCGGGACAAGAACGAGCTTTCTGCTTAGCAAGGGGATCGTGTCACTTCAAGACCCTTGCATGTCCATCTGAATGCGAAGAAAGGAAGCCTAAGAAGAACAGGAAGCACAAGGGATGCTTCTTGGATTGCAGCAGCAAGTGTGAAGCCACTTGCAAGTGTAAGTTCAACTCTTCCACCTTCTTGCTTTCATTGCATGTCCTAAAATTCTTGGGCTGCCTATGTTCATTACTTGTCCACTAAGCTGACACATAAAAATAAATGAGTTTAATCAGTACATTACTATATGATGAGATTTGGACTCATAGAGATCTTTTTGGTTATCAGATAGAAAAGCCAACTGTGACGGGTATGGTGCGCTCTGTTACGATCCTCGTTTTGTCGGTGGCGATGGTGTGATGTTCTACTTCCACGGAGCTAAAGGAGGAAACTTTGCGGTGGTCTCCGATGAAAACCTTCAGATCAATGCTCACTTCATCGGAACTCGACCCCAAGGAAGGACTCGTGACTTCACATGGGTCCAAGCCCTGGCTGTTATGTTTGACACTCACAGTCTTGTAATAGCAGCCAAAAGAGTATCGCACTGGGATGACAAAGTGGATTCTCTCACAGTACAGTGGGACGGTGAAGCAGTTACGATTCCCACCAATGGAGATGCTGAATTGAGGGTGAATGAAGAAGAAAGACAAGTCATTGTGGAGAGAACTGATGAGTTGAATAGCGTGAGAGTGACAGTTTCAGGATTGTTGCAGATGGACATTAAAGTGAGACCAATCGGGAAGGAAGAAAACAGAGTTCACAGTTATCATTTGCCAGAAGGTGATGCTTTTGCTCACCTGGAGACACAGTTCAAGTTCAAGAACTTGACAGATATGGTGGAAGGAGTGTTGGGGAAGACATACAGGCCAAACTATGACAGCCCAGTGAAGAGAGGGGTTCCTATGCCGGTAATGGGTGGGGAAGATAGGTACAGAACTCCTTCTCTGTTTTCAGCTTCGTGCATGAAGTGCAGGTTCCGTGGCCCACCTGAGATTGGTGTCCATGAAGGAGCTGTTGCCTCCTACTGAATATGACCGCCTCAATTAATGTTGGGAAATAACATTATTCTTTCTCATGGCATTTTGTAATCACTTAAGTTCCGCCAAGGTATATGAATAAGGGACTACAAATTGAGGGAGAAAGGTGTCTTCATTGACCTTTTTTTCTATTTATTTTTTATTCAATGTCTCTATCATTATATCAATTTTTAATGGTTGAGATTCAATGATAGGTTTTTATCATTAAATCTGAATCATTAAAAGTTGATCTAATGATAGAAATATTAAATGGAAATAGAGGTCAACGGAGACATCCTTCTCCCACAAATTGAAGCCCATGATAATCAATTTTCTTGAATGTTGATGGTGTCGTGACCTCATTTATGCTACAAGTAATAAATGATACAATAGATTATTATCTGTTTTAAAAATTATTTCAACACATTTGAGGTTAGGACTAAAAAATGTTGAAATAAAATATATTTGAACATATGAACAAGTTATTGATTGAAGTAGTAGGTAGACTCAATTCTAAAAGGATGTAACACCCCAAATTTTATTCACCAAAATGTATTGTAATTATTGAAAATAGTCGATGAAATAAAATGGTGAATTTTGAAGAATGAGGCAATGAGTTTATCATGTGATTTTGAATGATCAAATTATGTTCAAAAATTGTGAAATTTTACAGGGTGAAAGTAGACATCATAAGCTTTAATTTGATATGTTATTGGTAATTTTTGGAACTATATGTAAAGAGTTATGAATTTTCGAAATTAGCTCAGAAAGACAATTGATTTTCCAGAACAACGTCAAAAAACCTAAATTCTAGGAATCTTGTACTTTCAATTGGCAAAAGACTATATTTTTTTATGAAACTAGACTCAATAAAGGTTCTATAGCCTTTGGAATCACTCCAATTCGATATCTACAAATTAAGTTACTCCCTCCAGTCCTAATTATAAGACAAAGTTGACTTTTTTGGAGAAATTAAGGAAGCCAATTAAATCACTTTAGAATATTTATATTTTTAGTATCCCTAGATTATATATCAGTTTATTAGTCAAATTAATTAGTTTAAAGAAAAAAATAAAAATAAAAATAAAAATATTCTAAAGTGATTTAATTGGTTTCCTTAATTTCTCCAAAAAAGTCAACTTTATCTTATAATTAGAACCGGAGGGAGTATAATTTTTCAAAGTTTAGTCAGAAAATCTGCCAAAATTACCAATTATTTCAAAAATGAAAAAAAATGCTATGACAAACTTGTAATTTGGGAATAAAATCCAGCAGCCTATTTTGCTTCTCTAATGAGCTTGGGACGTCACTTTATGGGCTTATGGAGATTATGGAATTGGTTTAAATTAAATGTAGACTTTATGACATAATTGTGAGGAGATGGAAGTTTGGCTTGTTCAATAAGCCGAATGCAAGTTTATTCCATAAGCCATCATATTTTAAGCCTTCATCTTCTTTCCTCTTCTTTATTTTGGCCCCAAGCTACACAAATAGAGAGAGAGTGAGCTTAAGGAGTTCTTGAGAAAAGTTGGAGGAAATTGCTAAGGTAGGCTTGCTAATCATAGTCTTTGGTTTCTAAATTGTCTAAACCTTCCTATAAGCTTGTTTTCTACATGGTTTAAGGTATTTGTGAAGTAAAATTTCAATGTCTGTTGGGCTAGGGTTTTGGCCAATAAGAGAAGAGCAAGAAGGAAGTAAAGATGACTTCCAAAACTTCAATCTTTGGCTATTATTGTTGTTGTGGTTGGTTTAATTAGTGGATTTCTAGCTGAATTGTCTGGATTGTGAAATTTGGGAAATGTTGAACCGTAAACATTATGCTACCCAAACTTAGTCTAAATGGTGTTTAGAATGCAATTAAATAGTTAATAAAGCGATTATGATTATAAAGGAACAAGTCTGAGGAGTCAGAACTCAAAAACCCTAAGTTTTTTTTGAAGAATCTTAAGTTTTGACCAGTGCTATTTGGAGGGGTTAGAGTTGGATTTTTGATAATATGATGGTTCCATTGTGTTCAAGAGGGAAAATTAGACGGGGTTATAGTTGATTACTTTTCCAGAAAAGCTCTAGAAAGCGAAATGCCAAAACGCCCTTGAAACCCTAAGTTATGGGCTGTCAAAGGCATTTTTATCTTTTGGCAGTGAATTTGGTAATTCCAAGGCCGTAAATGGATTATTTGGGCAAAAATATGTCAAAATAACTTGAGTCAACATTTCGAGAAAAAAAAAGTACGGCCGGACTGGGTACAGCGGGGTCGAGCCGGGTCCTAGGGGTATTTTAGTAGCTTTTCACTATAAACTCATATAACCACCAGAAACACTATGGAAGAATTTAAAGTGGTACATGAATGAGTTTTAACCTAATGCTTGTATATTTGAGATTTTAGGATCGGATAGGAGCCCGAGCCAGACACAGAACATTGGACTGATGGAAAGGTACAAAAGAAGGACTCAGGAACTAGAGGTAGGGGACTTACCTTACCTGCATATATTTGATATATCTACTTATGTAGTGATGTATGTGATTGCTTTACTTGATTGTGTAGAGCACATTTGAATAAATGAAGCTCTATTTCTGTTTTCGCTGTGGTCATGGTTTTGTTGCATAAAACATTGAGCAGGCATAAATGTCATTATGGGGCATACATTCAATTAAAGCTAACATGTCATACACATAACATTTATCATGCATGTATTATGGTATATGTTTTCTACTGAGATTCTCCCAAATCTCACCCTCTCCTACCAACAATTTAGATAGGTAAAAACAGGAGGTGTACTGAAAGTAAAGGAGATAATCTTACGGGGGGAATGCAGTGGTGGAACGAAGACAGGAAGATGTCTCCGTTTCATTTTAGTAGCCCTGTGCTGCTATATCATTTGTAATTATCACTTACAATCCCAATGAAGAATTTCTATAATCGAGTATTTTTTATTAATATATTAATGTTATTAATGTGTTGTCCATTAAACTGCGTATCATTTTCATAAAATACTCTAAACAAACTGAAAATAAGATAAGAATGTTATAAAGGATGAGAATACAAATTTAAATATAAAAAGTGCATTTATCGAGATATATGAAAACCATACGAGTTCTAAACTTCAAAAAGAAACATTTGATCTAAGAATTCAAAAAAAAAAAAAAACGTATTTTACTGTGCATTTTTTTGTTTATTTTATTAGCACTTATTTAATTGTCAACAGTTGTTAAAAAATATCGTAAGAGATATTATCAACAATTAAAATAATTTTCAATAGTTGTTGACTTTAAGTACTCATATTTACTTTGGCCAAAAGAAAAATACCCACACTTGCGTACTTAATTTTTTATAGGGAAAATGACACCTAGGTCTCAAATAACAGAAAAAATACCACAAAGGTCAATTTGAAAAGTCAGTGATTAGAAAAGTCCTTAGGACTTTTGACTTTTCTGATCATAATTCCCAATGTCTAATTATACAATTACCCCCCATTAAAATAACTACAGAAAAGGCACAAGAGTAGAGGAGGGAAGACCCGTTTTTGTGATTAAGGAGAAAGAGAAAAATGCTGGGATGATGCGCGCTAGAGGTGCAACACTGAAGGGATATAGCATGGTGTTAATGTCATTGGGAACGTCTTCATCTGCATCCTCCATCTACGGGTAGTGAGGTGCAACAACGAATTGGGTTTTTTTTTTTTTCTGCGTGAAAGTTGGTTGGATTGATATTGCAAGGTTGGTAAAAGGTTGGAGCTTGAGCTCAATAATGGAGTAAGTGGTAGACAGTAGACAAAAAATACTAAGAATTTACTACACATATGATTTTGACTATTGAAGTTTGGGTTTCACCTTGGGTGGGTTGTGTTTATGTTAGAGTGCTCTGTTTTTGGGATAAGGTTACAGAGGAAATGATGTGTTTTAAGTGGGAATGGTGAATATAATTGTGGTTCTTTGCTGTGAAAATGCATAAATGAAACCAAAAAAGTGTTGTAAATTTGTGCAGATGTAGTTGTTAATACGTATAGAACCTGGGCTCTGTTTTTGGGGAAGCAAATAGAGGTATGACCTTGTTTTAAGTGTGTCTGATTGAATGTAAGTGTGGTTTGTATTATTAGAAAATGCTGATATGATGATAAAAAAAGTGTTGTTAACGGGTTGTTATTATGTGTATATGTAGTTGTAAATATTGCTATGTAAGTTGTTAATACGAAGTTTGTGTTGCAGATTCTCATGAAAGTAATGAGATCCAAATGAAGTTCAATGTTACCCTTGATACATCAACATTTGTGGATCTTGTAGATGATTAAGGGGTGCTAGAGGAAGTTGTTAAAATGACTAATAATGTTTTGAAAGAAGCATTAAACGTTGTAAACAATGACATAAGTGACAGCAATATAGTGTGTAACTTACTGATATGACCCAAGTTATTGCCTTGGTGCAACAACAGAAATTAGTTATAAACATAACTTTATAAGTTGTAAACATAACTAAACATATTGTAAACATAACTGAGGATGTTGTAAACACTACATAGAGTAGTTAACTCTTCCTATCTTCAGTGTTCAACGGATTTACACGTGGCTACGTGCTTAGATGTTGTTAAAATGACTTATTCTATTGTAAATTAAGCGTTAGCAGTTGTAAACAATGCCATCCATAAAGTTAAACTTGCCATGGACTAAGATCTTTTTCTAGTGCAATGGCGCAAATAAGTTGTAAAATTAATTTCAGAAGTTGAAAAAATAACTTAAGGTGTTGTTAAAACTACATAAAGTGGTAGACAATCCCATTTTTTGTGTTAAACGTAGTTTCATGTGGACACGTGCTTAGTCGTTGTTAAAATGACTGATCATGTTGTAAAATAAGTGTTCGATATTGTAAACAACGTAACTTACTATGGTCATCATACATAAGAATACAGTTGTTAAAATGACTTTTAGTGTTGTGAAAACATGCTTATTGAGTTGTAAACAAAAAAAATGGTGTGGTCACCTTGGTGTGTAAAGACGTTGTGGGAGGTTTTATTAATTTTCTCCCACCACAGTTCATTTTGTTTCATTCCCTCTACCGCGCGAAATCTCATTTTCTCTCATCTTGTTCGTGCGTTCTGCAGTTGAGCATTGTCTTCGACTGGTCCTCCAGCCTCCGTCTCCTCCAACTGCCTCAGCTGCCACCATCGTTGATCGTTGAAGGTAGCTGCCGGTCTTTTTTCCTGTATCAAGTTGACTCCTTCGCCATTACTCGAGGGATAAAAGAAGAATTGGAGGCATTACTCGAGGAATCACTCAAGTAATATTTCAAATAATTTTGCAGATTGCTCAAGCGATCCCTTGAATAATGACATTCTCACATGTTACTCAAGGGATTACCCGAGTAATGAAAGAAGAATATAAGGTACTACTTGAGGGATTATCGGGTAACGTAGGACCATTACTCGAGGGATCCCTTGAGTAATACTTCCAAAAATCTCACAATGTTTATTCCTCCAATTAATTTAACTCCAATTTTTTTTATTATAACTCATCTTTTTATGTATTATAAAAAGAGAAGAATATTTGAAAGAAGTGTATATAATTGTTAGAATAATTATTTTATAAATAATAATAATAATTTTACAAATAATAATTATTAATAAATATATTGTAAAAGAAGAAGGAAAATATGTAGAAGGACATTTTTTTTACTTATAATTAACTCACCTAACCTAACCTCCTGAACTAAACAAGATACCAAACCTCACTTACCCTCTTTTTGAACCAAATATCATTATAACCTCCTATAACTTAACTTAAATAAACCTCACTTAACCTAACTAGCCTATAGTACAAAATATCAATAGATGTATACAACAACTAACCTGTACTACAAAATAACATCTCAAATGCTACATCTCTTTCTTCCTCTTCAATTGCTGGTTGCCAGCGAGAATGGACAACATGCCTCTGTTTTCTTCCCCAAAAATAGAGTATTCCCTCTATTTTCTTCCCCAAAAACAGAACACAAGTTCTATATGTATTAAGAATTATAACTGTTATATTAACAATTGCATCTATATAAATTTACAACACTTTTTTTTGTTTCATTTTTGTGTTTTCATAGCAAAGAACCACAATTATATTTACCATTCCCACTTAAAACACAACAATTCATTTGTAACCTTAGCTTGCCCCAAAAATAGAGCACTCTAACATAAACACAATCCACTCAAGGTGAAACCCAAACTTCAATGGTCAAGATCATATATGTAATAAATTCTTAGCATTTATTATCTACCACATACCACTTACACCATTTTTTAGCCCAAGCTCCAACCTTTGAACAATCCCTTAATCTCAATCCAACCAACTTTCACACAGGGAAAAAAAATTTCCAGTTCGCTTATGTACCTCGCTACCTGTAGATGGACGATGAAAAAGAAGACGTTGCCAACGATATTAACAACACGTTGTATCCCTTCAATGTTGCACTTCTTACGCGCATCGTCCATACATTTTTCTCTTTCTCCTTAATCACAAAAACTGCCTTCCCTCCTCTCCTCCTGTGCCTTTTCTGTAGTTGTTTCAGTGGGGGTAATTGTGTAAATGACTATTGGGAATTTATGTCAGAAAAACCCCATTGATTTTTTAAAGGGACTTTAATGATATGTTTTCCAGGGTTCTTGGACCCAAACTGGATTGGCCGGTCTGGCCCGGAACCACTGACCGGTTCGGTTCCCAGTCCGGTCCAGGTCCCAATTTAAAAAGAATTTTTTTTCTTAACTTTTTCCTTTAGAATTTCATACCATAAGTCTAAAATATTCAATTACTCACCGGTTTGGTCCCGGTTTAGCTCTGATTTGGCCCCGGTTTGACCTACTGACCCTTAACCCAATACCCCGACCGGTTCAATACCTGGTCTGGGTTTTAATACCTTGATTTTTTCAGTTGTTTGGGACCTAAATGTCATTTTTTCTTTTTTACAGCATTACCAATGACAATTATAAGTTATTTTCAACACCCTTTTAACAACGATAATTATAACATGGGCAAAAAAAAAAAAAAAAAAAAAGCAACGATGATTATAATTTTCAACCCCTTTTAACAACGATGACCATAGAAAAATATTATAACAGATGCCAACCTTTCTTTTTTGGCCGAAACAGATGCCAGCCTCTTCTGCTACACTCCTACGTTTACTGTCGAGTGGAAAGAAGCCCTAGGCGCCGTGATTCATGATTTCCGCCAAAATGTTGAAAGCAGGAAACCGAGTGAGCAATGGGCGAAGCTCAAAAACAGCGAGTAAAGCAAGAAAGCCTCGAGAAGAGGGCTTGACGAAGACGAATAAACGCGGCGATAGGAATGTGAAGGACGATAAAGTTTCAATCTTTCCGTCATCTACCATTACCACCGAGTTCTTAAAAGGAGGGAAAGGGCCTGAAATTGAAGACAATGGGGCCACAAATGGGCAAACCAACGGAATGAGACCCAAGAAAGGTAAACGGAAGCAACAAGATGACGACTATAAAGTTGAAGAGAAAGAAAACGCAAAAACGAACGAGCTTCCGATGAGTCGAATCAAAAGAATAATGAAGGCAGAAGATCCCGAGCTACGTGTTTCTGACGAAGCCATCTTTGTCATCAGCAAAGCCACGGTAATGTTTCTTCTCTGTTTATTTTTGCTTCGAGTTCTTTTTTTTTTTGGAAGAAAGAATATTTTCCCTCTTAATGTTAAGCTTTAGATCGGCTGTCATGTTTGAAGTAGGGAATGCTTTCTTTTACTAACAGTGCTAAATTGTGAAAGAACAGATTTTTATCATGGCTAATTCTTAAAAGTCGTCGTGAAATGTTGGACTAGTCAGTGTTCTCCTTTTCTACTTCAACAAGAGTAAGGAATGGGGAGCGAGATAGAACAAATAGTGGAGGGCACCATACCTCAAGCTCACTATCCTGACAACAAGTTATCGGGCTTCCCTAATATGAATATCTTTTGCTGGTTGCAGGTGAAATTCCTTAAACAATTCACGCGGGAATCTCATGCTTGTTCAGTTCAGGATCGAAAGAAATTTCTTGGTTACCAGCGCCTGTGTATTCTTCTTCTCTAGATGTTTCATGGGATCTGACAGTTTCTGGTTTAATTATTGTAAACTTGTTTGTGCGTGCTTTCTCATTTCTTCATGCTGGTATTCTGGAATTTCCCTATAACTCGGGGGAAAAAACGCCAATCATATTATCTGCTTCTTTAATTTTGTTCTCAGATTTGAATTCTCAAATATTATCAAGACATGAAGTACGTGCTTGTGATGCCTTAATGATAATACAGCTTTGCTGGTGTTCTTCTAACTTGTTTCATCATAATGTTAGCTTTATGGAGTTGGATGATAGGGTCTGCAGTTAAATTGATTCACTATAAAGTAGGTTGTGGTATGATCAGTGATGTCAAAGGCACTCACCTTTGCACCTTATTCACTGAGGTGAGGCACTATTCATTTCCATTGCATCTCACTTACCATCAGGTGTCATAAAGCAAGTGTCTTGGGCACTTTTTCCATTGTTCCAAGCTTGCGACATAGGCGCTTCTGTTTTTGCAAGCACCAGACACTTGACTCAATATCTAAGAGGTCTAGTGTCTTAAGAGTGCCTTTCGACTTTGACTAATATGGAATGTCATTATATAGTCTCAACTCTATTGAAGTAAATATATTTTAAATTGATAACGAGACCATTATTAGTCTAGGCCTAAATGGTGTAACTATAATAAATTTATTAAATTTCATCTTTGCCAAATTACAGCAAAGGAACTGTTGTATCTCTATTGTCCCTCACTGCTTTTACTTTAGGATCACTTTATCCTTATATTTTGCATAGATTGACTATTCTTTTTCTGAACAATATTGACTTCAACTTTCTATCTGAAAATGAGGACTGTGAGAGTCAAGAGTGAAGTCACAATTCTCTCATGCATATCTGTCGACCATTGTTTAATTTACTGCAAGTCATTAGTTTTATGGATTCTTGGTTGCACCCTATTTCTTTATTTGTGAGCAATTGTGCATGCGTGTTTGTGCATTGAGATTGTTCAGTATTATATCCCATTGCTGATAAGACGACCCTTTCTCTTTTCAGCTGACGTTGTTAGTAGGCAGAGGAGATATGACTTTCTTTTAGGTAATTTCTTGTAGTCGTCAAAGTGCTTTGCCTTGCTTATTGAAATATCCGAAAGTTAGCTTTCTTTTTCCCCCTATTTAAATTGCATGTTTTTCCAAAGGTTTGCCTTGAGCTAATACAGATTGCCTTCTCTGGTGCCCTTGCTTCTTCAGACTATGTCCCTGAGAAACTAAAAGCTGAGGATGCATTGAGAAAGAGAGCAGCAATTGGGAGGATCTGAAAATGTAAAATAATACATGCTATTCATGGAACTAATTACATAATGAGCCTAATCCTGTATGTATGTTTTGCACGTAAAACGTGTGGTGATACATGGCGGGGAGGAACACACTAATTGATTATTGCTCCCATGTGGCAAGATGCATTTTTTCAGTGACTAAGTATTTATGAATGACGCAAAGCTTGTTTCATTATGGTGGAAGCCTATTCACTGGTCACCTACCAATGCTGCCATCTATGACACATCTAAAACCTATAAAAATTCTATGGGCTTTGGTCACTTGGTGACAACATATATTGTTGAATCAGACGTGTTTTGGTAGCCAGCAGCGGTTATTTCTTTTTACATTGGAAATATGGTATTTTATCTGAAGTTAATTTACCTATTGAACATCTAAAGAGCAGGAATCAATGTTCCTTGTTTTTTCTTGTCTGTGGTTTTGGTGGACTAATTTTTAACCTTGTAGTACTGTATGAAAGATAATGATAGGAGGTATATCTTGCTCTGCTTGTCAAGATTGTGAGTTGCCTGTGATTGATTGTGAAACAACGCTTTAGTTGTCCGGATGCGTCTACTTTTTGGAAAGAGTTGATTTTCTTCTGTGGTGCCACAGTTTACTTTGAAAAAGATGTTGCTTTGGTAGTTTCTGCAGTGAGTGTTTGGGCATTTTCCAAATTTAGATTTACATAATCGAGATAAAACTCCTCTCACACACTTATTTCGTAAATCGTAAAAGTTATTCTTAAAAGCTAATCCAAACATAAATTAAGTGTGTGTCATGAGGTCAAGAATGAGGCTTGCAGCTATGCAGAATCACTATCACATCTTCCATCCATCTCTACTCATTAGGACAAACTTGCTTGTTTCATGCTCTACAAAACACCAAAGTATGCTTCAGGTTTACTTGGTGCTTCACGCAATTCATCCTTGCAACTTCCTATGTAGCACGTAAGATGCATATCCCATTCATTTTTCACTGTAACTGTAATTCCTAACCTTTGCATGCCCAAGTGAGCATCAGATTGATATCCTCTAGGAATATTGCAGCGCAATGATGAGAAACTGGCTTAAAAAAAAGTTAATCTAGATTTGATAATCAATTAAAGTGGCGATCTATCAATTAAAAAACTCAACTCCTAAGCTCGTTGGCGATATGAAACTAAGTCTAATGATTGATGGTCATGTACAATGAGAGTTGCATGGGTGGTTAAAAAGAAAAACCTCCAACCCCAAAGCAATAATAAAAAGAAACAGTGTGATATGCTGTGTCCGAATATTCTTTCAGCACTGAAGCCTTGTAGTTCTGTTTCTGCTATTCCCTGTCCGCAAAATTGCAGAGGAAGTGGGAAGGCATCGTAGATGAGAAGCCAACTCAGAAATAATGATCATCAAGCTTGCTCACTGCAGGCAAAGGCATTGTTCCTTAAACAGGTGGCATCCAACCAATTGATTTTCTCTATTCCTATACGGTTACTTGTGAATCCTACGCAATCATTCCCTACCCTTTTTTAATGCTCGTACACCCACTTCTCTCACTTATTTCTCTGCTTCCTTCCTTGCCAAGCAATATTCACCTGCCTGCTGTCTCCTCCTCCATCTTTTCCTTCATTCATTCACAATTAGATATGCTCACCGTTTCATTTTCACCTAATCTCCACATAATTCCAATTCATCCCTCCATAAATTCCCTCCTCTCACTTCTCTTCCTTCAAGGACCACGCCTCCATTTTCCCAAAACACAAAAGATGGTGATCATGAAGCTTCTTTTGTTGCTGGTCCTCTGCTATGCCATTCTTACTGCTTCAGCTCAGTCGCCGGCCACCGCGCCTTCACCCTCATCCGCCCCCACTGATATCATCAGGATCCTCAAGAAAGCAGGAGGGTTCTCCACTCTCATTCGTCTCCTCAAAACCACCCAAGTCTATACTCAAATAGACTCCCAACTCTTGAACTCCAACAATGGCATGACCTTCTTTGCACCCAACGACAATGCTTTTGCTAGCCTCAAACCTGGATTCCTCAATTCCCTCAATGACCAGCAGAAGAACGAGCTCATTCAATTTCACTTGTTGCCCACATTTGTTGCCATCTCCAATTTTGATACTCTGAGCAACCCTGTGAGGACTCAGGCCGGTGATGATCCTGAGAGGTTGGCACTGAACGTGACGAGTTATGGAAACCAAGTGAATATGACAACGGGCATTGTTAACACCACTGTGGGTGGTACCGTCTTTTCTGATAATCAGCTTGTTGTTTATCAGCTGGACCAGGTGCTTCTTCCTCGCGACTTCTTCGTTCCCAAGCCTCCCCCGCCGGCCCCGGCTCCGGCCAAGGCTAATACTTCTAAGAAGAAATCTGCGGACGTTCTTGGTCCTCAAGCGGATGACTCTGCTGCTCTGATTTTGAAACAGAGGAATGGGGTGTTGGTGATTATAGCAGTTGCTGCGGTAGCATTTTGGTTGTGACAAGGGAACTTGATTCAGAAATATCTGAAGATGATGGCTCTTGTATTTCGTAGTGCTTCCAAAGCATTTTGTTTTTATTTTGTTTGTCCACATCGCTTCTTGTCTTTTTTTTCCTTGTTTGGTGAATCAAAATCAATTTGTGGGGGAGAATTCCTGTTTCTTCTTTGTGTGTTTGGAGAATACTGTGTAATGTTGCGATCAAACAACTTCTCAAGAGCAATTAAGATGGACGTATTGGTAGTTTCTCTTTATCAGTGATAATAAGGTCAGAATCAAACAAGTTATGGTCATTATATTTGAAGATGTTTCCATTTACTATACCATATTGCAGGATTATGACATTCCATCCAATACGCATAATACCTATAAGGTGCCTGGTACAAAAAAAAAAAGAAGCTATTTGAAGAAAGAAGAAAGTAATGAGGAAAAGTCCTTTCATCGTATCACTAAATGCTAGAACAGAAATTTCTATATTTGAGAGATTTTTTTGTTCTTGTTTACTTTTTCATTCTTATTTTGTACCTTATCAATGAGTAGGGGATGGAGGACAACATCCCTCCCCATGTGTCATGAATCTATCGGTGAGTAGTATGACCTCTATTTTTTTGGCAGTTCATTTACTCACACCCCAAATTTATTGAGGTTAGAGAGAAACAATTTAAAATCATATATAAACTTGAAGATATATTGTTTGACGTGCTTACTCTTTGAGACAAAGAGCAAGAGCAAGATCAAATAATAGAGGTAAGAGGCCTTGTAAGTAATTTGGTAAATTCTTAATGATTTGCATATGAAACTCAATGGAAAATAAGAGCACCCAGAGCCTCGAATATTGGTCCTCACACCACATGAACGACGCACAATTTGGACCTTTACAAGAGTTAGATGTTTCTTATTACTCCTACATCTTGCTTACTAATCATCACTGTTTCATAAAGCCCATCGTCCCTTTTGTAGGTCCCGCCACTGAGGGTTGATTTTATTTTGTTAGTTAGTTATGAATATTCACTGGGCTTAGGAAGATATATAGAGAAAATATGAATTACGAAGCCCTCGTACTTCGAAGGCCAATGAAATTAGAAAGGGATTGTAGATCCCCAGTAAAAGCCCTGGTCGAAACTCTTGGCCCAAAACAAAATATAAAATATAGAGGAAGGGGTGAATACATAACATCAAACAACAAAGGGTCCCAATTTTAATCACAGTAATTGAATTTGCTTTTCAGTTGAGTGACTCAGTAACAGTGATGTAACTTGAAATGAAAGCAACCATATTTCATTAAATTAATAGGAATTTTCATCCGCTCACACCCAATCGAGTTCTCACACAATTTTCCCTGCATTTCCAAGCAAAACCAGCAGCCATATCCATCAATTCCTGAAATCTCAATCACTTTCTATCTGCCTGATGCGCCAACTTAATCTCCCTGACAATTAATTTAAGTGTTTGGATGGGCGTTTGAATGACGTTTAAGCTGTTTTTTATGTAAATCGAGATAAAAATCTCCTCATATGATTATCTTATATACTGTTAATTACTATTAAAAAACTGTTTTTAAATATTCCAATAGCCTATTCCAAACATATAAAGATATACTTTCACATAACCCAACCAAACACACCTTCATTTTATAAGTAAACCTCTCACCTACCTATTGGCCGCTCACTATAAAACCACTCCTCTCCTTTCTCGTTCTCACATCGAACTTCAATCACAGATCTCGATAATAATAATAATCGCTCTCATTCTTTAGAAAAACGGAGCTTTCACTTGCCTTCACGGAGATGAAGCAAGCTTCTTTTTCATTCTTACTCTTCCTGCTTATTTCTTCCTCCTATTCAACCACCACATTAGCCCAAGCACCTGCTGCATCGCCTAAATCTCCAGCAAAACCTTCACCATCTGTGCCCTCGTTACCACAGTCGCCTTCTTCAGATTCTTCTGATTCTTCACCTGACGACATCATCAGAATTTTGAGGAAGGCCAAATCGTTCAGCGTTTTGATCCGACTCCTCAAAACCACTCAACTGATCAACCAAATCAATTCCCAGCTCATAACCACCAAATCTGGTGGCTTGACCATTTTCGCACCTGCTGACTCTGCTTTTTCACAGCTCAAAGCAGGGTTCCTCAATTCATTAGATGACAATCAAAAGATCGAACTTTTACAGTTCCACGTCCTCCCAAACTACGTTTCGAGCTCAAATTTTGATTCTTTGACCAACCCAGTTCGCACACTAGCCGGAGATAACCCCACCAGGCTGCAATTTGACGTCACCGCATATGGAAACAGCGTGAATATTTCAACAGGAGTGGTTAACACAACAGTCACTGGCGTTGTGTACTCCGATAAGCAACTTGCCATATATCAAGTGGACAAGGTGCTTCTGCCTTTGGACTTCTTTCAGCCGAAGCCACCGGCGCCGGCGCCGGCAATTGCTGAAGCCCCGAAATCATCTTCTGAAGATGATGGTAAGGTCGGGACAGCAAAGCATAGCTCTGATGCAATCAGTTTAAAAAACATTGGAGGAAGAACGTTTGTGTCTCTGGCAATTGCTGCTGTAGTTGCGGTAGCAAGGATGTGAAGTTACGATGGACCCGTTTGTGTGATTAGTTTGAATTTTCATCGTTTTTCAGAGCAAAGCTCGTTAAATTTGTTAATTTTGTTCTTCATGTCTTTTTTTCTGGGATTTTCAATGTGTTGGCGTAGAAACTAGAAAGATAGTTTGAGAGATATGCGAAGCGAATCTTTGTGTATTTTGTTGTTTGCCCCTGAATTTATAAAATTATGGTTGTCTAGCTTAATTTTACTCTCTTCAATTATTTATTTTTCTAATATTGAAATTTTCTTTAATTGTGTAGAATAATATTGTGGGAACAATACAAATTTCATGGAGGCCAATGAAAATGAAAAAAAGAAAGAAATAAAAATGATTCCAAGTAATACAAATAATGTTATTTATTATTATTTACAAATAATCCACATCGTTTTTAATTTGTTAATAAGCAAATATCTTTTTTTTTTTTGCCAGTAATAAGTAAATATCTAAGTTATATGAGCAGTTGCAAATGTATGTGAGTGACGTATAGTAGCAAGTTACTGTAAGGTTTTTTTTTTTTTTTTGGTCAAAGCTCTTACTCACATGTTACCCAAAAATATATAAATGCTCTTACGATCACATAGTCATGTATATTGATTTGCAACTGAGATTCCTTCAAAATATTTTGAGATTTAACTGTTATTAAATTAATTTATTAAAAACCTAACCATCATTTGTCCGTCTCCCTTTCCAGGATGTATTTTTTTCCGGCCAGACCATTTGCAGGAACTAATGCTTACAGGTTATAATTAAGTTTATTCAATTGAAAATTTTAAGTTTCCTTTGATATCTATAATATCTAATCACTAATGTCTGTAAAACTCAAACATGCATTCCAACGGCGGACATGCATGCAATAAAACCAGCGCCGGCATACACGCACACATTCTGGCCATAATCGAGTCGACAGAAAGAAAAAAAATACACTTTTGTCATTTTAAAAGGAAGTCTGAATAATTTACTAAAACCTAAAAAATACGGGATAATTTGCAGTGGAAGTTAAAGAAACTGAATGTTACTTTCTGATGTCTACATGGCAGATTGTTGATCGTTGTCGCTCTAGCTAACCATATATTATCCACGACGTAATGGGAAGATTGTGACCTTTTGTGAGTGCACGTTAACAAGTAAATATAAACAGTCCTAAAACGATGAATCCAATTCCTGAACTCTACTGATTGAGAACCGAGAACCCATTTTTATGTGGGGTTAAAACATCGTGTCCATATCTCCAAGCCTAATTAATAAATTGATTACACAAACAAATTTTATGGTTTTTCATCTTCATCAACCTCAGAAATCTGAAATTGCAGGTTATATTTTGGAATATGGAACATTTTAAAAATAAACACCAAATAGAAACACCGAGACTTTTTTGTCTGTCGAAGTTTATATACAAGGAACATACTTCTAAAAAAACAAATCAACCTAAGTGTGTGTGTGTATCAAAAAGTCAGACCCCCAACCAACCAATCTGGTCGCACAGCTCTTCTACAATGGCTTCGATCACGTAATTAATTAAACCCAAAAAGAAAAGAAAAGAAAGCAGAGAGATAAATATGGAGAAGAAGGAAAATCAACGTCAACAGAACTGGATATAGAACATGATTGGTAGGATTGATATTGTGAAATATCCGTTTGGGAGAGAGAGAGGACAATAATAATAACTGGATTATAAAATTGATGTTTCATCTCCATGACGGATGAGACATAAACCTCACATTCACAAAACACAAACCATAATAATAGGCATAATATGTACATTAATTTATAAGCTTCTCAACTAAACATTTTACGTATCAGCGTCTATAAAACCCTTCATGCATCTCACTCTTCCTCATCAACACACAACAATTCCAATTACATTCATTCTTCCAAAATCACCAAGCCCCTCCATTTCTATCATCAACAACATGAAGATCCACCAAGCTTTCTTCTCATTCACACTCATCCTATTGTTCTCTTCCATCTCCACATTAGCCCAGTCACCGGCGGCTTCCCCTAAACTCCCACCCAAAAAACCATCCCCAGCCGCCCCAAAGGCTCCGGCGCCAGCGCCGGCCAAGCCACTGGTCCCCACATTGCCTCAGTCTCCAGAGTCCTCCTCTGATTCAACCCCGGAGGACATCGCAAGAATCCTCAAGAAGGCCAAAGTGTTCACTGTTTTCGGTCGCCTGTTGAAAACCACAGAAATCATTAACAACGTCAATGCACAGCTCATATCCGCAAAATCTGGTGGCCTCACCGTTCTGGCTCCAGACGACGGCGCCTTCTCTGAACTCAAAGCCGGCTTCCTCAACTCCCTCAACAACGGCCAAAAGATCGAGCTCTTACAGTTCCACATTCTTCCCGTTTTTGTTGCCAGCAACAATTTCGACTCTCTGAACAACCCGGTTCAGACATTGGCGGGTACGGATAACCCGGCCAGGCTGCAGCTGAACGTGACAAGCATGGGGGAAAGCGTGAATATCACGACAGGGGTAGTGGATGCCACCGTTAAAGGAGTAGTGTACTCCGACAGGAAGCTTGCAATATATCGTCTGGACAAGGTTCTTCTTCCCCTGGACTTTGTTTTGCCCAAGTCTGCTCCGGCGGCGGCTCCGGCTGGCCTGGCAAAGACGCCTAAGACTGATAAGGAGAAGCCATCAGAAGACGATGATAGCGCCGATGACACAAGTAAGGAAAAATCAGGAGCGGATGGAGTATTTAGGAGCCAAGGAGCGATGCTGATGCCTCTTGGGGTGGCTTTAGTTGTTGGAGCAGCCACGTGGTGTTGATTGTTGAACAAGATCCATCCATTTGGGGCAAATTAATTTCTGAAACAAGCGCCTTCCATTTATTTACTTTTTGACAAGCTCCCCAACTTCGTTTCTTCTTCTGTGTTTCAAACAATTATATATTTTCCTGGGCTTTCGAATATGTTGTCGTAGGAGATTGTTGCTTGACGACATGTGGATCCATATCCATATGCTAATCTTGCTTTGTTTTTTGTTAAATACTTCTTTTTACTTCTATCAAGTTATAGAACTAAGCTTGTTTATGGTACTTTGCAGTTTACACTTTTTGTCCATTTCGTGTGATTATTTAGAAATAAAAGTTATATATATAAAAGTCAACTTGGCGTAGATATTTTTTAAACAAGCGATTGAGGATTACATTATCGGCTTTAATTAATAGGGAAAATGACAGCTAGGTCCTAAGATACAAAAAAAAATATAAAAAAAGTCCATTTGAAAAGTCAATGGCCAGAAAAGTCCCTAGGGACCCTAGAGACTTTTCTGACATGAATTCCCAATGTGCAATTACATAAATGACCCCCATGGAATTTAAACTTTTGAGTGTCCAATATCGAAACAAAACACGGATCCAAGGTTTGAAAGCTCACCATTTGCACGCTCTGCTTCTCGGTCCATGGTGCTATGCTTCTGCATCTCGCGTTGGTGCCGTTCGACTCGCCGTCGGTGGCTCCTCCTGTCCCCAAGCGTCCATCGCAGTCCGCCGGCCAAGCATCCGCCGTTCCTCAACAGCGCCAGCGTAGGCCAGTCTTCCCATTGCAAAGAATTTGGCGTCCCTCCGAATCTGTAAGTTGCGTCGCTCCTCCTAACACCCATTATCCGTCCATTGCTCCTCCGAAGCCACACGGTTAGTCGTCTGCACGCCTTGAATGAGGTTTTTTTTACTTTTTTGTGAAATGACACCTTGAATCTCTTGGGTTGCCACTAGTTTGGGATTGGGGCAAATCATTGATTCTTGGAATTTACTTGGGGAAATACATTGGTTAAGGAAGGTGGTTTTCGTGTTCCAATTTTTGCTTTGTCTATGTGTCGCTGCTTTGTAATAGCTGAATCAATGTTGTTGTTTTGGGGAGTATAGATGTTAGTTTATGAGTAACGTTGAAAGCCAAAGAATCTTTTATAATGTGGTTTACTGATAATGTGTTCCTCTAGCATTGGGTTTCAGCTCAGAATCAATGGGTATGAGGCTGATAATGTGCTCCTCTAGAATGGTTAGTATAGGAAGTTAATTTGGAGTTAGGTACAACATAGACCAATGTACGAATTGGTACTTGTCAGTATAGAATAGTTAGCAATTGTTGATATGGAAAAATGTATGTTGTGTGTGATGAGTTCCAGAAGAAAGTTTTCTTTATGGCCTTTGTTTTGAAGCTTGTGAAGTAAACCCTTGTGCTTCATTGTTGATATATATGAATTAGTGATTGATATATGTATTGTGTAGATGACTATGTTCTCTGCATTGCTGATATGGAAATGCAATTAACTTAATAAATTACTTGTTCGTTATATACAAATGATTGGTTAATATCTTATGTTTTTGGTGGTGGGTGATTAAAGCAGTAAGTACAATTAAGGTTAAGTAGAAAATGCTGAAGAACAAAGAAAGGAAAGATGGAGAGGGAGAGAGGGTGACAAAAGTGTCAGGGTATATATTATTCTCACAAGACTATTTTAAGAACAAGAAGAACAAGAAGGAGGAGTGCAAGCCTTTAAAAGTGGAGACACAGTCGATGAAAGAAGTTTGGGACGCATTGAAAGATGAGGAGAAGGAGGCATATAGGGTGAGGGTGAAGAATTTAAGGAGTAAGGCAAAAGGGACAAAATATGTGGTTCCATTTTTGCCTTGCTGTGCTCCTAATCAGTTTATGAAAGTGTACAAAAGTGTGAAAAATAGAGAAGATAGGATGGATCGGCTAAAGAAAGTTGGATTTGACAAGTTAGTTAACATATGTTGCTCATAAATCCCCCGAGATTTATGTGGTCAGTTTATATCTGCATTTGACCCTCCAACTAACAATGTTTCGATTCGAGGGAGGTTACTGAACATCCGTCGGGAAGATATACAACAATTGATGGGCTTACCGTGTGAGGGGGGACATTGAGGGAAAAGTCAATAACGAAGAAGGTTTTGAACAATTGAAGACGTTGTACGGGATAGTGCCATACAAGACAATCAGAAAATGGCTAATTGAGAGAGAGGAGGATCCCGAATTTAAATTCCTCTTTGTTATGTATGCATTGGGAACTCTCTTGTGTCCTGAAGCGAGTATTAAAGTGAGTGATAGAGTGTTGAAGGTGATGACAACAACAAAAGGAGCTCTTAGGGAGTACGATTGGTCAAGTTTTGTATTGAATGAACTATCAAATTCACTTGCCCAATACAAGAAAAAAGTCATGAAAGGGAAAGATGTAGGCAAAATCAATATAGGCGGATGTATATATTTTCTAATAGTAAGTGCAAGTTTTATCTATGTAACCTTTGTTGGCTTTGTTTAATTAGTTGTAAATTGCTGCATTATATGTTGAAATCTGCTGCTGGTAAGTTGTTATTTCATTTCTATACAGGTGTTTTGCTTGCAATATTTTCCCCTGGGCCAACTACACGCCTCTACAAGTGACATTGTGATTGCATGTTGGAATGACAAAAATGTCAAGAGTAGAGTGAAAATAGAGAAGGACAACAACCAAGGGTTGCTACATTTTGAGAGTAATGTAATTGGATCTCCCTCTTATGAATTGCACCAACAAACTATGTTAACATACCCAATAAGATGTGAAATTTGATGTCAGCCGCATATTTAGTCCAAAGTATTGAATTAATTTTTTGTCATGTCTAATTTGCAGGAAATCAAGAGAACATATGATCGAATTATGTCAAGGGTGGTGTCAATGGTGCAAGAGGAACTCGTTTCCCTTCAGGCGAGGATTTTAGGCATGGGAAACATCGATGAAGGGGTTGAGAAGGTGGAAGACGTAAAATCTTCATCAGAAAGTGAAGATGAAGAATCTGTATTACCAAGTGAAGATGAAGGGGGGGTAACACAAGAAAAGGAGAAGACGATGAAGTACAGTCTATAAATAAAGTAGAAGGGTCAGAGGAAGAACTAGGAGGTGTAAATGCTATGGGAGATAAAGAGGAAGTGGAATCGAAAGGAAAGCAAAAGGCATAATTGAAGAAATCTATAAGGGTTAAAAAACTTGCTATTGCCTCTCCCTGGGTGACAACAATGGGTAAAAAGAGAAGAAAAGATGACAACGATAAGGAATGTTTATATTAAATGTGCACCACACGATCTAATTCAGCAGAGGATGAGTAGGAGTAAGTAATTACACTATCACGAAAACTAACTTTGTGCGCTTGTTTCTCTATTAGGGAGTTTGTGGATATGTATGATTATTTCTTGACACGTGGTGAACTATGTTGTCTTCGTCCAAGAGGGTGGATTAGTAACCGGGTACGTCATTTGTAGAATAAATTCATACTATGTTAATTGAATTCTATGAATTACCTACCCTTTCTGTAATAATACATATTTTATGTCCATGGTTGCGAGGATGTTGGTAGGGGATCAAGTACACAAGAGCAGCCGGGTGACTAGACACATATTTTCCACAGAAATGATGCAAAAAATGGCAACGGATCCAAAGAACTGGTCATTGGAATCGCATGCAGCAGAGATCATGCCTAAACATATTGGATACAATATTGACAATTGCGATTTGATTTTTGCTCCTACACTGTGCCTAGATCATTAGTTCTGTTACATTCTGGAGATGAAGACAATGCGCTTCTATGTGCTGGACTCATTGGTTGACCAATTAACATATGCAAGGGCACAAAAGGTAGAAGAAGATACACGTTCAGCGGCTGACCATCCAAAAAAACCCAAGAGATTGAACAAAAAGCAAAAAGAAGATTTTTAAGCCAAAGAATGGATGGCACTGCAGTGTGTAAGTGTTTCTTTCTGAAATGGTTTTTGTTCAGTCGTCATAGTTGTTTTGTGACATGACACAATTTTTGTACAACTTCCAGAGAGATTGCATCGTTAACATACTTCGTCGAGTTAAACCTGAAGTATATGATAAAGGACAAGAAATAGAAAAGGAAGTTAATTGGCCAAAAGTGCATGTCCAGGCTGATACGTTAGTATTGCTTTTTTTTTCCCTCAAACTCTCTGAACTTTATTTTTTTTGAACCATTCTGTTGTTATAACATTGGAACTGAGTATGTTTTGTTTTGCAGCGATTCATATGGTGTTCATGTTCTGTCCGTTAGATCTCACATGTTTTGATGATAACAAAGAATGAGTGTGAAAAAGATTTGATAAACAAATAAGTTTGAACAAAGTAATGATAGAGCAAATCATCAATTGAAGTAAGCACTGGAGTAATAAAGAAAGGCCAAGAGAAAAAGCTAAGAAACTTTATCACTGGCAGAACTTCTAAAGGGCTACTCGAGTAATGAGACAAAAACTTGAAGTAACCAGAGCACAGAACCTCAAGTCACTCACATCACTCGAGGAACGACTCAAGTAATATGAAATGAAAGGAAGAGTTACTCGAGTCAACACCCGAGTAACCTACCACAAGAAAATAAGTTGCTCTCGGCCTGCCAACGTTACTCGAGTCAGTACCCAAGTCCCCTGCTTCAAGAAATATGTTGCTCTCGGCATTTCAATCCTGCCAATGTTACTCGAGGAGCCACTCGAGTAAATCACTGTGGTAAACAAAACTTGAAGGTAACACTCGATTAATATGAAATATTCTAATCACACTTCACTCGAGGCACCACTCAAGTATACAGGTATTAAAATGTTCCATGTCAAAGACTTGAATGAGATTACTCGAGTCAGTAATCGAGTGATCTGCAGAGTTATATGTAATGCACTTGAAGTATCTACCCGAGTAAGCTATGCAGAAAATAGATGTTCACTCGAGGCAGTACTTGAGTAAACAGGTAAGCAAACTTGAAGTGCTCCCGGCTTTAAAATCCTGCCAACATTACTGGAGTGAAGCATCGAGTAATCTGAAGGTTATTTGAAAGACCACTCGAGTAGCAACTCGAGTAACCTGTGAAGAAAATTGTATCATACTCCAGTGAGTACTCGAGTAAACAGGTATTTCCAAGGTTTGTAAATTTGTTTACTCCATGCACTACCCAAGTAATGAGATGTTCATTTATTGACTTGCTCTCTATCAATATTTTCATGAAGATACTCGAGGAGCTACTCGAGTAATCAAACCCAGAAATTCAGACATCATTCCAACGTTCATTGATTTGTTTCCTATATTATTAACCTTTCATTGTATTAGTATTCTTAGCATATTCGCAGATAAACAATGAAGAGATCTTACCAAATAAGGAAAGTCAAATGCAATGTTCAAACGCTACCTACCGCCAGTTACTGCAAACAGATATTTTTCAAAAACTGGAAAAGTCAACAGTGGCTGCGCACACTCTAAGGGTGAGAAGAAAATGTTCCAACGGTTATTATCAACACATCTATATATATGGGAACATCCAAACAGAGATAACAACAAGAACACACACACGAACGCATTATCAAGTTCACGTTCAATACTCTGTTTTTACATACTTGTAATTATGTACTTCAGTGATTCTTATTCACTATATAAGAGAGATATTTCATTCAAACTCAATATTTGTTATTGAGGTAAATTAAGGTTGTGGAACCTTGAGTTGGGATTGGAATACAACTTGTAAGGGGGAGTGAGTGTCCAGGCAAAGGAACTTGCTTGTACCGAGGTGTCAAGAACCCACTGAATCTTGGAAATTATAGTGAAACTCTCAGAGATACTCTGAGGAATGGACGTAGGTCAAAGTGGTTGTGGTCGAACCAGTATAACTCCCGGTGTACACTTCGGTGATATTTCTCCTTACTCTTTACTGCATTATATTCACTGTCAAGTTTTTATATTTGCAACGAAATTTTTAGTATCACCCAATTCACCCTCCTCTTGGGTGAAACGCTTGCTCTAACACTGTCATGGTTACATAACTGGGATGGCTATACACATGACAAAGAGGGATATACCATGCCTAAGCTTGTTGATTATCAGATTCGGCAACTAAAGGTGGATTGTTTATGGTGGTTAGTGACACATGAGCAGAACATTCACGCTCAAAAGGTGTTGTCCCTTCTCACTGGAAGTCAACAAATGAAGAGGAAGAAAGATGTGTAGCATTTAACATATTCTTTTGTGGATATGGCTAGTTGTAGTGTACTTGTGTTGATATTTTATAGGAATGCCTTCTTGCAGCAAAAGGCACTAATTTATAGTTAGTTTATAACATCATGAGTTATTTTGGCAACATAATAAGTTAGTTTGACAACATGTATGTATGGAATGATTTACTTGCAAGATTGCCAATTATGGATATTGACAACACATTATGCATGCTTGTGCAATATGTTTCTTAGTTGTTTAATCAAGTTGTTTTACAAGTGAAGGGGCCAACGTATTTAGACAACAAGGTAACCAATCTGGGTTTTTTTTTTTTGTTTACAAGTGGATATGCATGTTTTTACAACAGTTGATGTCATTTTAACAACTATTTGATGATGAACGTTGACCAACACGAACGTTGATTTTACAACTTCTTGAGCTAATTTGTCAACTTATATAGTTAATTTTACAACTTATTTATGTTACATTTACAACGTGAAAAAAAAACAGCAGAGGCTTGTGCAATGTTTACAACTTATGCAACTACTTTTATAACACGAAAAGTTACTTTTACAAATCTTAAAGTTATGTTTACAAATATGTTCATATGATGTTTACAACTCTCAAAATCTCAAATAGCATCTACAACATATTCAGTTACGTTTACAACATGTATAGTTAGTTTTATAAGTCTTTAAGTTATGTTTTCAACTAGTTTCAGCTGTAGCACCAGGGCAATAGCTTGCACAAGAAGCTACAACAGAGTTATTTTGGCAAACTTGGCAAACTTGTAGGAATGCCTTGTTGCAGCACAAGGCACTAATATAGGACTCATGTACAGAGATGTTTAACAACATCATGAGTTATTTTGGCAACATAATCACTTATTTTGACAACATGTATGTATGGAATTATTTAGTTTCAAGTTTGCCAAGTGTGGACTTTAAGAACACGTTATGTATATGTTGACAACATTTTTAGTTGTTTATTGAAGTTGTTGCACAGGTAAACCAAACAACGTCTTTACACACCAAGGCCACCATACCTTTTTTTTCTAGTTTACAAGTGGATATGCATGCTTTCACAACACTGGATGTCATTTCAACAAATGCGTTCTGATGACTGGTTACCACAACGAACGCTGATTTTACAACATCGTAAGCTAATTTGTCACCTTATGAGTTACTTTTACAACTTATGTATGTCAGTGCACCAAGAAAAGATCTTGGTCAGTAGCAAGTGTTTCTGTATCGATGATGTTGTTTACAAGTCATAAAGCTTCATTTACAATGGCATTAGTTATTTTAATAATGTGTAATGACTCCGTCTGTATGGGAAATGGCGGCCACCAATTTCATTGGATGCGTGATTGCCCCAGCAACTCACAAAATCTCAAATAGATTTTGGATGAATGAACTTACCAACATAAAATGGTTTTCAACATCTTCAGTTACATTTACAACATTCATAGTTCATTTTACAACTCCTTGTGTTCTGTTTACAACTAATTCCTACTGCTGCACAAGGGCAATAACTTGCGCAAGAAGCAATAACCTGGAACATCATTGTTTACAACATGTAACACTCTACTTACAACATCAGAAGTCATATTAACAACATCCTGGAACAAAGTTGGTTTACAACATTTTGAGTTACATTTACAACATTCATAGTTCCGTTTACAACATCTTCAGTTAAGTTTACAACTAATTCTTGCTGCTGCACGAGGGCAATAACTTGCGCAAGAAGCAATAACATGGAACACCATTGTTTACAACATCCTAAGTCATATTAACAACTTCATGGAACAAAAGTGGTTTACAACGTCTTCAGTTACATTTACAACATTCATAGTTCCGTTTACAACTCCTTCGTTAAGTTTACAACTAATTCTTGTTGCTGCACAAGGGCAATAGCAAGAAGCAATATAACCTGGAACATTATTGTTTACAACATGTAATGCTTTATTTACAATATCATAAGTCATATTAACAACTTCCTCTACCACCTCGCCACATTTAAAGCTAATTGAACACTACTGTCATAAGTCATATTAATAACTTGTGCAAGAGGCAATAACATGCACATAACTTTGCTGCCACTACTGTTAGTTTTTACAACATGTAATGCTTTATTTACAACATCATAAGCCATATTAACAACGTGTCAGTCTAACTATCAGATGTGTCAGTCCTATAAGCGGTAAAATTTTTTCACAATGTTCAGTCTAATTATCAGATGGACCCAGTAATGACTCAATGTGACTAAAATTCCTCATTCCACATTTGCAATAGCTGAAGGCCTTATTCACAAGGCCTTATGTATGTTTTCACAATAAAAATAGTTATTTTCACAAGGTCAGTAGTAAACCTGTGACAGCAGCACGGCATAAATGTAAACAACATCTTCTACCCATTTGTTGCAACTTAATCCCTATACTGTCACAACTAAATAGCTTATCATTTACATATATACTATGACATTAAAATATTAAGTAGTATGAGTAAGTACCTTTTTCACATACTCATTCCACTTAATATGATATGATCTTTCATACTTACACTAAGTTGGGGACGCATGCAACAAGCACAAGGGGTCAGAGAATGCGCCTAAATCATGGTCTATATATACATAACCAAAAAGTAACTATCAAAATCATATATACTCATGTACTCCTTGTTTTTAGCTTGGATTTAGATTTTTGCAAGTTTTCACTGTGTGCCCAGCCTCATTGCATCTCCCACAATGATACAGCTTCTTGTTTTGAAACTAAGATTCCCTTCTTTTCCTTTCGGTCTCCCTGGCGGCCTTGTAGTTATTGGAGGGTCTAAGAATGTCTGTATTAGCATATGTGTGACCGTCGGAGACTCATCCCGTGGACAATCATGAGTTGCGACTGGCCTCATGCTACTTGCATATATTTTTCCCTGTGCTTCCACTTTGAACCAATCATCTACAAATATGTACACATTACCATAAAGTACCTTAATAGCTGCACATACATGTGTGCAAGGTATTCTACTCATTTGCCATGCTAGACATGTGCATTTTCTTTCAATAAGATCTACATTCACATAAATTATGGCATCCCTACATCTACTTCGAACCGAGAACTGATTGTCTCCATAATATGCTGCTTCTATATTTTCAGTATGTTTAACTTATTGCAGCAATTTATCTTCAATATTGGGTCCCACTCTGTTTTTCCAATTGGCCATAGCCATCTTGCTTGCAAGCAATTTTCGTGCCAATTTCTCTCGATGCTCATGAATTAAAACTGATATGGTGTGCTTCCTCTCTGTCAACACCCATACATTAAACGACTCTGCAAGATTACTGGTTATGTTATCCCACCTTTTGAAGGGAAACTTGCTTAGAGCCCATTTGTCAACATCCCCATGGGTCTTCACCCAATCTGCCAATTGTGGATTGAACAATCTTAATTTTCTCATTGCACTAATGAAGTCTTTATCCAACCTGGCATACACAATTGCATCAAGAAGATGGAGTGCATTCTCCTTGCTATTCCCCGATGTTCGTGTTCGACCTCCATTTATTCTCAGGAACTTAGCACTATAATTTTTCTTCAAATTCCTGTAGCAAAAAGCATATCTCTCGCTGCCAAATATTTCTTTTAAAGCACCAATAATCGCATTATTGTGATCTAACACTATTGTTATCAACATTGAGCTTGTTATATCTTTCACGTTCAATAGAAACCAAGACCATTTATCATATATCTCACAGCTCACAATGGCATATGCTAGGGGAAACATCTGGTTGTCTGCATCATATGCACTTGCTGACAACTTTGTTCCCTTATAAGGACCACTTAGATGACAACCATCTACATAAAGTATGAGTTGAAAACCACCTAAAAACCCTTTAACCGAACAACCATAAGCAATAAAGACCCTCTGAAATCTATTGTTAGATGAGCCTTCCTATTTTGCAACTGTGTCCGGATCACTCTTGATTAGTCTGTCAATATCCAAGGAATTACCATATAAGAGTCTTCTACTCGACCATGTAATTCCCTTAACGCTCTTTCTTTTGCCCTATATGCTTGATGGTAGTTCCCCCGCACCTTATACTCTCTGTATGTGTCTGATCAAATTATATTAGCAGTCTTGTCAATATTGCACCTCAAACCATCCATTACGATTGATGATGTCAAGCTCGACCTGTGTGGATGCCAAACTATTAGGCTATCTTGTGCTTGGTTAATGTGTTCACTTTTTAGTGTTCTAATGGTTATAAACTCTATATCTTGATGTTTTCCTGATGAATATGCACCCATGTACCAAGGACAACCATCAACTTTGCACTTCACAATTATCTTGTGTTGATTGTTCTTGACAAATTGGTATGAAAACTTGTGTGCAATGCTATATTTGAATAACGTTTGACGAAGGCTTACAATATTAGCAAAAATTTGTCTCCTATAATCAAATGCTTATATTTTCCATGATTCTTCTCGGTATGGGTGTTTGCACCATTTGCGTAGCACAAGTCAATGATAGGATCACTTGACTTTCATTTAACAAACCATGTGGGGACGTACACATTCTTCCTTCACCTCCAAACAAATGATCGATCCTGCAAGAAATGACAAGTTAGAGTGCTCTTGTACATATTAACGTTGGAAAAAAAATACTTTTCTTAGGACAACTAAACTTACACTTCTTGCTCTTCCGTTTGACCATTCATTGCTGGTTCTGTATTATCATTATCACCATCGTCTTCAATATACACATGACCATATTGTTTATTAAATTTGATTAAATGATCCACCCCTTTATCATCTACAAGATCCACAAATGTTGAGGTATCAAGGGTAACTTTAAACTTCATTTTGATTTCATTACTTTGTTTTCCCGTTATGGATTATATGATTCTTCGCAACTCCTCATATGTTGTCCCTTCTTTTACGCATCTTATTGTTACCAAACCACCAATGTATTGCATTTCATCTTCTCCACCATTTAAAAACTCCCCCCACATGAAAGAAATAGAATAGATTCTTCCCTGAACAACTTCCCATCTTTCATGAGAATTTGCAACACAAACTTCATTTTAACAACTTACACAACAATATTTATAACTACATATGCACATATTAACAACATGTTAGCAACACGTTTTTTATCAGCATATCAACATTTTCCAATAACACAAACCACACTAACATTCAATCAAACCCACTTAAAACAAGGTCAAACCTCTGTTTGCTTCCCCAAAAACAGAGCATTCCCTCTATTACATTACCCAAAAACAGAGCATAACACATGTTCAGTATTAACAACTACAACTGTCATATTAACAACTTCGTATGCACAAATTTACAATAATTTTTTTTTTCATTTCAGCATTTTCACAGCACAGAATCACACTTTCATTCACCGTTCCCACTTAAAATACAGCAGCTCCTCTGTTTTCTTGCCCCAAAAATAGAGCACTCTAACATAAACACAACTTACCCAAGGTGAAACCCTAACTTCAATGGACAAGATCATATGTGTATTCTTATCATTTCTTATCTACCACCTATCACTTACTCCATTATTGAGCTCAAACTCCAACCTTTCACCAACCCCACATTCTCAATCCAACCAACTTTCACACAGAAAAAATAAAATTCTAGTTCGCTTCTGTACCTACCCATAGATGGACAATGAAGAAGAACACGTTCCCAATGACATTAACAACACGTTGTATCGCTTTAATGTTCCACCTTCAACGCGCATCGTCCGTGCATTTTTCTCTGTCTCCTTAATCACAGAAACGTGCTTTCCCTTCTCTCCTCCTGTGCGTTTTCTTTAGTTATTTCAGTTGGGGTATTTTGGTAAATGGACATTGGAAATTCATGTCAGAAAAGTCCCTAGGGACTTTTCTGACTATTGACTTTTTAAAAGGACTTTTCTAGTATTTTTTCTGTACCTTAGGACCTAGTTGTCATTTTCCCTAATTAATATATGAGTAGCTAGAAGTAGTTAAATAAAAATGCAGTGAACATGTCGCCAAAACAATGTCGTGGACGATTTACAAATAAATTTGGTTAAAGTTTAGGGAGAATCCAAAAAAAACCATTTAAATTTCAAAATCCCATTGATAAAAAGTATAATAGGATTGACAATGCAAATTCTTATCAAATCACTAATTTGGTATTTTGAGTTTTAAATGGTATTTTTCTATAATTCTTTCTAAAATTTGAAACGGCTTTATTAAAATTTTCCGTGGATTCGAAACCTAAACCTTCTATCTTTTTTGTCTGCGAGTGAATTTTCTTCATTATACATTAGAACTCCAATTCTTTTATATATATATATATTATCCGGTAATCGGTTCAGAGTTTGTGACCACCCCTCTCAACACAAGTATCTCCTCTAAAACTCAAACTCGAGACCCAGAGAAATTTAACTAAATCTTATACCGCTAGACCAACTCTATGTTGGTAGAGCTCTAATTCTTTATATCCAACAAAAATTTGAAATGTCCAGCTCAATCTATCTAATTGGAATGAAACGAAAGGAATAATAAAATAAAAATGATAACATCAATTAAAAATATTTCTAATTTATACATTGATATAAAAGTAGATAAACTTTCCGTTCATAAGCATCAAACTGCATAAAACTATATTATTTATAAGTCATGAATAACAACATTTGCCCAAAAAAAAAAAATACTACTAATATGATGTAAAGTACCTCACAGCATTGATATCAAGTGTGAGATGTATGTAATTTTTTAAAAATGCAACATCTATCATAAAGTCTAACAAAATTTAAATTGAGATATTTATGATAGTTTTTTAAGCCACCTGTCATTTTATTTTGTTGTAGTGGAAGGGTTTGAATAAGCCTTGATATATACTCACATCTTAATTCATTATTATTAATTATTATCTGAAACTAGTCACATATGACTTAATACCTGTAAACTTTAAATAAGTGCTGATAATTGTAGCAATATTTTGCAACAAGTTTCACACATTTTTGCCAACATTTTTCTAGATTGCAGTATCTTAATGGAGGTTTCAAATTAATCAAATAATAGTGGCATCATTATAAGTATGTATAAGTCTTAGGCTGAGCATGTGTTGCATGTATGAAATTAAATCTTAATTATTTTAAGGACGTCTATAAGGCAGTTTGTTTATTAAATATCATTTCTAGCTAGCTAATCATATAACTCCCCCTCTTATATTATGGCAAGATTATGACTTTGTGATTGCCAAGTAAATTAAACAAAACCTGGAACGATGAATCTGATGGATACAGATCAGAGCTCATCTCTGATTGAGAAGTGAGAGCTGTAAACCTCCAAGCGGCCGGGCTAAACGTCATGCGATATATATCGTTTCTTTGCATTACCCACCATGAACAGTTAAAGGATTAAATTGAAAAAATAAACTAAAAGCGCTCTCATTTTCAATCTTAAAAACCGGTGAAAAGAGGGTACAATATTTCATGATGGCTTTTGCCAAATATCAAAATCCACAAAAGAAACCATATTCTTGAATTCTTCTATGGGCTCAAAGAGAGCATCGTTCACACTAACAAAGAGGTAGATTATTTGAGAGCAAGACGAAAAAACTTGATCTCTATTCTTTTTTTCATAAAAAAAATAGCAGATCTAATTTATTTACTTACGAGGATTAATAACATCTGAATGATACTGGTTTGGCTTACATGCACGCCAATACGCACTAGCTAGGAGAGCAGAGAGCAGATGAAGATATACCTTCACATCACCCAACCATTCATGAGTTTCCTAACTTTAAACATATTACCTAACTTTCATTTATTTTCAGCCTCTATAAATCCCTTCATCTACATGCCTCCCCCTCATCAAACACAACACATCACTTCCAATCATATTCATACTTCTAAGCCTTCAGTTTCCCACTAATTAACAATATGATGATGATGATCAACAACGCACTTTTCTTATTCTCACTCATTCTTTTGTTCTGGTCCATCTCCACTTTAGCCCAGTCACCCGTCGCTTCCCCTAAACTCCCACCCAAAAAGCCATCCCCAGCGGTCCCAAAGGCTCCGGCGCCGGCGCCGGCCAAGCCACTGGTCCCCACATTGCCTCAGTCTCCAGAGTCCTCCTCTGATTCAACCCCGGACGACATCGCAAGAATCCTCAAGAAGGCCAAAGTGTTCACTGTTTTCGGTCGCCTGTTGAAAACCACAGAAATCATTAACAACGTCAATGCACAACTCATATCCGCAAAATCTGGTGGCCTCACCGTTCTGGCTCCAGACGACGGCGCCTTCTCTGAACTCAAAGCCGGCTTCCTCAACTCCCTCAACAACGGCCAAAAGATCGAGCTCTTACAGTTCCACATTCTTCCCGTTTTTGTTGCCAGCAACAATTTCGACTCTCTGAACAACCCGGTTCAGACATTGGCGGGCACGGATAACCCGGCCAGGCTGCAGCTGAACGTGACAAGCATGGGGGAAAGCGTGAATATCACGACAGGGGTAGTGGATGCCACCGTTAAAGGAGTAGTGTACTCCGACAGGCAGCTTGCAATATATCGTGTGGACAAGGTTCTTCTTCCCCTCGACTTTGTTCTGTCCAAGTCTGCTCCGGCGGCGGCTCCTGCTGGCCTGGCAAAGACGCCTAAAACTGATAAGGAGAAGCCATCAGAAGACGATGATAGCTCCGATGACACAACTCAGAGTAAATCCGCGGCGGTTGGTGCATTCAGGACTCAAGGGACGACATTGATGTCTTTTGGGGTGGCTTTGGTTGTTGGAGCAACGATGTGGTGTTGAAGAAGATAAATTCGGCGGCTGCAATCGAATTTTTGCAACAATCGCTTTTCTTTTTTGTTTTTTTTAATGTTTTGCTTTTGTCTTCTTTTTCTTCGATTTCGCATTTGTTGAATTGTTGGCGTCTGAGGAAGATGTGAATCCTTGTATGTTTTTGTTGTTTTATTTATTTCTAAAAGATTAATATTTGCTTTTGATAACGTTATGGTGTCAAAATATTGTATGAATTCAAACACTGTCTATCGCTTAATACTCTACGCAGTTACTAGCTTTATAGTTGGAGGTTTGGGTCACAGGGGAAGGCTACAGTATGCACAATTTAAACATCATGAGGTAATTGCATGAAAATTAAACAAGCGGCACAATTGAATATATGAATATGAAAGTTGAAGAACCTAGCCAGAAATAAGATAGATTTTTGTATATTAAATTATTAATTATCCCATAATATCCCTCCTCACTGAATTTAGCAAGATGAGCTACTTTCTTATAATGTGGTGAATTAATGTTTGAATCTTATTGTGAGATATGCTTAAATTTTTTGTCTGACAATACCTAGTACAAGATTTAATTCCCTCCAATTACTCCTCCTTGTTCTTTTTATAAGCAATTTCTCTCTTATGGGGCTAATCCTTAATATAAGCAACTTTCTTTTTGTGCCTCAGAATTTAAACTTCCTTTTCCTTTTCCACCCCTGTTAAATATATAACTTTATATTAATTATTTCTCACTCACCACTAATTTTATTTCATTCAATTATTTATACCCATTCTCTCTCATATGTTCTACTCATTTTCCTTCATATTTTTATTCATTTTCTCTCCTATACTCTTTTTATAAATAAGAGCATATTTAAAAAATATATGATATCTTTGACACATTTATTATTTTAACTAATTTTAAGCGTAAATTCGTTTTGTATAATAAAAAAATTACTTATAAAAATGACAAGAACAGTATTTGGATACCCATTGTCTCCAAGATTCCAAGGTTCTGTATGAATATGCCTATCTACTATCAGCTGAATTTATTTGTCCGCAATGTACGACACAAGCCATGGACTTGGTCAATTATTCTGACAAACGATACAAAATGTTCACCATTATTAATTGGCTTCTAATTAATGACATTCTCCACATGAATTGCAAATTAAAAGTGCACGTACATGTGCTCTACACTACTTAACCCAAGAATTACATTGGTTTATCATATATGTCAACAATAACAAGCAACTGACTTTCAGCTGGCCGGTTCCATGGGCAATGCTTTCTTTGTTGGTAGAAGGTTCTAGGGACAATATCTTAATTTCCAAAAGGAGTATGACATATCGTGTTCTCTTGTCTCGTCCAATTAATGACTTTACACTTTCAAAATCGAAATACTATATTGCTTTCCTTTCGCCTGCTTTTTAAGGCAAGAGAAAAATACCATCTGATCATCCCATACCAGCTTCGTTTAGTAATTGATGCACCACCTTGCGTTGTTGGCAGAAAAAGAGAGATACGCTTACAATTAATCACGTACCTTAATTTTTCCTTTCATTTTGCTCACATGCCTGACACATCTAATAATGCTCACTCTCTCACCCCCTCTAATTTCCTCTGCCTCGAGAGCCAATTTCTCCATCTCACCCCTCTCAATCTTTATCCATCGATGCACCTACATCACCTTACTTAACCTTTCCAGGTATAATTAGTCACACCATGTTAGCTCTCAGATCACACTATCAGATTCTGCAACTAAACCTTTCACCTACTAATCATTCATTCTCTCCCACACCCTCAATAAAACCCCCTCTCCTCTTCTCAAACTCACCAAGCACTCGCTGCAATTACAATACTCTCAATCATTTTCCATATAGCACGGCCTTCAGCTGACACAACGACAATGAAGCAGTCTCGCTCGGGTTTCTCACTGGCTCTTGTAATTTCCTTTTTGTGTTCCACCACCACTCTTGGTCAATCACCAGCGGCCGCCCCAGCAAAACCCGCAGCTGCCCCTACAGCGGCAGCTCCGGCAGTACCCCAATCACCTTCCGTTGACATCGTGGGAATCCTAAACCAGGCCAACGGCTACAATGTCTTTATCCGTCTGCTGAAAACCACCCAACTGGTAAACCAAATCAGTTCACAGCTGGCCACCACAAAATCAGGCGGCATCACTATTTTGGCACCAGACGACGGCGCATTTTCACAACTCAAACCTGGCTTCCTCAACACTCTCTCTGACGGGCAAAAGCTCGAGCTTTTGCAGTTCCACATTCTCCCTGACTATATCTCCACCTCAAACTTCGACACTCTCACTAACCCAGTTCGTACTCTGGCCAGTGCTCACCCAAGTAAAGCACAACTCAACGTCACCAGTTTTGGTGGGAACGTCAACATTTCAACTGGGGTTGTTAACACCACATTGAATGGAGTCATCTATACGGATAATCATCTGAATATTTACAGGGTGGGCAAGGTGCTTCTTCCTCAGGACTTCTTTGCCGTTGCTAAGGCTCCGGCACCTACACCGGCAAAACCAAAGGCTAAGCCAAAAGCCGAAGCGCCACCAAAAGATATTGGTGAAGCTAGTTCGGTCGCCAAGGCCCCTAAGCCGGAGAAGGAGAAGCCTTCCACAGATTCCACGCAATCGTCGCAGGTTGTCCCCACTCAAGTGACGAACTCTGCCGCTATCAGAATCGGCTTATGTGGAACTCTGGCGTCCACCTTTGGAGTTGCTTTCGTTGCAGTCTTGGCCATATAAACTTTATTAATATGATATTATATTGATTAATTTAATGTTGAACATACAAGTGTGGAAAAGTATGCCAAATTAAAGGAGGGAGTGCTGGTGTGTTTAATAGAGTGGATTAGGATTTAATGTCTTGCATGAGATCTTCATGTTTAATTGTCTCTATTGTTGCTTGATTCTTTTGAAAAGTTGTATCCTGTTTTTGGTTTTAATAATGCTTTGCCCCAGTCAATAACTTCTTTATTGATCCATTAAGTTTGACCGTGATTCGTACTAAAGTAATTAACAATTCTTAATTACTCCAACATTAGCTAGATTCCAGGCGAATCATAATTAAAATTTTGACCTCGATCATGGGTGAAACACTGAACAGAATCTCTTTGCCCTACGCGGTTAATTATGAAAAGCTTGAATTTGTGCAGATGATACTTCAACTTTTAATGAATGTAGTCGAGGTTAAAAGTTGGTCACGCAAGATTTCACTGCTCTTCTTTCCTTCAGGAAAGTGAATATGAATATGTGCTATGTGCAAATTCGTCTCTCCTCACACAGGACCAATTTAAGGCGCGCGCCAATGAGAAAGATTCTGCATCTCAAAATAAATAAATAATAATAATAATAATAATAATAATAATAATAATAATAATAATAATGCCATATTTGCTGCATGATTAATAGATTTTAGAAAGAGTATTTATGTATAATTTAAAATTCAAAAGAGTTTATATACAACATAGAAAAATAATTTATAAATAGATAATTTGAGAAACATATTATCATTGTGATAACAAATTCTATTAATCAATAAAGTAATAGAATAGCTAATAAATATGTTATAACAAAAAAGAATAGCTAATAAATAAGAAAATATATGTAAACATATAAAAAACACCAATACATATACCTGAGTTCAGTTCAATGTTTAACAGCAGTGAATGATTAAAACACAAACAGGGGGAGTAAGCTGTTAAATTGTAATGCTATTAATTCCTTCATTTATCTGATGTTTATTTTTGAATAAATATATAAATTTATGAAGAAAGCTAAATTTTTTGGGGGCGCGTTTTGACTATTTGTACAAATCATTGGAGTGATGAAGCGAATTAAATTTAAATACTATAAAATGAAGTTAAATTGGGTAGTAATATGAAGTGTGTGTTTGAATAATTGTTTATATCAGTATTGTGATGCATACATGTCAGGAAGCGGCGTCTCTGCTATGTCACTGCCGCCCGTTGCTGTCCTTTTCTATAAAACTGCGCGGTTTGGGTTTCCACTGCAGCAGGTATTCTTTTAACAAAAAAAACAGTATTCAACATTTTGATATATTTTCTCACTATTAATTAGTTTCCTAAAATAGTTTTTCAATATCTTAAAATAATTTTTCAATATTATCCAATATCCTGATGTATTTTGAAAAGCACTATTCAAAATCCTGAAGTATTTTTTTAGTACCAGGTAGTTTCTTAAAATAATTTTTCAGTATTATCTAGTATCCTGAAATATTTTTTTAATGTCAGTCAGTACTCTGAAATATTTTTGGTGCACCTGAACTAATTTTTAGTGCATCCAACATCTTAAAATATTACACCAAAAATATTTCAGAGTACTGACTGACAATAAAAACATACTTCAGGATACTGGATAATACTAAAAAATTATTTTAGGATGTTGAAAAAATATTTTAGAGAACTGATTGATACTGAAAAAATATTTCATAATGTTAAATAGTATTTTTCAAAATACTTCAGAATATTAAATAATACTAAAATTATTTTAGGATCTTAAAAAAATATTTTAGAGAACTGATTGATATTCAAAAAATACATCAGGATATTGAATTCTGTTTTTCAAAAAAATATCAGCTCTAGTATTTTGGCCCAAAATGGCGCAGGTTTATGGAAAAAGACGGCAGCGGACGGCGAAGACAAAAGTGAGAAGCCTCTTCCTGCAAGTCACGGGTCTCTATCCGTAGCAATGTAGATTTCTGGATTATGGACCCACCAATACCATCATCATATAGGGGAAGATGTATAATTGCAAACCAATTGAAAGTGCATTAAAGGGATATAAAACCCCCCAACATCGTGTTTTCTGATGCATTCATCATTATATTTGTTTAGTTTCAGAACTGAAATTATGACCTCCTAACTCCCTCCGTCCTCTTGTCCTCTCCAAGAACATCAGAAAGCGACCCCGCTATACCCGAGTTTCCCTGTTTTTTTAATTTTCAAACTTAATTTGTTTAGGCCCACTTTGGTAACCCCATTATTTTAAGTGATGTATCAAGTGCAGAACACAAATGAAACATGATGGCTCAACTCAACCTTCGGATGGAGAGAGTATTGCAACCCCAACCTTCGAATAGAGAATAGAGAGAATATTAAATTCTTACACATATTGAGTTTACCAAGTACATCTCATAACTCAAAAGCATAGCAATAACATTTTAGTACAATGAAGTCGAAGATGATTCTATACAAAATGAATTAATCAATCAATGATTCTATACAAACTCACTCCATATATGCCATCTTTTGACCTATATACAATGCATCCAAGTACTTGTTTGGGAAACTTTCAAACCATAGTTTTAAAAGTTTTTTTTCCGCAGGTTGAGAATTATAAGTACTTTTAGAATACTAAAACAAACTGGCACCAAATCACACATATATCCTCCGATCTTTCCTTACCCATCTCTTGTACAAGGAATATGATATTGTTTGTTATTGGCCAAACCTTGTGCCCATTTCACAATCACTCTGCCCCTCCCTCAATAATAAAAAGGGGTTCCATAGAAGTAGAAATTAAGGATGCTTTGTTCTCAATTGGAGGTATAAAAACCCCAGGCGAGGATGGCTTTTCTGCCATATTTTTTCAAAAAAATATATTGTGCGCCCAAATGTGTGCAAGGCAGTCATAGACATGTGGCTAAATGGAGATAAAGTAAGGGGGGTTAACCAAACACTCATTACATTAATCCCCAAGATTGACAGGCCAGAAAAAGTGAATCATCTGAAACCTATCTCTTTATGTAATGTGATATACAAGTGCCTTTCAAAGATAATAGTAAGGAGATTGAAGACCCTCATGACAAAGTTGATTTCCCCTTTCTAATTGAGTTCCGTCCCAGGAAGACAAATCCAAGACAACATCATTATTATTAATGAGCTCATACATTCAATGAGGAAAAAGAAAGGAAAAAAAGGCTATATAGCAATTAAGATTGATCTCGAAAAAGCCTACGACCGTATCAATTGGAAGTACATGGAAAAGGTCATTCAAGAGACACAATGCCCAGAGGACATGTGTACAAGGATTATGAACTGTGTAAACACAACATTAACCAAAATCCTCCGGCATGGTGAAAAGCTTGAGGAGTTCTGTCCTTCTAGGGGACTCTGCCAAGGGGACTGTCTCTCCCCTTATCTCTTCGTTCTTGGCATGGAAAAACTCACAAGCCTAATACAAGATAGAGTGAGAAAGAAAAAATGGAAGGGTATGAAAGCTGGCCGCCATGGGCCTATGTTATCTCATATGATGTTTGCTAACGTCTTGTTCTTTTTGTAGAGGCGAATACTCAACAACTTATGAATATTTTATAGTCCCTACAAGAGTTCGGTGAGATTTCTGGCCATAAAGTCAGCAGGGAGAAGACACAAATCTTCTTTTTGCCAAACACATAGCATCATATACGGAGGGAGATGTGTAGACTTAGTAGCTTTAAGTAGATAGAGGAAATGGGAAGATACCTAGGAGCGAATACTTCCTTTACTAGGCGTCACTGAGATAAACATGGGACAATTGTGGCAAAAGTTACCCAAAGGCTCCAGGGGTGGAAAAGGGCAAGTCTATCCTTAGCTGGAAGAGTGACTCTTGTTAAATCAGTGACTAATACCATGGCAAATTTCCACATGCAACACGACAAACTCCCCAAGAGCACCACGAGCATCATAGAGAAGCACCAGCGGAAATTTATCTGGGGAGAACAGTAGAATGAAAGAAAATGGCATGCAATTGCGTGGGACACTATGTGTAAACTGAAGGTGGCTGGAGGAATGGGCATTAAAGTGTTAGACCTTATGAATAAGGCACTCATCATGAAGCTACTGTGGAGAATCCAAAAGGACCCAAATGACTTGTGGGTGAAAGTGACAAAGGTCAAGTATGGGCGGGGAAGGATGAGGTGGGAAAAGCCTATAGTAAAAGCAGGGGACTCTAGCTTATGGAGGGAACTAGTTGGTATATGGGAAAAATTTCACTGCCATCTGTAGCACGAGGTAAGGAATGGGAAGAACAATAATGTATGGCTTGATAGATGGGTTGATAATTTACCACCTTTATTAGAACCAGTAGATCGGAATGCGGATATTAATCTACACCTCACGGTAAATAGCCTCATTAATGACCTAGGAAACTGGGAACTTCGATAGGTAGAGGAAGTGATGCCCTATGGTGCAATAGAAACCATTAAACGTTTACCTCCGCCGATTTACAATATGGAGGAAGATACGGTCAAGTAGAACCATCCAAAGATGGAGAGTTCTCTACCGTTAATGGGTATAAGTGGCTGTAGGAGGAGGAATGGGAAAATCAGGATTTGGAAAGCTAGAAAAAGTTGTGGAAGTTAAGGATCTCGGAAGAGTTAGAGTGTTCATATGGCAAGCAGAACATGGAAGACTCCCTACCAAGTCTATTATCGACAAGTGGGGTGCAGGAGGAATCAGATGTGAGCTCTGTAATGCCCCTAGAGAGGATCAACTGCATGCGCTACGAGACTGTCCTCATGGCCTGCTGGTGTGGCGACAGCTAGTTCCACTTCACCAACTGGAGGAGTTCTTCAAAAAGGACTGGAGGGAGTGGTTTAAGCCAAATCTGTGAGTAGCAAAGCTAGAGAAGGCTGGGCTGAGATTTTTGCAGTAGGATGCTGGATGATATGGAAATGGCCAAATGCAAAAACTCACTGTTAAGAGGTCCAGTTGCCTCAATTCCCTAGCATACTTGTAAAACAATATATCCGACAATACAGTCAACGATGGGAAGGAGAAAGCATAAAGGAAACTCACAGAACAATGGTGAATGTTCGATGGACACCACCCCCAAAAGAATGGTGTAAATTAAATGTGGATGGAATGGCTTTGAATTGGGGTCACTCTGGATGTGGAGGAGTCATTAGAGGAGATTGTGGAGAATGGCTCTGCGGATTCTCCATGCAATTGAATCGATGTAGCAGCAAAGAAGCAGAGACATGGGGAATTCTAGAAGGGCTGAAGATTTGTTGGGAACTGGGATTTAAAAAGGTAGACACTAGTGGAAAAATCACTTTTAAGTCCGATTAAAAACGACATTTTAGACCGGTTTTGGATCCGGTCTTGATACAGCCGGTCTTAAAAGTCTGCTATTTTTTAGACCAATTAACGAAATCGGTATTAAAACTCACTTTTTTAGACCGGTTGCTCGAAGATCATGTCTAAAAAGTCCAGACTTTTTAGATCGGTTGTTTAAAAACTGGTCTAGAAACTTTTTTTTCAAGACTTTTAAGACCCGCTATTAAAATAACCGGTCTTAAAAGTGATATTTAAAAAAAATAAAAATAAATAGGGCCTTTTTTTTGTAGTCAAAAGTATAAATGAGTAGAAGGGGTTACAGTGAAAAATCGATTGCGGATACTTCCAAGCAAATTGCCACCATCAGATTTTACAAAAACACCTTCCCTGTGAATCTCGTTGCTAAAATTTTTGAAAATCTAAATTCCTATATCATTTACTAAAAACATCAAACAACGCAGAAAGATAATGAACAACTCTTGTAACAAAATTCAGGCACACCCATAAGTTTAACTTTAATTTGTATTCATATTCAGTTTCTTAATTAGTTGAAACTATGAAACTATTTTGGCACAACCATAAGGAAGAAGAAAATCAGAGACGAAATTAAAAAAAGCAAACAGAGCAATTTCGCAGATAGGATCCCCCAGAGACCGACCACACACCCAACTTGGTATATATCAGTATGTATACCATTTACACCTACAATAAAACCCTCAAAAATAAACCAAAATCCAAATAGGATTTCTATTCTCTTCGTGACCCTTGTTCCTCTGGTTAAGAAAGCAGACGAGGAACTGTTTTAAGCGAGGCGCTTCGCTCTGCACCTTCTTCTTCCTTTTTCATCTATCGCCACCTTGTAATGGATACTCAAAAATTAGTTTACAAATTAATTAAGCGTTTAAAAGGAAAGTTTATTCAAACCTCAACATCAGTTGCATCTTCTTCACTCATCTCTGGGTCAAAGCAAAGGAGCAAGCAGCTCATGGCAGCAAAGAAGTGAGGCTGCCAAGTTAGGTTGCGATGAAGGATGGATGTCAAGGGGAAAGAGAAAAGTCGTGACGAAGGATATCAGAGCAAGCGAGGTTGTGGCGGCGACAAACTCATTCGGTGCAAGGGTGAGAGCACCGCTGCAACAAACATGAGAATGAGATCGAGCGAAGATGACCGAGCTCACAGAGTAATTGCACCAAGAAGAGAGGTTTCAAATTTAGCGAGTGAAATTTAGGCGTGACAAAGAGGAGATTCAAAAATTTAGAGTCAATTTTTTAGTCCAAGTATATATAAAACCAGTCTTAAAAGAGTGGGAAATTTTTTTTTTAATTTTTCATATTTAAGACTGATTTTTATTAAAATCGATCTTAAATGATTGATATTTAAGACCGGTTATTATTAATAACCGGTCTTAAAAGTTTAAAATTTTTAATTTTTTAAATATTTTGATATTTTTAGACCAATTTTATTTATAACCGGTTTAAATAATTTTTTTAAGACTGGTTTTTTGAGAATCAGTCTTAAAAATTCTATATAATTACAAAACTGTCACCGGTCAAATTTTTTAGACCTTATCCACTATAATAGATCTAAATATGGCGGTTTAAAAAGAAAATTTTGTATCAGTGAGAGGTAGAGAGTGATGCTGAACAGGTTGTCAAAGAACTGAATGCAGACAAGCAAATTCATGGATGTTTCTTGCCAGCACACCAGATTAATGGATTGATGAGTAAGGATTGGCAGGTGAAAATTAACCATATCTATAGAGAAGGAAACCGGTGAACCGATCAGCTGGCAAAACTGAGTGTTCACTAGCCAAAGAGAAGCATAAGATGGAGTCGGCCTCCAGAAGCGTTACGGGAGTTACTCCAAGAAGATGCGATGGGTGTCATATTTACTCGTTTTATTGATTTGTAATTTCTAAGGTTATCCCTTTGTTTACCAAAAATAAAAAGGGGCCCCCTTCTCTTTCCTCGCAACAAAAATCAAACACCATCATTGTTGTCATTCCCGCGTATAATGGAAGATGCAAGGCCACTTCCCCGTCTCAGTTTTGCTACTGATTATTACCGCCACCGTCTCCTTAGCCCAACTTCCTGCTGCCGTCCCCCTAGTACCCTCCTCACCCAATGTGGCCCCCACGGTCGCTGTACCCAAAGGCCCCACCATTGACATAGTCCAAATACGTACTCCGGAAGGCAAAAAAATTCTGCGTCCTAATCCGTCTGCTCAAAACAACTCAATTGATCAACCAACTGAACTCTCAAACGGTGGATTGACCGTTTTAGCCCCCGACGACGCAGCCTTCTCCAAACTAAAAGCAGGCTTCTTGAACGTAACTCTCTCCAGTGACAGGCAAAAAGCGGAGCCTTTGCAGTTCCACACCATTTCTTCGTTCATCTCCATCTCCAACTTCGACACTCTCACCAACCCCGTTCAGACACAGGCTTCAGCTAAATGTCACCACTTACGGCGGCAGCCAAGTCAGCATGACAACTGGCGCCGTTAATGCCTCCGTTACGGTTACTGTCTAAACTGACAGCAAGCTTGCCATTTATGAGGAGGACAAGGTGCTGCTTCCTGACATCGTCCTCCCAAAGGCCAAGGCGCCGGCGCCGGCTCTTTCTGTGGCCAGAGGGGATTCCCCCAAATCTGATAAAAAAAGATTCGTCTTCATTAGATGCTGCAAGTGGTGATGATAAAGATGACACCGTTTTGGATGACACTTCTGCGGCTTCTTTGAGTTTTGACGCACAACTTAAGGGGGTCGTCACTCATTTTCTCAGAATGGCTTTGTTTTGCTGCGGCCATGATATGAAAGTGGAATGCACACAAATTAAAGGCTTTCAGCGTTTTCCTTTTTGGTTTTTCGCACTGTTTCATTTTGTCCTCAATTGGATTCAATGGTTGCGATGCATTTTTGAAGTTCGAATGAATGCATGCATGTGATGTGGATAAATTGCTTAATTTTGCAGTGTTAAATATCTAAGTGTAATTATGGGTCTAGTAGCTTCTCTCTCTCTTTCCCTCTGTTTATTATATCCGCTTAATTTTATTTTCATGATATTAAAACCAAAAACCTTTCAATCACATCAAATTTTTATCATGCATATCTCTACAATAAGAAATAAAAAATCACTAACATGATTGAGTACAGACACTAATCAATTCGTCTAATTAATTATTGATCACACTGTTTATTACCAAAAAAAAAAAGCTTTTTAATGATCTTAAATATTTAGCACGTGAATATGTCGACATGGCTGACTCCGCAGAATAGACTAAATACTACGACAAAAAAACAAAACAATTTAAAGTTATTAAAAATCAAAGCATAGGGTCCATCATATCGTGGTTCACGGTCCTCACAGTTGAATGGAAACTAGCTAGAAAAGCCACTGAACATCAAACGAACGGGAAGGCATAAAACACTCACAACTAGTCAGGAACGATGCTGTAAAAAGTAAAAACTATATATCACGATCACCGTTAGAGCAAAAGCTAGGTCTGGAAAAATGGAAAAAAAAAAAAAAAAAAAACTACAGCTTCTGCATGGAGGGCCCCCAGAATTTACCGCTCTGATTCTCAGTTTTGGACTCATCCTTTTTTACTGTTCAGTCTCTTCCAACATGCAAAATGGCCCCCACCCCCTGACCTCTCACGAGACCTTCTATTATTACATTACATCTCCTTCACGTTCAATTCGAGTAAATATATTTCACTTTTGATTTGATTAAAGTATCCATAAAATTACTAAGCTGAGTAGCAGTCGTGCGTACTTATATAGAGATCAAATTCGGGATGAAATACTTGATGGAGGTATACTAAAAAGAAATAGTTACATTTTCTCTTCTTTCTCTCTGCGTCCTTGGACCATGGCCGAGTCAACTCGCTTGCTTCCTGCGTCAAACTCTCTCACTTAGCTGCCACAACAAATTTCCCTAAGCTGCTTCATCAATCAGTGATGCGCACCGTACTGGCTCAGGTCCAAAGCCGAAGCTGAGGCTGAGCCTATTGTATTGAACTTGGCTAACTCTTGCTCCAGAAATGGTCCGCTCATAGACTCTCCTCCAACGCCCAGAAAGTCTCTGGTTAAACCTAGCTCCAGCTTGGTGGTGCTCGCAAACGAGTCATTTAACAGAAACCCACCTTCGAGGTTGGTACTTTTGTTATTCGTTTGCTTGAAAATTTTGTGAAGGTCAAGGTTAGTGACGTTGGTGTTGGAGGAGTTTAAAACAGCGGGGCCAATCAATCCAAAGTGGTTGACGACATTGTTAGTGGTTGTAGATCCGATTTGAGCTGCTTTCTGCAAGAGAGCAGTGGCTGACATGTGACTCGCTCCTCCTCCTGCTTGTGGGTTCTGAATCTGATGACTCGATGATGAGTACAAAGCGCCTATACTATGCGACAACTCTGCTTTGTTGTTTTCTTCTGGTTCTTGCTTCAGTCCATGTGGCAGTATTCCAGATACACACATGTTGTTGGCACTTGCAATTGATGCTTCTGCTTCTGATGGGTATCGGTTAACCCACTGTGTCTCATGCGTTGATGTCCCGAACATGTCCACCCCTTGAACTAAAGAATTCAAATTGTTGTTGCTTCCCACGCTGAGGTGATGATTATTATTGAGCTGACCAAAATTCCCCAATGCTCCTTCGGAACCACCAAATTCTGAGTGAAACCCGGGAAATATCTCAGGGATTATTCGGGGTGTTTGCTGATTCATGCTCATCATCAAACGGTCGCTCCTCATCAGGTTATTAAAAGCTGAAGGTACTCTTGTTATTGTTCTCGCACTTTCTTCCCCCAGGGCGTCACAGAAAGCTCTGTGGGTTATGAAGCTGTCCTTCCTGATTTGCGGGCACACATACATGGACAGCAAACATTACTCAATATTAGTATATACCGACAGCATGATATGTGTTTTTTTTTTAAAAAAAATTGTCCAGAACCTCAAAAATTCACATTCAGTTGTTTATTTTTTCCCTTTTTTCGTCACTCATTATCCTTAGTGAAAGCATATGTAAAAATCAACACCTTGTTTTGTCCTAGCTAGTAAAAGAATTTTACCAACCAAAAATCTTGTTGCTCCAACTAATAAAAAGTGCATGCTTGGTGTATGGGTTGTTTTAAAATTGAAACAAGAAATTTCCCGGAATATATCCTCCGATTCTGCATGGGCATTAAATTCAATGAATGGACATATTTAATACGGCATTAAATTCCCTTTGAGAATAATATAATGGAATCATAAATTAAACATCTAGTTCAGGAGAGTTTTCCCGTTTGGAGTATACCTGGAGAAAATAGTGCCACAGTCACATTTGTACTCTCGAGTGCCACAAATCTTGCTATGGGCTTTCCAGTCGGATTGAACCGCATACTTCTTGGAGCATTTATCGCACTTCCACTTTTTCTCGCCGTGCTTTCTGCTGAAGTGCTTTTTGATGCCGGTGAGGTCACCGAGGGCTCTCGAGGGATCGTGGTGCACGCAGGTCTTCTCAGGGCAAACATACACCTTCTTCCTCACTTCTTCTTTGTTGGTTCTCTGCCGGAGCTTCCAGGGAAGATTGTGGCCACGGCGGTGCAGCTGCAAGTTCTGGTCTCTCTGGAAGCCCTTATTGCAGATTTCGCATATGAAACGGTTCGTCGCCATGAGGGACTTTGGCGACAGTGCTATCACTTCCGCATCTGGATCTGCTTTGTAAATCCCACAGGGTTAAATTAAAATAACTCCAAAATTAAAAGGGTTTATGCATATATATATACACGTAAGGAATTTGAAGAGATGAACTTGCCTGGTGTTCCGGGGAGATTTCTCCTTTTCTTGAGTGGATTTGAATTAGGGTTAGGGTTGGAGTTTGGGTCGACCAAGGTGTGAACGGTGGAAGGAACAGAAAGGGAATCTGCAGGCATCATGTTTTGAAAGTGGGAATATGTATGTAGTGGTGAATTGAACCAGCGTTCTTGAAGCTGAGAAGCTAGATTGAAGGGGACGAGCACTAGGTAGCCGCTGGTTGGTACTGAATAATATTTCTTAGAAATGGAAAATCTAAATAAGTAGCTATCATGAGCGGATAGTAGTGCTGGTGTTTGGTGTTGAAGAGGGGTAGAGATATTTTTGATTGGGAATTATGAATGAAGGGCGGAAGAAATTAAAGTTGGGAACATGTGAAACGCGAGGAGTGCCCAATAAGAGGATTGACTTCAGCCCTGTGCTTGATGATGAAAGAACTCATCCAACAGAATATTTCTCACTCCTTATCTAACACCGGCTGCTGTGGAAGTCGGTGAACCGTAGACTCAGCTGGACCACTCTGCCTCTCTCTCTCTCTCTCTCTCTCTCTCTCTCTCTCTCTGAGAAGATATATATAATAGGGATAGCACTGTGGTAACACTGTAGTTCTATTCAATTAGCCAGGTTACGTAATTACGAAACAGACCCAGCTCATATATGCCTTGATTGGTTTCAACTTGCAATACATGTATATATATATTGGGACAAAGCGTGGAATGACTTTGATGCCTCTGGAGTACTAGTAATGTTAATATTGAGGGATATATATGTACGAGGGTGGGTGGGAAAAGGAGAGGGAAAAGTAAATTAGCTTTAGAGACAGCTAACAGGAATATGATTATGGGATGATTGCATTATGAAGATACTCAATGTGAAGACCTAGAAAAGCATGGGGGAGAGAGAAGATGAAGAGGGAGCCCGTGAGGCCTGCCTGGTAAATTGTGGGAGCCCACACTCACAGAGAGAGGTTGGTAATACAAAGACAGGAGATGACTGCTACCGCTTGATATGTCCACCACCCTCCCTCACACTACCCTCTCTCTTCCTTTTCCATATTCCTCTCTCTCTCTCTCTCTAAACGTGACCCTCCCACAAAATAGCTCAGGCATGACCCACCTCTGCTCCCTGAGTTGACTCGCTCCTTATTTTTTAGCTTCAACTGTGCAATGGATCCAGTAATAATGGTTAAAGCCTCGTTTTTATCTAAGTGTAAGTGTGTGTTTGAATTAATTTTTTAGAATAATTTTTATGATTTATAAAGTAAGTATATAAAAAAAAATTTATCTTGATTTATGAAAAATAACTTCTAAAATCATGATTTAGGTGTTTTCTAAACACTCACTTACTAAAAGATTAAGTCCAGCATCCACCAAATGATACTTCCAAGGCATTACATTGTAGCGCCTCATTTGAGAATCCTGAGGAGGAATTTGCTTTGGTGGAATATATAGGACAGCCTCAATATGTGCGCGCGCGCGCGCTTGCTTGTGCTTGTGCTTGTGCCGCCCCAAGACTGATTCATTTATTGTCTCCAACACACTTGTCATCCACTTGTTATCAGATCTGTATGGGTAGTCACCTTTTGTGATCACTTGTGAGGAAGGATTTTACGTACCATGTCTTCTATATCAGCCAATAACTTAATATACAATAAAACATATAACAAACCAATACGGAATTCTCTCCTCCTGTCCTACATATATGCATGGTCCCACCAGCTGACCAGCATTGGAGAACAAATCAAGTGGGCCGACCGGCCTCTATATCTTTCTCCTTCTTGCAAGATATTCATCACCACACTATTGCAGAAAACCTTTTTAGCGTTCATTTTTTAGGTTTTTTAATCTCTAAAAATAGGAAAATGTCTATGTGAGCGACGTAGAAAATAAATGGTAATAACAGCCGCAAAAAAGAAATGTATAAAGTCTGGATTTTTGACGCCCCTATTCCAAAATGGGGTCTAAAGTGTCAATCCAACACTTTAGAAGTCCCTATTTTAGAATAGGAACGTCTAAAGTTTTATTTTTTAAAATGACTATGTATATTCTTCACTATCCAATAAATTAAGACTGCAGAAACAGAATCGACAAATAATTCATAATAAACTACAATGTCCCTTACATGGTAAGGAAACATCCAGCACTTTTATAAGATCCTTATACGTTTAAAAAGCAAGTCCAATGGAATATATAATAATAATTTTGTTGGTGTTTTATAATACTCCAATTAAATCTTGTTTATCAAAGGTCTCTAATAAATCATAGTTACTATTAAATTAAAACAATTATAAATTCACTATGGTTATCTCCATTAGATTATTACAAACGCCTCCTATAAATTTCCCATGTCAAGAGATGTAGTGTGCAAACAATGTGGTTGTATCTTCAATTTTATTTTTTTAATAACTAAAGGGCATTTTTTATTTTTAAATTCTTAATAACAGAAACAACAGGGCCAGTAGCCGATGGTGTCAAAGAAACTAGCTATCACGGTGTATAGGGAGATGGTGATTCCAAGCATTTTTGTAACAAAAGCAGAACTTTAGTGATTCCAAGCATTTTTGTGTTAAAGAAAGCAAAGTTGTGAGAGTGAGAGACAAACCTGTGGACGACGGAGAAGGAGACACTAGTAGAAAAATGACTTTTTAGACCGGTTAAAAATGACTTTTTAGATCGGTTTTAGATCAGGTCTTGATACAGCCAATCTAAAAAGTCTGTTATTTTTTAGACCGGTTAAGAAACCGGTCTTAAAAATCATTTTTTAAACCGGTTGTTTAAAGATCAGGTCTAAAAAGTAGTTACTTTTTAGACCGGTTATTCTGAAAACCGGTGTAAAAAGTGTTTATTCGACCTCATATTTTAAAATCCGGTCTTAAAAATTATACTTTTTAGACCGGTTGTTCTGAACAACCGGTCTAAAAACTGTTTTTTACACCTTACTACATCGTGTGACCGTTTTTGCCGTATAGTCTAAAAACTGCATTGACATATTTGGATGCCTGACAAGGTTCAGGCCTAGGTGAGTCTATGTACTTCAAGGTATGGCCTCCCTTCTTTCCCTCTTTAGCCCCAGTTTTCACTGTTAGTCCATAAGCTTCTCTATGCTTTTAGTCTTTGACATTAGCTCGCGAATTATGAGATTGATGGCCAGGGGTTTTAGGTTTCTTTGGTGCTGCTTTTGAAGTTGGGATTCCTAGAATTTTTACATGAGGGATTGGTGGTGCTTCTACCTAAACTGCTCTGCTAAAATCAACAGACGACATGCCAGACGAACAAGACGAAGTAGACTGAGAAGTGATAGATGATTCTGTGGAGAATTGTTGCTTCTCTCTGCCAGCCTTGAGATTTTTAGCCTGCAATCATATGCGAGCGAGTTCTTAAACTGTTCTCTGCTAGACTTGTCTCAAGAATTAAGAATACTGTTGTCTTACCTTTGCTTTTGGCATTGTAGTACCAAGCTCTCTGATTTGATCATTGCTTCCACCTAATCATGGAAAGAAGGACTTGTTGAGTTTCGATTTAATATCATAAACCACATGAAATTTTAATCTTATCTCTCCCTTAAGCCTTTTTATAGTAGAATATCTTTCGGTGCATGACTATGTGCCTATTTTATTTCCCCAGCAAATAATGGCACAGAGAATCCAATATTTTTTCCAGACTATACCTGAATCTCAGATCCTCAAATGAAAAAGTTGAGAAGCTTTGGGTCTCCGCTGTGAGCGTGGTGATCTTTGATCCCGCTTTCCAAACAAGTCATCGTCCTGATGGATTCTTTTGAGTTCATCGACGGCGAACCTAGCCGTCGGACTTCTAGACTGCAATCGTAGGTAGGAACTTTATGAGTAAAGATTGGTGTCAATCGAAGGTTGAGATCAGCATCCAAGACTACAAGCTTTGGCATCGGCTTCAACGTACCACCGCACAGCACCGTCTCTACCGCCGCCTAGCACAAGTGCCAGTTTCCCATCAACAGAAGCCCAACAGCTCTATTCAAAGGGTTCATTGTTCGGCCGCACGCTTCGAAGAACAAGGACTGAAACAGAGCTGTACACATACAGTAAACAAGGAAGCAATAGTCAGATTTTTAGTAAGAGAATACATATTTCCTTTTCCTTCTTTCCTGCATCTCGCATTTCAGAGCAGAGAAGCCAAATTATTAACATAGTGGAATCAATTACTAGGCCTCTAGTTGGGAGGGACGTTGGAAATGAAAGACATAAAAGCAAGCGGAGATGACCGAGCTCACAGAGTAATCACACAAAGAACAGAGGTTTCAAATTCAGAGAGAGCAAAAATTAGGCGCGATAAAGGAGAGATTGAAAAATTTAGAGTCAATTTTTTAGACCGGTTATAAATAAAATCGGTCTTAAAAGGGTGAAAAAAATAATTTTTAAATTGTTCATATTTAAGACTGGTTTTAATAAAAACTGGTCTTAAATGTTTGATATTTTTAATTTTTTTAAATATTTTGATATTTTTATATCGGTTTTATTTATAACCGATCTAAATAATTTTTTAGACCTTATCCGCTATAACCAGTCTAAATATGACGGTCTAAAAAGGGAATTTTGTACTAATGAGATGACCCACAGTGGCACTAGTTGGACAATGGTTGTGGGAGGGAGAGAGAAACGATAGCGCACTTGTCCCTTCCTTGGTAGCCTATAGCTCCGCTGGACAAATAAGAAAAGCGTCATTAGAACAAAGAGAAACAAAGAGAAAGAAGAGAGAGGGAAACACGGATAAAGAAGAGAAAACACACTAAACAAGAGAAAGAACGAAGTTGATGACTGATGGAATATTGGTGCAGGTCTAAAGTCCACTTTAGGCGTCCCCAAGTTGACTGGGGAAGCCTAAAGTGAGGACTTTAGGCTTCCCCTGTTAATGTTTCATATTTTGGCACGAGGGAGGCAAAATTCAAAACTTTAGACGTCCCAATTTATGTTTAGAGGACGCCTAAAGATACACAATCCCCCTCTTTAATTGTAAAAATGTCATCGCCTCTATTTTTAACTTCCTTTTTTAAAAAAGAAACGTCCTTTATGATAGTAATATCTATATTTTGTAGTAGTGCGAGATAGTTTTGAAGGATGGCAAATTACATTATTTACAAGTTACCAACAAACTTGTATCTTATTTTATGAACTCTGAACGTATAATGTTTGAACAAGTGTTTAATTTAAACTAGACTACACATAGAGTTTAAGTGGATTCCACCGCTCACAGTTTATGAAAGAATATAGCTTATTAATTCGAATCTGTTGCTGTCAGTTTGCAATAGAAGATTCAAAATTAACCCCCTATCATGAGCGCGCAGATGCTAGTAACAATTAATTTGTTGCTTTTTTTATAAAAACATATTTAGGGGACAGCGTAGGATGTGGTCACCGATGGATTATATAAAACAATGACCACTCTCCTTTAAAAGTTAACAAGCACATAGGCATGATTTGAAAGAAAATGACTGTATTTATAAACATTATGCCGTGTGTTTATTATGCACTCCGATTATTTACTCAGTTTAGACAGGAAACTGATATTTATAGCTTATAGTTCATCAGATGTTGAAGTGTACTGTGTACAAAGTACTCACCAGAACGTTGAAGATTCAGGGTCTGTTTGGTGTGAGGGATTTGGAGGGGAAGGGAGGGGAGGGAAAATTTTTATGAGTTGAATTTTAAAAAATTGAAGAAGTGGGGTAATAAAATTTTAATAAAAAGAATATATAAGATAAAAGAGTAAGAAAATTTAATTAAAATTTTTTAACCCCACTTCTCTAATTTTTTTAAATTCAACTCAAAAAAATTTTCCCCCCGCCCACTTTCCCTCCCCTCCCCTCAGACCAAACAAGCGTCCATATATTACATGTCACATGCATATTGGAAATTAAAGTCATCAGTTCAAACATTTAGAATTTTCTCGTCTAAAACAGTGGCTAAGCTACTATATATGTCCCCACTTCTTTTGCGTTCCCGGTTCCCAATTTTCAGACAGAGACGTTTTATTTTGAAATTCTTTCCACTTAACATATCCCATAACCACCTACCTCCTTTAATATGAAAACGCTACCATATATGCTTAATTAACACACACACACACACACACATCTTTTCAAGTGACCAATCCTCAGATGGAAAAACCATTATATTCTTTAATAATTAAGCTATATATATGGACCAACGTCGTCGGTAACTATCCACCGTATAATTAATGACCAGATCTTCATATTCCCCCTCCCGTCTTCTTAAGTATAATTGAAATTCCAAGAGTGACACATAGATCTACCCCCTCTACTTGTGGTTGGGCTTTAATGTTAAATTCTGAATCCGAAGACTATAATATTGACTTGATCATGCGCTATTCATTTCCCTGATTTATTAGCAACCAGGGTCGGAAACGTCATTGTCACACTGATGTCTTCCTATTTGAAATAAATTTAAATTTGAGATCTATTTCAATATATTTAGGAAGTTATCAATGCTAAATTAAAGAGATTTTCTTGAGAATTTAAGAGATATCAATTTGGGTGCATTATTTATGGAATTTCAACTTATAATATAAGTTTTAAAGTTTAGGAAAGAAAAATAATAATGGGAAGTTTTCTCAAAAATAAAAAGGGAAAAAAAGGATTATTACTATATTTATTGTAATATTATTTCCTTTCTCTTCAGTGATCAAAGGCGGCACCTTTTTGGGAATGTATAATTGAAGGAAAACCTCTAATATAAAAAGGAAGCAAGCACGATTTGGAAGAAAAGGGGTGAGGAAGCCGCATTTAATTATCAACATCATCCATTATCGGGGTCTGGTTTCTCTCATTGTCTCTTTTCTCATCATCTCTCATAATCTTTAAATCATGTCCGTCCAATCAATCTGAAAGGTAAAAAATGAGCCATGTCATCAAGTTATTACTCGTTCTACTTTTCTCTCATCTTCCCAATCAACGGTCCAGATGGACTCCTATTCCCAATCAACGGTTCAGATAGGCTCATGAGGGATGATGAGAAAATGAGATAATGAGAGGATCTGCTTCCATCCATTATCGTCTTGAATCATAAGAAAAGAGAAAAAAAAATGAGTTCGAGTTTCATTCTTCTTCTTCTACACGGGAGGAGGATAGGACTGTGAAGAAGAGAAGAGATCAGAGTTGCTGTTTGGATAGAGAAGCAGCTGGAGCTTACAGATGAGGCTTTGAATCAATACTTTGTCATTTTTCTTTTCACTTTTTCTTGAGATTTTGGATTGTAAACTTCTTGTTGTTTTTTTTAGTTATGTTTAGTTAGTTTGTTGTGCAACCTAGAGGAGCTGTGAATTTATGGGTGAATTAGACTTTATTTTCGTTGTTTAGTTATAATTAATATTAATTTTGGTTACTTAATCTTGTTTAGCTTTATCTATTTAGTGACCGGCCATCATTGAATATAAATTTGAGCATTATAATTTACCTTGATGAAAGGAATTTTAATTAGGTTATGAGATTAAATAATATGTTAGATTACGATTTAATTTGCTATTAGGATAGACATATACTTAATGGCTCCATATTATTTGTTGAAGAGTGTATTTGAGTTATCTTGCCTCTTGAGTAAGTGTGTGAGACATAATGATTTATATACTTAATAGAAGATTGTAATAAGTGGACCGCAACAGACACTTATGTCTATTTATATTTGAGATTAATAAAATTGACATTAAAACTAATTAAATTAGTGAAATCAAGGTTTATGAAGTTAAAGAATTGCCCTTTTGATAATTGTGGTAGCATTAGTTCATTTATTTTGGTTTTAATTTCTTTTCACTTGTTTAAAGTCAATTCAGGTTGCTCAACTTAAACAAAAATATAAAATCATTGTTCAATTAAATTATTAGCACCAAATCCTCATAGGAATGATATTTTACTCACTCTTTATTATTTAAAACGGCCTATATACTTACGGAGTCTTAGACCGTAACTTTTTGCCATCACATACTCATACACGGAGTACCTCAACTTGTTTGTAAAATTGAAACTAGAAAATGTACTGCAGTCCATCAATCTGATGGCATAAATTATCAATTATGAGACTATAAATATATATATATATATATATATAGAGAGAGAGAGAGAGAGGTTAATATAAAATAATAATTGAGAATGAATTTGTGTGCATGTGAGCTACGAAGATAGACCTAGATAGATTAGTGAGTCACAAGACAGAATATATGAGCATATCCGACATTACTTTGAACTATGGAGAAAAGACTATAATGAACTAATGATTATTGAACCACTTGTGCGTGGAATTGCTATCTTCCACTCGAAGTGCATAAGTGCAATGTTCTTTAATCATGGATTGTTATCCCATGAAGAGTTTAAGATACAGCAATTCTTCATTTCCCTATTTCTGATATTGGGAACATGATTGGATTATATTGCAAATATTGACCAACCCACCCACCCCCCCCCCAAAAAAAAACTCACTTATTTTGCCTTTCTTCTCCCACAACACACTCCTCAGCTGATTAAGTATCATACTAATAGTTTTCTGTAACATGTACAATAATACCTTAAAAGTTATATTCTGTTAAAATAAGAGAGCACAACGGCACAAGTCCTTACCCTCTTTCAAGGTAATCGATGTGGTACTCGTAACGCACTGTTTCTCCTCAATCTCCTCTGAGATAAAAAAATAAAGGGAAATGGCAACGTTAGATCTTAAAAGACATTAAAATATCATGAGGATTCAAAATATTATATTCTAGAATATATGTTATAATTAATGACCAGATCTTCTCAAATTCTAACACTTAATGATTTATATAAGAAATTTGCGATTCATATGTCCTAATTAATTTTAAATGGCGAGCATTGAAAATTGACTATATATATTAATCGTTTGAAATTTTAAATAGTTTACAAGTTGACTTATAAGATTTGATGGTTGTTTACAAATTTGCAACGTCTTTCACTCTTCAATAGGCAACACTGAAATTGAAACTAAAGGCATTGAAGTCATGTCGCATTAACCATATGATGACTTGAAACCTTATAATCGGTTTTCCAACATGTGTTGAAGCCGAGTTTTGCATTACTTTTTTCAGATCTCTAGCCGTCATTTTCCAAAGAATTTACTTTTCACCAAAACATTTTTTTGGAAAAAAAAAAAGGAATGGAACGAGGAAGTTGAAAATCTGAAAATAGAAATGAGGGGAGGGTCACGTGCATGGAAAACAAGCCACATGGGTACATAGAAATTGATGAGGGAATTACGTGGAAAGCAGATAAAAGGGTACGGTACCAATGGTTCTGTACGTACCACAACGAAGAAATGAGACATCCCGCACCTTTTAGGCTTTAGCACTACCATAACATCACGACGCGTTGTCTGATATGTAAAATTAATTTTTTAAAAAATTATTTTCAGTAAACCATGACGACAAATATAATTACGTAGATTGTTTTTGTCTGCTAAAAATAATTTACCGAAATGTAACCAAACGGAATAATTTCAAAAGAACTTTGACGAAAATGATTTCCCATCATCATGCACAAGGTGCTCCATAGGAAGGCTATCAGGTGATGGTCTTGCCTTTTATTTTTCCAATGGGCTGGGCCTTTTTTATTTTGCTGGATCCACAATTCGGCCACACGCTGACGTTGGGTATCAAAACCCACATAAAAAGGGTATGAAATCATGGGTGGGGATATATATTAATTTTAAAAAATAAGTATTTCAAAAGTCAATCAGTTTGACAAATATGATGCAGCACGGAGTAACAGTGCCTATAGTATCGCTGTTCATAAATAACGTAAATAGAAAAGTGCCCATTTTCGTTAAGGAAAAGGTCCCCGGGAGATACAAATAGAGATTCTAGACAAGGTTTCATATAGTGCGCGCATAGAGAATCCTCCTAGGATTCCAGGTCTTCATCCGCTGAATATGACAACCTCAATTGATCATAACTATGTTTTCTCAGCTGAAGTCTGCGAATTCTGACCCATAAATTCCAAAAAAGGAAAAAAGAAAGCCGCTTTCTCCGCTTACTAAGTACTAACAAACTTAAAACATGGGTTTTATCCACCACTTTTGTTTGAAACCTTAACGCTAGTATTCTCCAAGGTTAAGTTTTATAATTCATGCATCTGCAGAAGCAAGATTCCTGATTAGCACAAATGGATGAACTTATTAACATTTTTCTAGAAAAAATTATGAACACAGGTAATTAGTCAGACTCTGGAAGCTCTGCATGATGTGTGCATTGTATTAAATGTGTAACTACGCACTCTGCATCAGGATGTGTCCTCAGGAACGATATGTTCAGAAATGAATGAAAGACTATGCGGACAGGGACAAATAAAACTGATACTTAATGAACAGCCATATATAGGAATCAAATTGAGGAAGTTTCAAGGAATCGGTACTGGGAAAACTTCAGCTTTGACATTTAATTTTTTGGTCGCCTTTTCCATGTCTCTCTAAAGAGACAAATAACGTAGTTTTCCATGTCCAGAGGTTTGGCGGCGCAGAAACCTATGCTCCCTACTAACCCTCAAACAGCATCTTCCCGTGAAATCTGCACTTCCCGATACGTAACTTTGGGGACCAAAAACCAAAAAAAAAAAAAAAAACTTCGAAACATATAGAAGAATTTAACATGTAATATCATATATTTTCTACCGGCCGTTATTAGTTCTGCTTTCTTTTGGACAGTTTTCTTTTTTTCTTTTTCTCCCGTGCCTGGGACCCTGGGAGCGCTGGAATACGGGGGAAAGTGACACCTAATTACCTAGTTTATGCCGAAATGATAATATCTATATTATTACTTTAAACTTCTAATTGTTTTAAAAAGTACATTGATTATTGTACCTAGCTTAGCTAGTGCTGATGAGCGTACCAGTGGGTAAGGGTCAAACTTTACATGCACATCCTCACGGGACTTGAACATTATATATAGGCTGATGGCTCATTCCTTTCTTTGACATGTACCTACCCCAAATAGGTATTAACAGTGCTTCTGCATTCTTTTGGTTTCTTGTTTGTAAACAAGAGATCGGCAGAGTGTTACGTTCTTGATCAATAATGGAAGGAGAATGCCAAATTGGGTCTATGTTTCCCCCTGGATTCAGGTTCCATCCTTCTGATCAAGAACTCATAATTCATTACTTAAAAAATAAAATAACCTCTTGCCCACTTCCAGCATTGATTATTGCAGAAATTGATCTGTACAAGTATAACCCATGGGAGTTACCCAGTTTGTTCTTCTTCACCATCCGCTCTTTGTATTTGCTTACTATTTTCAAAGGAACCATTTCTTCTCTGTTGCAATTGCTGGGACAAAAAAATGAAACTTATAATATTTTGCTTTGATACTTATAATATCTTGCTTTGATATGTGCAGAAAAGGCATTGTTTGGGGAGGATGAATGGTATTTCTTTAGCCCCAGAGACCGAAAGTACCCAAATGGATTGAGACCAAACAGAGCAGCAGCTTCAGGATATTGGAAAGCTACTGGTACAGACAGGCCCATACATAGCTCTTGCGGATCAAAGCGCATAGGAGTGAAGAAAGCTCTTGTTTTTTACACAGGTCGCCCTCCCAGAGGGGCTAAGACTGATTGGATTATGAATGAATACAGATTGGCTGACACAACCACCAAACCTTCCAGGCTTAAAGGTTCCATGCGAGTTAAGTGTCTCTTGCGTGCTTTAAGTTGCTTAATCATTCTTTCACCAATAAATATTAATACTTGCTTTAACTTTGAATCAATTGTCAATATTTACTCATTTATCCAAAGATTACCCTCAAACTGTTTGTGCTCACAACTCTAGTTTAATCTTCGACTGATATACTGATTTCAGATTATTTCAATCGTCTTGTTACTCCCTCAATTAATGTTTACAGCTAAAGTTTTCCACTTTGAAATTTCGTTGTCTTTTGAATAGCTGGACACGTTTGATCATTGTAATTTTTAAATGCAGTTACACTAATTTGGAGTGTGAAATTTGGTATAATTTTGTTGCAGGTTATGACTATGTAGTGTGTGGAAAAGAAAAATTTTGAAATGGTATATGGCTTAATAGCATTAAGGGAAATTAGACAGAAGAGCCCAAATACTGCAGGGTGATACCTTACGAATATAGTTTCAAAAATTAATAAAATTGGAGTTTTTCTGTTGGTTTTTATATGGACAACTTAACTTGAACAGTGATAGCTTATGGTTCTATGCCTCTTCTCATCACAGCTGGATGACTGGGTGCTATGTCGGGTTCGACACAAAGGCTACTCATCAAGGAATTCTGGTGAGAATCAGGAGCATCATTTTGGACCAAGCTTGCAGGCAAACCTTGCTGGCTGCAACCAATTTCCAGGAAACACAGACCTTGGAGCTAACATGTTCACAAATCATCAGTACAGAGATTATCGAATCTTAGCCTCTATTCTTGTTGGCGAACCTGTACTTCCCTTAGAGGACAAGTCAAGTGTGAGCTTTAAAGGCAGCCAAGGCGACTGCCTCAGTTCAGTGTACAGCTACTTGGACACCTTGAATACAAAATCTAATGAAGATAATCAATACGACAATCTCATTTCTTTTAATAGGGAGTTTCACTTTGAGAACAAAATAGATCATTTTACTAGCAAGGTGTTGACCAGTAGTGACATGTACTGCTATAGTCGGAATCAGTCTCAAGATGGCATCCTCAATGAGACTCCACCAGATCCTACCATCAATTTTGAAACACTTAACAAATTGGCCTCCACAGAAAGACACTCACCGGAAATAGGATTGCCTTTCAGGGTGCAGACAAGTTGTTACTCTACGTTTCCTTGTTCATAGTCACAACTGGTAATTGCAACATAAGGATATGATCTCATGTGAAAGCGTTCGAAGATTCTTATGGCTGCACACCATCTCACCATTAACAGGATGCTATATCTAGTGCATAATCCTCAAACCTACAGGGCGCACTTGTTGTATTATTTATTTCATTGATATTCTGCCAAATGAAAGCATAAAGCCAGAAGATGATTAAGATGAAGTTTACAATAGCGCGTAATTAACAAGAGAATCGGATAAAACATTCCGTCAAGCATGGTGCTTCAATCTTACTACTACTAACTTCTGATTAAAAACATGGAAAAGTGGTAAACAGAACATTATAGAACAGAGAAAACGAAGCAACATGGTTCTCCTATGGAACATAATGAAAAGTGAAATTATAAGGTAACTTTGCAAGAGAATGTTACATTAACACAAACTATATATCAATATCTCGGCACACACCCAGATTTAGGCTAACTCTCAATGCTTAACAAAACACCACTCGTCCATTCACTCCCTTGATCATTATACTTATACTCCTCCAATCTCCTACTTTGTAACCCGAGGTAGTATATGCATTCAGAGCAAGCACAAACCTAATCTCCTTTTACAGTCCAAATGATAGACAAAAATGATCAAAACTAAGGTTTCGCGTCTTTTCTTTTTCCTAAAACTTTATGTGAAGAACGTTAGTAAGTATTTCAGCCATGCACACCGGTTTCAGCAAAGCAAAAAGCTTTGAAATTTTGAATTCTATGGCATAACTTTCTAATAAAAGAATAGCCAGCCAGTAGGATATATGGCTAGAACAGGCAGCAATTAATGCCAAAATGATCATAGTATAACAGAACGAAAAAGATGACACAGATCAATTTTTACAGAACGGCAGAAAACTGGCCTTCTTCAACAGTGAGGAGATCCAACTGTTACAACAAATAACAAGATTGACAGCCAGATGGCAGGAAAATTTACAAAGAAACGAAGAAGACGCCGGTTTCGATGACCACAAGTCGAGAACTGAAAAGTAAGCTTCGGGCAAGGATCAGAACCCCAAACCCTAAGGATCAGACACCACGTTGTCAGACTATCAATCAAACTGGGCCGGCGGATCGACGATAAAGCTTGCCGAAGACGTGGAGAGCGGTGACAAAACCGATGAAGCAGAGGCTCATGACGAGCACGACGGTGGGCGAAATCTTCAAGCCAGGGGCGTCATCAGTGTAGAATCTCAGCATGTTGGCGGGACCGGAGCCACCTCCGACAGAAGCGGAGCTGTTTCCGCCGGCTCCACTGCCGAGACGACGGCGGCGCATGCCGGCGGTGGCAGCGGCAGAGCCACGTGGTGCCATAATTCCGGGTCGTGTGGTCTGGGAATTGGCAGATTGAGACTGAGATGAACCCCTCGCCATGGCGGCCGAGCAGAGAAGATGAAGGTTAGGGTTGGTGTGACTGTGAGTATTTGGAGCAGAGCCTACGAGAGGACCGATTGGGGACAAAAAGATTGGCGTAATCAATGGGATATTTTGATTTAAAATTAACCAAAATTCAGTTCGGAGCTAATTGTCCTCAACAACTTTTTCCGTTGTTATCCATCGGTTCTTTTTTTGAAAAAAAAATAATAAGGACAAGCTTAAGTTTGGATACATATACTAAGGGCTAATATGACCCTAAAAACAAGATTACCACAATAAATGTCAGCCTAAATCAGCTAACATTTGATTGAAACAGTAAGCTGGAGATACTTGAAGAATCTGTAGCTCATTGTTCGCCTCATACGCTCCTTTAATTAACAAATCTGTACAATGCAATGCTTCTCTATGAACATGAGTAACCTAGAGACCCCAATCTGAAAATATCAGTGCTCTAACCTCTTCAATCTCGTCAGCCAATGGGTGATATTAACCATAACCTATTAGTAGCAATTGAATAGCTTCCAATGAGTCTGAAAAAATCTTTATCTTACTAAAACCTTGAATCTCACACACCATCAAACCAACCTTTATGGCTTGAATCTCAGCAGCTGATGGCGTCAAGCCAGCACCCAAATTCTGTTGAAAACCATAGACCCAAGCCCCATAGTTATCACGAATTATACCTCCACAAGCAGCTTGCTTGAATTGATCAATGGATCTGTCGACATCAACTCTGACATAATCTTCTGGGGGATTGCACCAGCGAGCTCCGCTCTTTCTGGCACCTGGAATATCAAGTGTCTGAACTTCCTTCGTGAACTCCTTCATGAAGCATATGACTGCATCGACGAATGATGCTTCCTTGTGATTTGCTAACTCCATCAAATGCTTACTTACATCTGTTCTTCCACAATAGTCCAAATACCCATAGTCATGGCCCTCTGTTGAAGTATTGATTCCCTGGAGTACTCCTGATATTCCACTTTAGATAGTCCTGCAAGTTACCATTAAAAAAAACATAATAATATAATGGGTTAATGATCGAGAACCACATAGTGTTTGCAAACTCACAGTCTCTCAGTATATGTAATACAGATTCCTCACACTGACACTCAAAGAAACACTTTGAATGTTCAGTAAGACCACGTTTTGCTCTAAGTAAATTAGTAGGCAATTTCTCATGAAACACTTGCCATAAGAAAAACTTCACTCTCTCTGGAAGAGGCCACCGCCAAAGGTTCCTCCAAACAGGATCTATACTAGGTTCATCCTGATCCATAATGAATTTATATGCTGACTTCACCCTAAAATTTCCATCCGAAGACTTTCTCCACCAGAAACGGTCCTCGATTGATCACGTAAGGGGTTTCACTTGCACAACTTTCCTAACCAACCAGTTTGGTAAGAAGAGTTGCCATTTTGCTATGTCCCAAAATCCACTTGAAGTCACAAAGTTGTCAACTGTGGCCTCTGGGTAAATTAAATGATGATTTCAATCCATATAATTCATAAGCGGGTACTCCAACTGTAACCACAGCTCCTACCAAGCATTTGTTGACTGACCATTACTCAACTTACTTCCAACTCTCTTTCGAAAAGTGTCCCAGACACTCAGTATAGCCTTCCACACCTCAAATTGATTTCTCTTCTTCTCTATGGTTGGAAATTTTCCTTCATTGCAATCATACTTAACACGTAAGCATCGAACCCAAAGAGCCTGTAGTTTAGTTAACAAACCCCAACACAATTTCATAATAAAATCTTTGTTTTGGCAGGCAAGATCCTTAAAACCTAACCACCTAAAAGCCTTCTCTATTTGAATTGTATCATAGGCTATCAGATGCATCTTCTTACCATCTAGTTTTTGGTTCCAAAAGAACTTTCTGCCGCTTTTTTCTATCACCTCAAGTACACCTTTTGGAATAAGAAGGGACTGCATTTGATAATATGGAATAGTTGACAACACATATTTTATTAAAACAGCTTTCCCTTCTATGTTAAGTAGTTGACCTTTCCAACTAGACAACTTTTTCTCAATCTTAGCCAGTAAAGGGGTGAATGTGACTTTAACAGCCCTTTTATGCAAAAGAGGTACTCCTAGGTATTTATCCAAATCTGGTGTAAGCCTAACTCCTAGCAGTTGACTATATTAACTTGCTCTATTAAATTAGACATTTCTGGATACATATATCTTTGATTTCATCAAATTTATTTTATGCACAGAGACTCTACAGAATGCTTGCATAATATCCCTGCTTTTTATCACCTGGTCTACTAAAGCTTCAGCAAAAAACCCGGTGGTCTAGGTAGTCTGACACGACTTGGTCTGATAAAAAAAATTTGGTCCGAAGCAGCTTCTGACAGACCAAATTGGACTAGTTTTCTCGGGTTGGACTAAACTTCGGTCTAAGGCCTCAGACCCCATGTTTGGTCCGGTTTGGCACAAGTTGTATACTTATTATTTTTTTTATTTTTAATCCCCTAATTAAAACACTAGACATGCCACGCGTGATGCGCCCATGCCTCACCAAGTCACGGGAGTTCATAGTTCATTCACTACTTCACTTTAGCTTTTTTTTTACTGAGGAGTTCACTTTAGTAGTTTAGAAATCAAAACTTTCATATTGCAATTCGCTTCGCTCGGTGGAACCCTAGGTTAGAGACTTGAGACTTGAGTTTCGACTTCAAACCTCGTCTCCCTCACGGCTCCGATTCTCGTCTCCCTCTCGAGTCTCAGCGTCTCGAATCTCGAAGTCCCCTATCCCCGTCTTGGTGTCTCAGTCTCGGTCTTGATTTCGCAACAAGTCAAAGGCAATAGCACATTGAAGTTGTCCTCTTTGGCTCTTCTACCGGCTCTCCTTCACTCATCGGTCACTCAGTGTCTCAGTCCGTCAGCGCCTTAAAGGTAAGAAACTTACTGTGCATTACATCTTATTTTTCGCCCTGATGAGGATTCATTTATACTGGTTAGCTGCTGGTTTTTTTGGCCATGGAAATAGAAATATTAGTTGGTAGAAACAGAAATAGAAATATTACTTTCAAGTTTGGACAAAAAATTCTGATGTGTCTTCCTTGGAAGCATATTTGATTAAGTTGATGTGATTTGTTGTAATTTAGTGTCCCTTCATTAAATACAAGATGCTTAATGAATTTGGTGTAATTTGACTAGAATACAAGATCAAGCCAATGAGTGGTGTCGCAAAACAGATAGAATTTTGCGCCAAACTTTTAAACAAAGATTATGATAACGTATTGTATCCAGGAATTCCATACATGTAATTTATAACAAAACTAATGAAGCTAATATGACATACATAAAACTACATTCATGAAAATTAGTTACAAGTTAGACTCATCCTTTAATGTACATACCATACAAGTGATGTGATTTATTGATTATTTTATGCTTGATTTTCTTTTTCAAAGTCTGATTGTTCCTTGTCCTGAACCATTTAAAAGAGATTAATACTATTTGTTTCCCTTGTTGTTTCCTTAATTTATGAATACTTACTTTCATTTTTTTTGCAGACAGGGACAATGAGCAAAGTTCAAGTGTTGACTTATCTCAATCTTCTAATATTGGTGAGAATGAGACTCTTGGTGGACCATCTTCTACTCCTACCAATTTCACTAATCCTCACCAAACTCCAACCACTATAGCATATCTTCCTCCTACTCTAGTAGCTGCCACTGGAAGTAAAACCACAAAAGGTTGTAATAAGAAGAGAAAACAACCTAAGAAGAAACAATCAGAAGTGTGGGATCACTATATTAAGTTACCATTAGAGGATATAGATGGAGAGCTTAGAGCTACATGCAAGTATTGTAGTAATGATTATGCTTGTGATCCAATTAAATGTGGTACGACTTCTTTGAAGAGACACTTAAAAAAGTGTCAGAAAAATCCACACAAGGCAACTGAAATATCAAAACAATCCATGTTGAACTATGTTTCATAAAGTGGGCAAGGGGAAAGCTTAGCACCTCACATGTTCGATCAAAAACGTTGTCATAGGGCTTTAGCGGAGTTCATCATATATGATAAGATGCCATTTAGACTGGTCGAAAAGCAAAGTTTTAAATCATTTGTTAAAGAGTTAGAGCCAAGGTTTCAAATCCCTTCTAGAAATACGATTGCTAGGGATTGTTAGCAATTATATCTTGGTGAAATGAGGATCTTGAAGAATCAATTGAAGTGTACTAGTCATATTTGCCTTACTACATACTGTTAGACGTCAGTTCAAAACTTCAACTACTTATGTCTTACAGCTCATTTCATTGACAAAGATTAGAAGCTACATAAAAGGATTCTTAATTTTTGTTTGATTGAGAATCATAAGGGTGATACAATTGGAAAGACTATTAAGGTTGCATATCAAAATAGAGCATACAAAATATGTTCACCATCATGGTTGATAATGCAACATCCAATGACACAGCCCTTTCATATTTGAAAAAATGACTTATGAATTGGAAGGGTCTTGTTTGTAATGGTGATTTTCTTCAACTATGGTGTTCTGCTCATATTCTTAATTTGATTGTCTCAGATGGCTTGAAGGAATTGAAAGATGCATTCGAATCAATTAGAAATATTCTAAGGTATGTCCGTTCCTCCCCTACTCGACTCAAAAAATTTCAAGATTTATGTGAATTGGAAATGTATGATATAAAAAATATGTGTGTCTTAGTTTTTAGCACTAGATGAAATTCTACAAATTTAATATTGGATGTCGCTTTGAAATTCCAAAAGGTATTTGAAAGATTAGGGGATGAAGATAGAGATTATGTGGCATACTTTAAAAAAATGTCAAAGCGTGATAACACACACATGGATGCTTACTTTATCCAAGATATTGATAACAACTTGGATGCTCCTAATGGCTCTCCTAACAGAAAAGCTTGGAATAAGGCAAATGTCTTTCTTAGATTCTTGAAGGTGTTTTATGATGTGACTTTGATATTTTCTAGCACGCTTACAGTTATTGCAAATGTGTGTTTCCATAAAATTGCATTGATTCAATAGTTGTTGAATGAGATTATTGTGTCCAAGGACCCTCTTCTTAGGGAGATGTCCTCAAGCATGAAGATGAAGTTTGATAAGTATTGGGGGGCAATAGAAAATATGAATCATTTGTTGATTATTGTTGTGCTTCTAGATCCTCGATACAAGCTTGCCTACATCAATGATGTATTTGAGCAACTTTTTCCTAATTATCCACTTTGTATGTCTATAAAAAAACAAGGCAAGAAACACTTTGTATCACATGTTTGGAGAGTATTCTGTAAAGTTTGGTGTTGAAACAAGTAGGTTTCATAATGCCAACAATTTGAACTCTTTTGCTAGTTCCCAAGCTTTGAACTCTTCTGGTAGTGCCAACACTTTGAATTCTTCTGAGGGTGTCATCACTTCCATTGTAAACGTCAGTAAACAAGACCCTGGTCGTAGATGGTTGGCATCCGAGAAAGAAAAGATCTCATCAGTAGATCCTTAATCTGAATTAGATAGATATCATTTAGCTAATACAACTGAAGACTTTCCTATTGATGATGATGATTTTGATATATTGACATTGTAGAAAGTTAATTCAATCAAGTACAGAGTGCTTGCCATGATAGCACGTGATGTATTGGCTATAACAGTATCTACAGTTGCTTCTGAAACAACTTTTAGTTCTGGCGGATGTGTTGTTGATGATTATAGGAGTAATCTATCTCCTAAAATGACTGAAGCACTCATTTGTACCCAAAATTGGCTTCTTGATATGCAATCTATCTCAGAATTAGCCACTATGTTGACTGAATATGACAACTTCCAAGAAACCGACAATGTTGTTAATATTTCAGGTAATATTTTCAATTCTATGCTTATTATTCAAGTTTACATATTTCATTATTACTAATTTCTTAACACATACAATTTTTTTTAAAATATGGATCAAGCATAATTGAAGATGGAGGAGACAAATGAATGACAATGGATGCTCAAGAAAAGGAAATTAGATCTTAATCATTTGTTTTCCACTTATGTGTAATATGATAGACTTGTTATTACTTGTTATATTTAATTGATTGTCATGGATTGTATTAAAACCACTATAAAATGTTGTTGCTTTTTATTTTTTTTAAATGTTGTTGGAGATTATTATGTATTTATGATTGGGTTTTTATGTTTTGTGATGAGTTTTATATGATTGTATGTATTGTTATGGACATGGTCTTCATAGGTTCAAATATTTCCTCTCAAAGAACGCAAAAGTTAAAATCGGGCTAATACTAGACCAGACCAGACCTCAGGCTGCCTTGTTCAGTCCGCGGTACTTTCCAAACCAAACCTCGGTTGAGGCCAAACCCGGTCTGGTCTGGTCCATGATCAACCCTAGCATTATTACATGGATAAAATTTTCATTAAGGCTGAGACTCAAAGGATTAAACCTATGGAAATCCCAATCTAACCTATTATACGCCTTTTCCATATCCACCTTTATTGCAATATAACCCTTACTACCCCTTTTCGTTCTCATGGTATGAATCGCTTCTTATGCCAGAATAATGTTGTCATAACTTTGTCTCCCCGAAATAAAACTGCATTGATTCAGGAGTACCAGTTGATCTTTCACTCTCCTCAACCTATTTGCTATCACCTTGCTCAGTATCTTGAAGCTCAAATTGCATAGGGATATATGCCTAAAATCCTTTAGGGTAGAGGGATTCTCTACCTTGGGGATCAAGCATATATTGGTCTGGTTAATACTTCCAAGCCTTACTGGGTCAATCACCATGTTCCGTAGTAACTCACAAAGCTTAGCCCTTAATACATCTCACTGCATCTAGAAGAAATGTGGTTGGAGGCCATTAGGACCTATTGCTTTAAAAACCCCCCATTTCAAAAGTTGCATTTTTTTATTTCAATTGGGGATACATCACTTTGTATGGCATAATTTTCTCTTCTGTCAACCCTGGGAAATTCGTCGGCTAATCCTAAACTAACACTGTTCCAGGCTCATTCGAATATAACTCTCTGAAATACTCAAGAGCCATCCTTTTCAGAACTTCCCGATCTATTATCCACTCTCCATGATCATTCTATAAAGCCTTAACCCTACTTCTCTTCTCTTTACATTAGCCGAAGAATGAAAGAACTTTGTGTTTTTGTCTCCATAATGTAGCCACTTGCATCTTGACTTCTGAAACCAAAGCAGTTCTTCTTGATTAACAACTTTGATATAATCTTTCCACAAAAACTGTTCCAACTTTACTAAGCCAGCATGATTCTGAACTTGCATAGCCCTATCAATCCCTTTCAGTCTTCTTATTAGTATATGTTTCCTTCTCGAAATACTACCCAGAACTCGTTAGTTCCATTCAGTAGCCAGGTCCTTAGATATTTTGTAGCCCTCTACCCAAGAATTACCCTGCCACCCTTGTTGAACCACTTCCTTGAAGCTCTCTTCCCAACACCAAGCAGCCTAGTACTTGAAATTTGGATTAGTAAAATTCATGTTACTTGTATTACCTTGAGATACAACTATCAACCTATAATCAGATTTAAAGCATAGATCACAGACAGCTTTAGACTCTGTATGAGACAATTCCCATTCAAGATTACAAAAAATCCAGTCCAGACGCTCTTTAACATCTCTCTTTTCCTATGTAAAATGATCTCCAACCACCGGGACTTCTAACAATTCACAAACATTTTTGCACTCCCTAAATTGAGACATTGAATGTACATTAAGAGCCGCTGCTCCACTTTTATCTTTCCACTCTAGATAAGCAATAAAATCCCCCAAAGTAATCCATGCCTCCTGTATATCTTCTACCAAACACTTTAAATCATACCACAATTATTGTCTACACATTATTCTGGGATCACCATAAACTAGAGTTACAAGCATCACCTCCGCTGTAGCTTTATCAATTAACCGATAATGAAGTATCTGTGTGGTAGAATACAGGTATGTAACATTAACTTCACACTTATTCCATAACAGCCAAATACCCCCATCATACCCAGTGGCTTCTACCCTCAGCCAATTGTTAAAACCCAATTTATACATCATACCGTCTGCTCTAGCACCACTAATCCTAGTTTCTAGTAATCTCATAACATTAATGTCATACTTCCTCACAATATCCTTCAAAATATGTGGGAAAGATTTACTACCAGCCCTACGACAATTCCAAGTAGCAACAATGGCTGCCTCCCTGCTGAATTCTGAGTCCGCCCTGGCCAATATTGGTTGGTCTTAGTACACCTTAACAATGGGCTTTAAGTTTTATTTCCCTTTTACATGTAGAGGTTTTTAGGCATGATTTAGGCCTTCTTTTGCAATTTCTGGCCCATTCCTATAGCCTTTTTACTCTGCCATTTTCCTTTTTCCTCATATACAATCATCTGACCACCTATCACATCATGCGCCAATTCTTTCACACTCCTGTTCTTACTTCTTTTTTCTGACACCTCCATACCGTCTTCCCACTCTTCTAGCACATCAAACTAAGAAATCTGGGAACGTTTTTCTAGTTAAATTTCAAATTTTGTGCTTTGATTTCCCCTTTTCGTGTAACCCCTGCTACCATCCCCCATCAAAATATCAAAATGCAAGCTCTTATTGACCTGCGGACAAGCATCTATGGACCGAACTCCTCACCTTCAGCTGGTTACAACTTCTCCGATGACATACTCGATGCCGTTGGTTTTGCTGGTGAATGATGAATCTCATATGAAACACTGGAGCTTGGTTTCCATAGACATCCTTCCTTTCTATGCCCATAACGTCCACATCCAAAGCAAATCCTGTCCAGACCCTCATATTCAACATTAAAGATGGCCTGGGCTATAATAACTCTAGGGATGAGCCGTTTCTGCAGATCGATCTCGACACAGATTCTTGCATACCTTCCACGTTCCACCTTTGCTCTATCATCATCAACAGATCAACTTTCAACGTTTTCCCTATCATGTCACCTACTGTCAATATGTACTTCTTAGAATACCACTGGAGAGGAATATTGGGAATCCTCACCTAAGTAGCTATGCGCCCCAACGAATTATGGAAGAGATCAAAGTGCGGTGACCAACTTTGAACCAAAACACTGTGATGAGCTACCACCTATAGTCCTTCGAAAAAGATCCTTTTGTACTGTACAGCCCAGTGCTCCGCATTAGTAAACCTTACCACATAATAATTATTTGGTAGATCTACCAATTCAAATTCATTGAATCTCCAAGTACAACAAAGAAGCTCTTTCAGTTTCCGCAAGTTGATTCTGGCTCCTAAAACAGTGATGATCAGAGCATTATTCCACTGTTGAAAGCTTTCATTATATTCCTCTTCCGTCAATGGCATTGAGGAGTATATCTTCATAAGTTGCTTTAAGTCTTCCGAAGGTTCAGGCATATTCCATGTTTGGTCCAAAATATCCGAAATCATAGGGTTTTCCTCCATACTCGAAGTACCATATATTACACCATTAAAGTCGTCTCCTTTAAATCCCATAAGAGAGTCCTTAGACAAGCACGACTTAGGCTTAGGATCATTCAACTTATCTACATGAGCCCGATTACGTATCCTCAACATCAATCATCAGATTGGACATTATTATATCTTCCTTCACTTCCTTCTTAGCTTTCTTTGGAACATTTGTCTCGATGATCTCCTCCGGTGGCCTATCTAGAGGCACCTTATGGATGGCAGACTTTTCCATAAGAGATAACACGGCACGAGTTTCAAGAGAGAGAAAATTCACTCAGAGAAAAAAATTCACTCTGCCCTCCCTTTCATGTCTTAACTTTTAAGAGAAAATATTATCCATCAATTCTGTATTCTTGATATTGTTACCGATACAAAAGTTCTCATATTTCATTTCTTCCTGGCTTCTATTTAATTATTTGATTGATTGATAGCATATTTTGAATTCAACTAAGAATTTTTTAGATTGTTTCTATAGACCTTGCACTTTTGGCTTATGCCGAGAGTTTTGGACGCAAAAAAGCTTGTATTATTCAGTTAAGCAAGTCGATGCCCATGTAGGGAAAGAATGAGTGACTGAATCGCATACAATCTCTTACAATAAAGGAAAAATAACTAAGGGAATAGTATTGCTCTATGATCCCTAGTCCCTACAATTATAATGGAGTTAAACCTAATTATGATGGCAGTGAAGAGATGCAGAACTAGGAGTAGGACTTGCAACATATAGAAAAGTAGTGTGATATCTACTCTTGCTCTCAGTGTCACAAGGTTATCCCAAACTAAAGTACAACAACACGTGGTAGAGCGATTGCAAGTGTCAGATCTTCTATAAACTATAATGAAATTTGAGAGCGATTGCTAAAGGGATTCATAAAATAGAGAACTTCACACTAGACAATAATGTTTGCTACTTGCGTAGGAGTAAAACATGTACTACTATAACATTGGAAGGAAAAGAATTTCAAAAAAAAACATAGTCCTGGGAGTACGTCCATTCGCAATATGAAGAACGAAGAATTTCATTATGATGAAGTGCCCTCATTATGGCCCAAGTAGGCCATTTCTAGGACGTGGCGATCAGGTGAAAAACCAGCTTCGCTACCGTTATGTTGCGATAGGGATGAGTATGGACTGGACTGGATCGAGTTTGACATCAACCCGAGGTCTGATCTTGAGAAGATCTCGGGTTGCACAAAGCAGTCCGTGGTCTAGTCTGGTCCAACACCAACCCGAGGTCGGGCTAGACCAGACTAGATCTGGTGGACTACCTGGACTGGTCCAGGTAGTCTAGGACCTAAATTTAATATTTATTTTTATTTTTATTTTTTCCTTTTTGAAAGGCAAAATTTGAACCTATTAAACACAATTAGGACCACAAAAATACCTATAATAATATAAAATATGCCACCAAAAATTAAAACATCATAAATATATAAGAATATCCAACAACATTCAACAACAATAAAAAAATATGTTGAGAAAAAAGATTTAAACATGATAAATATAATTAAGATAATAAAAATACCTACAATCATATAAAAATCATCATAAAAAAATAAAACTTGATTATAAATCCTTAAAAAAATTCTAACAACATTAAATAAAAAATAAAAAATAACATCTAAATTATAAAAATATTTTTTAAAAAAATTGACCTGGATCAGACCGGATAGTCTAGGCGGTCTGATCCCTTGGTCTGGAACCTGGTCCAACCCGACCAATCAATCTAGTCCAGTCTGGTCCGATTTCATGATATTGCTTATTTAGACTGGACCAGACCAGCTCAGATCAGACCAGACTGGACCGGACCACCGGACTTTTGCTCATCCCTATGTTGCGAGGAAGTGGAATCCCCTAAGTTACGGTGGTGATGTTTCAAGTTTATGGGACTACTCCCAGGTGTGCCTAACAACGGAGTCACTGACGCCGATCCCCTCTTCTGTCTCACTTGCTTCTTAGCATTCTGATGCCAGCTCCTTATCGCCATTGCTACTTTCTCGTCGAATATCGTCGGCCTCATCATTGACCCCATCTGTTTCATTCCACATTTTTCGACTTGTCAACTTTGATGACAAATCTATTTATACGTACAGATTATAGATGATTAATACCTGTATGACGAGAGCGTAGAGAGGAAGGGTCACGTAGCTCCACAGGAATTGAACAAACACCCTGCACACACCACAAGTATGAGTATATATATATTCATCTCTAGTCTCTGCAATAATTCAGAGAAGACATAACATGAGGCTCACATCACTCACCCCATCGTGATTCTTATCACCACATCCTTCGTTTTCTCATTGAAACAAGACCTGAGACCGAATTGACACTGCAACCAATCATATATGAAAAATGTATCAGACCTTGCACAAACAAAAGGGTATTGTAGAAGCAATTTGTGGAATGAATAGCCATCTTGGTTTTTGAGGACTAACCACGGTCCATGCGAAGAAAGCAAGCTGAAAAGCGTTCTGTTTCAAGGAAACCAAACCAAGTCACTGATCAGGGTTACTAGTAAACTAATCAGAAAAATACAACTTGATCAAGTTTTCCGGGAATGTGCGTGCCCGAAAGAGAGCAAAATTAATGAGATACAGAAGGAAACGAGGTCGCTTAAACCAGAAGAGGTCATCTCCTGGTTCCACCACCGGTTCCCCCTTCACCACTTCTCCCCTTTGTTGAATTCCCTGAGCCATTTTTGTTATGATCACCTGCAACTTTGTCCCCACCACTAGAATGATCTGAACTCACATTTTTCAAATATATAATTATTATCATTACTCATTAATGCTTGGACCCAGACAATTAGCAATGATCATATGGATCAAGGACTTGCGCTTACAATCAGAGGGATGAATGGAAACCACAGGTAAGAGTACCATCCTGTCCGTTGACAAATCAAATTAAATATATATTGATCTCTCTTCTCTTTTCCTTTGGAAATTGCACCAAGCCACCAACAAAGAAGAACAAAGTATATTGTGAGTGTTATGGTTTATTGACTTACCGTGAGTGCCAGACAGAAAAAAGAACACGGCGAAAAACAAGAATGGAGGGCTGGAATAAGCAAATTAAAATAGTTAATTGCAAACTTGTTCATCTGCACGAGAGGAGTATTTAAATAATCCTCAGACAGGGCTAATAGAGCATAGACCTGATTCCCACGACGAACTTGAAATCCTCTTCCAATGATCTTCTTATATAAATCCGAAAATCGAACCTCTCATGATTTTGAGGCGCCAAATGTGCCAAGTTAATCACCATTACCCAATAATATAGTCATCAACTTCCAAATCATGCATGCATAGTGCATGAGAAATAAAGTTAGTACTTGTGGGGAAAATACCATGATGAAGCCATGTCTCAAGGCCAAGTAATCCACTTTAGGAACTGACCTCACAAACTGCCTGAAAAAACAAACCTGAAATGTAAAGAGTTCAGTGAACGCTCAAGATGCACGTCCTATATATGTGGAGATGATTAGTAGTAAGAGTATGTATAGGCTCAATTACAATCCACATGAGAAGAGGATTTTGGGTCCAGAAAATCAGGTGCCTTCTTCCAAAAGATGTCTCTCTTGCAAATCTGAATCTCTCAGGATCTGTGTCATGCGCACCATATATAAGAACCTCATATATACAAATTTTTTTCTAAGTTGTTCATACTTCATATACACAAAAAGAAGAGACCTAACCGCGTGAGGATTGGTACTCAGGTGTTTTTGTTTCTTCTTCCCATCGCTTCCATCTCCTCATCTATTTATATGCTTAACCACAACAATTGTTGCAATATTCAACAAAACAGGTGACTTGGAGACAGTAATTAAGGCAATGGTGAAACATACGAGAGCGTAGGTGGCTTTTTACCTTTAATCTGCCCAGTGCTAGAGTGATTATGCAGCAAAGGACATGAAAAACAGCCCACACGAATATAAATATATGGAGCTAATGAATACCATCCGTTGACACCAGAGGCACTTTACCCTGTATATTTTCAATATCATTATATCACCTTATTAATTATTTTTCTCAGAAAATCATTAAAATGAACCATATGTGCACAGCATGCAAATAGAAACAAGGTTGTACAACACAAACCTGGGGTGCGCACTCGTCGCTTCCTACTGCGGCTAAAACACGTCGGTGATTGACAGTGCCGCTGGTTCCGTTACCTTGAACTTGATGGCTCATCAGTTCTTGTCTGTTTCTGCAAGGGTGCCATGTCGCTGCAATTCTCTCTGATACGCATATTCTTGATATTGGATCATATGCTACCGTTATCAACAACGATATGAACCCCAGCAACATAAGCTCTGCAACCTTACGCCAAAAACCAATTAAATATATATACACGTATAGTATTATTTGCTTAGGACTTGATCATGTCTTACTAAAACTTTTGCTCAAACCTGATTTAATCTTTTCCAGTGACTCATATAGGTCTTTCTCTTGCTTCTTCTTCAGCCACTGCTCTCATGTATATGCCAAAAGAAATCAGTTACTTTCATGTCAAAATTCTGGTCAGGAAATAAATTAATCGTACTTAGTGATGGTGATGATATTAAGTACCTTTCCAATGAGATGAAGGATGTGTTCGATGATGATGGATATGGAGAGCATGACAAAGCAAACAAGAGCGACGGCCCATGTTGGGGTTTCCTCCAAGGTTCTTGCTCCGCTTCCTCCCGCCGCCATTTTCTTTCTTTCTTTCTGGGTCACAGTACAGCAAAATTTGAATGAGAGGCCAATGAAATCCCACGCTATATGTGTGTGTGTGTGTGTGCGCTGTGTGTGTGGGAGTCGCCTGTTCTGTATCAATGCTACAAGGAGAAACGGACAGGCAGAGGCATATTGTTAGTTTCTTCATGAACAAGTCTCTTTTTTGTAAATTTGACTGGTTGAGCCAGATTTTTATTATTCGCTTCAGTAAACCGATCGATCATTACAATCTCAAATATTCTCCACGTCACCCAATCGGCAGGTCAAAATATAGTTATTTGTTCTCAGCAAACTGATTAAACCGATGCACAAACCAATGGAATTTTCTATACATGTGATTATTTTTTTAATAAAATAAAATTAAAGAGACCAAGGGTGCAATAGATCTAATATAGGGCGACTCAATTCAGTCCTCCAGATATTTTTTCAAAATATCAAGTTGGATTTTTAAATAGAAACCATCTCAATTCAGCCCTCCAAATATTTTCAGTCATAAATCAAAGTGAAACACATTTGAAAAGACCTTAGGCTATTTAATGGAAAAAAGCGTTGCTTTTGGGGTTAAAAATGGTTAGCTAAGTTCATGTTATTAGTTAAAATTACATAAAATCTTGGTTTATCTAACATGTTGATTTTCTTATTAAGAAAAATATTTCAATAAGAAAAAAAATGATCTTTTAAGAGTATATTTTTAATTAATTTCCATAAAATAGCAACAACAAGAATTGAGAGGTGGTTTTGCACCAAAAAAAAAAAAAGAATTGAAAGGTGGTCAGATGAACTCAAAAGAATTGAGATGTGCTGTTTTTTGGGCTACCACATCTTGGGCCACCTGATAGCCCTATATTTCTTAAGAAAAAGCCCCGGCGAAAACCTGTTCCCGCTCTTTTCTTTTTCGACGGTTACAACCTCCAAACCTCGTATTACGAATTCACACAATCTCAGAAACCTCTAAATCTCCTCCAAGACCAGGCCTCTGGAGATCCTTTTCTGAGGATGATGGATCATAATACCTCGACTTTTGCAGGTACTAATCTCCATTTTATCATGTCAATATCTTCTCTGATGCATCGTTCTTGGGTTTGCTTGTGTATGAATCAGTTAATGCAGATATTCCTTTCTCATAACAGGTAAAACCAATAACTCAAAACCTCAAACCAACCCGAGGCTCAACGATGCCTCAAAAATTTGCAGGTCAGCTTTTATTCCACGACCTTTTCCATTTCCACAAAACTAAGTTTTTTTTTTTTTTTTTGCCTTGAATAATTTTCTCTGCGTCGGTTTTTACTTGTAGGCAAAAGCGGGTTTTCGGTGCAGCCAGAAGCACAAACATCCCAACAAGACCTTTAACAGATAGGTTCATTAACAAACCCAAATATGTAGCTACCCAGAAGCAACCCAAATCAACTCCGGCTTCAGTTGTGGATACCGCCAAAGATCTCGAAACAGAGGCCAGTGGGAAAGAATTCCAAGAAAATGTCAACATCGTAGCGAATAAGAAAGATGAGGCAATCCTTAATCAACAGACACAAAAAACATCAATTAAGTCAAAGGAGAAGAACTCTCAGGAACCACAAACTCCAGTGGTGTCGCATTTGAGAACCACCACCAAGTCTAAGTTGTCTGCCACACCATTCTTCAGCGCACTACGTTGCAGCAAATGTCGTTTTGATAGGCTGGAAACTTCGTCGTACTGGATTGCACAGATCAAATTGGCAGAGTCAGTGGGCAAGCACTTTGTGGCCGTTGATTTTTTTAGGCTTGCCATTGAATCCCAGGCTGAGGTTTGCTTTGCGGTTTATCGTAATTACGTTTCTTTATCAAGTTAGTTAAGAGGTATTTGTCTGCGTACATAGGATAATTAATTGAGCATTTGACATGTTGGGTGGTAGCCGATAAGGAACCTGCGGATGGAGCTTAAAAGGTACGTGTCAAGACACGGGTCCCTGTCCCAGCAGAGGGAGTGGAGGGAAGTTGGTGCCAGGTACGGACTATGGAAACCTGAAAGCAACACATGTGAAGTGGATTTAACCACTCAGATGACAAATCCGTCAGTTGAAGATACTAATCTGGATTAGAGATATACCAGCAAGTATAACTATAAATTCTGTTATCACTGTTATGTAACTGTTCATTTAAAGCTTGTCTGTGCTTACTCTGTGTACTGTCTCTTTCCGACTATAAATATGTACTATGAAACTCGTTATATATGTAATAGAATGCAAATTTAATGTTATCGTTGAACCAGAGGAATATGCCATCTATTGTAAGAAGTTAAAAACATGAATAAGAAAAGTGACTACATTCCATGTTCCAATATCAGATTTGGAGGCTTTTCGTTTTTTGAATTTACTGGGAAGGCATGGGTGGAGGGTGTCCGAATTAATTCAGAAATTTTTTTTGGACAAAATAGTCTAAACCAATTTCATAGAACTTCCCTCGACGTTATATATAACTTGATTTCTTTCTCCAATTAGTCTATGAGTGTGTTTGGATTAGCTTTTGGAAAATAAATTTTAGAGAATAGATTCTGGAGAAAAAATGGAGAATAGCTTCTGAAGAATAGATTTTGAGCAGAATAGCTTTTGGAGAATAGATTATGAGTAGAATAATGATTTATAGGAAAATTGTGAAAAAATCCCTCATTGCCAACTTATTTGCCAAATGGGACCTTCGTGTGCAGATTAACTAATTTTTCTAATATAATCAAATTAGATAAATAGGTTTTATAAGATAAAAGGGAGTATTAAAATTTTAAAATTCTTAAAAAAAAAAAGAGAGATTAAAGAAAAATTGGTGAAATTCAAAAAAAAAAGAAGAAGAAGAAGAGAGAGAGTGTGGTGTGGGCCCACATTAATAAAAAGGACCAATTAGAGTGAGATGGTGGGGTCCACATATAGAAAAAAGCAAAAAAAAATTAGATTTTCTCAAAACGTGTGAGATCCAAACCATGGTTTGAGCTCAAAACCTTGGTTTGGGAAAATTTGAAGTGTTTAGATGATTTTTGCAAAACCATGGTTTGGGAAAATTTTTGAGTATTTAGATGATTTTTTCCTAAACCATGGTTTGGGCTTAAAATAGCTTTTTTTAAATACATCCAAACACACACTATGTAAGACTCCTTTTATAGATTTTAAGGGCCTGTTTGCCTTGACTGAGGGGGTGGGAAGGAAAGGGAGATATTTTAATTGAGGCAAGAGGATGGAAGGTGAAAGGAGAAATTTTAATATTATCTTATTTGAATTGATGAAAAGAAAGGAAAGATAAGAGATTTTATTGTTACCTTTTTGTCTGATTCAAAATGAGAGTGGAGGACGAATATTTTGATATGTGCAACTTTAGCCATATGTTATCTAAGTTGTTTTTTCTAAACTTTGTATAGTGTTGAATAAAATATAATTATAAATAGCTTTTAATATATAAAATTATAATCCTATAATTATCAAAACTAAATAAATATAATTATTTTCATCAAAAAATATATATAATTATAATAATTAATAATATATATAATAAATAAACATATCCAATAATTATAATTACCCTTATAACATATAGAAAAAAAAATAACTATAATCATCTATGCTATTGCTATTCTCTCCCATCACCATCTTCCTCTGCCCATACGACCATCGTCGTTTTACCATCATCGTCGTCACTGCCTTAGAGACCTCTTCCTCTTAAGGCATATTTATTTTAGCGATTAAGGTATGTTTGTTTGGACGTTACGATTGCTTATAAGTTACTTTTTACCTAAATCAAGACACAACTCTTCTCACATACTTACTTCGTATACCGTAAATCACTATTAAAAAGCAACTCATAAGCAATCGAATCGCTAAAACAAAATTGCTTGTAAGCTGTTTTTCACGTAAATCGAGATATAATTCATCTCACATACTTACCTCGTATACAGTAAACCATGATTAAAAAACTATTTTTAAATATTTCAATCTTTAATCCAAATAAACATCACAAACCACCTTATCATCCTTCACCCTTGCAAAGTACATAATTTTGCCCTTCCCTTTTGGCCATAAATTGGAGTCGGACAGTGTCCTTTTGTGGAGGTCTTCTTCATCGCCATTAGATCTAGTGAGGCAAAACAATTCGTAGCAGCGTCGTTCTCAGTAGGTGCCCACCTGTCAGAGATGAACATGCAGCGACGGATTCGTGGTGGTAGACGGAGGAGAGGCAGGTGACGGAGTCGCCGCTGTCGAGACGAAGTGTTTTTTTTGGAATAGCGAGAGCAATTGTGGCTTTTTGTAATCGGTACATTGGGTAAAAGTTAAATTATATAACGTGATCTGAAACTAATATAAATTTTATAAAATTACAATTAGGCAATGTATAATTTGAAAAAAGTTTACAATACTAAACTACTTAAATTTTTTAGGAAAATTGGGAAAAGTGCACTGAAAATTTAATTGGTGAAAATGACTTAAATCAGAGTATTATCATAATTTTTATATATAAATTTATTGAGTAACTCTCACTAATTAAATTTCTCATGGACCTAAATCAGAGTATTGTCATGGTTATTAATTTTTAAGTGAATTTATATTTAAGACAAAAATTTCATTTATAAAGATTTATAATAAAGACCACAATAGTATTTCAATTAAAAAAATGGGACCCAATATTTTTCTTTCATAAACTATTTTTCTTTCTCCATGATGGAAAAACCAAAAACAAGAAATTTTGACTTATGGTATAAACTGCTTTTTTCCCCCAAAAGCCCAATTAAAAATATCCATCCCAAACATCTTCAAAGAGCCAAAACCAGTCATAAGCATGTTTGGGCATCAAAAAGTTACTTTTGGGATGGTCATCCCAAACACACGATAAGTCGGAGACCATGCAGTGATGATATACAAGAAGGGTATTTTGGATATATTAAAAGTAACTAGGGTTATACTAATCAAGACAAGGCAAAAAAAATACCCTTCCCTTCTAATCCCCCCAATTTGAAATTTTGGAGGGGAGTGTTTGCAATACGGGAGAGGAAATTTTTCTCCTTCTAAAGATTTTAAAACCTATTTGGTTGGAGGGGAAAGCATGGAAAGAGAAGAAAAATGAGTTTATCTTCTCGTTTGATTTGAAATTTTGGATGGAGGGGACTCCAAAATTTCCATCCCCTCCCCTCCAACACCTTTATTTTGTCCCAATAAGGGGATGCTGTCAAAGTGAGTGTTATTTTTTGCCAAATTTCTTCACAGCCCTTCGACCCAGCCATGCCACTCCTGCCTCCCCGCCCCACTCCACGCATGCAATTATTTATTTTAAAAACCCTTCATAATGTCTCTTATTCCCAATTTTCACTAATTAATCCAATTTCAAACCAACACTGATTACATTTCAATTCTCCTTTCCATTCTTGCCTTCTCCTGCCCAGCACTTGTATGGACGGACAAGACATGGTACCAACTGTGGTTTGTTTCTCTCGAAAGATAAACACGATTACAAAACCAAGTAGAGGGGTGAAAACCAATCAAATCGCCAAGAATAATGGTGGTGTTGATTTGACCATATGGTGACAAAACGAATGGATGATATAAAAAACTCTGTCTCTAAACAATGTTTTTTTTAAAATAATATTTCTTTTTTCTTTGACGAAAAAAAGTAAAGTTGAATTTCTATGATGTGAGCTATCCCTTGTGCTTCAGCATATGGTTGAAGTTCAGCCATCAAATACCCACTTTTTGTTTCTTTCACGCCTTAATATTCTGGCTTTTGCAAATTGTCTTTTATGTATGCAATCTCTTTTAATTTTTATGTAAATGTAGAATTTGTTGTACAAACAATGGAATCGATCAATTTGAACATGGATGATAATAACAGTGACGAAGGGGAGAGAATAAAGATATAAATACATGTATGCGCCTGTGGGTATAAACATATTGAAAAGTCTGTGTCTGATAAATACTGGTCAATTCACCAAACTGTCATGAAGGACGCAAGAGAAAGAGGCTATGACAGAAAACAGTAGTTTATTCGGTTAAGGGTATGGGGGTGATCAAGTTGGAGGACAAAAACAAGAAAGCGGGTTGGATCAAGGAGGAGGCGGAAATTTAGTTTTGAAGCAGGAAGAAGCATGGAGGCCCAAGAGTGGCAAGTGGTTTCTGCAAGGGACAGACATGCCCTGACCCAACCAGACCATGAAGTTGACGTCTTAACTCCCATTATCTTATTTATAAATCACTTCCCATATATTCTATCAAACTATCAAAATAAGGAAAAACCTTTAAATTTATTAACTTTATCTTAAAATTTGTTAACTTTTCAATTTTATCCTTATTTAATAATTTCTCTTTTTAAAAAATAACAATATACATAATAATAAATAAATAAATAAATAGTATATTCTTGGCAAAAGAAAAAATAGTATATTTATGTTAAAATTTTAATCATGTGATTATAAATATTAAATAATCTTCTGCCTACTTTATAAATAAGGCTAGCGGAGTATATTTGTAAGCATCACAGTTGCATTAGAGTTTGTTTGGATTAGCAGTGGTAGAAATAGCTTTTTTTTCAATATGACTTTTGCAAACTTAAGATAAAATAAAAGTTAGATTGTAAATATGATTTGCATTTGGATTGACAGTGACAAAAATTACGTTTTTTCCTAAAAGCAACTGGGGGCAGTTTTGACAGAAGCAGTTTGTTTTGGAAAAGTTCGTATGCCAGAAAGCCTTCCCAGACAAACTATTTTACCTCCGACTGAGTTTTTACCCTCTAACCAGGCTTTTTTTAACTTTGGTCTCCTAACGTTATCCCAAGCGTACCCTTAAACAACCAGAAAATGGCAATATGGCATGGGACTTGAGATTTTAAAATTGTAGTCCTCCTTAGTGGCCAAAAGCTGATAACTTTCTTTCCCCATATCATGATGATGCTGTAAAATTTTGAATGTGGCCAGTAACATAATCAAGTGAGCACAGACTCCCTGATTTCTCGAGCTTTTTGAGAATTATTACAGACTCCACTGTACATCACCCAGTGCGTCTTGTTTTGTCGTCTACTGGAAGATGGGACTGATTAGGTGTGTTTAACTTCAATCAGGGTGAGTAAAAATGTTGGGTGATGTGAATGGGGTTATTATCAGGTCTTTTTGACGAGCCCAAAGAGGGATAAGGACGGAGCAACAATTAATTATTCATCATGCCCCGACCAACCCCAATATATATCACTGGGTTTGTTATTGGGTTAATATTAGGGTTAGTATTTAAAGTTTGATCAAATTTTATTTTTGACCTGTTCAGTTTTAAGTTATTGATTTTGATTATTATAGTTTTATAAAATTTTGGTTTGAGTTCAACAACTGACTTATATATTTTTAATGAGTCTTCGTTTAAACTATTATACATAAACTTAAACTAAGTTTTTATGAGTATATAACAACCAAAATTAATGATCAGGACAAAAATCAAAATTCAATTAAATTATACTATAAGAACCAACAATAACATTAACCCATGAATTATTTATTCTCTTATTTCTTCACAAAATCATGTATCCATCGAGTTTTTGTGACATATGATTCATCTAATGCATATAAACAGAAGCATGCCCAACGATGTTAGACTCTTTACTCTCACTGTTTTTCAAACCCGTAAACATGTGGATAAGGAAACTCTTCCCCTCAACCAACCACATGCCACTTGAACATTGACGACGATGTTAAACTCCAAACATTGTTATTGTGCGAGCAGTGTAACAGGTTTAAATGTACTGATATATATTTAATTCATCAGTTAAAAAGAAAAAAAGAGGCTGAAATCCAATAACAATTGGGAGATATGAGACGAGCTTTTTTAATTAAAGTGGTAAATGCTAATGGCGTGAGATTTCAAGTGGAAGTTAACCTCTGACCTCCCACTTATAAGAGCTTTCATGCCGCCGTACTATAAGCTTATTGGCCTGAAAAAAAAAAAGAAGAGTTTTTAGGGAGACAAGCATGTGGCGGGGTGGGGCCCGGTGATTAAGATAAGGTGAGAAGAGATCAGTGGTGATAATAAGAGGGTGTTGAGCCAAAATCTAAGGGATCGTTAATCCATTCCAAATCTTGGCAGTTTATAATTATGTTTCCCCAAATTATCAATTATTCCCGAAAAACACACAATGCCATGACAAATCATGGTGGGGAAGACATATGGGCAGTGGGCACCCCTCTTTTTACTTTCCTCCTTTTAAAAAAACAGGTAAAATTAAAATTGGAAAGCTCTAAAAAGAGAAAAAGAAAAAGAATTGTTTGATTGTGGGTGCAATAGGAGGAGAGTAATCATGGGATACCCTTTGTCCCCCCTGGTAGACCCCACCTCCTCCTTCCTCCTTTTACCCTTTTTCATCAATTCTTTCATATTTGTCTTCCCAATATACCTCATCGCCTTTGCTTTTGTTCTACTCAACACCTTAGGAGTATACCCGTGTTTATAATTTATGTGGCCACAACATTATACTATATAAAATAATTATTCTCCAATCCATAACACAGAACATTTAAATTATAATATAAGAAATAAAAATAATAGTTAAGTAAATTAATATATCATCAAATATATTTTTTGTTTCATTTTTATTTTTTTTGAGAATTGTATTTAATTGTATTGAGAATATTATTTTAAAGAAGGGATATAATGAGTGAACAGAGTTGGAAAGTGAATATTAATCATAAGGATAAAATGAAAAAAAAAAATAATTAAATTGAAGGTAATTTATATTTTATACTGTAATTTTCTTCTAACGGTGCCTTATATCATGGATGGACCTGAGTAGTATTTATAGAATCCAGTTTCATTTCTCTTTTACATTCTGCCATTAAAGCATGCATTATTATTATTATAATTTATAAATTATGCGTCGGCAAAAATATTGCACTTTTAAAAATCAATTCAAGCTGCTTGATTTGTCTGCTGCTGTCGACTTTGACAGAAAACAGACGGCACAAAGATTGTTTGGGTCACAGTATAGAATTTGTCAAATGATCTTTTTTGTGTGCATTAATTCTTTCAAAAAAAAAAAAAAACTAAAGAAGAGAGGTGTAATGTTAAAATAAAAATTTAAAATTATACTGTGCGAATCCTTGTTAGACGGCAGAGTCTCTCAGTCACTATTATAGTCTATGTTGGAAACCCACAAAATTAGAAAAAAATATATATTCTTGCCTAATTGGGATATTAAATTAGATATTTCTGCAGCAGGAGCTCGTTATCCATCCCACGGCTCATTTAGATGATTGTGAAGTTGGTCTCACATATATTTCTCCTCTTGCAGCCAAACACCATAATTTTGTTTTTAGTTATATATCTCTTGTGTGTTGGCCCAAAAAAAAAAATATATATATATATATATATATATATATATATGGTGTGATATTCTTTTCAAGTCACAGCGGCTTTTTGGACAATCCGTGTCGCTATACTTTTTAAAGAAGTTATTAAAGTTGAAATTTGAATGATACTCCTCCCTCCGGATTAAATTATAAGATAAAATTAATTTTTTTAAAGAAATTAATAAAACTAATTAAATTATTTTAGAGTATTTATATTTATATTTATATTTTTTACTTTTAAATTAATTAATTTGATAAATAAATTACTATATAATATAATGATATTTAACATATGATATAATTAAGTAATTCATTTAATTTCCTTAATCTCTTTAAAAAAAATAAATTTTATCTTATAATTAGAACCGGAAATAATATCAAACTAGGCATAAAAGAGCCTTGAGATGTAAATAAATTCCCGGCCAGTGCGTTCTCAATTAATGTGAAATACGTGTTTTTTAATTATATTCTTCTAATAATATGACATTTATTTTCGTGGACATTAATCCAGAAGGGATAGAGAGCCATGAAATTGGTACGAGTGGGATTTAAATAAAAGGAAGAAGCAGAGGCACAATTATGGAGACAAGATTTGGGGTGAAACCAAACAAAACGGTGCGCTGCAAGTATCGGGCGGGGGAGGGCACAAGGGAATATATATGGAAGAGAGACGTGGGGTGGCAGGGCATAGGGGTAAGTAGGGAATATGGAATTGTATTTGGATGCCACTGACCTCACAAGCGAACGATGAATGCGGGCGACGCGATTCACATCTCTCCCCGTACAAAAGACAAACACACAAAAGATGCTTTAGCTCATCACATGCATGAGATTGAATGGTAAGGATTCATCCTCCCTTGATTAAAGTTGGGGGTTCAATTTCTATTTGAGCATAAAAAAATGTTCAATCTCCTAGCCAACTCTCTCATCCTTTGAAGTGCCTATCATGGGTGATCTGGATTAATCCGGGGTTGTTGATGTGCTTGAAAGATGGTCTACCCTAGAATACCGGATGTACACGCAAAAAAAAAAAAATGCTTTCACTAATTACAGTAAAAAATAGAAAAAAAAATTATAAAATTTTAAATTAGATATTTCTTAAAAATGAGTTGTATATAGTTTAATAAGTTTAGTTACTTTTTTATTAACTATTGGTAAGTGGTAATAAATTTGATTTGAGATTTTGTAATTTTAAGTTTATTTTTTTATCTTCTTCCCTTAATTATAATCAGAAGATTGGCAAAAAAAAAAAAAAATACGAGTATAATTGAAAGAAACAGACAAACATAAAGAGAGAATGAGAGAGTGAGAGAGAAAGGGCGGGAGGGTAGTTTATTATGATGAGGCATGCATTAAGTTGAATTACAGGAACCAGTGATTTACTCATCTGGCAACTGTCATTTAATACCTATTTGAGTTGAAGTTCAAAAAACATGTTCAAGCAAATTAAAAAAATAATACTTCTTTCATATACTTACTTTATATACCATAAATCATGTTAAAAAGTAGCTTACACCATTAACCCAAATGGATATTTATAAGATAGGGAATATACAACTTTACTATGATTTTTTGTTTTATATTTTTCTTACCAGTGATTTTTTTTTTGTTTTACCACTATTACTTTTTTTTTTTTTGAAAAGTGTAAATATTAAGTAAGATTAAGTTAAAAATTTGTTTTATACAAAAAGTTTAAAAATTATTCCTTAACCCTAAATGTAGGACTTAGCACTAACTAGCTAGATTGTCGTGCAGTTTGTAGTTTGTACACAAACCAGGTCATAATATTTAAAACCTAAGATAATATTAAAAAATTTTATTTTGAAAATGTTTTGTAAATAGAATAAAGAAGAATGGTGTAGTATACCTGTAATGTAAGGTGCGAAGGTGGAAAAGAGAAGGGAAGATCGGGTGATACAGGGTGGTGCCACTTTAATAAAGTCCCTCGCGGCTCTCCCTCGCATCCTCTTCCATGGTGTGTGTGGGGCATGTCCATGTCTGTCTCCCATTGCAACCGCCCACGTGCACTGCCCTCCTCCTAACATCCTTAATTTTCGTGAAACCCACTCAAATAAAATAATTCCAAAAGTTGTGATAATTACTCTATCTTATCTTAATTATAAGATAAAGTTAATTGTTTTGGAGAAATTAAGAAAAATAATTAAATTATTTTAAAATATTTATTTTTTATTCAAATTAATCAATTTGACTAATAAATTAATATATAATCTAAAGATATATAACATATGATATAATTAAGTAACTTATTTAACTTCCTTAATTTCTCAAAAAAAAAATTAATTTTATCTTATAATTAGTACCAAATGTATTATATCATTATGCCTCTTTTTAACTTGGTAATCCCACCCATTTCTTTTTTCTTTTTTAACATGCATGTATGTATCCTACTAATAATTTCATGTTTCATGAATATTGTAATCACATATACTACCCTTAGTCCTAAATATAAGACAAAATTGATTTTTTTGGGAGAAATTAAGGAAGCTAAATAAGCTACTTAATCATATAATATGTTATGTATTATTAGATTATATATTAGTTTATTAGTCAAACTAATTAGTTTTAAGAAAAAAATTAAAATATAAATACTCTAAAGTAATTTAATTAGTTTTTTTAATTTCTTCAAAAAAATCAAATTTATCTTATAATGATGACCGGAGGAAGTACTAATTAATAATTAGCTTTTATTTGACTGGTTTGTCCCCAATTTGCCCTAACTCTTTGCAAATTAAAGAAATTTCAGCCCTGCAAACTCAGTCGCCACATCCTTGTAATAAAGAGCTCCATGCTTGAGTCCATTCATCCCCCCTCCCTTGCCTCCGCTTAAAGAGATTCTTTAGTTGGACGTACTCTGAGACTCCTATAAAACTAACGAATAACGATCGAGGACAATACATGCATACACCCCTTTAGAAGAATCCTTTTAGTTAAAAACAAACAAGAGAGAACAACATCACCAGTGAATAATATGTTATTTAAAAGCTGCGAATTAACATCAAATAAAATCATGAAAAAGAGTATACTTTGCCATCCGAGGTGGGTACGACCTTGCATTTTATTCCTTAAAGTTGCATCATCCATCCACTGCCCTGCATAATTATAGTCTTACCTGGGACACGCTCTATCCCCCCCCCCCCAAATGACAATATTTAATCATGCCAGTAAGTCAACTCTAAACCAGCCAATCAAATAACAGTAATATATAATAGTAAAAAGACCCTTCCCTCTAATTTATGTTTACAGATTTGAGCGTAAATGAGACAATTTTAACCAAGAATGGACAACCACGAAGGGCGACGGCGGAGTGCATGCAGTAAAATATATGATCACATGCATGCACATTCGTTCAGAATTACCATACAAAAGTAAGGTAATTAAATTCAGACTAGTCACTAAAATGATTGGGGTATTGGATCAAGGATTAGTGGGTCAAACCGGAGCTAATCCTGGATTAAACTGATGAGAAATTGAAGATTTTAGGATTATTAATATGAAATTCTAAAAAAATGATTTTTTTAATAAAAAAATTGACCAGGATTAGTCTACCGGCTTAGTTGGCAGGTTTCCGGTCCGGTCCGGTCCAGTCCAAACATGAGAACCTGTTATAAAAGAGGATTTGAGGGGTCTCTTTAACGTGATACTGTTTGTACTGAAATCATGTTAACATACATTTATAGAAGAATATGGAGGGTTTATAAATAAAAGTTACATGCATGAAATATGCAAAGAATTAAATTAAAAAATATAAAGGAAAAAACATGGGATGGAGTTTAATAAAATCGGGAGCAAAATGAAGTGGGGGAAGGAATAAGGGTGTAGATGAGAGAAAATAAGGCGACTGACGATGATGTGGACTAGACTAACTTTAGCAGAAGAGAGAGGGGCAGGACATGTAGGTGACGTCCACGTCATTTTGTGTATTATCCATTTGTGGACATGCCAGCACACTCCCATGTATTCCTGCTTCTCCCTATTCTCAAATTTTCATTACTGAAATACGTACGTGTACCATGTTGTAATCAGTGAACAGAAAAGGAGAGTGGCATGATGGGTAAATAGGAAGGAAGAGGAGGGGCAACAGAGGGAGACTCAGATCGGCAGCAGCGCCAAAGTCGCAGGCCACCCCCTTCATTCATTTCATTCCATCACTTTCTCTGCTCTCTCTCATGTTCCTCCCCTCAACATCACGACGCCTTTCCTTGTTTCATTTTCATCTTAACGTATGATAAAACGACACAATGACTGCATCCTTATTAAACGATTTAATTTCATAAACCTATGTTTTTAATATTATTAGTTTATTGGTGATGATCATAATTATAAATTTATAATTCTTCACGTGCTCATAAAATATATACTCCTTTTTTTTTCCCAAAATAAAAAATAAAAAAAACTTAAGGGAGAGGGAAAGGAATGAGAGTGCGCGTGTGATAGATATAATGGTGAGTATAGTTGAATGAAACATGATGGGGCAGAAAAAATTAAAAAGAGGACAGAGTGATGAGACGTAAGATATGTAAAAGAGGACAGAGTGTGGACTCCTGAGTGCCTTCTCTGAGTCACAGAGTCCTAACAAGTAACAACGCGCCCACCATTGTTGCTCTGTCCCTTTCCTCTCCACATTTCTCCCCTCTCCCCCACCTCCACCCACTGTTTAACATCTCCCTCTCCAGCCTCTCCTAATCTTCCTGCTTCCACTATTAGCAACCTTACCAACTTCACTGAGTTGTCAGATTTTTGTTTTCCGACCCACCTTGTTCACCGTATAAAATGCAGACCACCAGGAAAAAAAAATGTTCCCTTTTTTTACTGTTTGTTTCTATAGGGGAAAAAATGGTAGTTGGTGTTTCTTAGCTGAATGAAAACCCCCTTTTGCCTTGGTGGAGACCGCAAACAGAGAAGGGAATTATTGACACACAGAAAAAAAAAAAGATAAAGGTGAGGCATAGCAAAGGAGACAAGGGTGGGGGGTGTGTGGGTTCTGTACTGTCAAAGCCTGTCCCCCCCACCCTACACAGTTCTCCCTCCCTCCCTCCCTCTCAAACAGTCTAAAAGTCGGTAAGTCCAAAAGCCACTACCACATTGGCTTTTCTCGCCTTTTGTTTCTGTGCTTCCTTTGCATTTGTCCATGTCTGGTGCTTCTGCCCCCTCTCCTCAGTACCTGCAAATGGGGGAGGAATCATACTTCGAATTTCTGGTTATTATTTGAACGCTCTTCTCTTTTTTCTTAACCGCAAGTCTGGGTCTCCTTTCCACTACATCCATGACTTTCTTCTTGTCCTCTGTTCATCCCACCCGTTTTTTTAACTTTGTGGTGACCCTCCAAATATGAATTCCTTTATGTGATTTGACCCTCCTTTCCATTTTATATAGTTTTCGCTTTCCGGATGTTCTTTTTAATCACCCTTCAGCGCTTTCCTTCCCTCCCTCCTTCCAACTTTTAATATTCTGTTACTTGTTCTGCTTCCATTGTGTCTCGTTAGAGAGCTACACTGGGTGTTCATGGAAATTGATCTGAACCATGCAGTGACTGAGGTTGAAAAGAATGCCTTCTGTGATGGGCACTGTCAGCAAGGCGCTTGTGCTTCATGTTTCTACTCTTCCACTTCTCCATCTTCCAATTCGCCTTCACCTCGTGTGTCTTCTTCTTATCTTGAACTTTGGCATGCTTGTGCTGGTCCCCTCACCTCCCTCCCTAACAAAGGAAATGTAGTAGTCTACTTTCCCCAAGGTCATCTTGAACAGCTTGCCTCTTTCTCTCCTTTCTCCCCCATGGACATGCCCACCTATGACCTTCAACCACAAATCTTCTGCAGGGTCGTCAATGTCCAGCTTCTTGTGAGTGCCAAATTACCTTCAAATATTGAATTTTATCAGCTTCCTTCATGTAATTCAGTTCTCTTTAGTTGGTTTTTCGATTTTTCTAATTGTTAGAGTATTTGTTGTTTCCCGGAACAGGCCAACAAGGATAATGATGAGGTTTATACGCAGGTTACTTTGCTTCCCCAGGCAGAGGTTGGTCCTTTTTCTTTTCTTTTTTCTTTTTCGCCGCCAGGCAGAGGTTGGTCTTTAACTCAAGTTATTTCTGCGTTGATGCATCTCAAGTATGTTTGAGGAAATTCGTGTCTTATTTATAGGAATAGGAAGATGTCATATTCTACTTAAATCATTAAATTCTGATTGCTGTGGCCTTCATTTTCTGTTGGAATATTCGTTTATGCCTAGGAATTAGTTTGAATTAATGATTATGTTTACACACAAAGCTTAAACATTAAAGTCTTTGGTTGTCTTCAGTTAGCAGGGGTGAACTTGGACGGCCAAGAACTTGAGAAATTGGGAGCATATGAGGAGGAAAATGGAGGATTACCTGCAAAATCAACCCCTCACATGTTCTGCAAAACGCTTACTGCTTCTGATACCAGCACTCACGGGGGTTTCTCTGTTCCTCGCAGAGCTGCTGAAGACTGCTTTCCTCCTTTGGTTTAATCTCTAGTTCTCATTTTCACCGATGCTTTATGAACCCAAAAATTATTTATTGCATAGTCTCCTTTGGGGTGACAATTCTTTTCATGCAGGATTATAAGCAGCAAAGACCCTCCCAAGAGCTTGTTGCAAAAGACCTGCATGGAGTAGAGTGGAAATTTCGCCATATTTACAGAGGTAGTTTGCAAAGAGTTACATAGCATGGCTTCATCAATAGATTGTTTGATTAAAATCGAAGCTGCGATTTTTCAGGTCAGCCAAGACGGCATCTGCTCACAACTGGCTGGAGTATTTTTGTCAGCCAAAAGAATCTTGTATCTGGCGATGCAGTACTCTTTCTGAGGTACATATATGTTGAGTTCAGATTTTTTACTCGCATTAATTCCTATACAGAAGATTTTCATCATGTGTCACGTTGACATGATTTAGCAGATGCATAATTTGAAAGAAAACGACATGCCCCTTGTCTAACTAATACGTTAAATCAAATGATAACTTTGGTGCTCCTATTCCTGTTCCTACCAATCATGCAGCTGACATGCATGTACCTTTGAATGTAGCTAGTTTAGTTTCTTGTCATAGTACTGCTCAGGTGCCAACCTAGCAAAATGGTCCAAAAGATAAAGTCTAATAATAGAATATGAGGTTATATCTAAAAAGCGGTGTTTTCTTTTACATGAGAATCTAGTCATGCTGCTAAAGCATGAAAGGAGTTCCAATAATATCTGAACTTAAATCAAATTTACTACTCACTATCCAGTCCCTTTGGACGATGAGTTTATCATTCTAGTACCTCCAGATCCTTTACTACTTACAAATGTATTGTAGGGGTGAAAGTGGAGAACTGAGGTTGGGAATTAGGAGATCAATTCGACCTAGAAATGGTCTTCCCGAGTCAGTTATTGGTGATCAGAATTGCTATCCCAATTTCCTATCTTCAGTGGCTAATGCTATAACGACCAAAAGCGTGTTTCATGTTTTCTACAGCCCCAGGTATGGAGATTAATGGATCTTATCTTTCTATTTAAAATGAAAATGAAATGAAATACTGCTATTACATTATTTTTATCTATACCTATTTTGTTAAAGATTGTAATAAAAATCCTTCTTTGGCTTTCTGCTAATAATTTAAGCTTATGGAAGCGTCAGGTTCTTGACATAGTATCTAAGCATGGTAAGTGATGCGGAAATTAGTCGGTGTTATATAATTTATGCATACCATTAGAAGTCATAGATGTGAAGAAAAGGAATTTTTTAGCCTCCATTTTTATTTATTGTTTTCAAGTAACCTGTTGAGCTTCCTATCCGGTGCAGCAGCCATGGCTGGTAAGTTACCTTTTAAACTTCGTTTTCTCAAGTGAGAGGCTAATGGCCGGACATAAAATGGCTTGGTTCTGCCATATCATTCAGCTAAATATGATGTCCAAAATATTACCATCACCCTGCATGGGGTGGCTCAATAGCATTGGACAGAATTACATCTGCTATGGTTAGTTTGGCTGTGATACCAGAGTGTCATACTGACTTTCTAATTTGTAAGTGGTGGAAGTGGTGGGATGATACCTGGAGATTAAAGTTGCATATTTTATTTAGGAAACATAGGGAAGTACAATACCGGCAAAAAAACATAGGGAAGTACAAGATAAATGAAAATGAAGGAAATATTCAAACTCTAATTTCACCAATGTTAATTTCTTCTGAACAAGAAAGTGATGAGAAAATTAGAATATTTATAAAATAGAGTTGTCTTTCTTAAAATGAGTTATGGGTTTGTATTTTTAGAAATGACTCTTAGTCTTAATTCCCCTTATTCACATGACACACAGAGTCAAGTATTTGGCTCTTATGTGCTCATGATTTGAATTTTGAACAGAGCATGCTTACAGCTTTTCTACAAATTCAGATGATAAGATCTTTAGGAGGAGGATACCTGCTGTCTGCTCCTTGCTTCTCTGCCATCTTCATTGATTCTTCTTTTGTCAATAATTTTTCATTAATAAACGGAAACTCTCTTACTTTCCATTGATGATAAGATATTTAATATGATTGGCATATGATTCAAGGAAAACATTCATGTTTTCTTTTGCACGTATAGTGTCGCAGAAGTATGAACCAAAGACTTCATGCCAACTACTTGAACCTCTTATGACGAGACCAGACTATATGATTCATATCTTTGAATTTCTTTATAACAGGGCAAGTCATGCAGAGTTTGTTGTCCCCTACCAGAAATATGTCAAAAGCATCAAGAATCCAATGACCATTGGGACTAGATTTAAGATGAAATTTGAAATGGATGAATCTCCTGAAAGAAGGTAAACAAACTTGTAAATCTTTCTACTAATGTCTTACTTGACAAACAATTCCTTGCGATGAATATAGCAGTTTCTTCCTATCTTGCAGGTGTAATGGTGGTATAGTGACTGGAATGCGTGATTTGGATCCCTATAGATGGCCAAAATCAAAATGGAGGTGCTTGATGGTATACTTGTAATTTTTTGTTACACGTGCAGTACATTTTGACAAAATTAAACAAATTTACCTGTTTCTCCTGCCAAGTCATTTTCTACTCAAATCAATTTAATCTAAAATAACAGTAGCCATTCAATCCACTATGACCAACTATGGCCATCCCTTAAAAACACTAAAGCCCCCAAAACAAAAGCACAAGGGTAAAAAAAGATGTTGGAGCCAGATATAGATTATTTACTGATAACATCAGGCTGAAATTTTGTAAAGCCACTTTGGGGGAAACCACCTGGAAATTTGATCTCTCTGGATTTTCTTTTCTGTGTATGCCTGCTTGCAGTTTATTGTTTTCTTCATGCTTGATTTAGTTGCCTCTTTAGCTGGACTTCATTAGAATATCTTTCAGTTAAGCTGCAATAGTTCCATACAAAGCCCAGTGTATTTAAATTATGTGTTGATGGCAGCTTAATAACGAAAGCTTGTTATGACATCTAACAGGTAAGATGGGATGAGGATATTGCTACTAATCATCAAGAGCGAATTTCTCCATGGGAGATTGAGCCTTCTGTTTCTCTCCCACCCTTGAGCATTCAGTCGTCCCCAAGACTGAAGAAATTGCGGCAAGGTCTGCAAGCTACTACATCAAATCACCTCATGACCGGTATGAGTCCTAATGTTGAGATAGTGTGTGAATACCATAAAGCCTTGCTGATTATTACTGTGCATCCTAATTTCGTTCATATTTGGCTTCTGGTCGGGGCAGCAGGTGGCGGTGCATTTATGGACTTCGAGGAGTCTGTAATGTCACCCAAGGTCTTGCAAGGTCAAGAAAATACAGGTTTTGCATCATACTATTTTCGGCGTGATGCAGTGACCAACCAGCCAGATTTTGAGATGAGTCCTCTTAGTCATCCAAATCTTGCATCCACTGGATTAAGAAAGGCTACTGCTGCGGAACTTATGAGGGTTCACCCTTCTAGTTATGCAGGCTTTGCGGAGACTAATAAGTTTCTGAGGGTCTTGCAAGGTCAAGAAATATGTCCACTGCAATCCCTGAAAGGAAAGGCTGATTTTAACCTTGGGGCTTGGGGTAAACCCAATGCCAGTTGCACAACTTTCAACCAACGTCAGACATCCAAACCCAACTTCAACACTTTAGGATCAGAAGGCCTCCAAACTGCTTATTTTCCTTACGGTGACATTCACCGAGCTGGTCAAAGTAGCCTCTTGTGTTCTAAACCTGCAAATTTCCAGAGAGAGAATGTCCACACTCCTTCCACTCAGGCAGAGCTCTCAACAAAGGAAGTTCGACGGCCAGATCCCTCTAACAAGGATAAGCTGCAGGACAGTTTTTCTTCTGCTGCTGCTTCTTTAGGAGCAAGTCTAAGGATTCCAAATGATGAAACTTTTGAGGGGAAGGTAAATGCCTGTAAACTATTTGGGTTCCCCTTATCTGGGGAAGGCAACTCCCAGAATTTACAGAGCTCTGCTAAAAGGAGTTGCACAAAGGTGAGCGATGATAGCAACAGAGTTTTGTTATGATATGCCTTTTCTCTTCCTTTGATGTTTTGCCCACCTACATACATAACATGCGCTGAATGAAGGTTCACAAGCAAGGTAGCTTAGTTGGAAGAGCCATTGATCTCTCAAGACTGAGCAGCTACAATGATCTGTTGAGTGAACTAGAGAGACTGTTTGGCATGGAAGGCCTCATAAAGGATCCTGATAAAGGATGGAGGGTCCTGTACACCGATAGTGAAAATGACATAATGGTTGTAGGGGATGACCCATGGCAGTAAGTGTTCATCATCCTGGACTCAACATTGTTAAATTGTTTTGCCACATTTATCCTGACAATACTGAGAAAAAAGCTTGGGTCCTTTTCTGTGCAGTGAGTTCTGCAGCGTGGTGTCTAAGATCCATATATATACCCAAGAAGAAGTCGAGAAGATGACCATTGGGATGATCACTGACGATACGCAGAGCTGTTTGGAACAGGCACCGGGAGTAATGGAGGCTTCCAAGTCATCATCTGTGGGCCAGCCAGATTCTTCTCCGACAGGAGCCTGAGGTTCAGGGTTGTCTTGAATCCTAAGAACATGTTGGCTCTCGTTCCATGTAATTTAATCATACCCGCATATGATTGTGATTTTATTACTATCTTTCGAGCTCGTAAGCCCAACCAATGAGACCAAAGTTGCTGAATAAGGGCAGATTTGTGTGAGCACTATGCATTAATAAACCATTACTACCTAAAGGCTTATGCATGCTGTGAGGTATAACGTTAAGTTTTCCAATTTGTTTGTATATAACTATAGCATCTTACCGGTTAATTTATGGGGCCTTCAACTATGGTGCTGAGAGGGTAAAGAGGTATAATATAAAGGATAGCAAGTGGAAAAACTACAATAGATTTTGAAGAAACACACCACATGCTGTTTCAATCTACACTAACAACCTTGAATTTTCTGGTGACAATAGAAGATCAGGCTGCAAGAAAAGCCCAAATAACAACAGCTAAAAATTTAGGATGCGTATGCTTCTCAATCTTTAATATTTAGTACAAGACTTGATTGATTTTTTAAGACAATAAAGTTAAATAAATTATTTTAAAATATTTATATTTATAGATTTTCTTTAAACTAATTTATCCCATTTATAAATTAATATATAATTTCATAATAAACAACATATGTTATATTGTGATTAAGTAATTTATTTAATTATTTTTATTTTTCCAAGATGTGGGAATATCTAGGCTTAGTTCTTATTTTAACCTTGTCTTCATGAATATTTTAAGGATTTACCGTGAGGGTTGTCTGGGACCATAAAGAACAAATTCTTAAGGCCTGTTTGGTTTAAAGTTGGTTTAAAGGAGGTGATGGAAGGGGAGAAGTTTATTTTTCATACCCAATAAGGAGAGGGGCTTATTTCTCATCCCCTCCCCTCCAACCAAACAGGCCCTTAGATGAGCTGCCATCACATGATGATATTTTCTTAAAAAATGTAAATAAGTAATTCTAAATTTCCAACTTATTTTTATTAAAGCAACTTAAGGTCACAAATATATCCCTAAACTGCGTTTTCAAATATGACCTGGGCTAGAAAAAGAGGGATCATTTGTGCTAACATACTACGTCTGTGTTTGGTATCACTTATTTTTAAACAACAAGTCTTTATTAAGTAAATCGAGATAAAACTCTTCTCATATACTTACTTCGTATATCATAAATCATAATTTATAAATATTTATTACCTAAAAACAAACTATTTCAAAACAACACTATCTCTCTTAGAGGTTATGCAAAATTTGAATCTGCGTCATCGATATGCGTCACAGCTGAATCCTTAAGGCTTTGTTTGGTTCAAAGTAAGTTAGGTTAAGTTAGGTTTATTTAAGTTAGGTTAAGGGAGGTTATAATGTTGTTTGGTTCAAGAAGAGGGTAGGTAAGGTTTGGTGTCTTGTTTGGTTCAAGAAGTTAGGTGAGGTGAGTTAATTATAAGTAGACAAAAATACCCTTCTACATATTTTCTTTCTTTTTTTTATAATGTATTTATTAATAATAGTTATTTGTAAAATTATTATTTATAAAATAATTATTCTAACAATTATATACACTCTTTTCATAATGTATTTATTAATAATAATTATTTATAAAAATATTATTTATAAAAGAATTATTCTAACAATGATATATATAAAATAAGACTTTCCAAGCATTGGTAAATAAAAAATATGATGCAAACAATATTATATAATAAATATAAGATATATATATTGTATATGGCTTGAATGTCCTCTGTTTCGTTTTGAGCTCGTGTTCCTTATTTCGTTTTGAGCTTTCTTGAATATCGGTCCCCTCTCTCAAAAGCTACAGGACTTTTCTTTAGAAATATCAAAAGAAGTCTATGGATAAATTTGTCTAACGATGGAGCAAAGTTTCTCTCCCCTCCCAAAAGCCCCGATTTTGGAGGGGTGAGAGATGGGGGAGGGGACCAGAAAAAGACAAAAATTTCACTCCTCCCCTCCCTTTCAATTTTTGAATCAAACAACTATCTCATCTCTTTGTACCTCACCTCTCCTACCCTCACCTAGAAAAACTTTCAACCAAACAGAGCCTAAACCTCAGTGATCGTTGGGACAGCCAAATTCTGAAAGGACTTCTCCTGCCTGTGTTCCGACGCCTGAAACCCTAACCCGTCATGGATGCCGGGGCTACCAGAGACAAGACTTCTCCTCCACCGAAGCCCTCCACGTTTTCCGTCTACCAAAACCCCTCATTCTCTGCCGTCCTCACCGCCAACAGTCTCCAACCTTCCAGCCGCGCTTTACTTTGCATCGTTTCCTTCTTCTCTGCCTCTGCTTTAGCTTTTATCACCGTTCTCTTCAGGTACCCTGCTGCATTTTCATTTATGGCTTACCACTTTCATCACTCCTTGGCAGCTAAAAAGAACTCGGGGAAAAAAATAAAAAGAACTTGAAATGAATTGCTAAACTTTTCTTTTTCATTTAAGTGACTTTGTTAAACTGTGCCTGCGATTTCTATGGAATATCATACTACCATTAGTTGATCAGTTGATGTTTTCCATGACCTCAATCAATCTCTTGTTGCAGTTGTTCTTTTTGCTTTTAACAGTTTGAAACCTTCATATTATCATTTGGTCGATTGGAAGGAAAATATATCTCCGGCAGGGACTAGATAGTTACGGTTTTATTTGTAGTTGTCATAAAAGTGTAGTGACCACTGAATAAGAAATTTGGTGTTCTTCTGCTTTATATTTTCTATGATTTGCCTTTCATACCCTCTGAATTCATTTGAGTATGAGTAAGGACCCATAATATGAAATATCTACATTATATGAATATAATTTATTTGTTTTGATTCTATTATGGTTCCTTGTCAGAAGTACCCGTACTTCATACGTATAATCAATTGTCATTCGCTTCTGACTTCACACTCTGTAATGTTACTTAAGGATACTTTATAAGCGACTCATTTATCTAACTAGCTTTGCCTATTGTAGGGAAAATGGATTAATTGACTTCTTGAGGCTGAAAAATATTTCTCAAGAGGCAGCTTGTAAGATCTCAAGCTCAATTAGTATTTCTCTCTCTCTTGATTTTTTGGCACAATTGCTTTGAATACTATAGCTCTTCTAATAAATGTCTTGAACATCAGACTGGCTTGCCAAGACTCTACAGACTTTTGTGGGTCTCATGTTCGCTGGAACTATATTTGCCCTCCTTAAAGCTATATTTTGGCGTAAGGTCAGATATACTGCTGGTGTTCCAGCGATGCCTGCTTCCAAAGTTAGTGAGAATGAGATGTTTCTTACAAATAATCAATTAGGGCTTTTAGGAGTGAAGCCAAAGGTAGAATGTGTTCAATATGAATCAACTAAAAAGCCTCCCAAATCTAAATCGCCGTCCATATCTTCGGATTTGCTTGTGCCCCTTCATCAGCCAATTCCCAGTCCTAGTCGTTTGGCTCATGTTGATGCTGATGGTTCAAATTCCAATAGGGGAGGTAAGGGACGTCCTATCAACACCCCCTCTAAGTCACCTTTATCCTCTTTATATCTTGTCCCTGGGGTGACTTCACCTCCTTCGTCTCATCAGAACTCAGGTGGAATGGATTCAGTGATCTCAGGTCCTTGGTCCAATAGGCGAGCCTCTTCTGCTAGTAAGATAACGTCAGAAGAAAAACTTGAACAGTTCTTAGCAGAAGTCAATGAAAAAATCAATGAATCAGCAGGGAAGCTATCTACTCCACCCCCTACCATGTCTGGTTTTGGCATTGTGAGCCCTAATACAGCTACAGGGTCAGCTAATACTTCCGGAACTACAAGGCTAACACCTCTGAGGCCTGTGAGGATGTCTCCAGGTTCCCAAAAGTTTAGCACCCCTCCAAAGAAAGGAGAGAGTGATCTCCCTACACCAATGTCCCTGGAAGAATCTATTGAAGCTTTTGAACATCTGGGCATCTATCCTCAAATTGAGCTGTGGCGTGATCACCTTAGGCAATGGTTTTCTTCAGTTTTGCTGAACCCTTTGCTTAACAAGATTGAGACAAGCCATATTCAGGTTCATTTTTGTCATGATAATTTCTTTTATGTTAAACGCACTAGTAATTGTATATTTTTTGCTGGGATTCCTTTCACAAGAGGAGTCAATTCAGGCTAAATCTTGACATTGGGAGTCAGTGATGGGTTAAAATGACCATAGTTCATTACCATGTGGGGATGTTTGATGTTGAGATTTTATGACACTTCATTCTTATATTCAGAAGTTTTAATCCCAACAGTGTATTTAAGTTCTACAGTTCTCATACAGGTTCATGGTTGATTTTCATATTTCAATTGTGATTAGTAGTAAACTATACAAGGGGGGAACTTTAATTTAGAGGTATTTGAAAGTTAGATAAAATAACGTGATACATAATTCATTGGCATGGTTTCTTTCTTTTATTGTTTCATTGTCTCCTACTTCGTTTTTGCAAGACAGGGTGGGGTGTTGGCCCATAACATCAATATCATCTAAGTAGTGGCTTATTTAGTTTTATTTCACGTGGCCCTGAGATTTGTATGTTTGTAGGTTATGCAAGCAGCTGCTAAACTTGGTATTTCAATCAAAATTGATCAAGTTGGGAATGACATGCCATCTCTTGGAACCCCTACTACCTTCCCAACAATTGATAAAACAAAAGATTGGCAACCAGAATTGACTCTCAATGAAGATGGACTTCTTCATCAGTTACGTTCTGCTCTTGTGCAAGCTATAGAGGGTTCCACATGTATGTAGCTTCACATCATTCAATTGAATTAATCTTTTTTACAGTTTGGTTATATATGCTAATGACTTGTGGTTGCATACAGCCAAGTTGCCTGTGTCAAATTTGCAGCACGGCCTACAGGCACAGCAGAATACTTTGGTGCCTATCATGCAGGATTGCTTGAATGCTGTCACTGAACACCAAAAGCTTCAAGCCTTGGTTAAAGGAGAGTGGGTTAAAGGTTTACTGCCTCAAAGCACTGTTCGAGCAGATTACACTCTGCAAAGGATCCGAGGTAATCTTAGAAACGGATTTGTTGCTTAATCAGTTATCTTCATAAGATCCTCTGATAAATTGATACCGAATCCTAGTTTTAGGTCTCTGCTATTTTAGCTGCGCACACTGATATAGTCTAATTTATGACTTATCTTGTGTCTATCTAAACAGAGCTTGCAGAAGGAACATGCTTGAAGAATTATGAGTATCTTGGAAGTGGGGAGGTTTATGATACTAAAAGTAAGAAGTGGACAACTGAGCTGCCGTCTGATTCTCACTTGCTCTTATACCTGTTCTGTGCTTTCCTAGAGCATCCAAAGTGGATGCTGCATGTGGATGCCACCTCATATGCTGGGGCTCAGTCTAGCAAGAACCCCCTATTTTTGGGAGTCCTTCCTCCAAAGGACAGGTTTCCTGAGAAGTACATTGCTGTAGTATCTACTCTCCCTTCTGTTCTGCATCCAGGGGCCTGTGTACTGGTTGTTGGCAAGCAGAGCCCCCCAATTTTTGCTCTGTATTGGGATAAGAAGCTGCAGTTTTCTCTACAGGTTGGTCGTGGCTGAAATATCGTTTTTCAGGCTATGAAATCTCATTCTTTTCTACATATAGATATTCTCAGCGCTTTATGAGAATGCTACATGAAGTACTTTGTTGCGGGCAATAGTGTTTTCTTCAACCCTGCAGGTTGTAATTTTGTTGTTGATATGCTAACATTCCCAACATCTGTATCAGGGAAGAACAGCCCTTTGGGATTCCATCTTACTTTTGTGCCAAAAGATTATGGTTGGCTATGGAGGTATTGTTCGTGGCATGCATCTTGGTTCATCAGCTTTAAGCATTCTTCCAGTGTTGGAAACAGAAACTGAAGGTTAGGGTGCCTTAAAGACGAACCATTCTAGTGTACTAACGTCAACATCAAGCCATAGAGAAACTGACAACATTGCATCCTCAGAAAATTCAATGAAGTACTTGTTGGGTGTGAATTTCACCTGGTTTGGGGGTTGGGTGCGGATGCTAATGTCTTGAATGACTCTGATCAAGGGTCCTCGGGGGTTTTTTTTCGTATGATGAATTTGGAGGGGAAAGAAAATTTTTGAGTTGATTTTAGAAGATTAGAGTGGGGGATTAAAATTTTTGAATTAATTTTCCATTCTTTTTTATTTTATATATTCTCTTTATTAAAATTTTATAATCTCAATTCTTCAATTTTTTAAAATTCAACTCAAAAAAAATATTATTTGCCCTCCCCTCATACCAGACAACCCCTATGGGTCACGGATTTCATTGTTTTGGGTCTAGCCCTCACGATTTTGTAAAATTCAGACCTTGAGAAACTAGGATTCGTGGTTTGAAATCAGTCAGCAAGTATACATATCACCTTAGAAGTGGACATGCTGCATTCATTATGTGCATTAAAAGTCTGAATTAAGTGCGAAGCTTGACTTTTAAATAAATACGTGTGATATGTATCGATACCTGATATATTGATAATAAAATGATCCAAAATGAGGTGATAGAAATCCAATGTCCCCAAAAAAAAAAAGGATTAGCTAATATTGAAGAGAACAAGTGTCAACCTGATTAACGAACCCTAATGCCCGAGATTATTCTAATAAATTGATGGGAGGCAACTCCATGACGCGGCGAGTTAACTACTGAGGTATCAAGGGATGAAAAATTTGGGAACTACCATGTCTACATCAAAAGCATATATGGTTTGAGATCGTTCTTTTTTCGTTAACTCATGAATTGCCACTGTAGAAGCTGCCCTTCTGCTGCCATCAAAAGGCACGAGTATGGTTTTGTGGCGTCTCCACCTTCCCAGATTCAATTGAAACCCCTCCACGCTCCTCGGCCAGGTTCCATCAGTCTCTGGTTATCGAGTTTTAACCGGGATCTCAACCAAAACATAATGGATCCAATGGCAGTTATCCACATTTGGCTCGAAAAGGAAAAATTATGGCGCCAGCAAAGTAAACCAAAAAAATCGAGCACACAATTCAAGGGTTTACACAAGCTTCTGTTTCTTCAGGCTGTTGCAGTTCCCACCCCACCCAGGGGAACACAGGCAAGCAGGCGTTCCAAATTTTATGACAGCCGAAGTCTTAACCAACAAGTGTCTTCAACAGAACTATAGAAGATACTGGAGAACACTCAAACTAGGCAGTAGATTGTTGGCCAACGGAGCTGTAAGCAAGAAACAGAATCCCGATTCCAATGAGGAACTAAATTTTAAATTTTACTATTGAATCTGATGGCTTAACATATACAGGTTATTCGCTCAGCAGAGACAAAAATGCGTATATTAATTCCTAATGGGAACCGCCCACCTCTTAAACAAGTTTACCCAGAAAATGACCCATTTCTGTACAATGTACCGACACTATACACCACCAGATCCTCATTGAATATTGAGGAGTAACAGCTTGCGCCTGTCCTGTTAAACATGTGTCGGGAAACCTTAAATATCAAGTACAAAGAATTGAAATTCTTTACATATAAGGATGTAACACCCCACATGAAAGCATTTTGTCGGGCAGAATGTGAGTGGATCTGTTTCACTGGAGAAGTGGAGATGCCTCAGGCAGCAGCAACTTCCATTTCACGAAGACCAAAAACACTCTTATGCAAGTATGATCCCTCTACTCTGAATCCGAATCAATAGATAGATACAAGCGGGGCCTCACTGAACGTTTTTGACGAGGAAATGAGAATGGACTGTCCGACCTTTGTCTAATTGCCGTGTCAGATCTAGCATCATTCATACCAAGAAGCAAAGAAGCTGCGTAAGGAGGAATAATCAGTCGACAAAATTAGGCGGGGGAAATAAAGCATTCATGATTGCTGACTCATTACTCTTGCCAAGTTAAAGAAGGAAAGAGCAGTCAAGAAAATTGGGGGGGAAAACTAAATATGCTATAAAGCATTAATGGTTGCTGCGTCATCCTTCTAAGTAGTTAAAATACACTTGTTAACTCAATGAAAAAGCAAGATACAAAACACAAGTGGTATTATGTTGAAAAGAAAACAAACCAGTATCAGCCATAGCATCTGTGGAAGGTTCTCTGGATAGAATTTGCTGTCTAGAATTCAGACCATTTGGGGTCGTAGCATGGCTGTTATTACCACTAGCACCGCCTCCAAGCCTGAGAGAAATCCAATCCTCATTGCAGACACCATTAGACACATCTGCCTGGTCTCTCAATTCATGCTGCCCAGATGATTCAGCAGGTCTAGTGGGGAGAAATATTTGGAGTGAGGGATCATCTCCAGCAAATGCCAGTGGATTGTCAACTAAACCACCATTTAAATCAGTAGCATCAGACCGACCCAGAGAGGCATCTGGCATGAGTGCGCTAGATCCCAGAGGAGCATCTGGTGCCAATGCATAACCGTTCAGTGATGGGGAACAATTAACAGGACCATGCTGCAGATGGACCAATGCATCTGACACATCTGCATCAGAAGTGAAAAACTGAAATCCTGCACCTGCCGGAGTTCCAGAAGGCAATGATGACCAGAGGGAAGAATGCATCTCAAATTCATCTTCATTAGCATTAAAGAGTCCTAAGCCACCAAGGGTGGGATCTTCCGCATGTGAATCAGCAATTCCAGAAGGTTGCACAGGGTAACCAACACCAACAGCATCAGTTCGATTATTCTTGTAGTCAGTTGCAGAAGACACCAATCTGTCATTCTCTTCCTCCGAATCACTTAGAACAATAACTTCAGCATCCCCAGTTGGAGCAGCAGTGTTATTTTCTGCAAGCCCGTACGCCGAATCAACATTATTAAGATAGAAAGAATCCATTTCCGTCCCATTGTTAGAGAAATCAAGTTCACACTGATTTACACTAGGGTCATCACCCTCATGGCCACTCTCAGTGGCACTGCTGCTCATTGGAATAACAACCTGTTCATGATTTCCAAGGTTCTCTTTCAATCTATTGCCCGATGATGTATTGGTGTCATTGGGTTTGCTGAAAACCCAAACTCCATCATGATTCTTCCTTATGCCAAGTTTTAAACCAGGAGGACTCTCAGAAACACCCTCCTTCTTGATCTGCTTGAATGCATCCACTCTATTGACTTCTTCATCAGTAGAAACACGTAGTGATCCATCAGGAAAGTGCCATTGTGCAAGATTACCCAAATCTCGGCGTTCAATTTCACCCTTAGCCTTGACACGCCAAGAACCATCAGGCTTCACTTCAACCTCTGTCACATCTTCACCACAACTTATCATCTGTACCAAGAAACCATTTAAATAACACTAATTCAGATTATGCGAGCTTTCTAAAGAATATTGACCATCAATATGAGGATACCTTAGATGTGATACGGTTGAAGTAAGGGTCTATAATGATATTCTCCAATGTATAATTTTTGAGACAGAGAGGACATTGCCACTGCATTAATCATTGTAGGTTTAAGAAAACATTAATGATCACCCTAGGGAGGATCAGACAAATCAAGATTCATTGTTAGAAACCTACCTTCCTCGACCGCTGATTCATTTCCACAAACACTTCAAGATCAAAACAGCCCATGTGAACACAAGGCTTGAATCTTCCAGCAACCTTCATCCTTGAACCACTCATCTATAGATTTCCCAAGTGTGGACACATTAACAAAAATTTCTGAACTCATTTACAGAACTTCAAGTAATACTGAAAGCACCACCAAAATGACCCAACACAAGAAAGCCTTACTGGACAACGGAGGTTGATGCTAAAAGTATCTGAAACAACTTCTAGATCACTGTCACTATCAGCATTATCAGCTGCATTCCCACCACCGACACATCGACAGACACGTGCAAGAGCATCTTCAAAAGGCTCACCATCAGACTCTTTTGGAATTTTGCTTAGGATCTGGATAAGAAATGTAATCTTAAAAGGTCCGTAGCAATGACAAATATGACACAGTAGCATACCAATGTAGAAATCTTTAAGGTAGATGAAAATTTTTTGAAAACTAAACATACAAGTAAACATAAAAACTAAATTATATGTACGCTTTAGAATGCAAACTACCTGTTGCATGGTCCGCCTTTTCACAATACGAACCCCCAAACAGAAAAGGCGAGCATCACACCCTGTTAAGGAAATCTTGTTTATTCCATCTTTTGTATATGGCGTGATCTGACACAGGAAAAAAATAAGAAATTGAATAAAACCTATATAATAATGTAAAAATTTGATAAAATGATTGTAGTAGCAGAAAAGGAAGGAACAATAATTGAGCCCACAACAGAACTTTAGTAGTCTCAACCATAGATAACAAGAAACTCACAATTGGACCATCATCTCGACCATTAGCCCCAAGTAATTGTGAACCAGGTCTGTTGATGGCACGAACAGGTACACCTACATGACAAAAAGAAATTCAAATAGAACATTGAGAATAAAGACCATGCATTGTCTCAGCAAATTTTGTTTTACACCAAAAAACATCACTATTAGAAGCATCCACCAAGCCCCATATGATGCTAGTAAAAACCTGGAAAGGTCAAAGAGGGGAATGTGACTTAACATACCATTGACCTGTAGATCTGTATATTGAGGCCACTGCATCCTGAATGGGACCTTATCGTTCAGAAGCATGCACCAAGCCTACATGTGATGTCATTCAATTTAAATCAATAAACTTATTGGATTGAAGCTTACTCATTAAGCTACTGACACCAGAGAACCAATTTAACCTGAACATCAAATTCTGGTTTAGACACCATGTCCTTGTCTGCTCTTGTAAGTTGAAATGATCTCTCCACACTCTGCATAGGGTTAGGGCTGAACAAGGCAAACGGGCATGGTCAGTCAACCCGGAAGCTACGTTGAAAACTAGATTTTAAGGTTTTAACCACATAAAAAGATCCACAGTTGCACGTGATTATTAGCAAGAATCAATAGAATGAAATTTTAACCTATGGAGGGAGTTAAGCCTGATAAAAAATAAAGAAAATCGGAAAAATTCTCATTAAATACATCTTCCTGTGCAGAACCCCACCTCAATAAGCAAATCACCATCAAAAGTTTCATTTGCACATTAAACTAATTATACTAAATGGTGAATAGCATAAGATAGTGGATGATAAATGCAAACACCACATCTGTCTGACAGAAATTTATAGAAACAGCCACCCAAAGAAACAATAAAAATGAAGGCATTTAAAGGAAACTATCAGTCATGGTAGGGGCTCGAACCACAAACTCAATCTAATTAAGACAAAAAATTTGCTCAAATTCTGATAAAAACCAAGGAAGCTTATGGAAGCCGCCCATAGAAATTGCACTGCCACAGAGAATAGTATATAAAACATCACAAATCAAAATTAACCGACCATAAAATGAGAATAGGACATGGAGACACCCAACAACTTCTAAACAGTGACAACTGAAACATTCTAAAATACTGGCACCACAGAGGAAGTTAAGAATAACTTCCTCATTTCAATCTTCATCACCAACTGACCCTAAATCAGCAACATCACCCATGCTCGGGCATTTCTTCTACTGTAAGTAATAATAGGAGAAGGAGTCGTATCAATAATCCTTTTGCTAAAGCAAATTAACATTCCAAACATTCTGTCTGACTTCAACCAACCCACACAGCCAAATACTCACCCATCAGTTGGACCATTGGCCGTGTTCAACTTCACAGGAAACAAAGGATGTGCCACTGGAACCCAAAAACTGCAACAGAACCCAGAAAATACAGATAGTGACAGATGAGGAAAAAATGCCGCATGATTCAAGGGACTGATAACATATGTCAATAATTGTGAAATATTGTCAGATAAAATGAGGTAAAAATCAAAAGGCACGTATGACAGCAAATAAGTGATTGAAATTAACAAAAACAAAAAGCAAATCTAACTGAGCAAACTTCGACTTTTACCCCTTCGTCAAAGGCCATTTATTTTTAGTCATTTCATAAGAATTGAGACTATTGAGTCTACCCCCTTCAATGGATCATTCATAAGCTTTATCTATTTCCCTGGACTAGATAAAGTTTTAAATGAAAAACTATCTAGGATAGTGATTCATACTTCTCTACAAACAAATTTAACACAATGGAATGCGAAAAACAACATTTAAGATCGCACATCATGCAATGCACTGTAATTTAAAAAACATCCATATGACTAATATCATGTTAACCCCCAGATTAAAAAAACAACTCTTCACTACAAACATACCACTTGAAAATCTAGAAACCTGAAGTGGAGCTCTGTCTATGACAAACACAAATATAAGAATGTTACTTCACCTAACATTTTTTCTAGCATAGGATGTATAGTACATGGTACAACCTCAACTAGTGAACCTAGTTCTAGCAGCAGCAGAGAATAGCATAGAAGACAAAGTGGAAATCACAAATTTTGACAACACGCACAAGCACTTTAACACACATCCAGTTACAATGAAATACCCTAGCAAGAGCAAAGAAACATTGTGCACTAAATAAGAAGGCAACATATTCAAACATGTAATACCACCCAAACTTAATAAATAGCTAAAACTAGAAAGGAACATAACATACGGGTCAGCACGACTGAGACGGCAGATCTCACAATAGAATTTATCAGGAACTGGAGGGATGCCTTCTGTAGGTTTCTCTGGGATTAAAACACAACTCATGTGTTGCCACACTTGACATCCTGTATCCTCACACTGCAATTAGATTAAAAAATTTGCCAAAACGATCAAACATACGCAATATGTACAAGGCCTAGAAGAAATGAGTTTCAACAAAGAAAAAGGGGTATATCAACTGAAAACTTAAGTAAATCATCAATCACGCCATGTGAACGCATATAAACACATTGAAAAAACCCGGGGGGGGGGGGTACAGAGGGATTGAACATTACACCTTGATCAATGCCTCAGTTTCCAAAGAACTTCCACAGAGACAGCGAATCTTTGTAACTGACTGCAAGGAATCTTCAACTTCACCTTTAATTTTCACATTACTGCTATCTGACATACACTTTGATGCCAGCTCAGTTGCTCCAGATATCTGCATCTTTCTGACCAATCAGAAAATGCACAATATCAACAGAGGAACAATAGAAGGAAAGAAATTACAGCATACATGGAGCTGAATACTCCACTTAAATCTGATCTAAAATTAAAATATCATATTATATAAGTTCCCAGGATTAAGAATCTCAGATCATTAAACATAATAAAATCCAGAAGAAAACATCAAAATAGTATTTAACATATTGTATAGGTTCAGCGCACTACGAAGCTCAGGTCATTACATGTTTCTGAAACATAAAATTCAAGAAGAAAACATCACCAACTTGGCAGTCTGCAACACTGACCTATATGTGTCATCCACTAATTTTGCCACCTGTTCTTTTCCAACAGCATTCTTTTTAGCCCACAATTTGGAAACTGAGGACAAGGAAGAAAACCAAGTCACTTGGGCTCTTGGAAGGGGTAACCCAACAAGAACATCAACTTCATAATCAAAACTATCAAAATAAACTAGACACGAAATAATTAAAAAAATTCCAGATGACTTCAATATAACATATGAAGGTTGCATAACATTTCAACTCTTCCATAAAGAACGAATAAGACATATCAGTTCATCAGCTGATCAATAAAAGCAAAGAGCAAAGAAAGGGAGAGAAAAATCGGGGGAACAAAGAATAGCCGAGGCCAAATCTAAACTTTGAAAGAAGATTACTGTGGTTGCCACAACAAATAAAACATTTGCCTCACATATAATCATAAGATTTTCTTTCCATTATCTAGACCTTACAAGTTGCAGATTTAACCAAAATTCTAAACTTCGGATATATGGGCATTTCTTCCATACCAAAAGGCAAAAATACGAACATAATACAGAAATACAAGATTGCAAACAGCCAAAGGCCTCTGGCAGCGCCAACATGCGCCCGCCCGCCCGCACATGCTTACCTTGTTCATCTGAGATAATGGCTAATATCCGATCAACAAGATCCTACAAAGATAAGGCATTGACATCATTATACCATTTTATATCTCTAATAAGCAAGAAAAAGAGTAGACATAATTAACCTAGTTAACAGCATAAATGAATATAAAGATAATGCATGGATTCAACCTCAATATCTGCTTAGGGTCTAAACGCCTACACAAATCACAGCAATCCTAAAGCATGTCCTTTTCACCCAAAAAAAAAATAAGTATGTCCTCTACAGCAAAACTCCATAGCAATATGAAAAACAGGTTCACTAAATCTATTCATTCTGACAATTGCAAACTCATATTCTAAATCACTTGTTAACAAGAAAGAGTAGTTCTTATGCTCTAAAAGAACACACAATGAATTTATTACACGAGACACAATTAGCATGAGTATCATAGAAAACCCCAATCAGTACTAATTTTGCCTCACCTGCTTTTTTCCCTGTTTTGAAAGGCCTAACTGAGTGAGTACATCTTTGAGCTCTTTTATACGAAAATATGTCAACTTTTCCTACAGAGAAAAAAAAACATATCATAAGATTAGTAGATTTGTTTAGAATAACCCACCCCATATGTCCTACTGTATAACCCCTCCACCTCAACATTTAAATTTTACAAGAAAAAATAAATAAATAAGAATGCTGCAAGAACTAAAGCAAAGAAAACCCAAGCATCCTCATGTGTACGCTATTGATATAGCATTTCAAGACATAGTTTTATAATGATCACTGCAGTGAACAGAAAAAAAATTCAATCGGCATGTAGTACAAAAATATTGAACAGAATCACCAATTTTTTTATAACATAGTTTTATAACGATCATTGCAGTGCAAAAAAAAAAATCCAATAATCATGTAGTATAAAAAATATTGAACAGAACGACCAATTTTTTTATTCATACAAGGAAGTCCTGCCATAACATGCGAGAATCACAAATAACAAAGGGTTATGACCCCAAAAGACTGAAATATATAATTTTCCTCATCGGCATGTGATGTTATGGTGACAAGTAAGCAAACTGAACGCCACTACAATGAAAAAAGCACGGTCTGTAGCTTATCAGAGAAACTGTTTTTCACCTGTCTGCGAAAATTCAATTTAAAATTTTGAATTTCTTTACACATCCTAATTGCAATTGGTTCCTAAAACACTATCATTATACTACAAGTTCACTAAAGACCATGAACATCAAATGTATCGTCTTTATCAATGTTTTAGTGAGTAGACATTGGCCACTAGGGTAACAACTTTCGAAACCAGATATGCGAGAGGCGTTCAATATCCGGATTAATAAAATCACAAAAGAAAGCAACACTACGAAGTATCGTAAAAACATACTTCTCCGGCACCTGCAAAAGCCATAAGCTCGACAATTATAAGGTCGTTGGAAATGATACGGAAAGGTTTGCTAACTAGAGAATTGGTGCGCAGGAAAAAAAAAACCTCAGTAAAATTCAAAACCCACCATTTCCCCGTGAACATCAGACACAGAAAAGAAGATAAAAATCAAAGATATACCTTGCAACTATTGACTAAATCCATTTTCAGGAGCCCAATAATTTAGTACAGAATCTTCAGCAAGAACGGGGAATCAGCCAAAAATGCCGCATAAGCTCGAGCAGGCTACCCCATCAGCAATAGATAAAACCAAAAGAACAAAGTAAAAAGCAAAACAGGAGCAGTCAGTCGAATAACAAAGCTGATAAATTGAACTTAAAACAACAATTGATCGTAACAATCGGGTGAGGGTAAGGGAAATTTGAGCTGAATACGCGCAAGACCAACCATAGAAACAAATCGAAATCTCGTTGCGCCGGGGAAATGTAATAGACGGTGATGATTAGGGTTTTGGAATCTTACGCCGACTCTCCGCTCGTCTGTGTTCGCTGGATACGTTTCTTTTTGACCGAGAGGCCAAGCCAGAAGAAGAACCAATCTCCCACTTACAAAGTTCGGACTTGTCGCCGATTATCCAATCCGGTTTTTTCACGGCAACACGTCCGGGTTGGGTTTCGGTGTGCTCACGTGCAAATTGCGTTGCACTCGTGCACTTTCTCGGCATTTTTTGGTTTAAAATTATAGTTTGAGTGATTTTAAGCCTATTACGCATATTTTGTGAAGGGCCGAAAACCCAAATTAGGGCCAACCTCATTGTGTGTGTCCCAGGCCAGCAAGGTCCGATCTGATCTTCAGCCAAGTGGGCTCCGGCTAAAATTATCATTTCCAAAATAGGATATTAATTGATACTGCTGTACCGAAAAAAAATTGATCCTGCTCTGTTTCTTAATACAAAATCTAATTGATTTTTTATTTAGAAGTTGAATGAACTAAATAAGTTAGTTAATCATAATATATATAATATGTTATATATCATTTGATTATATATCAATTTATAAGTCTGATGAATTAATTTGGTATAAAAAAATAAATATGTATAGTATAAAATAATCTATTTAGCTTCATTAATCTTTCTAAAAAAGTCAATTAGGTCTTATATTACATACCAGTGGGAGTACTATTTGCTCGTTTGTTAAACGGAATTTATGTTAGTTGTAATTTACACTATTTATATAAATAGTATGATTTATTATAAACTTTATATAAGACTAGTGAATCAATTATTTTCTGCATTGGCTAGGGCCTTTTTTATGCAATTGGATTTCTTTTATTGCCCCTTTTTCATTTTTTTCGCATAATCTTATATCTATAGTTAGATTAAAAGAATACATGGTTCAGATTCAATTTTGAGAAAATTACATTTAAATCTCAGACAAGAGAAAATATGAACAAAAATGGTCATTTGAAATCTCATAATTGCATTTGAATCCCGTGGGGCTTTTTTGTAATAAATTTTAATTCCGCTTACAAATCCATAGACACGTCATTGACAAGTTCAAGGCGTCCATTAGCATTTACCAAGTTCATAGGTATTTAACAATTGAAATTTATTATTATTTTATAAAAAAACAACCCTTAAATCATGAAATAGATGGTTTATATTTAATATTTTATAAAATTATTATTATTATAATATTTTATAAATTAAAATTTATTTATTTTTTATCGATTACAATTATGAATGTTATAGATTAGATTTTAAGAGTTTAAATTTATTTATTTATACTTATAAAAATAATTTTATGAAAGATTGAATATAAACTATGTATTATTTTAATCTAACAATGGATATGAGATTATGAGAATAAAATAGACAAGGGGATAATGAAAGAATGACCTTTTTCTAGACCAACGAGAAAACATCCAATACCCTTGTTATTTTTCTTTTTTTGAAAAATAATAATGTAATACTCGCTGTGTTAAATATAAAATCAAGTCGATTTTTTTAAGGAATTAAAAAAATTAAATAAGTTAGATAATCATATTATATGTTGTGTATTATTTGATGATATATTAGTTTATAAATTAAGTAAGACAGTTCCAAGAAAAAACAATAAACATAAATACGTTAAAATAATTTAACTAGCTTTCTTAATATTTTTTTGAAAAGTCAACTGAATCTTATATCTAGGATCGGAAATAGTATAACTTTATTCATGTTATTAAAAAAAATTGGTGAGTATTTTTTTGCATTAAATTTTATTTAACGTAAATTATTATTTAATTTCAGTTGAACTACGGCTTCAAAAAAAAAAAAAAAAGACTTTTGTTTTGATAGAAGATTAATCTGATGAATGTAACTCATGATTTTCATTATCTTACCCTCCCGTGGTTCCATCTTGCAATACACAGTACACAGGAAATGTGGACTTTATTGGATTAGATGGGTTGTGCGGAAGCATGGGGCTATTTCTACAGTCGTAAAAGTACAGCAGAACTGGACCCAGAGTGTTGAGTAATTAAGAGAAATGGAGCTCAGGGTAATTAAGAGATGATACAGTAATTCTGCCTACGAGGGAGAGAGATTGAAGGAGTCGATGAAGAGGACGCAGCAACAAGTGGCCACCAGCTTGCGTTAAGTTAGAACAATGAGCTCGTTATTTTGGAACGACGATGGAGTGGCAAACCACTAAAAAACACACATATAGAGACAATAGTAATAAGCAATAATGGTGTAGATTAATTGTTTGGAATGACTTTTCAAATAAGGCTGCTTTACTCCATGGTTGGTTGCAATTTTGTTATTTTATGACAATGTGAGTACACATAAAGCAGAACCGACACACAAACAAACAGATAATTTTGGTCCGTATATAATGGTTTGGAGTTGCAGAGCTCATACGGGCAGAGAACAATGGCACTAAAAGGTTTACTACGCAGGAGAGATGACTCCGTCACCTGTGTCCATCCCAAAGATCGCCGCCGAGCAGGGCTTTTGGCATCACTTCTCCTACATAGTTGACCTTCCATTTGAATGAGTCACTGCACATATCATGTTCAGGGCAGCTAAGCTTGAGAGGTACGTAGGTTTATGGGTTTAAATGTTTAATTACTCTATTTTATCTCTTGGATCTGTCCTATCTACCGATCACATGCTTGCGTTGGCTTCTATCATGTGCTAAACTGTTTTTAGTGAAGCGTCCAAACCAGATTTGACGGTAAAATCTACTGGTGAGGTTGTTTTTCATGAGTCAAAAACTTCTTTTGACTGCATTGCCAATCTTGAAAAGACGGCTTACAAATCAAAATCAAGTCTTCCATTCGCGTCTAGAGCATGCTTAAAAGAAAGATGAAAACAAATGTGAGCTGCTGCTCCGAGGATTTCTGGTGCACTTGTTGGTTGCTGTCTTCGATGGGTGGTAAAATCAACTTATCGATTAATCAATCATTATTCAAGAAGATGAAAACTTCAGAAATTGTGGTTGAGCTAATTTAATCTCACTTTTTTTGAGTAGTCATGGTTTTTATCTTACTTTTTGAATTAGTTAGACGCCAATGCATTGTGAATTTGCGATAGGTCCAGCATATTGATGCAGAAGTTGAGACAGATAACATCATTTTCTGGCCAGCGACAAATAACATCATCGCTTTATTACTATGCTTATGTTTCTGATTTTTATATTAATATCAATGCTTTTACCTTTCCCAACACAATACACGTGCAATGGAAAGAACATGAATCTTTAAGGCTTTGTTTGATTCAGGGTTTTTGGAGGTGAGGTTGGGGAGGTGAGGTTTGTAGAAGAAAAAAATGTGTTTGGTGGGAAGCGGGGAAGGTTAGGGGTGAGAAAATAATTTGTCTTCTAGTGCTCCTCTCCCCTCCTCTCTCAACCCCTAAATTTGGGGTTTTTTCTCATCTTGACCAAACTGCCCATGTCAATTATTTGATATTCCATACTTACCCTTATAGTAAAAGTCCTTCTTTCCTCTTTCTCTTCTCAGTTCAGCCGTTCTGTCCAACAACTGAGCTTAATATTATTTTTTATTTGTGATTGTGCATAGATCCTTTTGATGTTTTGTGGATCTAATTCTCGCAAGCACAGTAATCAATTAACTTTTTAATACTTTTATTAATTATACTTGCACAATGACGTGTTTTTTTGGCCCAATTTGATCATAATTTCTGTGTGTATTGACAATTTTGTAAATGATAATTATTAATAGATATATTGTAAAAAAAAAAGAAAATATGTATAAGGGTATTTTTGTCCACTTATAATTAACTCCCCTCACCTCCCCTTTTAAACCAAACAAGATACCAAATCTCCCTCCCCTCTTCTTGAACCAAACAAACTTATAACCTCCCATAATCTAACTTAAATAAACTTCACATAATCTAACCTCCGTTGAACCAAATAGACCCTTATACACACCCCAAGGGTCTGTTTGGTTGGAGGGGAGAGGAGGGGAGGAGATGAAAAATGAGCCACTCCCTTTATTTAGTTTGAAAAATTGAAGAGAGGGGCTCCAAATGAGGGGCTTCTAATCTCTCCCATCCCCTCATTTTGGTTCCCTCAAATTGGGGGTTTTAAAGGGGATGAAAAACGAGTCTCTCTCATTCCATCCACTCCCTTTAAACCAAATAGGCCCTAAAGATCTATATGGTTGAAGGGGAATGAAGAGGGGAGAGGGGGATGGAGGGATTTTGACCCCCTCTCCTTTTGTGACAAAGTTAAAATTTTAGGAGGGAAGGAAAAATTTTCTCAAATTGAGGGATTTAGAAAGGAAAGGCAATATTTTGCACGGCCTTGACTACTATGCCAATACTTCTTTTTAATATTTCCAAACTACTCAGCCTCTTCTCTTCTTTCCTACCAATGCTGACACCACTTTCGTCACTCCCACCGCCTTGGATTTTTCTTTTGGGAAAACTATTTTGTCTTCTGCCTTAATTTAACTATCTGCATCCTTTAATTATAATAAAAAACAAGTTCTGCTTCGTCCACAACAATAGTTCGTTCACTGAAGCCTTTAATTTGGAGCCATACTCCATTCACTGCAAGCTACAAAAACTTCGAGGTATACTTGTGCGAGTGGACGGTGACTGTGTATCTGCGTCAAAGCATTAGTTCATTACAATTTTTCTTATTGTGTGTCTTTATATTATAATTATAGTATTCCTATTTTTTTATCAAAATAATATTTATAATAATTATTTTATATATGTGTGTGTGCCTTAAGTATAACTATAATTATTGGATATATTTTATTGTATATAGTAGCTATTATAATTGTATTTTCAGAATGTTAATAATTATAAAATTATATTTTTGCGCATTGAATTTTATTTCAAATTTAATTTTATTAAATTTCAACAAAAGTATGAAAATAAAATACATGGGCAAAGTTTTCTATATAAAAATATTTTTCCTTCCCTCCCATTCTAAATCAAATAAGGTAATATTAAAATCCCTCCAATTCCTACTCCTCTTATCAATCCAAATGAGATATTGTTAAAACCCCTCTCATCTCCTTTTCTCCGTTGAATCAAACAAACCTTAAATGTTTCCTACAGCCTTTGCATTTTATTCCATCAAAGTTTTTCGACCAAACATTTTATTCCAGCATAAATGCATGGCTTTTCTTAAACTAGATATCCATAGGAGAAAAATCTTACAACAACATCATTGTTAATGTACAATATATAATTTAAATTAGAGTTAAAATTGTCATATGTGTTTGAAGTGCCACGTCATTCATAGTTGGCACTAAGAGTGGCATGAAAGGTCCCTATAACTACTAACTAGGAAGTCATGAGTTTTCTTTTTTATAAAAGCAACATTTTTAATTTTCCTTGGGATAATTAATCTCAGCTGTGCAGTGTCTAATGAAAAGATTTGCATTTTGCCATCGACACTCTCTTTTTACGCTCGAATTAAGTATAGAAAAAAATGTAGAACTGCCGAAGCGTGTTGTGTCCTGGCTTGAAGCTATCGAAGCTCAATGACCACCGACCTCGTATGTTATAATACTTCAAAGTTCGAATCTTAATATCTAAGAGTTTGTTTAGAACAGTAATTAAATGTTTAAAAACAGTTTTTCAATTATAATTTATAGTATATAATATAAGAATATGTGATGAATTTTGTCTTGATTTACGTAAAAAACAGTTTATAAATAATCTTAACTCCAAAACAAACATATTCTAAATTAGATAAAGAAAATGTCAAACTTGAAGTGCGTGTTTGATTTGAGAGGAGTATATGTTAAATTATTTGATTAGTTAGCACGGAGGAGAAGGAAGGGGAACCTTTGCTTAAGGCTGTGTTTGGTTTGAGGTGAGATGAGGTGAGAGAGGGTGGGAAAATTACCTTTTTGGGTTAAATGAATTTAAATTTTGAGCGAGAATCTAAAATTTTGAAAAAAATAAGAAAATAAATTTTAGGCGGGAACCCAAAATTTAAAAAAATGAGAGGATAAATTTTAAATTTCTTTTATCCAAAAAGATAATTTTCCTATCCTCTCTCACCTCATCTCAAACCAAACACAGCCTAAATCAAAGGAGGGGAGAAAATTGAAGTCAACATTTTACTTTCCCTCCCTCCAACTGCTCAAACCAAACACACCTAAAAGATGGCTTCTCCATCGACAATGGCGATCCGGACGGAAAATTTACTACCCACGTGCTGAAACTTTGTGCTCAGATTTTCCTTTCCATCAACTATTGGGGTAATGCTTACCCATCAACCGTGCCGATTCATACGGTCATTATACCACGAACTTGCTTAATCAGCCATATGGGCAAAACATCCTCCAACTCGCCGGTTGAAAAGAACGATGAGGTTCCCGAGATCCCAATTGAGATCGTCAGTGACGAAGAGATGGCTATTATTGAAGCTGCTCTAGCATATGCTCGTTCTTTCACTTTTTCTGCCGTCCCTGCAACAACATCAACCACTCTCCCCCTTCAGCTCCACAAAAAGGCCAAATCCCCTGTTCAATCAATTATGGTTCTATCGAATAGGAGTTTATCCAATTGCTCTGAGTCTGACATTGAGGATTCCGGCAATATGATAAATACCCAGAAAAGGAGAAGAGTGGCTGAATCGTATCTGCACCGCTTTAGGAAAAATAGGGGCTTGTCTGTCACCGATGTTACATCTACGGTATCAAATTTTAACTTTTTCTGGGTTGGGCTATAAAATGGAACTTAATTTGGGTTTTTAACTTCCCAGTCAATGTTATATGAAGTCTCATCCGGTGTCAAGTTTTAGTTTTTCCTCTTCTGCAAAGTATTAAAATTAAAATGCATAACATTGTAGTTTTTTGATGCTATCACCGATTTGGCCATTTCGTGAGACCAGGGTCACAATCGTCTTAACTTCGTTAGTTAAATTTAATGACAGGAATGGTGCCAGAAACAAATGGAATTTACTCTCCTTTATGGCGCACGAAAGGCCACTAAAGCCATGAAAGCTGGGATTGCCCGGCACAATAAACTTGAAGAAGAGGTACTTTACTATTAGCTTAAATCTTGGTTACTTGAATTCTTATTTTGGGCATCTTACATAAGAATATTAATGGGTTGAAGCGTAATAGTTGTAAGCATTCATTACTACTCTTATGGGTGCGCTATCATCTGGTGATGTGACTAATTTATTAACCCTAGTTTGGACACCCAATGCAAGCATTGTATGATTTAGTGATAACGATCAGATGAGATCGCGAGGTTTCATTTTGTTCGGGATTTTTTGCAGGTTATAAAACGGGTGGCCGTGAAGATCAAATCACGTGAAGATTTTTGGGCCTTAAAATTCATTAATTTTATAAACGGTATTAATCAATTGCAGTTTGAAGGAGTTACTCGTGAACTGCCCATGTAAGTTAACATTTTGTCAGTCTATTTTCATGTATTCTGTTTGATCAGGATTTGATGCCACATTTAATGATGTGAAAGCTGTCTGTGCTTCTCATTTTTCCATTAAGGGTATGATGGATCTGAATTATTGATAAATTTGTTTGGGATGTGATTTTTTTTTCTTTCCTAGATAAGAGCAACTAGAAGAGGGCCTCTCTAACACGGGAAATTCAAAATGGACACACCATGTTGTCCAAATAGGGAGTTGAATTGTTCATGGCTTGTGAGATGCATCTTTCTATAGCTTTTTAAATGTATGATTATTTAGTGGTTATTATTCTTAAATCTGTAGAAGATGGATTTCAAGTCCAAAGATAACATTTTCATTGTGCAACCATGCCCTTGTCTGTAGTTTTACTTTTCATGGATATTAATCCAAATCATATGAATATTTGTAGAAGATGGATTTTAAGTCCAAAGATGGAGATTCTCTTGTAATCCCTGACTCTTAAACCAGTTAAGAACCATGGTTGAAAATTGTAGTTACATGCTTGCCATAATGAAATATAACTGAATGTAATTGATGCCTAGTGGAAGCTCCTATTACGCAGGGTTTAAAAGAGTTAAGGAAGTTAAGGAGGGTGGGTAGTTAGGGGATTAGTATAAATAGGGAAAGATGTGGGTGTAAGGAGTGTCCAATGAGTAAACAATACCTTTCTACATTTTTATCATGCACCAACTACTCTTTTAGGGCCTGTTTGGTACGCTTGAATTAAGGTGGGTGGAAATGGAAATGGAATTCATTTCCATGCTAAAGTGTGTTTGGTACAAACATCTGATGATGGAATTGGCCTCCATGAAAGAGCCAATTCCATCAAATTGATGGAATTAAGCTTCCATCATATACCCCATGGAATTATAACAAATTCCATGGAATTCTCATTTTACCCTCATTATGATGATTATTGGATTTGATTTGGTTGCTGGATACTGATGATGGTGAAAATTGGGTTTTTAGGAAGGGCATTTTGGTATTTTTGTATAAAAAATATGTCTCATTTTCATGCCATACCAAACACATTTTTAAACCTCATTTCCATATCCATATCCATATCCATATCCATTTCTATTAAAATCAATTCCAACGTATCAAACATGCCCTTAATGTGGCTGTTGACATATTCTGTTTTGGTGAATTCTAGCCTAATATGACATATACTTTATAGTTTAGAATTGCCTTGTCGGAATTTGTGTCACTAATGGTTATGATGAAGCGTTCTCCTGATGTCAGAATAGGGTTTGCGGAGGGTGTATGGATGGTGGGTGCAATTGATGAGATTCGTTTGCCGCAAACATTAGATAATCGAAATCCCATGCTAATTGACACGAAGACCCGTTCTCGAGATACACTTCCTTCTGAACCACAACAAAGGAACGGAAGGTGTGTATATTATTCTGGCATTAAGTCATTCCATTGGGACATGAAATTGCTAGCCAATGATTCATTTAGTTATATTATATTTTGCTCTTTTTTTCTTGGTAGGCTTCAGTTAATGTGTTACAAGTATATGTGGGACGATCTAGTTGCTAGTAAGTTCCCCTCCAAACAGTTTTTTGATTCTTTTGGTTTAAATCCTCAACATACTCTATGTGAAGATCTGCAAGTGGGGAGCGATGACTCTGGATTCTCTGCATTGGTAAGTGGAACTCAGGCTCCTGAGCTCATAATATTCCCTTAGGAAATGTTTGGTACATGGAGAAACGTTTCCAAGGAAAAAAAATGGGAAATGAACCTATGGGTTTATCTTCCATTTCCTTACTAGAAAACAAATTTCTGTGCATTAGTCTTTGTATTTATGAATATGGAATTTCCCTCTACGTGGAAAAGAATACATTTCACAGTAATTATTATAAATTTAGGAGGTATAAAAAAATTTTGTGAATTACTCACTGTATCAAATATTGCTGAAGCTTGATATGATTGTGCCTTTCTGTTGAACAGTTGATGTTTTTAATTAAAAAATGCATCATTTAGTTACTGATCAGCTATTACAGTTCTGGAATGGTCAAATATACTGGCGAAGATAACTTGTTTATTGTTTTTCAAATTGGCAAAAGTATACCCTTAATGATGTGGTGGGACATTACAAAATTCCGCGTACAATGATGGGTGCAGCTCATGATCAGCTTCTATTGAGGTGAGTGAAAAAAAAAATTCCGCGTTATAAATATATAAGTTTTGATAGTATGTACTTGTTGATACAAATTTTGTCTTTGTGAAACATCTGCAATCTTGCCTTTTGCCTTCTACCGGAGACTTATCCAATTTTCCTGGAATTGCTCCTATTAGAAAATTCTTCATCAATAGTTGACAGGATGAAGAGGATGCATTAGGAGAAGGAGAAGAACTTAGTTTCCAAGAATGACATTATTTTGTTTGCTTTTGCGGTAGATACGAGTCCCAGAAGGACCACTCGGTGCTTGGTGAAGATAAATTTGCATATGATTCTAAGTGGCTAAAGGATCAGATTCAAACATGTCTCAAATTTTGGCTTGGAGAGGAAGAAGCTAGCTATGTCTCAGAGGATGAGCGTTGGAAATGTAAATTCTGTCAATTTGCTTCTATATGTCCCGTGTACACTGATATTGAGCAGCCAGCTAGCGATGACTCAAACATCAAAGAAAGCCAAGACGCATGCCGATAGTTGCATCTTCCTTCAGCTCACCTCTCAGTGGTTGTACAAGAAAAGTTATCATTCTCGAAGATGGCTGTAATTATTTCCTTGTTTGTCTGCGGAATTTGCAGCAAATGTAGTTATAATAACACCGTGTAGCCATATATTTTATGTTTCCACATTAAAGAGGAAAGAGTGGGTCTTATCGGGGCTCTTGATCTTCGCCCTTTATTTACAAAAACTAGCTATGATTTCTAGTTTTCAATAGCCTAAATAATATGTCGTATTATTCACAGATAGAATAATGATATATATTGAAAAGGAACCCATTCTCTAAATAAGTAAATATTGACTCTGGAAAGAACTTAACACATGACAAGGGTGGGTGGGTTGGAGAATTCGTTTTTAAAGGCTATTGCATTTATGTTTCAAAAAAGACAAAAACAGTAATTCAATGGAATTAGTGATGTGAGAGGTGGCTAGAAGCGTGGTTGCCTATAAAGGAAGTAATAATCTCAATGGCATTTTATGACCCCGTCTCAATCCCTCTCAACCCTTCTCTGTTATTCCCTCTTCATCCTCTTAATCTCTCTCTCTCTCTCTCTCTTCTCTCTATCTCTCTCCTGCTGAAGAAATTTATCTATAGCCTGCTGACTTTGCAAACATTCAGAAGTCCGCATTTTTCACAGGTATTTGAAAGCTCTACGGTCACAAATTTCAAAAAAGTATACAGCTTGATATTGACGGGAAGAAAAACAAATACGCAGTGAAAATTCTGCCAGCCAAGCTCATCATAGCTACTCATTGAAAATTCTCACCAAAACTAGAACAGCTTGCAAGAGTACGTAGTCAATGGAAAATTAACCTAAGCATTGAAACAAATTAACCTTTTTCTAAACACAGTACGTAGTCAATGGAAGTTAGCAGTTATATATAATGATCATCTTCTTCGACGTTGATCACGTATAATGTTACGCTCATCCCAGATCGGGCAAGAGCATGTTGCTTTCTTGTTCTCCCACTTTGCTCCACATGTGTAGCAAAATTCATACCCGCATCTACAAAAGCAATACCATAAAGCAGGTTTTCACAGGTTGAAGGTTTAGTCTAACCATAACAAAGAATTTTGTTTATAAATACAACAACACTACTATATCTCTGTTTTTTAATTGCAAAATGGTTGAGATGCAAAGAACTAAAAAGTAAAGAGGAGGAGTATAACTGGGGTACCTGCAAGTAATATGATAGCAACCTTCAGCTAGTTCAATTATGTGATTGCACTTTACACACTGCCGCCACAGTTTCTTGGTGGCAAGAGACTTCAGCTTAGAATCTTCTGCCTGACGAAAATTATATGAATTTTTATAGCCAGAGCAGGTCATGTTGTTATGCCACGGAACCTTGCAATCGATACAGAAAAACCGATGACATTTCATGCATTTCCTCGCTCCACATTCTTCAGCTCCAACATATGTGGCCTTAGTGTATTCTAAGACCTCGTGCTTTGACATTAATGCTGAACACCTAGGAAATGGGCAATACAATTTCTCTGTAACAGGGATCGCTGATTCCTTAATCCTTTCGTTGACAACTTCAACTAATTCTGGCGCTAAAATTTTTTTGCAGCTATCAACAGTCACCTCAGATCCACAACCTTCATGAGGGCACTCTGCCATCATCCCGTTAAGCAGCTTCACCTCCACATGCTGTTTCATACATGAACAACAATATCTATGCAAACAGTGGTCCACTGAAAACATCTTTTCAATATCAGTATCTTCAAAACAAATTGCACAGGTTTCGTTAAAGCTTTTGCCTTTATCACTTTCTGCAGACCACTTGATTTGAGAAACTATCGCTTCTCTTGCAGATTTAAAGGCATATCTAATACGGTTTCGCTCAACAAGTGATGGTTCACAATATACAAATTTCCTTTGAAGATGAGATACCTGATCGAGTAAACCAGCAAACTTATCATGCTGGCTTGGGAGCACTCTGCCAGTGACCTGTTCATTGGACATTGTCAACCAAACTACCTTAATGGATGAGAATGACATTAAATGCAAGGTATGTGCAAATAACTATTAATGTCAACGAATAGTTATAGCAAATAGTCAAATACGTAATGCGTCATCAATTATTGACCAATAATTTAAATCACGTCTCATCCAACAAATAGCACGCAACATATAAAGCACATCAAAGAGGGAAGTAACAAAACTTGTTCATAAAGCAACCCTTAGCAAGAGTTGTGCGTGAGATTAGACTTGAACTCCTAAAATAGACAGTAGCAACTAGCAACGATAGATATTGACATAAGATAGAGAAACATGCCCCCAATGCAAATCGTTTAATGTTAAAAACATGGTACAATGTCCCATAATAATATAACGCAATCTCTGTCGTCCTGTTCTCTGTTTCTTCTTTAAGCATTTTCTCCTTTTCCGCGTGTATGGTTTTTCTTAAGCAGATAACGACATAACAGGCACGAATATTATAGCATTGAAATAAAAATGTGACATAACTCACGTATTGGTAAAGCATATGGTCGTCGAAGGAAAAGGTAACCCTTTGTAATCCCAAGTTAAAAGCGGTATCAAGGCCTTCAGCCATGGCACGCAGCTCAGCACATTCATTGCTCAGCAAGACACCGCCGTTTACAAATACTTCAAGAGGCTTCTTTACTTCAAATATTAGGAAGTCCCTGGAATCACAAATTGCAACCCCAAGTCCACCTACCTTTACCCGCATATCTTTAACCCATTCTTCGCTCACCAAGCCCTTGCAGTAAACTTTGAAACACTCTGCAGCGAGGGAAGGGCTCCACGTCGACGACGAAGATGACGATGGTCCGTCTACATAGTAGGGCCTGTGGTAATTGTCCCCATACCTTTCCCACTCGTACTCGGGAATGTTCAAAATGTCTCTCGCGAAAGTCTGATCGAAAACCCGACGGTCCAGATCTTCCCTCATCTTCGTCATCTCTGCCTGGCATAGTTCGAGGTCCTTAAACACTTGCGGGAACCTTTGAACGTCTTCCAGCATAAGCGTGGCCGCCAAGCCCAGAAAGCCGCCATCTTTTTCTTCATCGGAGGAAATGACAGCATGAGGGGGTGGAACAGGGGTTTGGGAACCGAGAGACGCATTAACCGCTTCTTGCATTTGCAGTTCGAAGGCCAAATCGATATCGGAGGCTAGGGTTTTAGCCATTATGAATTCTTGGGTTTGATCAGAAAGTAGGCTTTGGAGCTCGTCTTCGTCGTGGGTTGAATTCGCCATGAGAGAGCAACCAAGCAAATGCCGTCCTTGTGAGGCAAGTTAAAGCGTTTTGCACACCAAGTCTCGGGGGCAAAACCACGAAGCGCTGACAAGATACGTGCAGAAAGTGGTGCTCGTGCGAGCGCCTAGTGTCCTTTTTAAAAAACAAAAATTTGAACTCTTGTTATCGTTAAAGAAGTTATTGGCATACGGTATACAGAGGCGAACAAAACATTTTAAGTATAAATTGTGAGATTGATTTGTAGAATTACTTCTTAGTAATTCATCTGTTTTTCTTATATTCTTCAGATTTTAGAAAATTTCTATTAATTGTTTTGAGAGGGCATAACCCAATTAAAACGGCAATTACACTAAAAGCGAATTAAATCCCATACACTCAGGGTGTAAATATGTGAGATTAATTTTATATCGTGCCAAAAATTTTATTATTATTTGATTAAAGGTATAAGTGTAAAATCCATTTTAAGGCTTATGGTGCAAAGAGCTTTAATTTCTCTAAAAAAATATGCCTAAGATTCGAACTTTTTTTTTTGTAAGCTCAAGGCATCCACTACTAGTAACAGTGTAGACCGACCCGACCCCGAAGGCAATTTGAACTTGTATTAACTGATTTAACTCTACTTGGCACACTTTGCCTCCAACCCACCATTTGCTAGCTGGGCCTATCCAAAGTGTAGTGGATGTTTTTCCCCCCCTAAGCATAAGTATTTTCTTATTTAAGACCATCTTATTCAAAATATTGTTAGGCATTAAATGTGGAAATCTCTTTTAGTGGGGATTCGAATCTTGGTTCACTATGTTGTAAGTGACTAGCCCCTTCCCTTACACCCAACCTTTGGTAAGTATAGTGAATGTTCTTTTTTAATACATGAATTTTAGAAAGGGGTTGGGCTCCCCCAAAGTCTAAGGGTAGAGCTCTGACTTCCGATCCACGGATCTTGGATTGTCAGTACCTAGAGTACACATGATTCCACCTCGATCTGATCCGCACCGCCTCACTAAGCTATGAGATGCCTCGTCCAGCGCTTCAACTAACTCCAAGATCAAACCTCCTCCATGTTTTGAGAGGGTCCGACACGTTCGCCAGCTAAACTCAAAGACGAGGGAGAAGCACAGTGGAATAGTGGATGTTGGCATAGGGCACAGGTGGAGAAATAAAAATCTAAATGGAAGTTGGGTTTGTTGACCCAAATGGATTGTTGGATTGGGCTGTATAGGGGGATAATAGACTACCTTGTTTTCTTTTTGAGCTCATGGACCTGGGACTTTGTTCTTTCTTGTTTTTTTTTTTTTTTTTGTACACTTTATTCTTTCATTTGTTCCTTCGCAAGTTCGCAACACTCGCAGATGAGTAACATTTTGATGGGATTTATATTTGTAAAAATTTGAACCGTGGGAAACGCAATTCAAGGGAAGAAAGCCAAATGTTTTACACGTTCGATCTTTACTCCTGAATTCCTAGTAAACCCATTCCAATTCCACGCACTTTTACTGACACGACACAACCCTTGTTTTGTTTTTCCCTTAGGAAAATCACCATTAAATCCCAATGAATAAATATAATTATAAAAAAATCTTATAATAATTTGGCTCACTTGTTGTTGAGATTTTTTTTTATAATTAATTAAATTCATTTAGTATGACTTCATAATGTTTTTTTTTTTGGGCTCATGAAGACTGCCTTTCTTTGGCTCCCCAGATTCTACATGCCCTGTTCCTGCGCAAATACTTGACCCTCCGCGTCTTTTATTGCTCTCAACTTTCTCACATTTACATTTATTTTTCTTATTTGACATTCCCCTTTTTGGCCTTTTCCACTGCATGTGATTGATACTATTATCATCTTGAAATTGTGTGTGAAAGGCCAATTCTATTTTCATCTTTATTTTCAATTCAGTATAAGATAATATTATAACATCGTTTGAACTAAAAAAAGAGCTTTCAAACTGAATAAGCATGGCTGGCTATCGTATAGGTAAAACTTGAAAGAGCTTTCAAAGAATCATAGCCTGCTACTAGTGGTCACTTTTAAGTTCAAACTCATCAATGCCCACCACAGGACAGTAGTGTACATTTGATACTCGCCTAGGTCTCTTGATATGTTCCTCTTTATCAGTATAACATTCCTCCGTCGCTACAATTAAGAAATTAAAGTATGTTCAGATGTTGGGCGTCACATGCATACAAATACTCTTGGCGCTCTGAATCAGCTGACAAAACTAGCTCACTGTTGTAATTGTGATTGAATTTGGTTATATTGATATTGCCGGAAAGCCAGCACGTCCCGGTTGTTAACTTGTTATAAATAAAATCAATATCTTGTGGGCGAAAACAAATAGGAATGGCCACTAAGTGACAGCGTTAACTTTTGTGTGAACAGGCGTCTTCGATATATTATTATAGTAACACTAACGGTTATATATGTGCATTCTATTCAGCTAAACTCCTCATCTTTCGAATCTATCGTCAATGATGCAGCAGGATTGTGGCAATAGTACAAAAAGAATCTAGCTAGTGAATATCATAAAAGGTTATATTTTCCCCTGCATCGTAATTAATAATATTAGTATATATATTGTTTCGGCTATACTTTATTACACACTGGCTAGTTGTCTATGTCTGTTGAACATATATATGACATAGTAATCGATTAGTATGACAGAACATAAGAGGAAGTGGTTTTAGGGGTAACTTAAACAGAAATATAGGGAGGGAAGTGAGAGGAAGTAGCATTTATGAAAATCTTGGGTGTTTCTGGTGTTTGGATTAACTTATTTTAAGTAATATTGTGATGCACAAAATAAATATGAGAGATGAATTTTATACGGTGAAACTGAAACATAAAAGTGATCTTAGGAGGTGTTCCCAAACACTCCTAAATTTTGGAATAGGAAGAAACGAGAATCACGTATGTTTGGCAAGGGAGTTGTTGAAGATGCTGCCAAAATATATACTCCTTCCTCGTTCTTTCTATATTCTCACCTGTCTTTCACAAATCAACAAAGTTACTCACATGCATGTGTTTCCCCCATCCGTTACTCAAATATTGTTACTGAAAACTAATTTCATTTCAGCGGGATGAATGAATGAATGTTTTCTTTTGGAACTCTCGGGAAACGGCTCCATAACACATGTTAATTTGCTAGACAACGATCGTTGATACATAAATATAAAAAATAAAGATATTGTCTGAAACTGTCGAGTGGTTGTTTCTAAACAAAGTGCGATTTAGAATATTAGTGAGGACGTTGAAGTCCATCGTGTAATTCAATTCAAAGATTATGAATGCTAGCTTTGGTCGGATCCTGGACGCCCAAGTGATGCACGCCTATTAATTAACCTGGTCTCACCAGGGAAAGGAAGGAAAAAACAAAAAAACAAAAGCACGTGGCGCGTGTGCATGGATCTCACTTTCCCCTTCACGGCGGTTCTGATCGATCACGAACGCTATTTTGTTTTCATTCATGTACGTAATTGCCGCCTTCTTGAATTCCCATGTTAATGTAATCTTCATTTGTGTGCTGTGCGCATGTACGATGTATATACCACGAAACCAGCAAGTTCGTGTCGGTAACGTAACACACCACGAAAAAGACTGCCCTTATCCTAATGTCAGCTTCTCGACAAAATGGTGGCTTTCCTATTCCCAGCTACCTTCCACTTCTTTATCCGGCCCTGAGACTCTTGTTGCCTTATTGGTCCCCTGCAAAAAACCTCTTTGACCATTCTCCACATGCTCATCACAAACAAATTCAATCCCTACCGCCTTATACCACATGCATGTGTATTTCTCAGGAATTGTAAAATCGAGTGAAATTATTGCAACGTAACTTAAATTTTGCATAAATTTGAGTTCGAGATAGGGACTTTATGATGAACCGACGTTAAATTTGTGGTCAAATCAGGACTCTGAGTTAGTATGCATAATAGAAAACAAGAACGTGGAAAAAGGGGCGGATGACCTTGACATTTACATTCTATATAGTGGGAACAAACAGATCGTTTATATTGAATATGTCTTTTTGAATTTTATGGGTTTTCAGCACATCAAAGAGGAACGTCATCAATTAATTAAGTTGGGCCCAGAACAGTGACATATAAATCCAACGAGAGAGTGAGAAGAAGATTTATATGTTAAATAAACAAGAAGAAGAGTAAAAGTGATTCAGAATGAAATTAATATATATTGGGAGAATTGGAGACGATGGACAATGCAAGTAAAAGGGACATAAGTGGCTTTTGTAAAGATGCGGCATCTTCAAACGCAAGCATGCGGTGCCTTTTCCATAAAGCTGAACACTTTGGTTAAGAAATTAATACCATACATGGGAACATATTGTGTTGGCTCCACACTTCATCGTGAAATGACTTGGAAAAGAAAAAGGAAAAGGTTAATTGACCCAACAAAAGAAAAAGAAGATTGTTGTGATAAAAGTCAAAATGGAAGATGGATTTTGGGGAGGAATCGGGGGATAGAGATCAGGTCACGTGGGAGGCACGTGTGTTGGAATATAGTAGCCCAAATGACGCGTCTGAGATGACTGTGATTTAATTAGGGGGGAAATATGAATGTGATGGCTACATATTTACAGCTTCCACAAACACAGGCACGTGCATTGTCGATAATGCAAGAACAAGTTCTTCCTCTACTACTTATCACTTCAATCCCCACTCTGTGTCGTTTCAAGTATGCATAATATTATAGTGAATTTAGATATATATAGATATATGTATGTATGTATCGCCTTATATGCTCAATTCGCTCTTATCTTGCAACGTACCCTCTCCACCTGCCATTCTCCTGACCCACTAGAAGTTAGAATGATACATCTTCTCATCTTCCATAATAGCAACATCATAATCATACTCTTTTTCTTATTCATCAATTATTAAATTAGACGTCACTGGTTCCGCTATAATATCTGTCTTCTCCTACTTGCATAAACTACTTGAGCAGAGAATATCCAAGTAAATTTCCGTAATTTGCATAGAAAACAAGTAAAAAAAAACTTATGCTTTGTTGTATATTATTAATAGTTACATTCTTACGTAAATCGTTATCTATGTTATTTTCAGATTAAAGAACTACAATCATACAAATGCATTCATCGAAAAAAGAAACAGAGGAGGGTGGGGCAACCAAATCAAACAGAAGATTCTTCTGTCGCTGTTGTTTATCTCTCCTCGGTTGAGTTTACTCAATGAGGGAGGCATCTTTTTCTCTTCTGTTGCTCACATTAACTGTCATCTCTTTTTCTCTTTCAATGGCAATGTTCCCACGAATCGCTCTTCATTGATTTTGTCCAAAAGGCTTTCATATTTGGATCCCCTTAAAACTAGATAGAATGAGTCTGCCGGGAAAATAAAATACGGGCGAGACTCGTATTTTAAGGTTTCTTAGTTTTCGAAGAGTCAGTCTTTCAAGCATTACCCTGTTACTTGGCATATTCAGAAATTAAAAACAGGGGTTTTAGAAAGCAGAGAGAGCTAAAGAATCCAAGTCCAAGAGATGGTCAAAAGCCCACTTTGACAAGGCATTAAGCATTTTGGAAGCACCAATCTTCTAAAAATGATTAATTAATATTAGGTAACCAAAAAGGTGTTTCGGATTCAAAAAATCAGCGCCCACGAGAGCGACTCTGAAACACGAAAGGCCCTTTTCCTTTATTTCCAATGTTACAATTGCAGAGATCAGAGGGAGGAAAAACTTTTCACTACAAGATTGAATCGAGTCCCACGTCACAACAACACTTTTCCTCCAAAACTTTGCCGCCTCACAACCTAACTTCATATGGTCCCTATCTAACCGCCATGACCTTGATTCCTTCAACTTCTCCTTAGGAGAATGTCATCGGAAAACGCTTATGAAATGACTTTATAATAATAAGATTATGCTAAAAATTAATAATTAATCAATAGTTTATATTCACGTCCAGAGAGGCTCCCAGAGCGAGTTAAAGCTGGTGTTGTCGTCGAAGAAGTTGAGATTGCTCTGATAGGCGTTGGTGTGTGGATGAGTTGAAATGAACTCGTCAACAGAATGCTGTGGGGATTCAGATTGCTGAGGAGTGGAAGAGGTCTGAGACATTTCCATGCAAATGAGAGCCACCAGATTGGTTTGCTGTAATTGCATGTTGACGAGCTCTGCTTGAGCCTTGGCAAGCTGTGCTTGAAGCTCATTCACTTGCTTTTGCAGCTGGCAAATGGCACCAGCACAGCCATATATGGGGTCTCTGATTCTTGCACTTGCCTCGTACACCATACTGCTCACTGCATCAGCTCTCTGGTTCTCCGGGAGATCCTGAGAATGCAAATCGAACAGAGTCAGACACAAGGTTTGACCAAATTGAGAGGGTTAAATGAAAGAAAAGAAGTGATAAGAACCTGCAAGAACTTGATGATGTTGCTGGCGCCGAAGACACGGTGGGCGATGGTGAACTTGGCCGGGTCGGTGGGAGGGAAATAGGGAGCCAAAACGCATTTGTCGGCACATCGGCGACGGAGAATCTTGCAGGCAGCACAAGGGCTTGCGATGACGTGTGGGGTGGGAAGGGAAGCAGAGGAGGAATTAGTGGGAGATTGTGAAAGACCAATGTTTGCGTCACTGCCCTCCATAGTCACGTTAAGCTAATGAGATTGTTGGGTTGGGCTCTTTGTATTGTGTTTGTGTGTGAAGGAGTTGAGCGGCTCTGAAAGGTCTTTATAGAGGAGGAGAAGCCTAAGCCGGGATGAGCTTCCTGCACATCCAAAGGATGAGGTGGGGTAGCGCTTCGATTTTGACCGTTCAGATTTTTAAATTACAATAGTTCAGATTTAATTTTTATTGAAATTAGTTTAATTTTTATTATATAAAAATTACAATAGTTCTGATTTTTTTAGATGAAATTTAGATGGTCCAAATGAGGACTACTGCTAGGTACCTATCCTTTGGATGGATCTGGCTCCCCTCCCTAGTCTCCCATCCATTGCCTCCTCACACCAAAAAACTACACTGTTTTGGGTAACTGAGAGAGGGCTTCACTTTTTTCCTTTCTTTCTTTTTTTTTTTTTTTGTAAAATAAGATTTAGGGCACTAAAATATTTTTTTCAATAGCAAATAAAATTGTAAAATAATTTTTTGTGTGCTATATAACATAAAATAATTTTTTCAGTTGCATCCAATATTTGGTAAGTTGTACTCTGAACTATTTTAATTACAATGAGTAGCCTCTAAATTGCATTCAACACCCTAAATTATTTTTTTAGCTGTAACAAACATGCTCTAAAATGCTTTTTCTAGTTGCAATGAGCATTCTAAATTTAGGATACTAAGTGTTAGATATGCTCAAATTTAGTTTATAATATAGAATGTTACTAAACAAATATTCAGGATGCAGCTTGTCAGATATTGAGTGCTACTTAAAAATTAGTTTACGCTACATTGTGCATAAAATATTATTTTAGAATGTTAAGTGCTATCGAAAACAAAATTCTTCAAGGCTCTAAATCTTATTCTATTAAAAAAATAAAGTGAAGTTCCCCTTCCATTTACCCCCAAACGATGTAGTTTTAGGGATATGAGAGAGACAAAGGATGGGAGGCGCGAATGAGGGGAGTCGGACTCCCTTTGGATAGGCACCGAAACGGATTTTAGCCTAAGCCCGGGGCAGCGGCGTCATCATATGGAAAAATGATGTCACAAGTTTTAAGTAATTTTAGGGTCTTTGCCAGCGTGCTTTGCGTTTTCCCACTTCAGCATTGTCTCTTTGACTATTAAGCCCCCTCTCCACACTTTGATCTTTTTTTTTTCAGCCTGTTTGGATTCATCCAAATATATATTAACACTGAAATATAAACTACATATGTATATTTTTCTTATTCATAATACATGTTACTCGATTCAACTAACACTTCACATTTTTTTATGCATGGTATATCAGTCGCCCCACAAAAAAGCCATCAAAAAATTCTACAATAGGTGGACAATATAACTATATTGTCATCTCTTATGCAGAATTTGTGATTGCTTGTTGTGAGACGTTTTAATGATTATATTTTTTTTTTCACCTTTATTTTATACTCTTACTATCCCTGGAAATTAAGATTTGATACGTCAAACGCGTTGTTGTGGTCTCCTTTTTAGTTTGAATGATGATTGTGAAGGCGATAAGTTTCTTAGGGAGGGGGACGAAAAATGTGTATATTTTTCCATAGGAATGGTTGGGGATAGCTAAAATTTCAAAACTAATTTTGTCGCACGCTAATAAGAAGTGAAGAAATTAAGGAAATTAAGGGATGAGAGAAAACGTGTCGTTCTCAGACTCCAGCTTTCTTGGACCCAAGTCATCCCGAAAAGTCATAATCTGCGATTAATTTAGTTAGCTTAAAGACGCAGCAACTGCTAATGTATTCATCGCTCTAATAAAGATCATCCCGAAACTAACTCATTTTCGTGCAGAATAAGGGTTTTGTATTTATCAGATTAGACGTTATGGGGGTCAGAATTAACAATCCCCTCTTGTCCGTTTTCGCATATTTTCCTCTCATCATAACAGACAACACAAGTTATGGCAGCCTCGGAGGACAAAGCGAAGATAAACATATTCTCCTCCTCGGAAAAATCTAATCTCAGCTTAAACGTGACTAAACACCTCACCTAATTGCTCCATTTGACAACTTCCATGAATCTGATCATGATAGGGATACCACGAAGTGTATCCAATTATCCATTTTTATTTTTCACTGTCTAAACCTGCCAAGGATAAATATCAATCTAGGGACATGGTCCACTCTAAACTAATTATTGTCTCAACGCAATACCTTTGTGCCAGGTGGCTCGCATCAGTTGGCAAAACGGTTTTTGTTTTGAGGTGTGAGAGAGTTATTGGGGTTGCTGTTGCTGCCACCACTGAGACAATATGTTTCTACCCTTTAACCACCACCTAATCACTCTTCAAATCTATTCACAAACACATTCCAGTGTCTCCACGAAGATATATATATATATATATATATGTATGTATATTCAATCTCCTTACCTAATATGTTATACGTATCTGAATATTTATATGTATTACTGCATGTTTATCTGTGTGCTATGGGAGCAATAGGCCTCGAGGAGTGGGGACAAGGTTGGTGGAGAGCTGGTCAGCTCGTTGTTCGCACCATGTTAAAAAAAGACAACTCTACGATCCAAAGTCTTAAGCTGCCCTAAACGATTGCGACCTTTCAAATCTGGGAAAAAATTAACTAAGTTGTTATTCTATGAGATAGCATACGACACATTACGGTTCTGAAAAAAATATTACTTTAGTGTTGGGCTGTGTCTTAGGATCGAGTTTTCCACGAAAATATTCGAGGTTTCAACTTTGCGGTGGAAGTAGTTAGACCTTTGTAAATTGCGATAATATTTGTTAATTATGGTGTTCAAACTCAATTGCTTTGTAGCCATCACAAAGAGTCTTAAGCGTGTGGACCTTTTGTATTATGAAAAAAAGGAACAATGGGGAGCTCCACTTTACGGCTTACTCCCACCATAACCAAAGTCCTCTTTTAAAATTTTTTTCTTCGTTTAGTGGTGAAGCAGTGGACATAAAGTGTAGACCCTAAGCGACTTTGACAGCTCAATTATATATATTCCTGCCCTGTCCTGCTCCACTAACCATTCTTTATGGCTATTCGTGTTCATTGATTCTAACGGGATAGGATTTACTTTACTTGTTGCAAATATGAAATGCTGATTCAGTGAAATACTTCAGTCTCCTGGTATGTGACTTGCCTGTGTGTTCAGTATGGTCACATTTGATGATTGCAGAACCAACAAATCCACAAGTGGCATAAATGAGTGTTGCATCTGAAACCAGTCAAGAGAATTATTAGTGAATGGGCCCCTACTCATCATGAATTAGAACTTGTCCTGGCATGCAAGGAATGTAGAAATCAAACATGTTTGAATGGTCATACTGATATTAATTACATGATGATAAGTGTGTTATAACATGTGTAAGTGCATTTATTAATGCTCTAACATATCTCACAACCTTCTGGGTTGTCCCTCTCCTCTTTTGGCAGTTTCAACCATGGATGGCTGGTGTGCACTTTGCAAGCTCAATAAATGCAAGTTCCACGGCTCATGAGTCATGACCTTAATAATACTGGCATAATATGGTTCGAAATTTCACACGCTAAACCGTGATCCACAGGGCACTCAGCTAGCTGGAGTTTCATGAATGAAGACCATAACCCAAATTCAAACACATTCGATATTATGCTTGACCAGGACTTGCAAACCCACGCTTCCTGACTTATAATGAGTTGGGCACCACATAGAAGGACGCAAGGATCGTGACCCATACAGGGGGGGGGGGAGAAAAGTGCGAAGTTGTCAAAAACAAAATGCAGACACTAATAATGGGTTTTAGTTGTCATTTTAGAAAAGAGTTAAACTAGTGCTCACAAATTCTTAATGCTCTAGAAGTTTTTACAGATTTAAGTCCACGCGGTTATGAACTTGGAATCAGTACTCAGTACCGCACTCAGACCGCCAAGAGTTAGTTCCGAGACCTAACGGAAAATATAATAATGTTAAAAATGTGCCATCTCATTTGAATATGTTGATCAAATGCTTATTCTTTTGCTCCTTTAGTTGTAACGTGTTAACAACCAGTCACTTGAAAGCCATCATTCTTCTTAGTATCTACGGACAAATGTAAACATGCAACCCATTCGTTAATTTCATAATTAATTATATTTTAATTCCTTTGTTTTTTTTTTTTTTTGAGATCTCAACTCTGCATTACATCATTAATAATCTGTAAGCCTAATTCAACGTTCATCATAGTTTTCAATGCCGTTCAATTTCATTAAATCCCGCGCAACGCATGGGGTATGTTTGCTATGAAGCACTCTGGCACTATATATTGATCATACGGGCACTATGCTTCTATATCCAATAAACGAGTCTTCAGAATTTATTCTTACAGAATTATCTGGCATCCAAGACGGATTAAATATATCTATTCTATTGAAAGTGTTTCCCCTTCTTTTCTTTCTTTCTTTCTTTCTTTTTTTTTTTTTTTTTGATTTTGTCGCTGCAGATGATGTCTAATTGCACAATCAAACCGTCGGAAGGATAAACAAGAGACCATTAAAGTCGTAAATTAATAATAGTCTTATTTATCAAGTATATACTCCACAAAATAAGCAGAATCCCAGCCTCATCAATATGAAGAATCCGGTGCGTTCAGAAGAAATTTTGAGGGCTCTGTTTTTTTGGATCAGGTCCGCTGGACAATCAGAGAGCCTAAGAAAATTAATGTTCTTGCTGGTTTCATTCTTTTTCCTTGATCTCCAGTGCATCACCCATTATTTCTTGCGTAAGGCTGAATTATATAAATAGAAAAGCACCAGAGTTGTACGCTCCCAAGCATTCAATATTTTAAAAACGAGGAGATAGTTGATAGAAATACATTATTAGCTCATCATGTATGTATGTGTGCTGCATAAACTCTGTGAGAGTAAGCGATGGATATTGAAATGGCTTCACCAGGGATGTATAAATATTTTGGAGCTGACGACCATCATCCAATTTTTGCCTCAACATTTAAAAAACTAAATAATATGAGTGGCTGGAAGAAATCCAACAGACTACAAAACTTTTCTTCAAAAATAACAAGTGCTTTCTTAGGAGTGAGGGCACATAACACATGAATGACCTTTCATACTAGTTTGCTCACTGTTACTCCACAAATGAAAATATTCGCATTAAAATTCATCAGCTACTCTACCCAATCTAGCAAGTCGTTCAAGCCCAAAGTAATCTGAAACAGGTCAAATTTAAGCATCGTCAAAACACAATACACAACAAAGATGCTCAAGATATGAGTACATGCTAAATGAAGCACAGCAATCGAAAATGACCAAACATGATTGAAGACTATTCAATAGTTCTTCATAGTTTTCATTCTGAAGAAAAACAAGCAAGTAAATGCTGCTGATGTACATAGCGCTCCATGGCAATATGCAGTAGATTTATTTTTTTCCTCAGGCACATATGACTGTAGGAAATACTGCCAGAATTACAATATCATGAATGTTATGTTCAAAGTAGTCCACGGCCACCCCTAGCAATAGCATTTCATAATTTATCTTAGGAAACAATAACAAATTGATTTTGGTAGTAAAATAAGGCAAAGTTAGAAGCCCTAAATATACATATGAAGCAGAGATGCTTACCGGCTACTAAGCTAAGCAGGCCAATTGAGAAAGAGACAGACTATCTACAAGTATCATCTCACTCTTCATCTTCGATGAAGTCCTGAAGAGCCATCATTTTAATCGCATTGGACTTCAAGCTCTTTATTGCTTCAGCAGTTGCCAGAGCTCCATTAACTGTAGTTACAATTGGAACCTTGTAATCCAATGCCATCCTTCTCAGAGCCCGACCATCTATCTGATCAAGTTTGTCGCCTGAACTGGTTATTACCATCAACTGAATGTCTCCATTAGCAATCATATCACCAGCATGTGGCCTCCCTTCATGCATTTTCAGCACCAGTGCAGCAGAGATTTTTGCTGATTCAAGAACATGAGCAGTTCCAGAAGTCGCAACAATCTGGAATCCAATCTCGACAAAAGCTTTAGCCATCTTTTCAAGGTGAGGTTTTGTCAAGTCATTCAAGCTCAGGAACACAGTACCAGAAAGCGGTAACTTCTGGCCAGCAGCAATTTGGGCCTTGGCGAAAGCGGTATTGTATAATGGGTCTATACCCATCACCTCACCTGTGCTGCGCATCTCTGGGCTAAGGAGAACGTCACATCCCGGGAACTTGGCAAATGGAAGGACTGCTTCCTTGACAGAGACATGCTTTGGAATAATCTCTTTTGTAAACTTTATGTCATAAAGGGACTTTCCGGACATGACCAGTGACGCGTACTTGGCCAAAGGGTGCCCAATGGCCTTTGATACAAATGGGACAGTACGGGAAGCCCGAGGATTGGCCTCCAGCAAAAACACATCTCCTGATGCAGTAATTGCATACTGACAATTCATCAGCCCACATACATTCAGTTTTTTGGCCAATTTTTCAGTCCAAGACCTAATTGTCTCCAAACAAGAAGATGGAACAGTTCTTGTGGGTATTGAGCAAGCGGAGTCACCAGAATGGACCCCAGCCTGTTCAATGTGCTCCATTATCCCACCAATGACCACATTGCCATGTGAGTCAGCAAGAGCATCAACATCAATCTCTATAGCATCAGATAAATACTTGTCAATTAACACAGGGCGATCTGGATCCACCTCAACAGCACTCTCAAGGTATGTCACAAGCTTATCATCACTATAAACAATTTCCATTGCCCGACCACCCAACACATAGGAAGGACGGACAACAACTGGATATCCAATTTCTGATGCAATAGCAAGGGCATCTGCTTCACTCCTTGCAATTCCTCCTTTGGGCTGTTCAATTTTTAATTCGTTAAGCATCACATTGAACCTCTCTCTGTCCTCAGCAGCATCTATGGAATCAGGAGATGTTCCCCAAATGCTTACACGAAGTTTCCCACTGGCGGTCGCTGGCTTGTGCTCATCCAGGTATTGCTGAATTGGGAGGGCCAACTTTAAGGGTGTTTGACCACCAAATTGTACAATGATACCATCAGGCTTTTCCAGATCAATGATGTTTAAGACATCTTCAACAGTCAATGGTTCAAAGTACAGACGGTCACTAGTGTCATAGTCTGTGGACACTGTCTCAGGATTTGAATTCACCATGATTGTCTCATAACCTGCTTCCTGCCAAAACAATGGACAAGTGAAGAGGTTATTAAGGTATAACTATAATCAGACTGTACATAATCAAGAAAGAACGTTACTGGAGAAATGCAAAGTAGAACAAAGCCAAATTAATCATACTAACATACATAACGCTAAAATCATATATAATTTCATTATAAAAGGCTGATTTTCAGAAAAGTGATGGTATCATGCAACAACGTAAGCATAAAGTCTACCCCTTCTAAAGGATGCAGAAAAAGTGTATCTTTTCCCATTCGATGGTAAAGCATGAACACTCAAACAATTGGAATCTCAATCACATAGTAATAAAAAAACAAACCTGAAGAGCGAAGGACGCATGACAACAACAGTAGTCAAACTCAATGCCTTGACCAATTCGATTTGGCCCTCCGCCCAAAATTAAAACCTTCTTTTTTTGAGTAGGAGCTGATTCACACTCAAAATCATAAGAAGAGTACATGTAAGGCGTGTTGGCTTCAAATTCAGCAGCACAAGTGTCTACTCGCTTATATGCTGGAGTAACACCCATGGACAACCGCCTAAAGCGAACTTCTTTGTCTGTGGATTTAGTGGCAAATGCAATTTGTTTATCACTAAACCCTCTCCTCTTCACCTCGTATAAGTCATCCTTTGTCAAGTCCATCAAATTATGAGATGACAAGAAATTTTCCACGTCAAGCAGCTCATTGAGCTGCGTTAGAAACCATTTGTCAATGTAACTGAGCTCATGAATCTCATCAATTTTCATCCCCTTCTTCATTGCAGCATATACGGCATGGATGCGATCTGGGTTAGGAACTCTGAGGCTATACTTCAATTGGTCCCAATCATAATCCAACTCCTTCACTTGTCCACATCCCCACCCAGAGAAGCCATATTCTAGAGAGCGCACTGCTTTTTGAAATGACTCTTGGAAAGTTCGCCCAACTGCCATTGCCTCTCCAACTGATTTCATCTGTGTCGTCAATATTGGCTGAGAACCAGGGAATTTTTCAAAAGCGAACCGAGGAATCTGCAACAAGAATATTCAGGTAAAACGTAAATACAGAGTTAAAAAACAGGTATGCTTTCCTCCGTAAAAGGCTCATTGATAGCACTACAGTTACCTTTGTAACCACATAATCTATTGAAGGCTCGAAACTAGCTGGTGTCTTTTTTGTGATGTCATTTGGGATTTGATCCAATGAGTAACCTACGGATAATTTTGCAGCCATCTTTGCTATTGGAAACCCAGTGGCCTTAGATGCCAGGGCTGATGACCTAGAAACTCTTGGGTTCATCTCTATCACCATTACCTCGCCATCTTTTGGATTGACAGCAAACTGCACGTTCGAACCCCCACATTCTACCCCTATTTCTCTTATTATGGCAATTGAGTAATCCCGAAGTCGCTGGTACTCCTTGTCAGTCAAAGTTTGCGCAGGTGCAACAGTGATAGAATCCCCAGTATGAACTCCCATTGGATCAATATTCTCAATAGAACAGATAATAACCACATTGTCCGCCAAATCTCTCATAACTTCAAGTTCATACTCCTTCCAACCTAACAAAGACTTCTCTATTAAAACTTGACTGGTTATGCTAGCTGCAAGCCCGGCCTTACAAATTTCCTCAAATTCTTCCCTATTATATGCAATCCCTCCTCCTGTTCCGCCCAAAGTAAAGGCTGGCCTTATGATTAAAGGGAACTCGCCAATCTCGTTAGCAATTTCGTTACACTCCTTGAGCGTTGTACCAGTGCCAGAAGGGGGCGTCTTAATCCCAATGTTCTTCATTGCCTTTTTAAACAATTCTCTATCTTCGGCCTTCCTAATTGCCTCAAGCTTAGCGCCGATCAACTCAACTCCGTACTTGTCTAAAGCACCACTCTCAGCAAGAGCCACCGCAAGATTAAGCGCAGTCTGCCCACCCATGGTCGGCAATATGGCATCCGGACGCTCCTTTTCAAGAACCTGCTCAACCAACTCGGGCGTCATCGGTGTGATGTAAGTCCTATCGGCCATTTCAGGATCAGTCATTATCGTTGCCGGATTCGAATTTATCAGTATGACTTCATAACCCTCTTCTCTGAGAGCTTTACAAGCTTGAGTCCCGGAGTAATCGAACTCGCACGCTTGGCCAATCACAATAGGTCCAGCTCCAAGTATCAAAATCTTCTTCAAGTCCGTTCTCTTCCCCACTTTTGAAGATGTTAGAATGGCATCTTCCACTGTGGGAGTGGCAATGGCACCCGCAGAGACGTCCCTATGTTTTTGAGAACATTGAATCCCTGCAAACACCCGCGGCCGAAAGCATACCGAAGATAAATTTGTTGGCGCCTCAAACTTGGTAGGGTTTATAGTGTTGGCTTTCGACACCCGCAGATTAGTAGAAGAGATACAGAGAGGCCGTGAAACTTTTTCACAATGGCAGATGCAGGAACCCAAACCCATCTTGAATCAATCTTGGGGAGTGTAAGAGATCGATTCTTCGGAGAAAATGAATGTGATGAGGGGAAGACAAGCTTTATTTCCAACGGAGCCGCTGTGGCGCCAGGGGTTTACTTCCAGGGTAAAACCGCATATTGATCCATATAAAAGGCGGCGGCGCCCGTTGCAGCTTGCAGCTTTCCGGGGGAGTATTTTATTTTCTAATTTTATATTACATTTACAACTTTAGTAAACAAATACCAAAAATAATCTCACAAATTTTCAGCCTACATGAAATTATATTATTGCTTTCACATAGTTTAAAAACCAGTTTGATATTTTATAGAAACAATTTAATCAATAATAAAAGTATATTACGTTGAAATTGGAGTTTAATGATTTTAAATCGGTTAGCTCTGATATGGGCCCTGGGCCATTCAATGGACAAAGCATCTTTTTATCAAGCACTTCTCTTAATGAAGATTGTTAACCTTAATTAAAATGTGTGTTGGGATCATATGCCCGTAATATCTATATAGTGAGGTTGAAAACATTGTTAACCTTATTAAATGATTAAGAGAGGAGCATCGGGACCATATGCCCATAATATCTTAATAAAATTCGTGTTGGCCAAAAAGAAAAAGTTAAAATTTAATGACTACAAATCTACAACAACTTCCTCAGGAAAAAAAGAAGAGGATTAACTCCTTTTTAATTTATGTTCATTCGGATCCTTAATATAGGAAATATTTACTTAATTTGATTAGATTAAGAAAATTTGTTAAGTTTATAAGTTTATGTTAGATAATATGTTATATATTTTTTAAAACATACTAATATCTTCTTTAATTCCCTCATTTCCTCTACTCCTTGATTATTGTTGAGGGAGTATCAACAAGAGTAAATTAAAAGGGGAAAAATTGACAAATATGAAAATTATGTCTTATACTCATTTAGAATCAAGATCAACTAATCAAATATGTCTTATATTAATAAAGAGAGTGGGTAATAATGAAATATCTTAAATGAGGATAGGAGGTGCAGAAGTTAATTGAGAGTAGCGACAATTGATGGTTCTAAAAGAGCGAGGCGAGCCAAGTGGGACATGGCCACTCAGGCTGGGGGGCTTAACAAATGAATGAGTTTTCTTTTAGGGAGATAAGACTGTAAATTTTAAATATAACGAAAGTTTAGGAGAAGGATAGCTACACTTCATACAAGATTGAATTCTAAGTCTCTGCCCCTAAAAAACAAAACAACTGCATAGTTCCCAAAATAATAAAATGGTAGTAATATATTTGTTTGGCGAAAAAACTAATGGAGTAATTATACTTATTGGGAGTCAAAATTGACCCTAGACCCAGTGCTTTGTTTTCCCCGGGTGGATGGTATTAGTATATATGGGAATGGTGGGATAAAAATGGGCGGCAACAAAAGGACGAACGGACCGGATTCTGATTCTGAGCAGCAAAGGACGACTGATAAGAGAATAATGCCTTTTGCCAATAGCCATCCATTGGCATTTGGCAAGTCCTAGTCCCCTGAGCAATGGCTGGTCCTGATTGAGATTGAGACCCACTCATAGTAATAGCCTTTTGCCCTCAACCAACCATGATTCCCCCACTATTGCCTTCCCATGATCCCTTCTTTAGGGTTTTTTCCTTAGCTTTTCCTTGCTTGGCTGATTGGGCTCCTCAATCCAACAGAGATTGGGCCACAGTGGGTCACCACAATAGGACTTGGGCTCCTGAGAACCAACAACGTCCCACCATCTCCGCGTTATTAATATAATAGATTCATCATTCCAAGACCCATCACAGGTCCACACCTCAATATCATATTCATGTTTCTTTCTTCGAAAAGAAGGAAAATTTTCATGTGCCCTACTATATGATGTGGGTGGGATCAACGTTCAATTATTTAGAACAATTATTGTTTAAGTAATTGAAAAGATTTGTAACAAATCCTACTATCAGAGCAAATTATCGACCATGCATTCTCCTTTTTTCCTTTGGGCACATCAACAGTAGTCTCTGCAATAGTTTCTGCACTATATCAAACTGCTGAAACTTGATTGAATCTATCAGGTATATCTCTGCACAGTTAATTAGCTTGTTTTATTCTTTAGAAAACTAAACGACTTATGTGAAGATTGACAAAGCTATCAACAATTCAACAAAATGAGCACGTCCATAAAGAAGGCCGATCTTAGTTGTAAATATCAGCATGCATAATAGGTACAGCTAAAACAAATGTCTTACAGGACATGAGAATAGAGGAAAAGGCATAAGATACACATGTAGAGCAGATGATATTATTAAAACAAAGTAACTAAAAATGAATCCTGGAAGGTTCAACTTTGGTCATGCGAGCTTCGCCGGAGGGTTCGTCGTTGTCGATCTTGCGGTTGTTTCTGAAGGCAGCATAAGCAATGATATAAGCGATAACGAGAATAATCAAGACAACGATGTTGATGACAGAAACCTTCCTCCAGCTCCTCTTGAGGCTGGCCAGAACCCCGGCCTTGCACGAGTCACACTCATAACACAGCCGACTCTGATCGTTGCTCCACCTGCTGCAATCTGGGTTGGTTCCCACCCCCACCCCCACCCCTGGGTTCCACACCGTCTCCCTCTCGTACACGTACCCACACTCTGTAGGAGGTTTGCAGCAACCAGACTGCATCACACACGCACACAATTAATACTCACACTCGCATGTTTCTGATTTCATATTGGCATTGTAATTAAGGAGTCCCACATCAGGTGGGTTTTTTTTTTTTTTTTGAAATAGGGGCGTTTTGGGTTCCTCAACCAACCCAAATAGCTAATTTTGGAGGTATAGTTTTCCTAAAGACTTGTACCTGCTACACGCCGCATTATATTTTTTTGAGATTTACTGTGTCTATGACCAGATTGGGTATGAGTGTGTGTTGTGTTCCTTGTCTGCCAATGGAAGCAAAACACGCTTGGATATGGGGATAAGAAGAACGTCCAGTCAATCTGTGTCTTCAACATCACACTCACGGAGGTTGAGGCAGACCCAACACTCACCTTCTTCATTCCCCCACCGCCCTCTTTATTTGAACCATTCTCATAATTCCCATTTGACTATATTCAGAAATTGACGGCACCGATATAATTACATTATGTTGTGTATGGCTATTAGCATAATTATTTGCATGACCTGTCTGCTACGAAGTGTGTAGAAAAGGAAAAAGAATGAAAATCAGTGACTCAGATGGTCTGTATCTGTCAGCCTCATCGTATATGCATTTATTCTATGACCCACCACCTTAATCATATCCTTAATATGAGCCCTAGAGGCCACACCTATAAAGCATTCTCGGTGATTAATTGCAAGCATGGAGATAGATATTGTTGAAAAGCAGAAAGCGACAAGTAGTGTTAGCTTAATTATATCTTGCATGTTTGCCACTGCCGAAAGAATAAGGCCGAACTGGACCCCCACCACCAATAAACTCAAGTTTTTAATCAACGATGATGAAATTTTAAAAAGCAAAATTTGAAGGCGTGGTCCAATAAAGAATTAAAAGATTGCTGTCCTTTTGATACTGCAACGGATACTTGAAAATTTTACACAATAAACATTGAAACCCTATCCCATCTTCGACTTAGAATGTGATTGAATGACTCTAAATTAAGTCTAAACTAAATGTAGCCAACAAAAGAGTCGGGGACACAAACACATGATAATTTAAAAAGCACCATATGTATCACTACCAAACCCAACTAGTTAAAGGTAGAAACCATATACTATCATATTGGCACTAATTAATTATATAAAGCTATAATTAGAGAAAAATATTTTTTCCCAATAAATTAGGCTTCCTTTGGTAAAAGGCACCGGTCAATCTTGAAACGTAGGTGAATGGCCCACTCACCACATTTCTCGGGGTTTGTGCATACGATACCTATCACCCCCACTTGACGCTGTGCCCCTTAATATAAACCTCCGACGCCACCCAACCTTTCCTCTAAATTTATCACCAGACGCGTAATAACAGTAAAATCATACTATATCAAAGAGACTACCACACTGATACTAGGTAGAAGAATTGTGGTGGGTAACGCTACTCATGAAGAGCTGATTCTTCAAAGTTCAAATTATATCAATTCGGCAGGACGCACCAATGCTTTAAAAGTAATATGTTAACAACTATTAAAGATGAATGATAAAATGACCTGGATAGGAGTGAGCCTTCTGAGGTAGAACATCTCAGCAGTTTCAGGCATGCCACCAACAGTTCTGACCGTCCTTCTGCACACCTTAGAGTCCCTGACGCATGAGCTAATCTTTCCCCAGTAGGTATCACTGGCCACCCGCTCCTCCAACCAGCCCGAATAATCCTGCAGATAGTAGTCTAAATAGGCCCGGTTCATGACGGGACGACCGGAACCCTTATCCGTCACGGCATAGGCGAAGATGATGAATCCGATGAGAGCTGCGATGACCAGGAACATCACCAGCAGGTAGAGGCGCATGAGGACGGTGTTGCGGTAACAGGCGCCAGCGAAACCCGCCAGAGAGACGACCATGATGCTGATTCCGATGACGATGAGAGGCCACTGGAGGAAGGTGAGGCAGTCTGTGTTGTTTGCTCTGCTGCTCAGCCATATCCCTCCGCCCAGAATGGGAATGGACAGCAGGAACGTTATGAAGTTTAGTAAACCAATCAAGTGGTTGCTTGTTCTCATCTTCCTTAATCCTAACCAACCTTCTTCGTCTTGTTAGTTCTTCACCTTCTTTTGAATCTTTCTAGGCTCTGTTAAAGTGGAAGCACTGACTGCCAACTTTTATTTCATGTTTGGGTTTTGTGGGAGCCTCGAGCCTACATACGCTTCTGGCTGTCCATCGATCGGTTCCCAACGTGGGAAATGACTTAAATGACCTTGGCTTTACTCTCGAAACGCGCCATCTTTCGATTTGTCACTAAGCAGACTAGCAGAGAGGGACACGATAAAGTTGTTACGATGAGACTCAATTTTTTCCTCCTCACCATATACCGACATAGAATATACTGCCCACCTTTTTCTAAAATATATAGGATAAAGTTAACTTTTACGTTTATCATCAAGGAATGTTAATTTATGTAATTAATCTTGTTAAAAAGAATATATTAATCCTTTTAGTCTTGCTTTTCAATACAATAAATTATCAGAACTAAGTATCATAAAAAAATTAAAGACTGAAATATGGAATATATATATAAGATGTATTGTTATTTTCACAGAGACAATATAGCCCTTTTATAGCATGAGAATTTTTTTCCATTCTTAAACTTACACTTGATGCCCAACCAAACAAAAGAAAAATAACGATACTTGAGAGTTGAGACAGAAAAGTGGGGCCTTTACTTGAGAATTGAAGAGGAGGAATGTGGAAGAAGGAAGAAACAAGTGGGGGAGTGTGAACTGAAGACTGAAATGTGAAAACGGAGGTCAAGACGTGGGCTTGCGAACGAACCCTACGGAAACATAAAGATGCATGTAGATGTCGGCCTGGGTCACTCCTTCTTTTTTTTCTTGGGGTCGGAATTTGTTGCCCGGCCCTAGACCCAGTCAAATGGCCTTCTGTCCATTGTCTTTTTGAGGTGAGGTTGGGCCACACTAGAAACCCCTGCTGTTTTGAAACATATATGAAAATGTTTTTAGATTAGGTATAATTGAATTGCATATGCTTTGTCTGGTCAAGCAAATAGCCTGAAGCCCAAAACAAATAACTAGACGGGCACCATATATGTCCATTCCATGGGGAAGCAGCAACCTGACTGAAGCTGGATTTTGCTCAATTCTAATCAACCTGCACAAGCAGTAGCCAAGTTCTCTGTGAAAGTCGTCCATCAACGTCATTTTCAAGAGCTGACACAATATATATGAGTTGCCCACATATTCCATTGTAACTCCATTACCCCATATATCCATACCTATCTCAATTCCTTTTTCCCTCGGCTCCTGTTCAGCTTTCACAGTTGCAATATCAAATGCAAAACGCACGTCCTTCGTTGTTGGCTCACTAGAAGCTTTAACCAGCGTCTGACTTGTTTATCTCCTACTACCCGTATTGAACTGCCAAGTCTGGCCAGATTGAGCTTCACTTGAGTATTGTTGATCCTACCCGTAATTTCCCCCACAAATTAAACGTCATTTTCAATCTAAACACTCGTATCATTGTGACGACTGTGTGCTCATTAGTTTTGCATATAGATATTAATTTTGAAGGAACTGACGCCTTTTTATCTCTTCTAACCCAAAAAAAAAAAGGGCCAACTTGACATTGATGTATGCTACCATTATTTGTCCAGTACCCTAGATTTCCGGGGGAGGCTCTATTTTGCATTTTATTTTTGTTATGACCACTTAGCTTTTTTAATAAATATAACTACAATTTATAATATATAATTCATCACTGTGTGTGTGTGTGTTGCTACTGGGATGTAGTTAGATCCTGTCCAGCCACAGCACTAGGCACTGTGAAAGAAAAAGAAATAATGAGCCGAGTGGATGCCAATTATTCTTCATCACTTGATCGTTAGTTATACGGCTGGTTATTATGTTAAAAAATGCATGGTGGGTTATAAAAAAACACATACCTGTGCCCTAAAATTACTTTTATTTTATTTTTTGTTATCTCAATTCACATATAAGCTAATTATCTGGCAAAAGCATACATAAAACTTTATAAATATATATATAATCTAAAAATATTGACCAATTGCTCTACTATTATTTAGTCGTCTACATTACATTTATTTTCAAGATTTCGTGGGCCTACGTGATTTGGTAGTTAACATTTTAAAAATAATGTTTTAAACATATATTATATAAAACGACGCACTGTTTCATGAGATTATGGGGCGGCTCCGTGCAGCGCACTGACACAGAACAGCGATCAACGACTTCGTGCTAATGAAGGCATGCAGTATATTTGTTCCCGATCGCTGTTGATTTATTTCCTATAATTAAAATGCAAATCCTTGTAAGAAATTCAAACCGTGATCCAGCGAATCTTGTGCCTAGACATCGATTGCTGAGGCATATTTATATTCAACCTGTCACGGAAGGTTTTTCTCTTGCCAAATCCCCAACTGGATATGGCTGCTGAGTTGCGAGACAAAAATTATTCCGAGGTTGGTGGTCATGCCTACTTCACTGAAATTTTTAATTCCTGGGGATACGAGATGTTCTCATCGGCTTTTTTTTTTTTTTTTTGCCAACAGTTCTTATCGGCCCCAATATAGAAATAAAGCAACCTGTATTTTAATTCTAGGAATCTATATACCTGGTTAAAATACGACGCTGCCCTTTCTTGAAGCTAGCTACCGACATTTCAAAGACCAACAAGACGGGTCAGAGATTTCAGACTCAGACCGCACAATACTATGAATTATCCTTCTCATGCTGTCTCTAGTCTCTCTCCCCCTGTCTCTTTCTCAATCCCTTCCTCCTGTTAACATTAGCAAATTATACTTTCTCTACTCTCAAAGTTTGGCTAACACATAGCAAACAAATCTGCGGTCTCATTAGTCTATTCAACAATAACATGATAGTACAAAAAATGTGACATTTGCTAAGGGAAAAATTAACAGCAAGCCAGAAACAGGAAGGGATAGGTGATTCAAGCGAATCAAATCCCTTGATCTTAACCCAAAACTCTAGAGAAATGAAAATTTAAAAACTTATATTTTAGTCATCATAAGCTAAGAGAGAGGAAATCATATCAGTCCTTCTGATCTGTTTGTTTCTTCAATTCTCTTCTGCTTTTGATCAGTGTCTGTCGATCTACATTAGGGGACTATTGAGAAGGCTGTGCCAAGATGAACTGAGACCACTGTTCCAACTTGCTCTTCCTGAATCAAGCCCTCCCATGTTTATATTGTCCCCATTGAACTGCCATGGAAGACCCCACAACACCTTGTTCTCACTTTGTTCCCTGCCATTACACATGATTTCTTGCTTCATAGTAGTGACCGACACGGCTTGCGTTGTGGGTGCATTATTATTGATTTCTTGATCATAGGGTAGCATCATCTCTGCGTTGCCATTGTCCACCTCTCCCATGTCCCCATTTCCATATCCACAATACAGATTCTGCAAATTATGACTCTGCTGCTGGGTTTCCACGAACCCACTTCGAAATGCATCTAAAAATCCAGGACTTGTGGTGTTGCCAAGAATATCAAAATGGGAGCTGGTGGGATTCCCCATAATTGAAAGATCATGGTCATCAAAACCCAATTGCCCGGTGGATTGCTTTTGGAGCCTAACTAATGCAAGGGTAAGGTCATTGGAATCATAAGATAATGAAGGGATGGCAGCGAGTGGGTTGTTGTGGGGTGTGAGTGGTTGATCTTGAGCCCTCTTTGATGATGAAGATCTCTTGTTCTTCCTGCAGCCTCCACCCACTGGAACATTCCTCAGTGTTCCCCCTTTGGTCCAGTATCTCCTGCATGACTTGCAGAAGTATCTTGGCTGAGAAAGACTGTAATTGTTGTAGTAACAGAATTTGGTGTTGGTGGAGTCACATCTTGGGCATTTCAGTGCTTCTTCTGGCTGGGGCCTCGGCTTCCTCTCTTGCTGTGCTTTTGAGCACGCTATCATGTTCTCCAGTGATTGGTTTGACATTTGCTGTAAAAACAAAAGCACAATTGGAAAACCGTTAGTAAGCATGAAACTCAACAGCCATGCCCAGTGCAATTCCTCAGGAGAAGTTTGAAAATCGAGTGGGGTGTGAGGTTCATGAGAGACTTCTCTTTAAATTCTTTCACTGGTCTAAACAAAATAAAGCATGATATATAATTAGTCCCCAGAAAGACAAAGTAAAAGATTTTTATATCTTGCGGAAGATAAAGAATGAAAGTTTGCCCTAACATGGGAGCTGGGATTTAAGAGATCAGCCTTAAAAACCACGGCTGCACGTATCCATTGGCATAGAGAAGCCATTCTTCATTCAAACAGAAGAGAGACTTGCTCCAAAGGAATTTTCATAAAGCGTGCGAAATTAAAGAGGCGTTCTTATTTACTAAAGTCCATTAATTAGTTTATTCTTTGACAACATATGTAGCTAAGTTGGTGATGAAGAATTGATGGAGGAAGAAGGCCTGACTGCCTAAGAACCAGAAACAAACCCAAAGGAAAGGTGAAGAGAAGGCAAAAAGAAGCAGAGAGATGGAGGCATGTGAGCTGAGAGAGGCCTACCTGATGTTGTACACGGGAAGGATCCATCCATACAATGAACTGAACAACCTGAAAGAAGAGTCTGAGGGAGAGAAAGGTATAATAGTATGAGGGAGAATGGAGTGAAGAAGGAGAAGGGGGAAGGGGGCATGCAAAGTGAGGAGATAGAAGGAGAGGTCCCAGATATATATAAAGCAATCAAAGAGAGAGAGAAGAGGTGCTCAATGCTCATGATGGGGGCTTCATGCCGTACCGGATGATGACGATGCCTGAGTTTGGCTTGCACGCAGAGAAAGCGTTTTAGAAAATTCCAGCCCCAACGGTTTCTTATTTCTCTTTCATTTCTGTTCTTCTCTATTAATTAATTAATTAATTAATTAATATTATAACTCATCTTCATTTTATACTTCCAATGACCAACATGCATGCATATACACTCACCCTTTTTCAGGAAATTTTTATTTCCTAACGTATGAACCTATTGTAACACCCTATATTTTTTTTTTAAAAAAATATGCATATGCAATATGTAATACTACCTCTTATATTATTTTTCATGGTTTTTAAATATATTTGAAAATTGAGAGGAAGCGAGTATCATTTTAAGTTTGGACGAGTCCTGTTGCGGTGCTGAATGGTGGGCCCTTTTCTCGCGTGGATACAACTATTCGCGGGGTCCAGCCTGACAGAACCCCTGTTGGGGGGCCCCACGCATACCCCACCCGCACTCTATGAATTAATTAGCCCAATCCGCCCATCAAAACATACCCAGCGATACTATCAGGTATCAGCTACCCAAACTCATAAACCTCGTGTAAGAATTAAAAATTAAAATTAAAAATAATAATAATAAGAGAAAACAAAGAAATGGTGGAGTAAGAAGGGAGGATAGTGGAGGGGGGCCCATGAAAAAGAGAGGATGTGATGAAGGAAGGGATATGGTGGTGGTTTGTTGAATGTAGGGATGATGATGTGGACGGGTAATGATGCGTGGGGGGACAGGGCAGGGACATGGTGCTCAGTCACACAGTATAATATATAACCTTCCTTCATCTTCATTCTTCCATTATCATCGCTTCTTCTAATGTTTACACAGTGACTTGCTTACTGTCCCACTGCTACTCATAGATAGAGTGGAATGCCAACACGTTTGCGTGCCTCATCCTTTTGGTATAACCCCACCTAACCTCATCAGTACCCTCCCCCATCCTTGCTTTTTCCCCTGCCCTTGCCTCCTGCTTCCTCTCCCCCGTCTTGTCTTACTCAACCCCCACTTATTGCCTCTTCCCCTTCAATTTGGGACCAATTATCATTCTCTTTACAATCCTATACCCAAATTACTACCTCATCACTCTTTAACTAACTCCCAAATTTGAGTATTTGAGTACTCGTATATACTTTCATACTCAATATTCAAATTGATTTTTTTCAAAAAAAAATAATAATAAAAGTCTCATCACTCTGGCTAACGTGGCCCATGTCCAGAGTCCGGTTTTAGTCCCAGGGAAAATGAGATGACTCTCTCCATATCTTTTTACTCGATCCGACGCATGTAGGAAATGATGTACGACCCGGACCATTATTTTATTTAATCTGTCCATTCAGGCGGCATCGAATGATTAATTTCGTCTTATTCTCTGACTCAACCTGATTAATTATCCCTCCCCATGCCACTTTTGTCGTTTGGCTGTTGGTAAACAAAAGTACCCACTCGCTACCACTCACTCATCTTTAATAATGCAGATTGCTTAGAGAAAAGTTAAGAGCTAGCCCCTACATCTATATAGCCCACATTCATTCGTCTCCTTGCTTTCTTTTCTTGATCGTCACTGACCAGCCCATATCAACCAAAGAACATGCCATCCACCCAGTTTATGTGATTGCTAACCTAACGAATCAATTCATGGCCATCTTGCCCAAATCCTATGCATTATTGAGTAAGATTAAGAATGCATATGTGATGACTCAAACGAAGATAGAGGCATTCACCGATAAGAGAACAAAAACTACGAACACCGAACTGAACAAAACAAAAATCTGGAGTCGTATAATTTTGTCCATGGGCTCCCAAACTGAAAGTGTCCACTGCTCACCCTTTTGATTTGTTGCTAAATTGGGGGCAATACTTCCATTGCCACGTACGCGGCAGGATTCTTGGAGGGAGTGAATGACGGGAAAAACTAGGTTTCCTAGCTTTGAAATGTTGGACTGTCATTATCATTTAAAGCTGTGGAAAATAATTAGCCATGGCATTCAATCATTGATCCCACTATCTGATATGCATACCCTATATCCAACGGATCCTATGGCGAGTTCTGCTTTGATTGCACCCTATATGACCATTCAAACCGAACATTGATTGAAGAAAAAAATATGATTAATTCGTTCTGGTTATGAATAAATTAATCTGTGAGTTGATCCAAGATTGGAGGGTGCAAGAATGGGTGGGTGGGCCACTGTGAAGAACAGGGACGTCATAGGGATGAGTCATGCCGGTTGACCGGTCAAATTTAATTCAGTCAAAGGAAACAATGGGGACTGGGGAGAGAAAAATAATGTAAAAAGTGAGCGGGTGGGAAACTGTGCCCAACATTCCAGGGCATTTCTTCGAAGAAAAGAATCTGGCGTTCCCACTTTAGTTCCCACTTGTGTCTTCCCCAGAATCTTTGTCTCTGTTTGGTATAAGATGATATCGCGTCAGAATTTGTGTGCTCCCTCGTTTTTGCTCAATCATTCCGCATTTAATTAACAAGTCTGGGGTTGTTGCCTTCCATTAACTATTCATACAATTAAAAAATAGCCCGATCGATGTGAAAGGTTCATGAAAACCTTGGACCCTGTCGCCAGGTGTATGATTTGTCACCGATTGATCGAGACACTACATACAGTATATATAGCCAAGCCAGCATGCATTCCTTTTATGGTAAATACGCGCACTGCTCTATGATCCAATCTAACTCATCCATATACCCATAGTACGTCCGCACTCTTAATTCTTGACAACCAAGGAAGCTCGAATTTGACAGTCTCTCAAAATAACTTTCAAGTCTAAACTCAAACGATCAGCTGAAGTTTGACCAAACTAACCAAGTTTCTCAGGGGAGCTCAACATGTTATGATTTATTGGGCAGGCGTTCATAGTGATTAGAATCATAAGGCCTTCAAATTTGGTATGAAATCAATTTGACAGTAGATATATGTTTTTAGCGTTAACTATGTTGCTTTCGTCTATTTTATATACGTATGGATCACTTCATATCTTTGAAATGGGTGGCTAATAATATGATTGTTTTAGCAATTAGATTGTTTATAAGCTATTTTCACGTAAATCGAGACACAACTCCTCTCATATACTTACCTCGTATACTGTAAATTACGATTGAAAAACTATTTTTAAGCATTTCAATCGCTAATCCAAACAAACACTAAATCTTTTATGCAGTCACTAGCTAGGAGTAGCATATCACTAATGATGCGTTACGTTGTTAATTACAGATTTCAGTAATAGTAATTGTAGTATTCCTGATTCAAGTACGTACGATATGATGAAATTCAGTCACACATCTACGCAAGTATGAAATTAAACAAAGAATGGTCAGATAAAATTACGATGTAAAGGTCTCCACCATGACATCCTAAACACATGGACAGTACACATTCTAGCTAATTTATACACGAACAAGCACAGCGAGTTTGTAAAAATTGATCGTTCATTAGATGTATATCCCCATCGATCATGTCTAACAAGAACATTAAATAAAGGAATATATTGGATAATGTACTTCATAAAGTTATTCTAATAAAAATTGGCATACTTGTTAAAAATGTGACTCATACTGCATATATAGTGTGTGTTTGGTATTATTTATTGGAGATCAATAAGTATTTATTACGTAAGTCGAGATAAAATTTTTCTCATATACTTATTTTATATACCGTAAATCATGATCTATAAATATTTATTACTTAAAAATAAGATATCCCAGACGACCACATAATATTCGTAGATTTAAAAACTAAATGTGTTTCCAAAACTTAACCTGGTTAAAATTTCTGTTGTTAAAATTAATTTTATTAAAAAAAAAAAAAAAACTGACTAGTAAGGAACAGTAGGGGCGGGCGGAGCAGCAGCGGGAAGTGTGAAACGAGAAGGGAGAAGTGGGAAGCGTGAAGACAGAGTGGAATGTTTGAACTTTGAAACGCAAAACGCGGGAGGATGAGAGACGACAGCGGTGGGATGTGGGCCCCGGAGATATTATCAGATGGGGACCGTACACGTGGCAATAGTTAGAGGTGGGGTGGTGGGGGGGAGTGGGAGACGAATATTGCGGTTTACGAGGAAATAACGAAAGAAAACAGATAGAGCTAGAGATAGGTACGTATGAGAATAGGGACATTTTAGTTAGAGGAAGAGTAGGGCACAACACAACAACGTCAAATCTAAATCTTGGGTGGTGTATGCTGGGCCCCTCCCTATATTCTCCTCCCTCCTCAAGTAAAGCATCATGCTTCCATCCTGATCTGTTTTCCTACTCAACAGTCCCGTTCCTATTCAAACTCCGTCGCTTAGTTGATCCATTTCCAACACACGAGACTGTAGAGTTAGTATGTGTTGAGTATGATTTATTTTTAGATAATAAATTTTTATTACGTAAGTTGAGATAAAACTCATCTCATATATTTATCTTGTATACTGTGAATCACGATTTATAAATACTTATTATCAAAAAATAAACTATTCCAAACGAGCACTAAATTTGTATTTAAAAGCAAGGTATAAACATTACTTCCTCCTATCTTAAATGTAAGGCAGAATTATTATTTTCTGAGAGATTAAAGAAGTTAAATAAGATATTTAATTATATAATATATTATATATCTTTATATTATATATTAGTTTATTAGTTAAACTAATTAATTTTGAGAAAAAAAATAAAATATTTTAAAGTAGTTTAATTAATTTCTTTAATCTCTTTAAAAAAATCAATCTTATCTTATATTTAAGATAAAAAAATAATAGTAAATGTTGGTGGAGGAATTGGAAGCTTGGTGTGAGGGATTTGGAGGGGAAGGAAGGAAAAATTTTTATGAGTTGAATTTTAAAAGATTGAAGAAGTGGGGTAATAAAATTTTAATAAAAAGAATATATAAGATAAAAAAGTAAGAAAAATTAATTAAAATTTTTTAACCTCACTTCTCTAATTTTTTTAAATTCAACTAAAAAATTTTTTTCCTCTACCCATTTTCCCTCTCCTGCCCCTCAAACCAAATAAGCCTTAAAACATGGAGGGCCATGTTGGCAGGAAAGGAGTGGAGGTTATTGGGCAGCTAAAGTGGAAATCAGATGACCAAGGAGGGGGCCTGGTTTATTGGTGAAATGTCAGACGGCCCATTGACCTGTATGCCGCTCCCCACACGTCACCCCCTGGATTGCCCTTTCCTTCCCAATGCCCGCCACTTTTTCTACGTACCGGATTCCCCACAACGTGTTCAGCGCAGCCCCCATCTTCATGCCACAACAAATTAAAACCATCATTCATTATTCATTAATTTAATAATTAATAATTAATAATAACAATATATCTGAGAAACGGTTATCAGAATTCTCCATTATAAGGGGGTGATGTGATTATATATGTGAGCTCGTCGGTACAGGTTGTGAGTGCTCGGATATTGCTATTATTCTGTTGTTTGATTTGTTATAACTTTTCCGCTTCAAATATTGGGAGCTGATGAAGCATGAGTGTGTATTATTTGTCTAATTGGCAATTTTATGGGTGGAAATAGGCCAAGCGGCTTATCAGGGGTGTGTAACTTGACTTGTCAGGCTAAAAGGTTAGGTAAATACCAAAACAAAATCCTGTTTTGCTTAATAGGTCAGGCCAATACCTATTAATAGGTCTGTCAGGCTGGCCTAGGCCTGTTAAAATATTTAAAAAACAAAATCAGATAAGGGTTAAAGGATAATTTCGCCCGAGCCTGTAAGTTTTAACCTGTTTTTATCCTGGTTAATGAGGCCTATTTTCGGCTTGTGGCTTATTGACCTGTTTTGCAGTGTGACCTGTAGGTCTGCCGGTTTGCTTAAAAAATTTTAAAAATTCAGGCCTTCTTAACAGGCTTTAAGTCAGGTCAGACCTGTGAACAAGCCAGGCCTAAGCCTAAAAATTGGCCTCCAACAAGCCACAGGCTAGGGTCAGGCCAGTTTATACCTTAACTGGCCAGACTTGTTAAGATAAAAACCTGACCTGACCTGACCTATTTCCACCCCTATAACAATAATCTTATGATAGAGTTATTGGGAGAAAAGGAGGGAATGTCCAGTGAAAGGCATACACTCACACACGTATATATACACGCATCTTTTTATCAATTTTTTAAGAAAGTCTTTTTTCAAAATTAGATAAATGTGCGTTCAACATTCCAAATTATTTATGAAGGTGCATTTAACACCCAAAATCTTTTAATGATACAATTTTGCCTCTGACGTAATTAAATGGGTCCAATTCTACCCTCACCCTAACGGATTAAAAATGGACGTTTTCCCTCTTGCAAAGTCATTGTGATTTGCCACCTTCCTTACTTCCAGCAACCCCAGATTCTCCATCTCAGCTATTCATTGAATTTCTCATCTTTATGACCTCAATCTAGTGACCAATTTGTCAGTGGAAGAGGTCCTGATGAAGAGCTTCTGGTCGGAATGGCAAAGCGGCTTCTTGATAGCCTGCTCATGCTATTCACTATTCACACTATCCTACAATAAACCACTCACACACTACGACCCCTCTATCAGGTTATTATTTCAAAGATATCATTTTTTTGCATAACCTATTTGGTTCTTGTCAAACTGCCTTGATAAATCATAAATTGGTAAAGAAACGTGTAATAACAAAAAACCCAATCGTCCCCTATTCCTTTAGTGTATGTTTGGGAATATTTATTTTTTGAATATAAGTGCTTATTACGTAAGTTGAAATAAAACTCTTCTCACATGCTTATCTTTTATAATGTGAATCACGATTTATAAATACTTATTGCCTAAAAATAAGCTATTCCAAACAAACACTTAATCTGTCAGTAGCAGAGTTTATGTTTTATTCGGGTTTGTTCTAATTTCTTGAGAAAAATTAGAGGATTTGGTTCTTTCCTCACTTCTTCTAATGATTGTTTCCTAGGCATTTTTTAATGTGCTTCCGTCATAGTTTCTTCTGAAGTAAAATTTGACCTACAAGCTTTTTATTTTAACTATTGGTATTCCAGACTTGATGACACCATCAGACCCTTCAATCTGGGTTTGTTTCGTTGACTCTCTTAACAAATTCTCTGTCTGGTTCCTTGTTTTGCATTTGGGAGATCCAAATCCTCTCAAGTGCGTCATTCACAGAGATCATCAGGTGTCTGCTATTGTTCAGTTGGTAGTGGATACACTGGTTGGAAAGCGTCGAACGTTAGGCTATTGAAGTCATCGACGGGTAACAGGGCAACACCTTTGTCAATGATTAGAGGCCTACTGTTTTGTGCAGCGTCTTAGCACTCGGGGAAGCGTCCGTTTTTAATCCGTTATAGTAGGCTTAGAATTTCACTTATTTAATTACATCAGGGGCAAAATTACACTATTAAATAGTTTTGGTGTGCTAAATGCACCTTTGTAAATAGTCCGAGATACTAGTGGCTCATTTGGTACGTTTGAATTGATTTTGATGGAAATGGAAATGGATATGGAGATAGAAATTGAGTTTAAAAGTACGTTTGGTATGTCATGGAAATGAGACTTGAGTTTTGTATGAAAAGTCCAAAATGCCCATCTAATTAAAAATTAAAAAAAATAATTAATTTTTTTTTCCCATCTGCCTCTTTGAAACTTTCCAAAACACAGTGCAGCGGAGCGAGCACCACCACCACCTTCATCTTCATCAAAAACTTTACCTTCGTTTTCCATTTTCGTCGCCAGCGACTCTCACCTCCATCACTATCGTCGCTAGCAACATCCCTTCTCCTTTCACCCTCCACCATAGTCGCGAGATTTAAGCTTGAGATTGAGAAGAAGCATCGCAGCATAGATGATTTTGGGGAGCTTCTTCATCGATTGTCACCACCGCCGCACCACCATAGCCTCCGTCCTCAGGCCCACCAACGCCGATGACCTTCACAGCCGAGAGAGATCAGATCGAAGAGGTGCCGTGCGACATTTTTCTAGAACGAGAGAACATGGAGATCGGTCCCTTCACCGTTTCGTCCTCTTCCTCCGATCACCTTCACTCTCCACCTCGCACTAGCATCGAACCCTCTCACCACTCCTCTGTCCTCACTCCGTCACTATTCTTTATCTTGCCTGTAGTGGAAGACCGGGAGAGAGGGTGTCTGGGGAAACTGAAAGTTGAAAGGGGAGAGGCGGAGGTCAAAAATGAGAACAGGGATGTGGAATTGTAAATCTTTGGGTCACCATATGGAAATCAAATTCACATGTTTTGATGGATATGAAAATGGAAAACATGCTTAGGACATGGAATTGGATTCCAATTCTATTTTCATGTGCTCAATTCACATGTCCCAACTCTGTTTGTTGTGTCCGTCTCTAACAAAAACTTATAGTCGCGTATATGGCTGACCGTTGACGCCTCATGCGGTGTTTTCAGTTTTCTTTAACTACGCACGGCTTTTTTTTTTCACGTGAGTTTTCATTCAAGTGATAATGGATAGGTGGATATTTACATAACGATCATGACGCTTCGTAGTGTGTTGAAGCATCTATCATATACAAATATCCTGTTGTTAATTACAAAACCAAGTGATGTATAGTGAATTACTATTCTTCAGCATAAACAAACACACCAGAGTGTTGCTATTCAGCTTAATTAAACGTTAGACAAACATGATGTTGTGATCTTTAATCATATCAAAAATAAAAATATAACAAATATTTGTTGGTGAGAACCTGATCGTAAAGCGTTACATTTTGTGAAGGTGATGCTCATGAATTGGGCTGGGCTGAGGCCTCATTTGTCCGTGCAGCCGTACATTTTGTGAGTCCCAAAAGAAAGCGGTCTTCCCATAAAAAAAAAAAAAACCAATGGAAGTTGGTCAAAGTGGTAAAAGGCTTGGTTCGCTTAAGCAAGGTCTCGGGTTCGAGTCTTGTGTAGCAGAAAATTTTCATTGGGAGACTCTCCCATCATAGCCAGGTGCGCGACGCAGGTCGAATCCGGATATAGTCGGGGCAAAGCTCCAGTGAACCAGGTGGGAAAAAAAAATGTTAAAAAACCTTGTACCCAAAAAAAAAAATGTTAAAAAACCCTTCAGCTTTTTATCTGGGGCATAAATTCTTTTCGACTAGACGGAGCCATTTACCGGTGATGTTCTTCTGGTCTCCAAATCAGAGTTACACCAGGGAGTGTAGTAACCTGAAATTTTAACGGTGTTAGTTGTTGGCTTCCTCATTAAATATCTTACATGTCGACGGAATTTGCTTTAAGTCGCTATGCTTAAAATCCGATCAGTTGTGAAAAACTCAAAAACATCTATATATATATATACATATATATATATATATATATATTCACATTTTTACAAGAAATTATTTCTATACCTAGAGCTGCACGTACAGTTTTGTCTTTATATTAGCTCCTAGTGTGGTGTGGATTCGTTTCTGTACTCTATTCATTCATCTTAACCGCTGGCTATGTGCTTTATGTTATTAGGATTTAAGACGTGCTGTTCAATTTAATTATTTCAGACTAAATTCCAAGCACAGGGCCATTTAAGGCGCCTTGAATACAAGTAATTGTGTTGATATTTGCATTCACACACGTGATTAGTCCTCGTTGATTGGCTTTATACATGCTTGCTTTCTTGTTGGCACTGGACATTGGTGTTAATTATAGAGTTCGATTCTTAATTAGGCAATCACATAGTATACAGTTTCCTATTCAGAAATTCTTAGACTGGCAAGTTATTCGCCTTGCAGCCTCATATAGTTCATCAGTTTATAATAATATTGATTCAAATAGATGTGTACTTTGGACCCATGTGGTCCAACTTGAGCTGTGTGAGAAGGAAATATTAGGTTGGCATTGGACATTCGCGCACGTCGTGGTCATCGCTTTTTAATGGACGTCCTTATAAATTTAGCCATCCTTTCTTTCCACCAACGAGCAGATTTTACGATATTAAGGATAAAGCATTTGACCAGGGTAGATTAGCATATAAGAAAGGCTTCTCCTCCCTCACATCAACAAGTCCTTTTCAATTATTTATATGAAAACAAGGAAGGTTTTGTTTATATTCGTGAGTGTTAAAATTGTTTTAAAATTTTTGTACAAGGTTTTATGTTTTATATATGTCTATTCAGCCCGCCAAAGAGGAGCAACCCTTAAATTAAAATTTGTGAATTTTGTAACTGGAATTGGTGGTAGTACTATTTATCGAACTGGTATTATATATATCCATATGAAAAATGAAAAAACAAGGTACGTAGTTTTGATCTTATGCGGGGGAATCCGCATTAGGTGGTAATGTGATGGTCGTCCACTTCGAAAGAGCATTGGACCATCCCTTCAAAGCATTACAGCTTGGTGGACGATGACGCACGACCTCACTATGATAAACTTACTAAGATTAAGAATTGGGAAAATCCCATAAAAATACCAAGAAAATTATAAAAGGACAAATCAGTGATTCCAATGTACACAATCCTATATCAATACGGCCAGACCAATTTGGGATATGAAATCTTGGCAAAAAGACCCCCAGCCCCTAAGTAGAAAGAAGGCTAATGCTAGAGGGGACTATCTGGTTCAAGGGGAGGGGATGGAAAGAAAGGATAGGAAGTTATTTTGTTTGGTTTGATTGGAAGGAAGAAAGGGAAAAGTTTTTTTAATGATCCTTAGTTTGGTTCAAGAGGGGATGGGAGGGGAAATCGGAGATAATATCTAATTTATCATGTTACCCTTATATATTATTCCCTCCGGTACTAAATATAAAACAAAATTGATTTTTTTTAGAGATTAAGGAAGCTAAATAAGTTATTTAATCATATCATATATTGTGCATCCTTAAATTATATATAAGTTTATTAGTCAAACTAATTAGTTTGAAAAAAATATAAATATAAATATTCTAAAGTAATTTAATTAGCTTCCTTAATCTCTCAAAAAAAAAATCAACTATGTCTTATATTTAGTACCGGAGGGAGTAGTTTATATATTTCTACTTATATATATTTAGTACCGGAGGGAGTAATTTATATATATAAATTAGTTTACACCTCAATATAAATTATACTTCTATAATTTATAAAAACTCACTCTTATCAACACAACCGCAAGCCTCAACATAAATTATATAATGTATGAAAATTCACTTACATAGAAGAAGTTGGCCGGCTCAAAACACGACTACAAATTTTCATCACTAAAATCTCCTTTAACAATTTGCCTCAAGAGGGACACCAACAAACCATCAAAACCAACTGCCAACACAAGAACTATTTCCTTGGGAACCCAAATCAGCTTGTTATTTTTATTTCTAAGTAATATGAAAATATAGTTTTAAAAACTAATCTATTTTTTAAAAAAATCAAATTAACAAATTTTATTAAAAAAAATCTTTTTTTTTCTAATTTACAAATGGCAAGCTATCAGAAAGAGAAGAAAGAGAAAAGGCAAGGCCTACCGATAAGATTGAAAATGTCATAAAAATATAGGATAAAGAGGTCATAAGATTTGGCTCCCCTCCAAAAAAACCCCAATTTGGAGGGGATCAAAATAAAGGGCCGGGAGAAAGGGCCAGATTTTTACTCCCCTCCCCTCCAAAATTTTAAACCAAACAAGAGGATGGACTCATTTTTCCTCTCTTTCCATCCTCTCCCCTCCAACCAAACAGGCCAAGAGAAGAAGTTAGGGTGTGGAAAGAGAAAGATTGCCTTAACCCCCATTTTTTCATGGGAGCTAGCTCACCTTTCTTTATTTTTCAACCTCTAGTAACGGCAACTGAGAGGGCGATGACAGAGTCTGTCGAGTCCTTCCTCTCAATCACACCTTGGTATTAGGGGATGTTGTTCGCTGAGAGTTTGTTGTTGAAGAAGGGTCAATAGGATCTGCTGCAACAGCTTCGCATATTAAAATTTGAGTTCAGAAGGTTGTGGCTCTAGGTTTTGATTAACGGCAGGATGAGGAGGAGGCGACAACAAAGGGGCTCTTCTAAATTGACCGCGACCAGTTCTGGTTCGACCTAGTAGAGAAATCACCTTCTTGAACTTGGAAATGGTGATGTCGGTGATGGCTTTACAATCCATCTCGATATCGACGGGAGACACTGAAGCGAATAATAAGAGTGGAATTGTTGCTGTGTCTGAGAAAGCAACCTTATAAGCTTTCTGAACAACATTATCATCCATTTTGGTGGCAAAGCTATCATTCCTGTAACCCATCATGAGCTCCACGACCATACTCACAAAACCATAAAAGAGGAAGAGAGAAGTAGAAGAGATGAAAGAAGTAGAGAACATCAAATGGTAACGATAAAGCTCGAAACCTGGTCAAGTTGATTGGATCGACCTTAGACTAAAAAAATAAAGAAGGTGAAAAAATATAAAAGTTGGAGTGGGTGATTGTGGGCAAGGTGATCAAATTGTGACGACAGTGAATGAAGGGGTGAGAGGGCACTGTTATCGTCAAATGTATGTGGGCGAGGGAGGGGTGTTTTGAGGAAGTGAAGTGGGGGATATTGACCTTATATGAGGAGTGGGACCCAAGGGAGTTATTAAAGGAAAATCACTCCTAGGTCCTAAGGAACAAACATAATATTAGCAAAGTCTCTTTGAAAAGTCAACCATCAGAAAAGTCCCTAGAGACTTTTTTATTATTATTTCCCAAAGTCAAATGATAAAGTTTCCCTTAGTTCATTAGTCATTTTACAGTTGATAACTTCATCCGTCATTTACAATTTCATCAGTCATTTTTACAACATGTTTTTATACAATGAGTTAATTTTAAGTTTGCTAAGTCCCTATGTTCACAATTGTCATTGCGTGTTATAACAACTGCTTGAGTGATTTTTTACACATTATTTTTGTTGCTTAAATGAAATGACCTTTTCCAAAACTCCAAATATGAAAACTGCATATGCCTTGTTTAACAATTGGTTATGCTTGTGTTTACAACATGTTTAGTCTTTTTGTACAATATATTTTTCAGGTCACAATGTTCACCACTGCAAATTGCTTAGTTTACAACTCGTTAACCTGTTTTCACAATATGTTGAGTCATTTTAACAACTTATTTCTTACGTTTGAATGAAATTATCTTTCTACACATCTCCAAATTCAGCACTGAAAATTCCTTAGTTTACAACTAATTAAGCGTGTTTTTATAACGTATTGAGTCATTTTTACAACTTATTTCTCGTGTCTGAATGAAACATCCTTTATTCACATCTCCAAGTTCAGCACTTAAAACTCCTCAGTTTATAACTAATTAAGCATGTTTTTATAACATATTAAGTCATTTTTACAACTTATTTCTCGTGTCCAAATAAAACTACCTTTATTCAAATCTCCAAGTTTAACATTGCAAATTGCTTAGTTTACAACTTTTAACATGTGTTTTTACAACATCTTGAGTCATTTTTACAACTTATTTTTCATGTATAAACGAAACTGTCTTTATTCACATCTTTAAATTTAACATTGCAATTTGCTCAGTTTACAACTTCTAAATCGTGTTTTTACAATACCTTGAGTCATTTTTACAACTGTTTTTTTAATACCTGATTAAAATGATAAGTTTCAAAACTTCAACTTTCACAACTGCTGAATTGGTTTTTAACAACCTTTTCTGCCTTATTTTACAAGTGCATGAATTATATGTACAACAATATGAGTCATATTACATTTCATCTTCTCCACCATTTAAAAACTTTCCCCTACATGAAAGAAACAGAGTAGATTCTAGTCCCATCTTTCATGACAACCTTCAACATGAATTTAGTATTAACAGCTTCCACAGCAATATTAATAGCTACAAATACACATATTAACAACACTTTTTTTAATATCATATCAGCATTTTGTAATTAAAGAAACCACAATCACATTCAATCGTTCTCACTTAAAACAAAGCCATCCATCTGACATATTAACAACACTTTTTTTAATATCACATCAGTATTTTGTAATCAAAGAAACCACAATCACATTCAATCATTCCCACTTAAAACAAGCCATCCATATGATATATTAACAACACTTTTTTTAATATCACATCAGCATTTTGTAATAAAAGAAACCACAATCACATTCAATCATTCCCACTTAAAACAAAGCCATCCATCTGTTACCTTGCCCAAAAATATAACATTCTCTCTATTACATTGCCAAAAAACAGAGCACATGTTTTATATTAACAACTACAATAGTCATATAAATAACTATAATTGCATGAATCAACATCACTTTTTTTTCATATCAGCATTTTCTCAGCAAACAAACCACCATTACATTCAACCATTTCCACTTAAAGCACATCACTCCCTTTGTAACCTTCCGCAAAAATAGAGCATTATAACATTCACACAACCTGATCATAATGAAACCCTAACTTTAATGGTGAAGATCATATCTTTAGCAAAATCTTAGTATTACTTATTTATTTCCTATCATTTAGTCCACTATTGAGCCCAAGCTTCAATCTTTGACCAACTCCTCAATCTCAGTCCAGCCAACGCATACACAAAAAACAAAAATTTTAGATCACTTTTTTACCTTTGCTACATCACAAAGTCGGGCAGCGGAGGAGCGACGGACGAAAGCATCAAGACTGGGACTCAGAGGAGCGACGAACGGCCACTTGAAGGAAGACGTACAAGCATAGCAGAATGAATGGACCTTTTGATGAAGTTGTCAACTATATAATGACTTGGGGGCAACTTTGTCATTTGACTTTGGAAAATAATCACAGAAAAGTTTCTAGGGACTTTTCTGATATTTGACTTTTCAAAGGGACTTTGTTGATATTATTTTTTGTCCTTGGGACGTAGGAGTGATTTTCCCAATTATTAATCGGGGAGTGTAAGGGAAGGTTGTATTGGCAAAAAAAAGGAAAAAAGAAAAGAAAAATCACTTACAAGTTCCAAGAACCCAAAAAAACCATAAAAAATCCCAATCCAAATTCTCAAATTCAAAAAGTCCCTAAGGACTCTTTTATGATTAATTGGGAATTTGAAATGACTATGTTGCCTAAATCAATTTTGACAAGTGCATGAGTCATTTTGACAATTGCATTTTCATATTCAGATCAAAATTTTAAGAACTGCCTGTGCCTATTTTGACAAGCGCATTAGTCATTTTAACAACTTTATTTTCATACATAACTGAGATTACAAGTTTCATATGTCCCAACTTTGACAATTGCATATTCCTTTTTTAACAACAGATTTTGTCTATTTTCACAACTTGATGAGTCATTTCGACAATTTTTTTTTCATACTGACTGAGTTTACATGTCTCACAAGTCCCAACTCTGACAACTGTCTATGACAACTTTAACAACTGGTTTTGCCTATTTTCATAACTTGATGAGTCATTTTGACCATTTCTTTTTCATACTTGACTGAGATTACAAGTCGCACAAGTCTCAACTTTCACAATTGCATATTCTTTTTTTAACAATTGGTTTTGACTATTTTCACAATTTGACGAGTCATTTTGCAACTTCTTTTTCATACCTGACCGAGATTATAAATCTCACAAGTCCCAACTTTCACAACTGCATATGACAATTTTAATAACTAGTTTTGCTTATTTTCACAACTTAATGAATCATTTTGACAACTTCTGTTTCATTCCTGTGTGAGATTACAAGTCTCTCACAAGTCATAACTTTCACAATTACATATGACAATTTTAACAACTGGTTTTGCCTATTCTCACAACTTGATGAGTTGTTTTGACAACTTCTTTTTCATACCTGATTGAGATTATAGGTTTCACAAATTCCAATTTTCACAACTACATATGACAATTTTAACACCTAATTTTGCCTGTTTTCATAACTTGATGAGTCATTTTGACAACTTCTTTTTTATACCTGACTGAGATTACAAGTCTCACAAGTACCAACTTTCACAATTGCATATGACAATTTTAATAACTGATTTTGCCTATTTTCACAACTTGATGAGTCATTTTGACAATTTCTTTTTCATACCTGCGTGAAATTATAAGTTTCACAAGTTCCAACTTTCATAACTACATGTGCCAGTTTTGGCAAGAGCTTACGGTTGTTTTCACCAATCCTAATGCATATATTCACAACTGCATGACTTATTTTGACAAGCTGATTTTAACATATCAGAATTTCACATGTTCGACCTTTCGCAACTGCATTTTAGGATTTTAACAACTGCTTCTGCTTGTTTTGACAACTTTATGAGCTTACTTTCACAACTGAATATCATATCATATCCAAATATCATATAACATCCAAATAATTACTAATAGAATTAACAATTTACCTTTGCCCAGTACATGAATACCACACTTTTCCCTTCAACATTGGACCTGCAACCATCGTAGCTTTCTCCGTTTTCTCTTTCTTGTTAATGAGAAAAAAATGCACGAATACTCCTCTTGTTGTGCCTTTCCTTTTTAATTCATTGGGGGCAATTTAGCCATTTTACATCCCCAATTAATCACATTAGGAATTTGAATTGGAATTTTTGTGTGGATTTTTTGGGTCTTTGAGACCTATCAGTAATTTTATCAAAAAAAAGTTGTTGCTGCATCTTTCTCTCTCCACACGACCACACCCGATCTCCTTTTGTCTTACTCTAGCATTAACCTTCTTTCTACTCAGGGGCAGAGGTCTTTTTGGGAAGATTTCATATCCCAAATTGGTCCAACCGTACTAACGTAGGATTTTGTATATTTGAATCACTGATTGGTTCTTTTTAATTTTCATGGTATTTTTATGGGATTTTCCGTAAGAATTTAAACAAAAGCGCCATTTTATTATATATTTGAACTAGTTTCCCATGTCAGTTGTTTGGAGACAATGGGAATTTTCCGATTCCGGTGGCAGTTGCGAAGGAAAACTGAAACCCCACTCCCAATTAACGTGTCAAAGCTTCACACACACCGGCGAGGATCATATAGGAGACTTTTTCAGATCTGAAGCCAAATTCCGTTTTCAACATGGTTGCCTCCAAAATGGCACAGTTCATTGATAACATTCCGTCAATGGATCTGATGCGCTCGGAGAAGATGACCTTCGCTCAACTCATCATCCCTGTCGAGTCCGCTCACCGGGCCATCTCTTATTTGGGCGAACTCGGCCTCTTCCAACTCCGAGATGTGAGTTCCTCCTAAGATCCTAACTTGCTTCTGACTAATCACGTCTTTTTTTGGCGCCTTTTCTTCTTTGCTTTTGTTTTCCTCTTCCATTCACCCGTTTCTTCTTTTGATACGAATATTAGTTTTCTGAGTTCAAGGTGTTGTAATAGTTTAGTGCGAAGTTTTTCATTTGCCGTTATGGGCGGTCGAATCAGTTTCAGTTAAGTTGACAGCGAGCCCTGCAAACGATGACAATTCAATGTTGAACGTAACTTGATCAGAATTCAGTGCTGTGGATTTAATGATCACTGGATTTTTTCCTGTCGTCTTATTGGACCCCTCATGCGAACACCTCATCGTGAAAACTAATCCGACATTCAATTTATTTTTAAATCAATTAGACATGTTTCATTGTGTACTGCATTAGTGAGTTGCATTATAATAGTGTGACTTATTCTAAATATCGTTATATATCCTGATATATTTATATAACATACTAATTGTTGAGTATAGACAGCTATGTTATGTTTGACTGTTAGTCTCTCAGTTTCTTCAGATTTCCTAGCCTCATCCAGTGTGGTTAATATCTTGGGTCAGTAGTTCAGAAATGATAACCCGAGTTCCATAGGTCATGAATACCTAGCAACTTGCCTTGATTTATTTTTTCCTGTAATGGAAAACTGGTTTATTAGGTTCCTAGGTAGTTATATCGTGAGTCAGTGGATACGCAACTCTGTTGTTTATAACAAGTTTTACTGGCAGTCTGATCAAATTGATCTCACTTATGATCCACTATATTTTATACTCGTGGTAGAGGACTAGTTATGGTAATGACTTCTGATGTATGCCTAATGCGAGTACTCATTTTTAATGATTGGAAAGGACACTAACTGTTAGCTGCTTTTTTATGTGAAATCACATGAATAACAATTGGTGGACCATGCATTTGTGAAACTTGCTATATGTTTCAATCTGGAGGTGTAGCTTTTCCTGGATCTAGATTCCTGTTTGCATATCATCTGAATTTGCTGGATATACAAAAATTGAGGTTATAATGGTATTATCCCTTTTTCAGTATGCCTACAATCCGAGAAGTACTTGTGAGCAAAAATTTATGCTTCAACCTTTTTTATATGCTATCATAGTAGAGTTCTGGAAGTACCTTTTGGCCTTGAACAACTCCTGGCTTTTTAGAAGTACTTGTGAGCAAAAATTTATGCTTCTGTGATATCTAATCATTGCATCTCTTTTGAACATTCTTTTCTCTTTTGCAGTTAAATGATGATAAAAGCCCTTTCCAGAGAACATTTGTTCATCAGGTAGTCTTCCCCTCCACTAACTAGAAATTCCAGCAAATTCTGAAATCTGAGTGCCTCAGTACCCTACATTTTGACATCTTGTTTGAATGATAACTGATTGGTATTATTATGGGGAATTCAGTCTGTATTTGAAATTCAGGGTCCATTGTTATGGCCAGTTACTGTAGGGCATCTGCTTGTATAATTGTATATGCAACTTGGATTTACTTGTTTGAAGGGGAAAAACTAAAGATAATCAGGAAGACAGCTTTTGTCGATTAAATGAAATCTATAACTGCCCTGCTCCTCAAAAGTTGTTTTCTGAAACTTATAATTGGGCTCAACTTGGCGAAAGGAATTGCTTTTTGATGTTCTATCTCTTTTGGAATTAATATTAGCATATTAAATTTTTGTTTAAATGGTTAAACATTGTATATTTGGACACAAGATATTATTATCAATATTCTGAAATCACTTCAAGAGGCAACTCTTGTCTTTCTTACTCAAAAAAAAAAAAAAAAAATTCTGAAATCAAGATATATATATATATATTGAAAAGATTTTTTTATCATTGATATTAACTGTATTTCTTTATTGGTAGGTCAAGCGATGTGCAGAAATGTCAAGAAAGTTACGATTCTTCAAAGATCAAATCAGTAAAGCTGGTCTTATGTCTTCTCCTCATTCTGTTTTGCAACCAGATATTGAGTTGGAGGAATTAGAGGTCCCTGTCTATTTACTATTTACTTTCAACTCTTCCAGATATAACTTGTGTCTTAGGCTTAGAATTTGAGTTACTTGATGATAGGCTGCCTGCAATAACTGTATTTCTTTATACTTGAATCTGACAATATATGTTTCTCTGGATTTATGATATTCTAGTATCAACTTGCTGAGCACGAACATGAGCTAATTGAACTCAACTCTAACAGCGAGAAACTTCGTCAATCATATAATGAGCTCCTGGAGTTTAAGATTGTTTTGCAGAAGGTAATTTGTCTTGGCTTTTTATGGTTATTCTGTTATAATTATAATAGTAGTACTAAAGGTTCTACAGTCTGTTGTCTATTTTGGCTACATTAGTTTTCATGCTTGAGAGTTTCCTCATCAAAGAAATGCCTTGCTGATCACGATATAGCATTGATTATTTTCCCCATCTCACATTTTATTCTGCTATATTATTGCTCGTATGGTCGTATGCATAATGTCTAATATTAATGATACCTTGTTCTATTGGCACAACAATTTGATGCCTTTAGCATAGAAATGCTTTCAATACACTTTCCTGTTTTATGTATAAATTATGATTTATTACCAAAAAATAAAATAAATTACGTTTGGGGTAAATTTCAGGCATTTGGTTTTCTGGCCTCAAATCATAGCCATGAATTTTCAGAGAGGGAGCTGGAGGAGAATGTATACTCAAATGATGGTTATTTTGACACAGGATCTCCACTTGAGAAGGTTTCTCAGTCTTCTGTTGTCCTTGACTTTTTCTAATGCAAAAAGTGTGAAGGCTTTTACTAGTTTTTTAATGTTATTTTTCTGTTCGAATCTTCTTACCATAAATTGTTTATTTTACAGGAATTGAAGCCTGGATCATCATATCAATCTGGGTTAAGATTCATCAGCGGAATGATCTGTAAATCTAAGGGTCTTAGGTTTGAAAGGATGTTGTTTCGAGCTACAAGAGGCAATATGCTTTTCAATCAGGCTGCAGCTGATGAACTAATAGAGGATCCTGTATCAAATGAGAAGGTTTTTATTTTTATTTTTATTTTGGGTTTTTCCCTTTCTTTCATATTACTTTAGAAGAGTCCGATAAATTGCATATAATCATTTCTAAAGCTTTTTTAATTTGTTATTGTTGTGACTTATCCTGTTTGCTGCTGACTTATGTTGCCATTAATGTTTTCTGTCCCTACGACTCAGATTCCTGAACTGTTCTTTTCAGATAGAAAAAACAGTGTTTGTCGTGTTTTTCTCTGGGGAGCAGGCAAGAACAAAGATTCTTAAAATATGCGAGTCATTTGGTGCAAATTGCTACCCTGTCCCTGAAGATATAAGTAAACAAAGACAAATAAGTAGGGAGGTAAGTATACGCAGCTTAGAAGGAAATTTCTATAAATGACCTCATCCCCCGCCCCCCACACCAAACCCCCCAAACAAGGCACTATTGCATTGCAAACTTCTTCAGGTATGAAGAAGATTTCAGATGTCCTTTTCATTCCTGAAATAGATCAAAATTTGCTTATTCCATGCTGTTTTTTTTTAATCTAAAATATACTCTGCAAGAGATTGCATTTTTAAGTTTTCTTTACAATATACCTGGAGAATGGACTCAGCTGTAGTTTCTCGCTCTCCCCTCCCTTTTTCCAGAAGGTGTACTAGACCTACTGCTATATTCATTCACTACCCACTATGGCTTGTCTTTTATTTGTTTGATGTTGCTCAACATGTCATTGTTGTTGACTGTAAATATGCAAAATCTTTGGTTTGTGATTGAAATTTTGGTCTTTGGTGATTAGGTCTCGACACACCTTTCTGACTTGGAGACGACTCTGGATGCTGGGATTAGGCACCGGAATAAGGCCCTTGCTTCTGTAGAAGGTCATCTAGCAAAATGGATGAACATGGTAAGCTATATCTCATCTGTGCCTTCTTTTGGAATAATTTTTCTTGTCCATTGCGTTTAAGGAGAAAATGGTGCTAATGGCTAGCTGATCAGTGTGCGACTGACAATTATTTATGATGAACTAATGGATTGCATCATGACCATCTTGTCCTAGGTAAGAAGAGAGAAGGCTGTGTATGATAACCTGAACATGTTAAATTTTGATGTCACCAAAAAATGCCTCGTTGGAGAGGGTTGGTGCCCTGTATTTGCAAAATCGCAGGTACCCTATTTTAGTTTCCCTCAATTTTCTTTCATCCTTGCCTAAATCCTTCCTTATAATTTTGTAGAAATAGAAGGTGTAATTAATTTGGGGATTTTAACAACGGTATTGCATCTAACATTTTTCAGATTCAGGAGGCACTGCAGCGTGCAACTTTAGATAGCAGCTCTCAAGTTGGCATAATCTTCCATCCAATGGATGCAGCGGAGTCACCACCCACATATTTTAGGACCAACCGCTTTACAAGTGCATATCAAGGAATTGTTGATGCATATGGGTAAGCATAATGTCTGCTATGTTTAGTCTTGGCAACATGAATATTTCTGCGTTTTGAAGTTGATTTTAGGTTTGTTTTCTAGGTCATTGATTTTCTCATAACTCAAAATGTATATTGCTATGCATTGATAGATGCCTAAGCGGTTTGCGTTCAGAATGTGAAATGAAAACTTAAGTTTTTCCAATAGCCAGGTTAATATACATACACTGAGTAAGTTGGAGAATACTCGTCTGACGTGTAGCATGCGTTAACTCTAGTGTTTTGGTTGCATTAAGTGTCAGTAAATTGAACAGAATTTGTATGTTCTTTGTGATTAACCATAGTATATGAAGATTCTTATTGTATCTCCTCTCGAATTGAACTACTTGAATTGTCTCACAGTTGTGTTGGGTTGATTTGGTGAATTGAGGGGTAAAATAAAGTTTGACCTTCAGGCATGGAGAGGGAAAATTTTTCAACCTTAGCAGGACTTCAGTAATTTATCTGTGAATTTGGATGAACAAGCTGCTGAGGGGAGAATTAGCTCTTTTCCACCCCTGTATCACCACTAGACTTATTTGCTAGTCAGAAATTCCATCATAGATTGTGTGAAATTTTTGTAGCTATTGAATTGTATGATTTTATTCACCAAAATTTGTTTCTTATATTAACTGTCATTACGTTGGTGACTTAGAAATCAGACAAGATTTCTGAAGCGCTCTTTTACTTGGCAGCATTGCAAGATACGGAGAAGCAAATCCTGCAGTTTACACGGTTATTACATTCCCGTTTCTTTTTGCGGTAATGTTTGGGGACTGGGGTCATGGAATTTGCTTGTTGCTGGGGGCATTGGTTCTTATAGCACGTGAAAGCAGGCTCAGCAAGCAGGTAATTTTGTTTCCAACTGTGCCGTGACTAAGTTAGACATGGCAGTTTTTTTTTTTTTTTTTGAGGGGGGGCTATAATGGGATATAAGGTCTTCTGTGAACAGGAACTTATTTGAACACCTTCTTTTGCTCTCTTACTATTAAAAGGGCATCAATAATGATGCTGTTAGAAATGCTACTTACTGCTAGCTATGATTATGCAGTGTTAATTGTGATTAGCTGACAGGTGTAATTTTAGTTAACTTTAGGGAAAGTCAGTATATCGTTATACTACGAGTTCATGCTGATATTTCATGCAAGTGTAAATAAAATAAGACCTACGACTTGTTACTTTTATTCCGGTGTTGTCTCTGGATTTAAACATCTAACAGTTCACTTTACCTTTTGCCAGAGACTTGGAAGCTTTATGGAGATGCTATTTGGTGGGCGTTATGTGCTGCTTTTGATGTCGCTGTTTTCAATCTATTGTGGCTTAATCTACAATGAATTCTTCTCTGTTCCTTTTCACATTTTTGGAAAGTCTGCTTACTCATGCCGAGATACTTCGTGCAGGTATGCACTATTTAACATTTATCTCTTTCCATCTGGTGTTGTGTTTTGTTTCAAGTCATTCTCATTTCTTATCAGGGATGCACACACTGCTGGCTTAGTCAAATTACGAGATCCATATCCATTTGGCGTGGACCCCAGCTGGCGTGGAAGTCGTTCAGAATTGGCTTTTCTCAACTCTCTCAAGATGAAGATGTCCATTCTTTTAGGTGTGGCGCAGATGAACTTAGGGATTATATTAAGCTACTTCAATGCGCATTATTTTGGCAGCTCAGTGGATATAAGGTGTCTCTCTTCTGCCTGCCCCTACAGCTTTTTCTGTGCTATCACTTTAGTAGGATAAGCTTAGTTTCAACGTTGATTTTAGGTACCAGTTTGTGCCACAGATGATTTTTCTGAACAGTCTGTTTGGGTATCTTTCTCTTCTCATTGTTGTTAAGTGGTGCAATGGTTCTCAGGCAGACCTCTATCATGTAATGATTTACATGTTTCTTAGCCCCACTGATAATCTTGGTGAGAATCAGTTGTTCAGGGGCCAAAGGCCACTTCAAGTATGTCTCTGGTGATTTCCCTCAGTGTTTCTTACTGAATTGTTTTATTTCTTCTTCTTCATCATTCTGAATTACTGCTCATCTTATGCAGATTGTGTTATTGCCTTTGGCTTTGCTCGCAGTTCCTTGGATGCTGTTTCCAAAACCCTTTATCCTCAAGAAGCTTCACCACGAGGTAAAGTTTTTACTGGCTTGTGTATGATTCATCTTTTTTGGAAATTAAGAATTTTATTAACCTAAACCTCAATCCGTGCACATATGTCTAGAAACAGATCCTTGTTATAGCCTCCTAAGCTTGTGGAGCCTCATTTCTTTCCAACTTTCTTCAAACTAAAACTTGCTCAAATTATTGGGAAAAAAAAAAAAACTTGTGACTTTTCTATCAGCCATGGAGAGATTGTCTGGCTTCAATTTTCTGTGTTTCATTGACAGCTATCAGAGTATCAATGTTTAAGGAGTCCAACAAGTCCACTAACTTTAATCCTGATGGTATGATGTAGAGATTTCAAGGACGCACTTATGGTATGCTAACTACCAATGAGATGGATCTCGAGGAGGAACCAAATTCTGCCAGGCAACATGATGAGGAATTCAACTTCAGTGAGGTCTTTGTTCATCAAGTGATCCACTCTATTGAATTTGTTCTAGGCGCAGTTTCAAATACTGCATCATATCTTCGACTTTGGGCATTAAGGTTTGTTTAGCCATGATTTTCTCTCATTGTCATGAATTATCATTTCTGCATTATTTTTCCCTGGTTGATATTTGTCATCACCATTGCAGCTTGGCCCACTCAGAGCTTTCAACTGTGTTTTATGAGAAAGTACTACTTCTTGCTTGGGGGTGAGTTTGGGCATGCTTTGTCTTTACTTTCTCTTTATCGAAGTGTTTCTGTTTCCTTTGTTATGATCGGCATTTGCCACCTTGTTACATAGATTTGATGTTCGTCCCTTAGCTGAGAAATTCATCATTTATTATCAAACTTGGGTGGAATGGTATTTTCTTTAAAGATTTTGCCTAAATACAAACTTCTGAACCAGAAAACAACTCAACACTAAATAAAGGATGGTTTTCATAATATGTAAGGACTCTAGGCATCCAGGATGGTTTTCATTAGCTTCTGAGAATTTAATTACGAAACACACAATCAAGCTTGTTCTTTTCATGTACGGTTAAAACGTTCTTTTTCTTTTTTTGTTTTTTCCTCGTATTTTGTAATCATTATTGTTCCTTCTAATTGCAATTATAACAGGTATGACAATCTTGTTATCCGGTTAGTGGGGCTAGCCGTTTTTGCCTTCGCAACTGCCTTTATTCTTCTCATGATGGAAACCCTCAGCGCTTTTCTTCATGCCCTGCGTCTCCACTGGGTAGAATTTCAAAATAAATTCTACCATGGTGATGGCTACAAGTTCAGACCCTTTTCCTTTGCCTCGTTAATGGAGGACGATGGTTGATCCGATTGTACCCGTATCAAATACACGTATGGGGCTATTTACATAAACAGGGAGGACCATAAAATGAACATGTATAGGAATCCAATTTGGCAGCTGTGGAGGTTGGGTTTGCTTCATGTTATGCTGCCTGACGTTGACATAGCAGCAACAAAACTTATGGCTCATCATCCTATGGCTAGCTAGTGTATAAAATTGCTGCCAGCACACTTACGGGAGCCATCTTGCAGCAAGACATGCACTCTAGTTTTTTTTTTGTTTTGGGGTGGGGGGTGTTAGGGGTTTACTTGTTAGTTATTCTTCTATTTCTTAGAATTTAGAATAGGAAAAGGGTAAAGTCAAGGGAGTGTAACGTTTACTCCAACTCTTGTAAGACTGGAGATTCGTCGTAGACTCCAGTAATTTTGTTTTGGTTGTTTGGGGTTTACACACACACACACACGCTGCACCGCTGGTTTGGCTGGGATGAAACTTTTCCTTTAGGAATTTTCTTGTAATGATTATAGAAGTATAGAAATGATAGATTTCCATTCTTTATAGTGTTTTTTGTTTCAGCTAGTTTTGGTTGCAACTTGCAAGTTTCAAGCTATAGCTTGCCTCTATTATTTTTTTTAAAAAGAATCTCTAGCATTGTTATTTCTATGACGGTCGCTCACTTCTAAACTCCAGTGGTTGTTGACCTCCCTTTTGTGACTTACCATTTTAATTTAGCACAATAGCTCTTGCACCAAAAAAGGAGGTTTTTTGTCGGTTTTTTTTTGGGGGGGGGGGGTTTGGCTGGATTTCGTATTCACATAAAAAATAAAGATGAAATTGATAATTCCACCTTCTTAGTAACTAGTAGGTGTTAAAAAGGTATTTTGAATGTGATTTATTTGGAAAGTAAATTCCCTCAATCAATATGTTTAGAGAATCGGAGCGAAGAATAATAACAAAAATATTTTTTTGAACGGATCTATTGACACAATGTTTTGCCTGTTTTGGTACAAGACGCATTGAATATAAGTAATCCAACAAAGTTAGAAAAACTGACAGACAAACAATCAGTCATGTGTCATTGTATGCTTTGGAAGACTTTTCTATTAGCAGATTTTTTTTTTTTTTTTTTGTGAAAATGATACTAAAGCCTCATATAAAGAAAATAATATAAGCAAAATCTTATAGTTTGTCAATGATAAATGAAAGAGTTATCATTAATAAGTTATAAAACTTTTCTAATATTATTTTTCTTAATTAGGATCTTAATGTCATTTTTTCATTTTTTTTATCCAATCCATCAGCAGAATTGATTGCCCTTGATTTGTATTTTTTGTCTCAGTTGATTAGAATTTACAAGCCAACAATATCTCTAACTCTTGGGTCAGCCACTTAAAGTTGTCTAAGTGACTAGAAGTATCCAATTTGAAAATACTCTGCCTTTGGATTGGTCACAACTTGGTGAACCTGAAAAGTGCAGCATGTTCCTCGTGACGACTAAAAAAAATCAGTAATCACCCGTTGGCGTTGTAGAGTCATAGCGCATCTCTGGACTGATGATTTCTAATCGAAAGGACGATGAAAAATGTAATGAATAGAATTTCGGTCTAAAAAAAGCTCAATAAATATGGATAACGAATAACGATTAACTAACTAACATATGAAGTGCTTTTGTAGCAAAAAAAAAAAAAAACACATGAAGTGCTGGATGGCCCAACTGTAGATAAAACAAAAAGGACTCCATTGGCAATCGGAAATACTAACATGTCTAGTCTTGTAATTCTAATAAACTCAAAACTTGGCTGTTGTGATTTCCCGCTTGTCATTGGTTTCAAATTACTCATATCAGCACGCAGGCCCGTTAACCGGTGCCCGTTCCATTTTTCTATCGCCCGTCTGAAGTTTGAATTTTGAACATCCCATTGGCCATTGCCATTGCATAGATCGATCATTCTGGCATAAAAATAAGTGATGGATTCCGATCTCTCGCTCTTAGAAATCACTGCTGAAGACGATTCTCTGCTGCATATTCCCAGGGACGACTCTGGTGTTAACAACACCTCCACCATTTTCTCTTGCTCTCCTCTTCATTGCCACAGATCTGTTCCCGCTCTTTCCCCTCAAACTGGTTAGGCTTCACTCTCTTCATTTCTTACTCTTTCAATTTGTTCCTTGCCCCTCTTCACGGCTTTCTACATTGTGACTGGTTTTTGCCTTTTGTCTTATTTGAACGTTTCTGCGGCAGCTACCCATCTCTGTTCTATAATGTATGCAAATATCCCATTTTCCTTTTCCTTTCGTTATGCTTATTGTTTTTTTGGCTAAACCATTTTTCACATGCTGATCAATTTTTTAATGATAGAATTAATGTCAAACTTATCATCTTAATAAACCCTACTTACTTTTATTTTTATGGCTGATTTTGATGGACGCTAATATTAAAACGCGGGTCAAGTCTGTTTCATGGGGCTTTCATATCCTTTTTCCCTATTTGTTGGACTTAGCATATACTGATCAATGTAACACGCAGATGGTAGAGTCGGTGCAATGAGTTTCGAAAAGTTTAGCAGCTCAGTCAAAGACGTAAAAAACAAAGAAAACATAAATGGGCACAAGTCGGAAGCACCAAAGCTTAATGTGGACCCCCAGCAGATGAAGAGGAAGAAGAAAGGGGGTGGATACAATTTGCGGAAGAGCTTGGCATGGGATCGAGCTTTCTTTACTGAAGAAGGCATTTTCTTCTCTCCTGGCTTTCCGTCTCGTAAATTATAAACTCAATGATACAAGTTATAATCCATGTTCTGTTCAGGTGTTTTGAACCCTTTGGAGCTGTCTATGATTAGCGGCAATCATAGCAGGGCTAATAATGAGTTGACAATGATCCGTGAAGAAGAAGAAAATGCAATAGTGAGTGACGAAGACATCGTTGGTGCTTCATCAACGCTAAAAGACATTGAGGAAAATTTATTTAAGCCGTTGCCAGAAGATAGGAAGATTGGCGCTTCCTTATCTCCAGTTTCTGATTCATTAACCAAAGACACGTTTGCCTCTGCATCCTTGGTTTGTCTCTACTCTGTAAAGTTTATGTACTTTTTATTGGAAATATTTCTTGAAGCTTTCTAATTTCCCTCATTTATCCTTCTGTTCATATATTATTATACTGATACTCTTTAGGCGAAGCGGAAGGTTCTTGCTGTCAATAATATCAATAGAAACAAGTCTAAACGTGATGCCTGTCCCCGGGCAATTGCTTCATCATCATCATATCCTGCCATTGGTTTTCCAAGATAATTAGAGTATCTAATTATTCCATCCGTTTAATTGAGTTATCTGCATTTTTATATTTAGTAAACTACTAAATACTGGGAGAGTTTGCTTTAACTCATTTGAAAGCTGAAAAGACCTGACACATCAAAAGGGCAAAGAAACGAATCAAAAGTCTCCAAAACAGCACTTCCAAAAACCCATGTTCCTGTGATTACAACAGCTGCTAGAAGTGGAACATTGGGTACAAGTTGCTCAAAGAGAAATCAACATGACCATTCGGGTAAATTTGGAAATCTGCACTTTCTTTGTTTTTCCCTCTTGAAAATACTTGTTAAGAATTTGAGGTTTGACAAATTTAAAAATCATTAAGATATATGTAATTATTGTGTAAAGGTGATTGAATTGACAAATTTAATTTTGAAGGAGGTTTGTAGTTTAAGTGTAGATTTTAGATTTCTTTATAACTAAAATTTGACATCAGACTGACCGTTATATTCTGTTAAATTTGTATCTCTTGTCCAGCTGCTTATGTTCAGAAGAATGCTGCAGTAAAAGGTCTGTCAAGAAACCCAAAAAGTGTGCCTATTAATTCAAAGTTCGATATGGCTGACAAATCTTCAGTTACTAGGACTAGTAAACGACAGGCTGGAAAAGAAATTGTGAGACCTTGAACCTCCGAAGAGGCTCTAAATTTGAAGCATTCATTATTGGCTGCCCATTTTTTATTCCTTTTGTATAACTAGTATGCACAAGTGCTTCTTTTGAATATTTTTATTTTTCGCAGAATGACTCAATCTCAGAATCACATCCACCGCCTAGATTACAGTATCAACAGGTAACTGAAGCAAGGAAGGGCTTTGAACTTCATCCTCCACTACGTGTTTGCAATACTGGTGACAAAAAGCAACCGACACAATTTCAAACAGCAAGACCATCAGGCTTACGGATGCCATCTCCTTCACTGGGATTCTTCTCTCAGGTATGGTTCCTCTAGGTGGTTCCATATTCCGTATTTATATTCATGCACCACTAGAGTATCATTCTTGTACGATCTCTTGTTCCTTTTTGTGACTTTTATTGCAGCAAAAAGCTTCCAGTTCACATAGCTTGTCGCATAAAAGCTCTAAACCTTGCAAACCTGCTAATATTCCTAAAATAAAGAAAGTTGAGATGGATTGTGTCAATGAAGCACGGGGTCTGCATCCTCCTGGGAAAAGTTCTCAAACGGTCAAGGGTGAAACAACGAATTGCACCCCAAATGTACGCCCTACAGATGTGAAGTCAGAATCATGCTTGCAGGTAGAAAATAATAAGAAAAAAGAAGTGCAATGTTATTCCTTACGTTCTGGAGAACTAACTGAGCATGGAAAGGTTGAAACAATTCCTGAGCATATGAACAACAATGATAAGAATCTTCTTTTACGGAGTGATATGGATGATCATCTGAAGACTAAGGTTGATGGGGATCAATTCGTAGAACCACATTCTATGTGCTATTCTAGCATACAAAGAACTTCCATAGAGAGAGATAATTTGCCAACCAGTGCTCAGAATGCCATAGAACATGAGGTAGATGTCAAAATGAAGCCTCCGGTGTGTGATGCTCAGATCTCTAATGAAGGTTCGGTGCCACAAGCGGAAAATGGCTCTTCATCAGAAAATGGTTCTTCATCTAACGATTGTAGGCACTCTGGAGACTTAAAGGAATACAGTTGTATGAAGATTGCACGGGTAAATTCAAGTCTTGGAGATTTTAGTGAAGCAGTATTGGGTATATCTCTGGAACGAATTCCCTATAAAAGTATTGAAGAGGTAAAAGATGGTGTTGGTGACTTTGATAAACATGAAGTAGATGCGCAACTTCATTTATTAAATGCAAACCTATCATCTCATCGCAATGATTCCAGCCAACTTATTTCAGAGGCCGTAAATCAACAACTACAGTATTCTCATAGCATGGATGAACGTTACGAGGAACAGGCTGAGAATATTAATTCAAGTATAGAAGCAGAAATAAATTCAAGAAGTGACAGTGAGTCTCATGCGAATGGTTGCTTGGTTCATGCAACAACCACATCGTCTCAGGAGTCTCCTAAAAAGCCTCTGCTACATGTCATTGATGCCAGTGAAGGTGTACCCAAAATAGCTGAAATGGAAGACTACAACAACACAGGGGATGTTCAGTCAGGTTCTGTCCACAGAAGATCAGTCGATAATGAATATGACCAGCTGATAGACTCAACGGGAATCACAGAAACAGATGACACGAAGAGACGGATTGAGAATTTGCATGTGAAAGATACATCAGTGATGTCCTCCGATGAAAATCCTTTGACATGCAGCGGCAATAATAACCCCGGTACTTCACTTGGCAACTATCATTTTCCACTAATGGTTGAAAGCGTGAACAAAGAATCACCTCCTGAGCTTCAAAGGCCTAACCTTGTATCGGATGTTGATTTTATGCATGTTAACTTGAATGGTGATTTGTTGCCTGCAAAAAATGCTAGTTTTGAAGAGATCAGCAGTGAGATTTTATTTGAAGGTGTATTAGGACAATGCAATAACAACGCAAGTGAGGATATTATTTTAAAAAATCATGTTCTAGCTGCATCTAAGATTAAAGATGGGAGCCTTGACTTGGATGAAAGGACAAAGCATTTACAAATTGATGGAGCAGATCAAGTTACTTCTGAAATTGTTGAGGTTGACCCTAATCATAAAGTTAATGGATCTAATATAGTTTCTTCTATAGAAGGGAATGAAGGACAGATTGTTGATTGGAAATGCTTTGAGCGTTGTTCATCAAGTGTAAGTTTAAAGTCACAAGTTGCAGACAATTTGATATCCCATAGACAAATTCCAAAGAGCAGCGAAGCCGGTTCATTGAAGAGGAAAAGTTTGTCTGAAGAAGCTGAAATTAGTGTTTCAGGGAAAGATGAAATTTGTAATGCCAATGTTGAGAATCAGATTGCAGAAGATAGCGGCGAACTATTTCATCTGTGAGTATCTTAAATTTTGGCGAAATTTCTTTTCTTTTCAACCTCATGCACCGGTAGTCTTAATACCTTGCGAGGTGCGATTTGTAACGTCAGTATTTTGAATGGCAGAAAGAAATCCGGAACCAAAAGGAAGCAGGATGTCCCTACAGTGATTGCTCCTCCAAATGTCGCTCCGTTTTCTGATGAATGGTTAGCTGCAATGGAAGCTGCTGGAGAGGTGACTTACTAGAATTATCGACTGAACTGGCGCAAATATTGATCATTGATTGAGCCATTTTTTTTGTATTGCAGGAAATTTTAACAATGAAAGGTGGCGCTGTACAAAATTCTCCAACCGAGAAGCCTCAGCATGAACCAGGCCCATGGTCCCCGGTAGGGTAATTTTACAATTATCATGTTGTTCAGTTCATAGAAAGCTTTTGGACGACCCCTTTTTTCTTACCTTTTATTTTGCAGTTCGGACTCCGAACATCACAAGCTCTCTAATCTCGTTTCAATTCGATTGTTTTTGGTGTTTTATTTCTTGCTGAACATCTTGGCTTGATCATGATTACTACTTAATGTGGCATGGGTGTTAATTTACATGTTCCGTTTTGGTTTGCAGGTAAGACGTAAAAATCAAGCAATTGGACCATATGATTGCACCAAACACACCAATATGAATATCCCCGATTCATGTCAATAGTAACTGCTGGAATGTGATCCTTATATCCTTGAACTAACCATTCAAATTCTAATTTTTATTTTAAATTTTTTGAGCCATTCAAACGTTGTAGAGCCCAGGGAGCACAGAACTGAGTGCTTGGCGGAAACAATTATCAATTTCCACGTACGACTTGCTCTGAAAAAGCTTCAGAGGAAAAATAAGTGCTGGGGGTTGAATGTTACTCATTTTGTAAATTGTGTATGATACACAATGCTTTTTAGTGTACCTTTTTTTCCTTTGTACAGTTCTTTTTATTCTCAACGTAACCATTCACCACATCGGATATTGACAAATTTCAAGTTAATCTGCATCTTTCTCTATTATATCAGATCCTATTTATAAATCTTTTTTGATAAAAAAAATTTGATCATATTTATAAGTCCAGTTTCAGTGTAATAAATGAGATTATAATAATTTTACCCCTATTTATTATACCAATAAAGAAATAATTTAAAGATAGATAGAGAAGAAAAAATTGAAAAGTACTCATTTATAAATGAGGGTATAGTTGAAAATTTACTCTACAATTATTAAGTTAACTACCTTTTCTTGATATGTGAGATTTAGTTAAAAAAGATTTATAAATAGGACCAGAGTGTTATATCAAGTCTAAATTAAGCAAGGTTCATGAACTCAAATCGAGTACTGAACTGGCCGAAGTATTGGATTAAGGGTTAGTGGGTTAGATCGAGGTTAAATTGGAGTTAACTCGAGGTTAAAGTGGTGGAAAATTGATGATTTCAAGCTTAATAATATGAAATTCTAAATATTTTTTTTTAAAAAAATAGTGACTTGGACGGAACTGATTTACCGGCCAGTTCGCCGGTTTCCTAGCTGGACCGGCCAGTCCGATCCGGATTCCGGAACATTGAAAATAAGTATATTATCAATTACTCCTCTAGTCGTATTTATATGATAAACAGAGGTTTATTTTGATCATATGTATAAGTTGCATCGATAAAAATTTCATATATATTTATGTATTAAATAGGTTTAAAGTTGAAAAGTTAAATATTAAGATAGAATTAATGAGGTTAAAAATTTTTTTTGATTTGTTGTTTTATACAAAATATATTAGAATTGATTTATAAATAGTATTGGAGTATATGTCAAATCATTTCTACTAAATTTTATTAATGTGTTTATAGAGATTATTAGGATCCATAAAAAAATTAGATTACATTTTTTTTTTTTTTTTTTGAGTTGGATTGTTGCCATCTGAATGTTGCAACTAATTTAGGGCATGCAATTGATTGATACTCTATTGGGGTGATTAAGAATATACTTTTGGGAGGAAGGATCCCATTGGGTTCTTATACCGGTATGCTCATCCCCCAATTCTGAGCTGGGGGTTATTTTTTTTTTAATTTTTTTATATATTCTTATTTATTTAAATTAAATTATATATTACATTCTGAAATATATTTGTCATCCGATATCTCAAATTAATTAATTTTAATTCTGCATTTCAAAATATTTTTCTAATAGCACCCAATATCTGAAATATTTTTTCAACACCCAGTATCTTAAGCTAATTAACTTTTAGTGCATAGAGTATTCTTTCAAACAATAAAATAAAAAAACCCAAAATAGAAATGAGACATCTTTTGAATGAGCAGGGAACGTGGACTCAATCCCATCAAGGTTTTGAAATTTTCCACTTGTTGCACTGTGCATAGCCTCCACGGTTTTGCAATTCTAACATCTGAATCAATTTCTCCCTCTGTTATCAGTGCTTCTCCATTGAAGACCATACATCAACAGAAGGGAAAAACACACACACAGACACAAATGTATCAAAAGCATATCTTCTAAGAATCAAATTGCATAACTACTCGTGGCAGTCACAATCTTAGGATGTGAAACAGTACCCCCTTTTTGGTATAAAATGCATTAACATTTAGCATATAGAGACAGAATATTTTTAGCCGGCCATTGCGTAGTTATAGAAACTATGGATAAATCATAATCAACAGATTAAATTTTAGGAATAGAAGGAAAAAAAAAAAAAAGGAACAGGAACAAGGATTCATGCAAGGAGCTAAAAATGAAACGGAGACAAGTAGTGGTGGGGTGTTAAGCATAAAAGTTAGGAGTGTGATTGATTATCTGTTCGTTTGGAATAGCTTATTTTTAGATAATAAGTGTTTATAAATCGTGATTCACGGTATACGAGATAAATATGTAAGAAGAATTTTATCTCAACTTGCATAATAAAGATTTATTTTTTAAGAAAACGCTAAACCAAACAAGCATTATAGGTCTCTCCCAAGGCCAATCCAAATGTGAGAGAGGACGACAGGAATCTGTGGGTCAATACCAAACCCCACAATTGATTTTTGGATAATTTCCCGCATTTTGTGGTTTGCTGATCCCCGCCCCCACGGTTGTTTGCATATTGTCAAATCGGACATGATTTTCCTATTTTGCACTAGTCTACAACATAAGCATACTATTCGACTTGTGAATTGTGATTATCCATATTTAAGGATAGTACAATAATAACCCGAGGTTGTACCTTAATCTTGTTGCTGGTGCGGTTTCATCAGGACCACCCTATGTAGCAATCCCTAACAGAGGTTGAAAAGGCTGTGAAATGTTCGGTTTATGAAGCGAAGCAACAAGAACACGAGCTAGCTCTACAAAAGGGCGTCCATGTGGCTTACCACCAGAATGGCAGTGGAGGCCCGCACAGAGCCCAAACCCTAGCGTCCAGCTGACGAGATATGCGACGTACTTGGTGAAGAAGAACCAGTGGAAGAACACTACTCGCCGCTCTGGTTCATCGTACTGGTTTGCTCCCAAAGTTGCTAATATGAAACGAGCCCCTCCGAACCCTATCGTTGTTGGTGCTAAATCTACTTACAAAAGCAGGTTCGCGTCAGCTGATAAGCACATGCAATTGACATGGTAGAACAGGAGTTGAGACGGTGAAAGGACAGGGAAGAGACTCTGTTTCAGGTCTCATCTCGTACTCCATATATATAATAGCCAACTCAGCCACTCACCCATCATAGCTCCATCATTATTGACTGTACATTGATGATATGCTAAGCTTGTCTACAGTGGCGTTTATCGCGCAATTATGAGCCATTTATTACCAGAATCCTTGTCTTCATTCATTATTTTTCAGGTGCGTGCACGAGCTTGTCTCGCCACTTGAAAAGGAAGGATTTTTTAAACGTTCATGGCAGACAACCCATAGTGCTTATGAACTAGAAGAATGGGCGCCCTCGTTTGCGCGAGTATTCAGCACTATATAATATAAGTAGCTTTTAAAAAAGATAATCACATTCTTGGGTTTCGAAATTAGCGTGTTTATCATCTAAACATGCTGTATATTTTAATGTGAAGAGTATTCAATTAATTGACTGTGGGAGTAAAATGCAAAATGTCATCTTCTATTCCGACCACCGCCTGATAGTTATTGGTGAAACCGGTACGGTGAACTCGTGGCCAACTCACAGTCGTTGGACATTAACCAAACAATGTATTTGTTTTAAAATTATTTAATGAGTTTTTTTTCCCACTCATTAATTATATGTATTATAATAATTAAAAGATTATATGCTTATATTTATTTTCTTTTTCTTTTACTTACCCCTGTAAATAAAGATGTATTTAGAAAATAAAGTTTATTTATTACATACTTATTATTTTTAATTAGTTTTAATTACTTTCTTAGACCTTCTAATTTGATTCTTAAACTCCCATAAATAAGACTGGAGGGAGTATTAAGAAAATAAACAAGCAAAATGTTACGATGATCGATGGATTTTCATATTTGCCTTCGCTTGCCGTTGCTACTCTACCGCTAAAAAGTACAGCTTCACGATTCACTCACATTCCCCGTTACTTTGAAAAATTCCGTCAAGATAATATTTTATTTTCAATGGGTTGATTATTTTACTTTAAATTATAGGGAAAATGCCATAACAATACAGTGAAAATTCTTAAAAGACAAAGTAGGGTGCTAATATGTAAAATACCATGTCAGACCAGCTGGAGGAATTTTGGATTTCAAAATGTTATAAATTTACTTATACCCCCCCCCCCAAATGACTGCAGTTCATTGTCCCTTAGGAGACCATTCCCCCCTCCCCACTCGAAATCACACCTGTCCGGCGTTTTCATCTCTACCTTCTACCGCATCTTCTTCCACCGTCCTCATCTCAGTTGCTGCCTTACATAATTGAGAAAACCAAACGCAAGCTCTTATTCTTCTGATTACACCATTCGTATTTTTTTCATTTTCCATGTCTCTCGGCCTCTATTTGATTCTTGAAACCAGCTTCTTCCATTACTGAACAGCTCCGTTCTTGCTTCACGTTGTTTTTTTCTATGTATTTTGAACATTTTGAATTACACATGGCTTTGTTCTTTTCAAATATCTTAATTATGATTCCACCATCTTACCCTTAGATGTAGTCGCTGCTGCTAAGCTCAGTCTACTCGTTTCAAAATTGAGGTCTCTCTTGAAGCCAACTGATAGGGTGAAAAAGGCTGTTGCATTTCGCAGTGCTTCTACCTGCATCGCAGGAATCAGGCACGTGGGGGAGAGCAGAGTGACGGGGTGCACGACTCAGGTATGGTTGATAATGGAGAAGGAGGATTATGGGAGGATGATATTTAGGACTGTTAGCAATTCTAATATATCAAAGGGTTTCTGCTTGTGATTGATTCGGATGCTGGATCGTATTTTGCTTCTTGCATTTCCCATCGAGAAGCTGCAAGACAGAGTCGTAGTTTCTTTTCCTAGAGTTTAATCGAATAAAGCTAGTGGTTTAAGGATCCTTAAGTGGACCTGTCAACAAGGTATGTCTGAATAACAGGTCATTTTTCTCATGTTAAATTTTTGTTATTTCTGAATTTTTTTCAGCTGCTTCATTATTGTTATCCGGTGAATGACAGTAATGCCATATGCTTTTGTTATATGGAGGGATATAAACTCTTTATGCAGATTCCAAGGCAGAGCAACATGCTAGTATCGTTGACAACAACAAAAAAGCCAAACTTTACATATAGGATTCATATTGGAAGCTAATCACAATTGTTCTAGGATATTATAGAGCTTAAGAGTTTCAGTTTGTTCAATTTTGTATCTGGTTAGATTGTCAATATGTATATTAAAGTTATTATTTGCAATTCTCAAATTGTTATTCTCTATGCCTAAATTATTAATAACGCCTGATAGCATATAGAGAGATCAAGCAGTCAGTATGTATACTGAATTATTATTATATATACATAGGTTGTTCATAACGTCTCACATGTGTGGCTTCAAAATAGCATCTTTAAGGTTATTAGAATTTAGGGAAGTCAAGTAGTCAATATATATGCTGAAGTTGTAATATATATGCTTTGTTATATAACTAGCGTAAGTTATATATTAAGATGTGCACATAGAGAATATCACTATTTCATACATCAGCTGGCTTTTTCTTGACATACTTTATGTTAATCACATGAATACCTAATTCAAGTCATACCCAGGTTCTTTATGCTACTTATACAGACAATAAGATATAGAACACTATTTCTCTAATTCAAGTTTGGCGTTCTCTAGAGTTATCTTGACTGCAAGTTGTTTTGCTTCCATCTCTTGACTATGTTTTCCGGAAGTGCCTACTTGCTCAGCTGCAATATCTAAGCTTTTTTTAGCCTCCAACATAGTAGCATTGATCTCAATGAGAAAAGTTTCCATCTTCTTGGTCAGGGGATAGCTTCCTTGTCCTATAAACATGTGTTCCACGAGTCATTAGAAATTAACAGAGCCAACTTATAATTGCAATGATATTATGATTCATACATGTTTCCTCAATAACAATAATATTTATGAAGCCTTGAGTGTATTTGTTAAGGCCTACGATTATATCATCCCTAGTTCTAATGAGCCAAGATAGTTCATAGTCAGTTCCATATTGTCCCCTTTGTTAACATATCCGGAAAGAACTAAAACCAAAATCTCTCATTTACAGCAAAACCCAATCTAAAACCCACAAGCAACTCAAACAGAAATCCCAGAACAACAAAACACTACCCATGCGCCATAATGTGATTTGATGAAAATAACTATGATCCTATACAACTTTACCGATAAAGGCCGCCTCTTTAATGAAATCGCAGTCTATTACAACATGAAAAGAGATGTGAGGAACGAAAAATCGAATTTAAATTGTGGCCTTGACATTGCATAATGACAGTGTTTTTGGTCAAAGTTTTGACAAAGATGGGAGAGTGAAGGCACGATGGTGAGTTGGGATTGGGGAAAACAAAGGCGTGTGATGGTAGCGAGTGGAATGAGGGGCTCGACGGCGTGAAGCAACGGTGTTTGGGTTGAAACACAAAGCGAAGAAATTGACTCTTCAGTTTGATAGCAGGCGGAATGAGAGGGAGCTTGACGGAGGAACGGATTCGGGGAAGCCAGTCTGCTGCTGTGGTTCCTGTGTAGGTGGAGAAAGTAGAGTACTTGAGTTCCCAAGATTGTCAGAGATTATATCACTCCAAAGTACCCATCGTTCTTGTGCATCTCAATTTCACCTCTTCCAAATATTTTTTTGTCAACCCCAATCTGACTGAGGATCTCAAACGAGTATGAGAAGAAGATTGGGGGACGGCGACAAAAATGGCAAAGCACAACCGGACCTCTGGTATAGGTTCTCTCACCTCTTGTATTACTGTTTTATCCATATCGGTCAGGGGTAGGGGCGTCTTTTAGAAAGGTTTCATAATCCCCAATTAGTCCATCCACATTGATATGGTATTTGGTATTTTCAGATCACTGATCTGTCCTTTTATAATTTTAGCAGTCTCTTTTTGGGATTTTCCCTAAAATATTATATTAGAAATAATAATTATTATATCCTTTACATTACACTCTTCTCGAGCAATTTTTATTTTTCTCTGCAACTGTATTACTTCTTTTTTGATATAAAATATGATTAGGGTGTTTATTTTATTCTTAAATATAATACATAATTTTTATATTTATTAACATTTTTTTAGTTTATTCTTATTGAAACAATTACAACTGATTCACAACAACTCCTTCAACAAGAGAGCAAATGAGATAATTAAGGAATATAATTAACATATTTTAAAAAAAACATGTTTACTTAATTAATTTTCTTAATATAATTAAATTTGATAAATATATATTAATTATTAAGTACTTTAAAAGGAGTATAGGCTATTATGATTTAGTAATAAACATAGCCTTCGCAGTATTGTTTTTATTCTAACTTAATTTCATAGTTCTTTTTACAACTATTGATGAATTTATCTTGTAGTAGATTCTATATTATATTGCTTCAAAATGTAATAAATTGGCGGCCACCAGGCCATGCCTCCGTTCAATCATCCACCCTTGAAAGTTGAAAATCTCCATTACATGAAGAGGCACCAAATAAAGCATAATTTTAGCGCATTCATCTAATTGTGCAACTCTCACTATAACGACTAACAAGATGACGGGATCTCTTTTTTACGAAGATAAAAAGTACCGGGTGAGATCTTCGAAGAAAACAAAAGTTACCGAGAGTTTCATGCAATTTGTTAGGATTTATACAAACTTTAGTCTTTAAAATTTGACTTCATTTTAGTTTTAACCCTCAAATTTCAAATCAAAAGTTTTCGTACTTGAAGTGTCATTCAATTTGAAACATTAATCCCCATAATTTAATAAAAACCTAAACTATTTTACCCAAAAGAACTAAAACAACTAAAACCTCTTCTTTAAAACTTTAAAAAAACCAAAATGAAAGCCGTGAGGAACCAATAATGATATTAAACAAACTTTTTAAATAATTGGATAATATTGCACCCTCAGTAGTTGGAGTGAATTATTTCAATGCCATTCGACTTAAAATGAGATGAAAACTACTCGCGCAGTTGTCCCATAACAGAGAATGAACACCACAGAAAACTACCATGCTACTACTGTTCAGGTCCAGCAAAAATACACATCTCAGATGGACCATCACATTTTCATCGCAAAAACCAAAAGACTGAAATGATAACAGATGTACGGATAGAACCTCGCCACCGCAACATCGAGCAGCTCTGACTCGAATCTAGCTGCTTATGCCTCAGCAAACCTGAACAAAGCTTACATGTAAGTTTGCAGCTTTAAATCATGACAAGCAAAGTCTCGTAATTATGTTGAAATTAAACATTATCATACTAGTTGCACATATCAAATAGTCAATATTATTACCAACAACTCAGATTGTAACATCTTTCTTAAACACTTCAACATGGAAATGTCAAGTAAAGGTTTTATTTTATTCATCACGTGAGTATGTCTATTCACCCTCTGTACTACAATTGTCATCCTCCAAGTCAAAGATACCGGAATACATCCTAAAATCAAAAGTTCACCTAAGTTTGGGTGGGAAGTGCCATCGTAACCTTAAACAAGCAGGAGATATGAATAGTTAAGAGACTAACCCAAGTTCAGAGAGTTTTAGATGTGCCTCGGCATAATCAGCAAAAAAGGCATCTTCATCCTGAATTGCAGTATTAAATCAGTGAGAATTAGCAACTTCAAGGTAAACACGTCATTACAAGTAATTGCATAAGAAAATTGTGAATAATCTAACTCACCGCTGCATATTTCTCAACGAGAGGGCGGAATACTGGGTCAGTCAGGAGTGCTTTGTCGGATGGCAGCTGAAGAAGGCCTTCTTTCTCACCAGACAATAGTTCCCTGCAATAAAAGACATAAGTCATAATTGACTATGGAGAAGTCTGGGGGAATCGCAACCAGCAAAATATACTAACTTGAAGTACGAGTTGTCAAAAATCAGAGGGTTGGGAGTCCAAGCACCCTCAAATCCAGATCGTTCCTTGTGGCACCTTCCCTGTGAGAACAAGTATAGAAAGTTTAAATATATATTTACTATGGCAAAAGATGCACACGTGTACATACAACAATTTTATTGATAACTTTAATGGAAATATAAACTTACAAGGGTGTGACCACCGGATAGAGCAACGATATCTTGATCGCTAAGCCCCATATTATGGCCAAACACATCCCTCAGATGATCAGAACCTACAGCAATCAAGAGGTAAACCCAGTAAGTTTTCAACAGAAGCAGGTCACCATACTTACTTATCCCGTGTACTTACCCTTGGTGGCATCAGGCAGGCGGCCCTCCGGAGGTGGCTCTGGTTTGTCCTGTCAGAAAGAAGCACCGCTATTAGCCTCCTAACTAAAGCGCAAACAAAAACTGCACCACCACGAATGCAAGCAAGCAGATCAGACGGAATTGTAAAACAAGGATTCTAGAAGTTCATTATTGATCTTTAGTGAATAGCCAAACAAGAAATCTGGAGGTTGAATAATGATCTTCAGTACAGCTATTAATTCTTGCGGTAACGCAGCTAAAACTGAACAGAATTATCCACCAATTCCTATAGAACAATCGCAGGATAAGAAAAGATATCCTCATACTACACGATGAGCATTTTAGTTCAAGATTCCAAGAATAAATCCAATTCACTGCTTAAATGAACAGGCAAAACACCCACAAGAAAGAATAAAATCAAAGATTATGGATATTCTTTTTAGTTTGAAACTTAGAATAGTGCCCGATGTAAACTATTAGAAAACCCTTTCATTGCCTAGCAAAGACAAACGAAGATACGACAAGACGTATGCGAGTCAAACAAATAAGTCATGATGAAGTATAAGAATTAAATTCAGAAAATATGAGGAATAATAAATAATGGCGCATATGTTCCTATAGTTTATATGCAATATTAGTCCACAAGGGAGTTTTGTGGAGACGACCTAAATAATGGGTCATACCTCTCTTCCGGGGTGGAAAGGAACTTCGGGCCCACCAGTGACCTCCACAGCGACTACACCGGCCAGCTAATTTGCCATAAAATATGAACGACCGTTAAGTATGGAATGAAAAGTAGCCAAAGTTACACATATCGCCAATGGTTATTAATTACCTGGTAGAAATCACCGTAGGTCAAGATGGGAAACTGCTCCTTGATGGGCTCCAACAGCCTAACTGCAATATCTAGCCCGTTGTTGGCCCCGTGAGCAAGTTCACCTGGGTGCTTCATGGTACCGAAGGGACCACCGGTCTTGGTCTTCACGTCATAGGTCCCAGCTGAGTGCCACCTACAGAAAGGTAAAACGAAGCCAAGTCACAAACTATCGGCAAACCACTACAGCGGATTAGAATGAAAACAATCGTGCATCTGAGATCTTGCTCTTAATATGAAATCCAAATCGGAAACATACGCAATACGGAGCATGATCGGAGCACAATTCTTCTCGGCGATCATACCCCTGAGCTTCTTCTTGGCCTTTTCCACGGCCTTGAGGTATTCGGCACTTACGGTAGGGTACGATTTCCCCATGGCTATAAATAAGCAGAGAACAAAGCACAAAAAAAGGGTCAAATGAGTCATATTCCCTTAAACCATGAAACTGATCGATATTCAGATCTAAGACGCAAAAATGAAATAGCATCAAACATACGACGATTTGGACGACGAATGAAATGAGATTTGAAAGCTTTCAGGCGGAGACAATAGTGTGAAGTGCACCTACCTGAGAACACTGAGGATTCGAAAGTTGAGAAGAAAAAAGGAGCGTCCAACCCTAACACGAAAATGGCACGAGCAGAACACAAGCCACTGATCTGAAATGGCGAGGTAGATATAGGGCGGGGGAGCTGGGAAAGTTCTAGGAGATTATTATGAGCCGTTGGATGTCCTCAATCCAGAGATTGTTATTGATTTGAAAACTGAACGGGTAGGATGGATGGAGGCCACACCTTACGTCACATTAAGACGAACAGGAGAGGGAAAAAGGGTGTTTTTTAATCAGACAAATGAGAAACGAAAAGGTTCTAATTTGTATGCTGGTCGAGTGGGGGCTTGAAAATGAGAATTACTGTAAAAAGAGTAATGCGAAAATGTCAAGATTATCGGATTGTACGAAATCACATTTTGTGAGTGTGTTTATGGCGACATTGGTGGACCAACTTCATAATTTATTGGGACTTAAATGACAAAAATACCCTCTAATGGACAATGAAATTAATTTCTTCTTAACAACTGGGAGAAAAATGTAAAGGGCCTCTTAATCACTGCAATATTTACACAAAAGCTGATAAGGATTTTGATAAGGTTCGTAATTCAGGGTATTTGAATCACAGCTTTCAGATACATTATTTTACAGTGAATATTAATATTTGTTGTGCATGTAAGGTAAAAAGATTATTTTAGCATGTCCCGGGATTGGAAAGTAATTCAACTTATGAACGGGCTTGGCAAATGGAAAGTTCGGAACCCCAAATTAACTCCAAGTTGCCTCCCTAGTGTGAACAGGCTATCCCACGAAAAGATTCCATTTTATGAGCAAGACTAATATCACCAGTTGAGGCACAGCGCCGTGTGCCCCTGCTCTCTTCCATAATTTTAATTGGTCCACGAAGGTGGCCCTTGGACCCCGCACAGCACGCACATAGATTGGCAGCAAATTCTCTTATCTAAATCTTGACAAAAAAAAAAAAAAGCCCTTTTTATTTACCAAATCCAATTATGTTTGGAATAGCTTATTTTAGAAATAAGCACTTATTATATAAGTTGAGATAAAACTTCTCTCACATATTTACCTCGTATACTGTAAATCACGAATTATAAATATTTATAAATAAAAAATAAGCTATCTTAAATAAATACTCAGTCGGACCATTTGATGAAGCTTCAACTATCTACGAGAAATTTAATTTTTATTTTAACGAAAGGCTGTGTCATTAAAAATAAAAAAAAATACATACACTACTTTAAAAAAAGGAAAACGAACCCTGAAATGCCATTATTTTTTGAAATGGACCGTTTAAAATAATTAAATGCAAAATACGCATGCGAGTTTTTTTCCAAAGGGTAAAGTTTGTGGCGCATTTGACATGGTATGACATCTATATGCCTCTTCATTCGGGATTGAACCCGCGTCCAAACCCAATGGGTGCTAATCCAGAACAAAAAACAAAAAGAGATATCAACAAGAATCGTATCCCCCTCTTCATTCCCTACCTCGTAGTTAAGAGGAGGTGGGTAAACAAACTTCCAATCAGTGGTGGAAAAACAGGCTAGCCCATTTAGGCTTGAGTCCAAAAAAGGTATCCATTTTAGCCGCCCCGCCTGTTTAGTAAAAGCCCACATGACGGCCCGTGAGCTTCAGGCCCGTTTAACTTTTTTCGCTTCCTGCACGCTTGAACACTAAAATACCTAATTTAAAACATAAATATTATCAAAACTAAGTTAAAACATTAAACATTATCCATATTTAACAAAACACAAACACTGAGACCATAGTCCAAACTAAAACATAGTCCAAACCTAAACTAATGTCCAAACAACCATCACTCCACTAGTCAACCATAATCAAATAAATCAGCAGGTAAAGTCATAATCATAAACTAAACACTAAATAATATGAATAAAATTGTCATCACTATCAACGTCGTCAATTCCGAGTCCAAAAAATCAATGGAAATTGTGGCCCGACCCGTTTATCTGAACCCCGAGGGCCGGCCTGCGGGCTTCAGGCCCGTTTAATGTTTTTTTTGTTTTTTTATACGTTTAAAGACTGAAATACATAATTTAAAATATAAATATTATCAAAACTAATTTAAAACATAAATATTATCCATGTTTAATAGAACAAAAACACTGAGATTGACAAGAGAGGCCACGACGAGAGTCCAGCCTCGGAAGGTCGGCTGACACTAACAGTCGCCCTTAGGGGGTGTGGTCATGCCGCTATGGTCAGTGGATGACAGTCCTCTGGTTGAGAGTCAAGACTCATGAGGCGGTGGTGAGGGAAAGCCGAAGCGAGGAGGGTTGAGGGACTTAGGTGGTGAGGTGTGAGGTCTGAGTCAAAGTGAGAGCTTCTCTAATCTGAAAGTTAGGTTAGGTTAACTCTGCATCTCTGCCCACTGCCCTATGTGCAACGTCCTATTTTTGTTAGCACTTAGAGAAAGTTGTTGTTAAAGTTTTATTTAGTCAAAGAGTATATATAGTAAATTAATGATTTAGAATAGGTATCAAATTCTAAATAATTATCCTATGCATAGGAAAAAATACCAATAAAATCCCTCCCTAAAATAATTAGTTTAAATATATGAGTATGTGTGTGTAATGTAACATTCTTTTTTTTATTGCACTTATTACAACTTAGGATTTATATATTGAAGAAGTATATAATTAAGTAATAATTCGTACAAATTTTTAAAAATACCAAATCCCAAATATCTATTATATACATTAAGAAAAAGAGTACAAATGGAGTACCTTTTTAAATAAATTATTTTAAATATACGAATATGTATATGAGAATATATCTTATTATTGAAATAAGTAATGAAAAATATTTTTAGGAGTATGAATATCACTGTTGTTATTTCATTATTTTAATAAATCAATTTAATGAGAGGAACAAACCTTAAATATACTCTTATATAATATCTTTTTCTCCTCACTCTAAACCTAACTCGTGGCACGGCATAAAGTCTCCATAGGTGCTCTTCTTTATTTTTCTCTCAATTCATTTTCTTGTTCAACTATACCTACCTCACACTGATAATAGTCTTGTCAAACCTTATTTCCTTACTATCATTTGGTTTTCTATTGTCCAGACTTGTCATAGCTTTTCTCCCCTCACTGTGAGTAATGCGTATGATTGGGGAAAAAATCATTTGTGCCTCACACCCTTTTCTTCATCCCGGACTATGAGTGTGGGTGAGTACATATACAAGTATTTTTTTTCATATTACCCCATCTCCTACCCTCTATGTCTGCGGTAAGTATGCAAGACTATATCTCTATATACTTATAAATGAGTCTCTTTATAAATCTACCCATTGTTGGTTGCTAAACCATTTTGACTTTTACTACTACTACTACTACTACTATTATTATTATTATTATTTTCTTCTTTCATTATTTTGGTTCAGCCTCTAATGCAACTAAGACCCGTGTCTTATGAGATGAAATGAAATTTTCAATCTCAATACAAACCCATTTTTGTCACTCCCATAAGTATGAGAGAAATATACACATACACACATGAACCCATTTCAAATATTTTCTGCTTTAAAAAAAGTATATATATACATACACACATCGTTTATGTATGAATAGTTTCTTTATATTTGTTAAACCCATTTCACTATTAATTTTGCGTATGTAGCTCGGCCTTCTCTCCTTCTTTAAGTTTCTACCTTCAATATAAATTTTTACGAGTGTATGGTTCTTATCCTTAATTTCTCTACTATTTCCTTTATGCCAAGTCTTGACTTTTGTCTGTTTCCTCAACTCATTTCTCTTGTGTCATATCTTGGGTCTTTCACTTTTAATACAATCAAACATTTTATCCCTCATTTTTTTCAAATATATATACATCAGATTTCACATGTCTCATGGCCTTCTTTACTTTGTAGCCCCCACACACACGTGTGGGTGTGTGTGTATAAAGATAATATGTGGATTTGTTCGAGGGCAGCTTTAATGTTTAGAATAGGAACGAGTTACATATTAATAGATATCTTTGTGGCTTCTTATTGAGAATCTTGGAGTAACTTTTTATAGTTATATGTAAACTATGGAGAAACAAGTAACTCTGAATATTCTTCCATATACTTGTGAATTGTATATAAATGTGGATGACTATCTTTTATTAAAAAAAAAGACTAAATTATATATGTGTGTGTGTGTGTTACAAATTTCCAAGTAAATAATGTTATAACTAAATTTCTCTATAACTTATTTTATTCACATAGTAAATAATTTAATTATAATTAATGTATTGTTGGATTATTGTTTTCTTTTAGGCATACTTGAATATGTAATGATATTTTATATGAATGGAAGCATGATTTATTGTACATTATCTTTTAATTATATTGTTGGTGATTGAATATAACTGTCATGACGGTTGCATTTGTGATGAGTTGGAGTAAGGAGGAATTTGTATGTTAAGATCTTTTACCACGTGGTATGCCATCACTCGGTGCACAGTGGATGGTACTTGTCAGGGCCCCTTTTTCCATATTTTCCTTTGCCTGGGATTATATTGGAGCTGCGGGACATGTGACACCTCCTTAGTTGCATCCTTTTAAGGAGGGGAGCCATAGCTCAGACTTAAGCTCTACACCTTTGGTCGGATATATCTTAAGAACTGGTGAGCTTAGGACAATCCAGTCAAATGGATGGGTTTCTGTTGGACTATATGTTAGCCTATAGCTCCAGTCAGCGGAATAAGGATGGACGGTGATATAAGGGAGGTTGCATCTTACATATTGCATAATTGTATATTACATGTTGTGACAAAAATACAGATTAACATGATGATGATTAAACTGATTTTTGTCTTATATGAGGAGTATGGTATATACAAATATATATATATATATATATATATATATGTAATCAGTTCCTTCTTTTTATCATATATGATTTACTTGTGTACGGTAGAAACTTTCAGTAGTTACTGAGACGTAGAATCTCATCACTATATATTAACACTTTTCAAGTGATTGTTCTAATAGGGAGCAAGGGAAGACACCTATGGAGTGAGCCTTGAAGGCTCTTTTGTGCTCCTATAGCTCATTTATGTCATTTTTATTTGCCATGACCCTAAGACTTCTGCATTTTATTTTGTTTTGTTGAAATAGTTTGAGGATTTCATTTAACACTGAGACGTGAGCTTTATTGGAACTGATTTGCAGTTTGATGGTTTGGATATTGAACATCCTTATTAGCGATGTTTGAAATACTTTTGTTAAGTATTGGTTGTTTTGATTTGAGGTATTACACTATGCCCAGTTAAAAAAAAAATAAACATGCCTAAAAGGGCCCTCCTTCTGGAAGTTCTAAATTATAAGCAAGGCCCTTGATGGGCTCGGGCCTAAACTGGCTGGTCTGATGGGCTCAACCCAATTTTTCGGATCTAGGGAATGAGGTGGTGAGGTCTAAGTCAGAGTGAGAGCATCTCCGATCTGAGGGTTAAGTAAGGTTGGCTATGCATCTTTGCCCACTGCCCTATACCTAGTTAAAAAAATAAACGGGCCTAAAAGGGTTGGCCCTTTTAGGCCCACCTCCTTTTGGAGGCTCTAAATCATAAACCTCACCCTTGACGGGCTCGGCCTAATTTCCCAGCTGTACTTCTAATCCAAATTTTAATTTTGTTTCATATCACATGTTGCCAATGTGTTGCTGCTTATCAAACTGCGAAAGAAAAAAATAAAAAAATATGTTGTGGCATGTTTGGTTACCAATATTACTCTCTTGGTTAACAACATAACAATTTACATTAACGATTTCATTTTCATGATTCACAACCTCAAATCCAAAAAATCAACACATTACAAGGAATGATTTTGGAGGCACAAGGTTCAGGGGTCAATAACAATATTATTTTCTTGGCTAACAATATGACAATTTACATTAACGAAGTCACTTTTATGATTCACAATTTGATATCCCAAAAACTAACATATTATCAGGGATGGTTTTGGGGGCATAAGGTTCAGGGGTTAATAACTAGAACCGGGAAATCGAGTTGAGCCCGTCGGGCCAGCCCTATAGGGCCGCGGGCTTAAAAGGGCCGAGCCATTTAATATTTTTTAAAATAAATAGAGTGAACGGTAGTCAATATAGATAGAGAGTTAGAGTCGACTACACTGACACTAGAGACACGACGCACTCAGTTAGAGTCTCAGAGAGTGAGAGAGATAAAGACAATCACTCACACAGTCACACGCAAGACGTGAAGGTGCCGTGAACCCTCCCATAAGTGAACCCCTCCCTGACCTCGATGGCTGACCTACTCTCCTTCAATTTATGACCTTCATGGCTTCACTCCTTCAGAGTTTAGAGTTCAAAGTCGGAATCCTCTCGACTCTCGTTGGCCCTTGCTCCTCAATCGTCGCTAGTCGTCACTCCTTCCTTCATTTGTCAAATCGGCCAACCACCCAATCTGGTGATAACATTCTCATATGCTCTTTCATCTCACAACATCGATCAATCTGGTGATCTATCATCAGTCCTTTACTCTGTCGTCTATTGGCGGTAACCGATCCGATCTCCATCTTGCTTTATCCAATCCGATCCGATCTGGTACTAGTTAATCTATTAATCTCTATCTTTTGTTTGATTTTCTTGGGCTATTATGTTGTTTTAGAATCCAGATTTTTGATATGTTAATGTTCACATTTTTTCTTGTCCCCCTAGATCCTGTTCTTTTTTTTATGCTCATATGTTCAGATTTTTATGTTAATGTGCGCAAATTTTTTTTATGCTCACATGTTAATGTTCCCTAATCATATTGGTTCTGATTTGTTGTTAGTGCAAAGACACTTTTCTTGGTGGTTTTAATTTTAGCAAGTGTCTTTGTACTAGAGAAGCAGGTGTCATTATTCATTAGCAAGATTCTTTATGCAGAACAAAACCAAATTTTTTGCACCAAGAAAAGCTATCGCTTTTTTTGGTTTTGTTCCAAAATGGTTTAAAGCCTTATTTTGTGATATGTCCATAATGTTTTGTGCAAAAACACATGTTCTTTTTTTTTCTTTTGTTGGTTTTGTTCCAGAAAGAAAAGGTGTCATTTTTTTGGTTTTGTACATAATTATCTATCATTTTATGATTCTGGTTTTAATTTGTTACAAAATGGTTTCATTTGTTTATTTCATGATTCTGATTTTTTTTTTTGTTAAATATGATCTTTAATTTGATGATAGGTAGCATAGATAATGTCTTCCTCACAAAAAGAAAAACCTCAAGGGACTGATGAATCATTAAGTATAAATGCTAAAGGACATGCATTTTCCATCCAAGATAGTTAAGCCTTGAACTTTGACCTCTGACATTTGGAAGTATTGTACTAGAGTAGACATTGATGGCACTATAGAGGCAAAGTGTAATGGTTGTCAATCTCTATGTACAAGTGGTGAGGCTAAGGGCACCTCACATCTAAGTTGCCATATGAAAAAATGTGTTGCTGGGGTGATGATGTTGGATAGAGAAGGCAGACTTAGGCATAGGCAAATTAATTCCAAGCGTGTTTAAGGAGACATTGACTATGGCCATAATTGAGCATGACCTTCCTTATTCATTTGTTGAATATAGATGGGTTAGAGAATTGCTTCAGATATTGAATCATGATGTGAGGCTTATGACTAGAAAAACAATAGTAGCCGATGTTATGAGATTCTACTGCCAACAAACAGAGAGTCTGAAAAAGAATTGAAGAAAAGTATAGGTAGAATATATTTGACATCTGATTATTGGACTGCTCAATTACTTTAGACAGTGCCTCTGCAAATGATAACATGCTAGACTTATTGAAAAAGAGGCTGCTTGTGCAAGACAAATTCAGCCTGGTCTCTAATGGAGAATTCTTTCATATAAGGTGTTGTGCCCACATTCTCAATCTAATAGTTCAAGCGGGCATAAAAGCAGCAACTCTTGCTTTGCATAAGATTAGAGAGAGTGTTAAATATGTGAAGGATCTGAGGTGAGGTTGATGATTTTCAAACAATGTATTGAGGAAGTTGGTGGCATTGACACTTCAATGGGCTTGCGATTAGATGTGCTCACTAGATGGAACCCTACTTATGCAATGTTTGAGAGTGAACTTCAATATCGTCGTACTTTTGCAAAATTGTCTTTTGATGATAAAAATTACAATTCTGGTCTAGCGCATAATAAGTAGGCTAGAGCAGAGGCAACGTGCAGTTTCTTGAGGCCATTTAAAAAGATTACAAGGTTTATTTTTGGGTTATCTTATCCGACTTCAAATTCTTATTTTATGTAGATTTCAAAAATTGAGATATTGCTTGAAGCAAATATGACAAGTCTTAATCCTATGATTCGAGAGGCGTGTATACCAATGAAGAAGAAGTTTGATAAATACTGGCATAATTATAATGTCCTTTTTGCACTTGCAATTGTGTTTGATCCACAATTGAAGCTCAACATAATAAAATATTGCAATGAAATGATCGATCCTATCACTTCCTATGATAAGGTTGTCATTGTAAGGAGTAAGCTGAATCTCATTTTTTATGAATATTCCTAGAGATCTCTTCCAAATTCTAGGGTTGCAAGTACATTAATTGGTAGATTATCAACAATTACAACTCATTTTTGTTACACCTCTAATGTTTCCATAATTTCCTTTAATGATGCATTTGATGTAAGTTTAAATTTGTTTGTCAACAATCACAACTCGTTCTTGTTATCCTATTATTTACATGGACGATTTATAATAGTACAGGATTGTCAAGATATTTATGCAAATATGGATCATTCTTCTTTGAATAAGTCTGAACTAGAAACATATTTGAAAGAACTAACACTGAAGCCTAACAACTGGAAAGATTTGGATGTCTTAAATTAGTGAAAGAACAATCAACAACAATTCCTAGTTCTTTAAAGGATGGCGGCCGATGTCCTTAGCATTCTAATTACTACAGTAGCTAGTGAATCAGCTTTCAGGATTGGTTCACGTGTTTTAACAAAGTATAGGAGTTTCATTTTTCCAACTAATGTTTAGGCTATTATCTGTACTTGCAACTGATTGCATAGATTCAAATATGATGGTGATTTAGTAATTTATATGTATTCCGCTATAGTTATTTCATTTACACTATCAAGAAGGCATATGATTGTGATTTATTATTTGTTACAGATACTGGAGGTGATAATGCATATGATAGTGGAGAAGAAATGAAAATATTATATATTTTTCCCCCTGAAGCTGAAGAGGGGCCTACTTATAATGAAGCACGATCAAATGTCATTGATAATAATGATGGTCATGGACAAGAAAATGATAATGTTATTCATATTGTTTAGTGTTTAGTTTATGATTATGTTTTTACCTACTTATTTATTTGATTGTGGTTGTGGACTTGTGGTTGTAGTCTTGTCTTATGGACTTGTGGTAGTGGTTGATTGGTTGTGGACATTAATTTTGGTTTGGACTCAGGTCTCAGTGTTGGTGTTTTGTTAAATATGAATAATGTTTGATGTTTTAACTTAGTTTTGATGATATTTATATTTTAAATTAAGCATTTTAGTTTTCAGGAGTATAAGAAGCCAAAAAATTCTAAATGGGCTTGAAGCTTGCAAGCCGGCACGCGGGCTTTACCTAAACGGGTCAGGCCACTAATATCAATGGATTTTTTAGACCTGAGCATAAACTGGCCAGCCCGTTTAGGCCCGAGACCGTCAAGGGCCAACTGATTTTCCCAATACTATCAATAACGACATTACTCTCTTGGTTAACAGCATAAAAATTTACACTGACGACTTCACTTTCATGATTAATAGCTTCATATATTTATCATATGTTTTTCAATGGCATTCTTCGTCGTTCCCTTCCTTTTCTTCGCTCAACTACCTTCGAACTTTAACACCGTTGAACAGTCGAAACCCCTCAGAAACCCCGTTCCCTTCCTCTTCTTCGCTCAACCACCTTCAAAGCCACAAACCGTTGTTCGTCTTCTTTTTCTTCTTATGTTTCTCTCTCTCTCTCGGGATTTTCACTCCTTTACCAAAGACCCGATCACCTATAGATATCTCTTTTCTATTTTTTTATTGCACACAGGGCAATTGATCTTTTGATTATAATTGGAAATCCCATATTACTCCTCCTATTCTGACCTAAGATTTTATAAATTGGCAGTACCATTTCGTCTTTTCCCAATTTTATTTATATTTGTTGGGTTTTCCCTATTTTTTACAAATAACTAATTTAAATAATTTTGTTAATTTAACCAAACTAGTAAAGTAGATCTTATATCAAATACTATGGGGTAATGTTATTTACAAGCCAGTGAGAAATCATATGTCGTGTCGTGAAAAAATGCTACAACTCATTTTTTCCATGTGAAAGTTATCACATTTGGATTAGGATACCCCCACCTAGCCTCTCCTGTCTCAATTGCCCTCGCCTTTTCCCATTATTTTGCCAGTGTTGAGCATCAGTATCCTGGTTTCTTGTTGTTGTTGTTGACAGGGTTCACCATTAGAGCTAGGAAATTGGGCTGAGCCTGTCGGGCCTGCCTGTTTAAGTTAAGGGTTGGGCTCATGATTTAGGGCATTTAGAAGAAGTCGGACTTAAAAGGGTCGGTTTTGTAGAGCCACAGATTTAAATGGGCGTGACAATTTTTATTAAAGGACTACAAGTTGAGTTTTTCTTTGAGACTAATGATTTTTTAAAGGGTTAAGGTGCAAATTTACCAACGAAGTTTTGTTCGAGGAGCGTCTGGCACAAATATCTTTTAAAGGGGCAAAAATACCAATGAACAATTAAAAAGGGGCATCCACCACAAAAACCGTTAAATCCGTACTAACGGCGTTAAATTATAAGAGAAGAAAACCCCTAACGGCGTTAGTACGGATTTAACGGTTTTTGTGGTGGATGCCCCTTTTTAATTGTTCATTGGTATTTTTGCCCCTTCTAAAAGATATTTGTGCCAGATGCTCCTCAGACAAAACTTCATTGATAAATTTGCACCTTAACCCTTTTCTAAAATTGGAAATGTTTTTCAAATCATATAGTGTTGGTATTTGAACATTTTTAAAGGAAACAATTGAAAAAAAATCAGATAACTAGTATTTAGAGATATTAATTAATTAACCATTATGATAAAATATAAAAAATTTATTTGATTATCACTACTGCCTTAAATGGGCAGTCTCTACATCAACTACAAAATTTTCAGGTAAAAAAAAGAGCCATCTGCTACAAATTTCATGCCATTTTAGCATTCATCCAAATCCAACCAACCAATGACGAGATTTTAAAGGGGAAAATTACAACTAGACTAGGAGGGAAATAAATACAATCTAAGCATAGATAAATAAAGAAACTCCTGAATCTATGGGAAGGGCATCTAATCTATGCTTGTTTGGAGCTGCCTATCATAAGTACATTCTTATATTATAGTTATAAGTAGAGACAACTCGTATCAAATACCTTTTTTTTGCAAGTACATCTTACATATTTAAACCATCATAAATTATAATTGAAAAGTTTCTTTTGAAGACTCCGATCACTATTAAACTAACATTCCACCTAATTAATTGGTTTGTTTAAAGAAAATTATAATCTAGTCTATCCTCACTCAATGAAATTGACACTCCGCAGGGTGAGAGAACATGAATGATGTTAATTTTTATTGAGATAGCTTTAACAGCAGGGTATCAGAAAAATATTCCCAAACTTTTTATTTCAAAAAAGAAATTCTCTACAGCCATGTTTTAATTAAAATTAAATTATAGAGAGGGAAAGAAAGAAAAAGGGGAAATGATAGAAAAATAACTTTAAAATTATAAAATCCCAAATTATATTTGTTACCCAAAATTGATAAGAGGATATTGAGATTTGATAAGCAATTTAAAATTTACTTTTAAAAAAATACTTAATTTGAGATTCCGTAATTAATTTCAAAGTTTGTTTTTTCCTATTATTTTGTCAAAGCAGAGTAAAAGAAGGGCGGGAATAAAGAGAAAAAGGGCGCAAGCGCGCAAAGGGAATTCCATCAATGGCGGCGCGTCCACGTAATTAAATGAACGTTCAAAGAGGAACAGACGACAGCGACGGCAGGAGTAAAAGCAACAAAGCGCAGCCCAGCCCAAAGTAAGGCGCTAAGGGCCATCCAAACGAAGCATTCTCTTTCTTTCAAAATACTCCTCTCTGTCTCTCTTGCCCCTTTGGTGAGTTTGGTCTCTCGCTCTCTTTCTGCTTATCCTTCATCGCGCCCCTGTCTAGCAACTTCGTTCTCACTTTTCCTGTTTCCGATCTCACAACTGTAAGTCACAACAGTTCCTATCTCTCCAGCCTAACTTGTCAATTGAATCCATTTTTCACAGATCTCCTGTTGATTCATAAATTGTGCTTGTTATTGACATTACCGCTGATTATTCTTAGCTGCAAATTTTGTTCCTTTTTATTTCAAATGTTGAAGTGGCCACCCGGATTTGCCTCTCGGTCATTATTTTCATGCAAGAGTTTAATTTTGTTACTTGGCAATATTTTTTTTATTAGGTGTTCGATTGTCTACTTGTTTTCGTCATTTCCAACGTTAATTTTGGTTTCATATTCTGCTTGATCGTTTAATTGATATGAGGTGTTTCTGGACGACTCATTGCAATTTATTTTTCGGTTTTGTTTTAGTGGAAAAACAGTGGGGATTTATCTGGATTGAGGAACGAGAAATGTTAGTTGCAGAACCTGATCTCGCAACCCTTCTGCGCCGTTTCCAATCTGCTCGTCTTGTTAGCTGTTTAGCAGTCGTAAAAAAAATATTTGAAAGTGCGCGCGCATATATGTAAAATAAATATTTGAAAATCCGTTAGAAACCAAGTAATCCCCCTCCTAAATAAATCAAATAATTAAGTACACCTTGCTACCGATGCTGATTCTGCTACCATATTAGTACTTTCTCTAAACCTGAGTGATGCGCGTATGTCAAACGGAAAAGTACAAGACCCGAACTTGGTAACTTTGTAGTAGCTGCGAAGGGAGGTTGCAACTGAAGAAGGTATTGTCTCTGGAGCTGTTAATTCTGAATGATAAAATTCGCTTAATAACTTGTGTATTTTTCTGTGATTTCTTTGATTGTCTCAAAAATGAATGCCGTTGACCTAGAGATGGTAGTCATCGACTCATTGTATGAAGGGGTGGATGATATCTTATACTGTCGCAAGTTGGCACCTTTCTCCTCACACATGACATTTTGAGACAACTACAATCAAGAAGAAAATAATCAGCAGTTAAACTTTTAAACCTAATGTACTTCACAGGACGTAGGCTCTTCACGGTTTGCCCCCCACTTTTATTTGAAACACTAATAGAAATTCAGGGCATACATTTATGATGTAGATTGCTTATAAATATGATTAAAAAATTGGTCAATTTTGGTTAAAACTGAGGCTGTGTATTTTCAAATTGTCTCTTTTTACAGGCTTACAGTATTTTGTTCTAGGATAGAATTCTGTTGAACCTGTTCACTTTATGCTTGTGATTTGTGCTTTACTGAACATTTTTTTCTAGGGCAATCATGAGCGACAAAGGAGAAAAAATCTGTCCTCTGTGCGCAGAAGAGATGGATTTGACAGATCAGCAGTTGAAGCCATGCAAATGTGGTTATGAGGTTTGACGTTCTTTAGGTTTTTATTGGCAATCATTATTTGGATAAGAAATTTCCACCTTGATGTTTTAGCATTCACTTCTCTTGAAATACCCAACCTGCATGTTCGATCTCTTAGGCAGTATTCATATCTACTGTAATTTTTTTTTTGAACTATGCACATGCTTGTGATCAACTGAATTGTCGTTGCCTTTCTATCACTCTAGCACTGGTGAATTTTGATTTTCCCATCATCTTCAAAGAAGGCAGGAGTGGCTATTTTGACAGAATGGTCACTTAATCATTTGAAAACCAACGTCTATTCAAGGTGTCTGCCATTTTTTATTCGCTGTTTACTGGATGTTTGTGTGTTAATCATTGCATGTTTTTCAGGGGAATATAAGAAGCAAAGATGTTAATTCTATTTGAATTTAGAATTACTTCATTTTATTGTAGTTGGAACTGATTATGAAACGGAAGAGATGGACCTACTCCCTATTACTCTTACCTGTGTTGTGAATTTTAAATGATTTATTCTCTGATCGGTAGTTGACTTAGCATTCTATTTCATTCCATCTCTTCTTGAAAGTAGATATGTGTGTGGTGTTGGCATCACATATTGGACTTGGCTGAGAAGGATGACACAGGGGGCTGATGCCCAGCATGTCGTGTGCCTTATGACAAGGAAAAGATTGTTGGGATGGCTGCTAACCGTGAGAGGTTAGTCTATTAACACAATGTTTCTGTAGGATTAAAATATTGGTTGTCCTTATCAGCAATTTGTTTCTTTTCCCTTTTTATTAGGTGTGCATTTTTGTATGAGAATTTGCTTAAAACTAATAATTCCAACTGATGTCCTATGTATTTCAATTTCTAAACCGGCATATATCAATTGATAATTTTCTGTTTCTCTTTTGATGGTCTTATTTCTATAGATTGGTGGCTGAAAGTAATATGGAGAACAAGATGAAGAACCAGAAAGCGAAGTCTAAGTTATCTGAAGGACGGAGGCAACTGAGCAATGTGCGAGTGATTCAGAGAAACCTTGTATACATAGTTGGACTGCCTCTTAATCTGTCAGATGAAAGTGTAAAATTTTCTTCCCTCGGTTCTTGACTATTGCTGTTTTATTTGGTTGTTTTCCTCCTTTTCTTATATTTTTCTTACAGTTTTATCATCGTTTATGCAGCTTCTTGAGCAGCAGGATTATTTTGGTCAATATGGGAAGGTCTTGAAAGTGTCAATGTCTCGAACTGCTGCTGGTGTTATTCAACAGTTTCCAAACAGTACATGTAGTGTGTATGTTTATATTTTTATCAAGCCCATGGAGGTCCTCTCCCTAATGATTTTATGGTTTTTCTCCTTAAAGTTAGCTTGTCATGGCGGTTGCTGCTGGAAATTATACCCATTACTGTTTTTTGGTCTGTGAGTTGAATAAATTGGTTAAACATTTGTGAAGCTTATGCTTCTTGAACATTCTGTTCTTAGCGTGGAAGGTAAGGAAATGCTGGCTATCGGCAAGACTAGATAAAATTTTCCCTAGTGTATCTCTTATTATAATAATGTTTCTATTTTTAAGACATGGTTATGTTTCAGATATATAACTTATTCAAAAGAAGATGAAGCAATTCGGTGTATTCAAAGTGTACATGGATTTGTCTTGGAGGGTAGACTTTTAAGGTATTGTGTTAGGGTACTGAGTAAAGTAACGGATAAATGGGAAAGTTAGATGATAATTTGAGAATTTATGTTGAGAAGGATAAAGGTATTCTGAGATAAAGAGCAGGCAAGAATCTCACCTTCTCTCTAAAACAGCCCAATACTCTGTTATAAAGAAAGAGAAAGCAATCATCTCACTAACTCTCTAAGAACAGCCCTGGAGAATCTCCTAAACCAATTTACTCTATGAATATTCAATGCTTTATTGAATAGGCCAAGGGCCAATTTATAGGATACAAAGAGAGTTAAAAATCTAATTCAAAATTCAAACTAGGAAATCTAAATAATAAAAAATACTAAAATAATATCTAAAATCCTAATAATATCTGAAATACTAAAATAATATCTAAATTCTAGTTACTAGATCCTACTTGCGGATATTCCACTTATTCTGAAATATCTAAAATAATAAATAATATTGCTGAAATATCTTAAATCCTATTTGTGGATAATCCACTTATTTTCAGATTTCCTAAAATGATAATAAAAACAGACTCAATTAATAAAATAAATATTAATAAAATGAAACTCTATCATTATCCCCTCCTTGTAAATTTGCCTTGTCCTCAAGGCAAAATGAAAAAATTATCTTCCTTATATGTCTGGAGGTTTAGGTAGCGATGGTAGGAAGGCAATATAAGATGTATCAACAACTCTAAATGAGACTTCAAGAACAAGGGTAGGCCGAACAAGATATAGCACATAAGACACCAATCTGTCAAGGAAAAAATGATCCATGGAGCCACAATCCATAAGAATCATATCAAAAGGATGTATCAAGGTTTCTTGAAGCTTCACCGGTGATGAAGACTTTCCCAGGATGTGATTCTGACACTCAGACTCCACAGTCGAGGGACCGGACGACAAAGTCACGTTTGTTGTTACTGGTAGGGGTGGTCTCAAACTTACAGACGCTGCTCTTATTGAAGTTGCTGTAGAATCTTCATCCAATGTGAGATGATCAGAAGAGTATGACTGTGAGCGAGCTTTGGTGATGTCTGACGACATTGCGGGTGAATTAATGGGATACGAAAATTTTGGGTGGCTCGGTTTAGAGTCACGTGCGTCATTGTTGGCTAAATACCCTGACAAAGTTAAACGGCTGTGACTAGGTTTTTTGCTTTTGTACTTGTGGATTCTGACATGCTTCCTAACTCCTAAGCCAATGTCACTGGATTTTTCTCTGATGGTAGGAGTTGTGCTGCTTTGTTGGGTCTGGGAATTACTAACTTGGGTTTTTAAGCCAAGTTTAGCATTTATAGTGTCAAGACGGGAGATAATATAAGATGCTTGCAATGACTTGTAAAAAGTGGAAGAAGTGTATGATGGGAATGAGGAAGGAAAACTAGTGGAAGGGTTGGTTACCGGATCGAACGTCTCTGATACCATTTGTTAGGGTACTGAGTAAAGTAACGGATAAATGGGAAAGTTAGATGATAATTTGAGAATTTATGTTGAGAAGGATAAAGGTATTCTGAGATAAAGAGCAGGCAAGAATCTCACCTTCTCTCTAAAACAGCCCAATACTCTGTTATAAAGAGAAAGCAAGCATCTCACTAACTCTCTAAGAACAGCCCTGGAGAATCTCCTAAACCAATTTACTTTCTGAATATTCAATGCTTTATTGAATAGGCCAAGGGCCAATTTATAGGATACAAAGAGAGTTAAAAATCTAATTCAAAATTCAAACTAGGAAATCTAAATAATAAAAAATACTAAAATAATATCTAAAATCCTAATAATATCTGAAATACTAAAATAATATCTAAATTCTAGTTACTAGATCCTACTTGCGGATATTCCACTTATTCTGAAATATCTAAAATAATAAATAATATTGCTGAAATATCTTAAATCCTATTTGTGGATAATCCACTTATTTTCAGATTTCCTAAAATGATAATAAAAACAGACTCAATTAATAAAATAAATATTAATAAAATGAAACTCTATCATATTGATACCTATTCTTACTCACCTTTGATGCATGGGAAGTTTAGCTCGACTCTTAATAGTTTTTATATGATCATTGCCATTTACAGGGCATGTTTTGGAACCACAAAATATTGTCATGCATGGCTTCAAAATGCGGTATAAAAATCACAATATTTATATTTATTTCTAAATTGTGCTTATGTTAATAGAAGGCTATAATACAGAAAACCCCTTCAGCTTTGACTTTATGATATAGGAACCTGTAGTTTCAGCTTTGCCAAATAATCCATGTGGTTTTATCAAACTTTCAACCAGTGGATATTAGCCCTTTGTATTTGCTGAAAGGTCAAAGAAAGCTAGGAAAGGGATTGAAAAGTTGAAAGTGAATGAGTTTGTTTGCTAGGATACAAATGGAGCAAGTTATTTCATTTTTGTTTTTAGATATGATGGGCAAGTTATTTCAGATTCAAGCTTAATTGATTATGCTTTTAATTACGGAGATATCTTTTTGACCAGCCTTGCAGCAATCCTGATTGTCTATATCTGCACGAGGTTGGTTCTCAAGAAGATAGTTTTACGAAAGATGAAGTTATTTCAGCATACACTAGGTACTTTCTTATCTTAATGAACCTTCATAAGTTGGTGACAACAAGTTTATTACTGTACAATATGGGTGACTGTGACCTTGCGATTGAGGGTTTTATGGGATCAAATGGACATTACTTCTAACTTTTTTCCTGAAAAATGAAACCTGTGTTTCCCTTTCCTTGCTTTTGGAAAATGCCAAATCAGCTAGGGTTCAATTCACATATGCTGGCCTACCATTGTTCCATGTTTTAATATGTTTTTTTGGTATTTCATATTATCAACTAAAAGAGGGATCGTATCTGTTGTCTTTATATTCTGAAGCATATGTATTGTATAGTGTTGGCTCTGCAGTTTCTCAGACTTTGGTTTTTTCTGTTGATCGAGATTTTAGAAAAAAATTCTGTGAAATGGATTGGTTTGGGTTTATTTTTTTGTAGTCTTTCCGTGTTTGCGGAATTTGTGCCTTTTTAATTGGTGGTTTTCTTTCAGTATACTTTAAACCGATTGTAGAGCTTGTCAAATGATGGTCTATTCACTTGCTTTGTGCTTTTAAAGTCGTGGAGTTCAAATTACTGGCGCTGCAAACAATACGTAACAGCATTCAGGGAATGAATTGCCACCTCCTATAGATGATTACCTGAGTCATTCGTCAGGAAAACCCATTGCCACAAATGCTTCAAGTGTAAGGATTCTTAAAAATTAACATAAACCTTTTTTAAGGTGCAGGTTTTTACTGCCTTGTTACATGTTGGTTATGAAGTTGTCTTTTTCCCAGTTTGGGGAAGCAAAATATAATTTATACACTCAGTAGTTCAACATGAAGGCATTGATTTTGCTAATTAATTATTGAGCAGAACTCTTCTAGCAACATGAAAGGTTCGCCTCCTAATGGAAGTTCAGGGAGGTCTACAATTCATCCTTCCGCCGCCGCATGGTATGTATCTTTATGTGATTGGCTTTGCTGGTTGAAGTTGTGCAATTTCTCCTATAAACTATTTTTGTTTGTTAGGGTCACATGGGCTATACAGGCTGTCACCTGTCAGCCCCATGCTGGAGGCTTATTGTGTACAAATGGACCATCTAAAGCAAAACCTGACACTGTCAGTAGCACCCTACCCTTTTTTTCAGCTGTTGCTGGGACAATTCAGGCTTCTGCATTGCACAGTGATGTGATCCCGAGGTCAACATCAAGTGATTGGAATCAGATTATCCTGCCTAGAGTGAAAAAAGAATTGTTCAATCCAGTTAAGCAATACAATAGTATGGATAATCTACAGAGAGGTGGTTAAAAAAAAAAAAGCAATTTGCAATGTTTCTTCTGTACCCGTAAATTTGAACAGACTGCTGTCTTCTCAAACATTACCCAGAAATAGTGATAGAGGCACTTATACTACAGATAACACAACAATTTCTACTGACATCCCCAGGCAGTTGTGCAGGTCTGGTCCTGAGGAAGCAATTGCTGCTACCAATGAAGAGATTCAGAACCTGTGCTGTGATATGTCCTTAATTAACATTGATAGAGATGTCCAAAATGAACACCTTGGTATAACCGAACCTAGTAGCCCTCCATCTGATTGTAAAATGATTAGATCTTCGCTAATTAAAGGGTCACGGAATGATGCTGATAAATTTAGAGATGCACTAGCTAACACAGTAGCTAGCAAAGATGCTACATCAGACAATGGGTTCTACATTCCAACGGATCAGTGTGATTTGAGATCAGATTCACAAGATCATTCAGTATCAAATACAACTGAAGTGGAGGATGATACATCTTTTGATAATTTAAGATTTAAGGATCCAGAAGTTTGTCATTCTTCTTATTTGCCAAAATCAGCACGTTTTGTTGATGTATCTAAACACCCCGGTCCCTGCAGCATGGTGAACCTTGCAGTGCTTTAAATGCTGGTTCTTTATCTGCAGATAATAAAGTTGGGAATGATTCTTTATTACATGCATCTAGCATATTACGTAATGGTTACCATGAGAAATTGATCGACAGCAGCTCTTGTGGTTTAATAAATAGCACCATCGAACATTCTATAGTGCTTCAAGACGAAAGAAATGAGCAACACTTCAGATGTTTTCCCAATATAGCAGTTTATGTTAGAAGTGACGCTGCTATGGATAAGGGTGAAAGTAGTATAATTTCTACTACCTTTGGTCCTAATTATAAGACAGAGTTGATTTTTTTTGGAGAAATTAAGAAAGCTAAATAAATTATTTAATTATCATATGTTATATATATTTAGATTATATATTAATTTATTAGTCAAATTAATTAGTTTGAAGAAAAAAATAAAAATAAAAATATTTTAAAGTAATTTAATTAACTTCTTTAATTTTTCCAAAAAAATTAACTTTATCTTATAATTAAAACCGGAGTGAGTAATATGTTGTCAATGGACTTTGAACCGGGGAAGACTCATTGACACCACCACAAAATTTGGCTAAATTGTTGGGTGACAACCCTTATGACCAATGTGATCCATTATAAAAATCTGATTCATGGAAAGTTCAGAATAATAGCCAGTCAAGATTCTCTTTTGCAAGACAGGAGGAATCCAAAATTCAAACATTCGATGCACTTCCATGTGTTGGTGTTGGTGAGCAATTGACGACCTCATCAGGACTATAGGCTTGTTTGGAATAACTTATTTTTAGGTAATAAATGCTTATAAATCATTATCCACTGTGTAAGGTAAGTATGTGAGAGGAGTTCTATCTCGACTTTCGTAATAAAAACTTATATCCAAAAAATAAGTGTTCCCAAACATACACTATGTAGAAAGAGACTCGTATTTACATAATTCGAGTATTGGAAATGGTTTCCCTATCAGTAACTTTGAAGAATCTGAAAATTTAGGCAGTGTTCACTCTGTTACTTCTTCAAATAAGCATTCTGGTGAGTACTTCTAGCTTCCCTTACTGGCTAATTTTGCTTATTTAAAATTTTCTCCTGGCATTTCTTATGATTCGGGTTCCTTTTGCTTTTTTGTTTTGCAATAATTCTTGAGTTTTTGTCTTTTTAGCTTCTTGCTAGGAGATTTAAAATGTTGAGTATTATGTTGTTTACAATTTCTTCCGTTCGGGTTATACGACGTTTTGTTTACTGGTCACTTTGAGTTATTTTCTTTGTCGTTCAAGTTTACAGGGACCTTTTTTAGCCCAATTTTTATCTGTGATAAACTGACTCAGTTACAGTCTTCTACATCTCCTTTTCCTGCTTTTTTGAACTCTTGTTGGCATAGATGGATGTATTGTTTCCAACCTGATCATCGTTTTCTAGGGAATTGCGATAGGAAGCTGTGTATGTGATTACAAGCCATGTTTCACTATCTCATGCAGTTCATTCAAACCCACCCCCCCCCCCCAACCCCAAAAAAAAAAGGGAAAGAAAAAAGAAAAACCTGAAAAAATGATGAGTGTTTCTGCAGATATATTTATCGTTCGTATAAGATATTGAGTAGATTACTAGTTGTAAATAAGATTTTTCTGACTGAAATTTGGTAGTTGAACAACTCCTAGAGCTGTTCCTGAAATATCTGGCCTCCAATCACTCTTACAAGTTGGAATATTTGAAAAGTCAAACAATAATTGCTCCTGCGACTCAGCAGTCTATAGCCGTTTAATTACTTTCTTGCTATAATGATTTGTAGTTGTTTCAAGAACCCAGATTAATGCTCCACCAGGATTTTCTGTTCCAAGCAGGGCCCCACCACCTGGTTTTTCTTCTCACGAGAGAGTGGAACAGGCTTATGACTCCTTATCTGGTTAGTTGAGAATTTTTTTTTCTGTATATCATTTTGATTTTTTTATTGTAATTGTTCCCCACTTGACGGGGGATTTCTCGCTAGAGTCTTCTGAGAAATTCATATCAGATGCTCACGCCTCAAAATATTGGTGGTACAGGAGACATCGAATTTAATGATCCTGCTATCTTGGCAGTTGGTAAGGGGAGATTTGAAGGTTCACTAAATGGCACTGGGCTGGACAGGAGATCAAATTTTGTACAACAATTTAATCACTTTGAAAATGAGGCTAGACTTCAATTATTGATGCAACAATCACTCCCACAGCAGCAGAACCTTCAATTTTCTGAATTTGGGAATACCTTTTGTCAGCTTAGTGATTCTTATGGACTCTTTTCAAGATTACATCAATCCCAAGTCAGTAATTTGTTCCCTTTTCCCCGGTTGCCTTCACAGCAGACTAGAAATGCAATTTTGCCAAATGGACATTGGGGTGGGTGGAGTCAGGTGCAGAGTGGATGCAGTCTGGGAGTGGCTGAGCTAACGAGAAATGAAAGCTTTGGACTTAACAAGTTTTATGCAGGATATGAGGATTCAAAATATAGGATGCAAAATTCAGGTGATCTTTACAACAGAGCATATGGGATGTAATGTTTTTCTATGGATGGTCATAGTGCATCCAAGGCACTGCTTAGAGTTGTGGGATTGACTCGTGGTCAGTCTACTGGGTTACCCAATTATGACAATCAAAAGAAGGATGATTTTGATCTGCAGCTGGTAATTTTTTCAGACTATATATCTCTTCCGTTCTAACTCTTGATGGTTCATATTGTCTGTTAGAAGTGTGTAAATGTCCAATCCCTGGCCACCGAAAATTAACGATAATATAGTTCTTTACTTCTTTTGTTACCGGTAATTAACCTTACAAGTCAAGAATATTATATTACTGGCCACTTTCTGAACCATGGGCACTCATTTTACCTTCCCCCCTCTACTTGAGGTTCTGGATTTGCAGGAGTGAGCTGTGTTGGCTTGTTAAGATTCAGTCACAAATGTCCACGCAAGACAAGATTTAAAAGCTTCACGATGCTATTTGAAGTAGTCTATCCTCAAGAAGCAGTGTTTGTTCTTTGGTTCCAGGCTTCCAGCTGCTGTGTAAAATATCAAACTGTGGGATGCTAGCACCGTCTCTTTCATTTACTTGAAAAAGAAAGTGGCCCCCGAATTAAAATAAAAAATAATGTTCTCAAAACACGCACGGCCTATTGGCATCGACTTTTGACTCTTGCGGACAGCAGATTTCTGGCTCAGCTGAGTGGCTTAGATTGCTTGTGCAGAAAAGCTTTGAAATTCCATGAGTCGTTTTCTAGAGGCAGAACGAGTATCTATTTGAATTCCATGTTTTGTGTATGTTAAGTTTGGTTCGAGATTCTTGTTCGAATGTTATGGATGGCCTGAAAAGTTAGGTCCTTAAAGGATGTGGTTTCTCTTCACTGAAGATTAACGGCAGATTTAAACTGTTTAACGAAGAAATTAAGAAATTTGAATTAGCTGAAAAAAATCCGAAATCTGAATCAATCTTAAGTTAGTTAAACTTGACTGAATTTCATTGCTTCCATTAAGATTCTTTGGGGATCATGAATACCACTGACCTCTCTGCCTATCTGCATACATTTGTGAAGCACATAAAATGCAAAGGAATAGAAAATGAAGCAAAAACTGTGATTTGAGAGGCAAGCACTCTCCTGGGTACAAACTTGCGGAAAATTCTGCCCCAGGCAAGAATCCCAAATTGCAGCATGCAACCCCGCACCTGACCCATAGGAGCACCCAAATTCTCGCGTTGACCCATGAACCTAGTCCAAATAGAGACCCAATCCTACCACGTGATTGCTTTCTTTTGCAGGATTCTCCTTAGGTATCAATTCTACTATTCTTGAGCTTCCAAGTATGCCAATAATACCTAGAGGTCAGATCAGAGTTATCCTATTCAAATCTCTGGGGGCAGCGATGTCCAGCAGAAAGCACTTTTCTGCTCATTATCTTCACCCAAAAATTTATTTTATTATTTTATGAAAAGATCAACAGATCAAATGAGAGAGAAGCCAATTCCTTTTACATCACTCTATCTTTTGATAGCAGACAACATTTGCGTACTCATGTTTCCCCACTCCTCTCCCGCTTTAGGCCATGTTTGGTTGGAGGAGAGGGGATGAGAAAGGATGAAAATTGAGTTCTTCCCCTTATTTGCTATAAAAAATTGGAGGGGAGGGGTCTCAAAAAAAAGGCTCCAAATTTCTCCCATCCTCTCATTTTTGTTCCCTCCAAATTAGGGGATTTTGAAAGGGATGAAAAATGAACCTCTCCCTTTTCATTCCCTCCCTTTGAACCTAACAGGCCCTTAAGCAAATTATTGTAAATTGAGAACGACCCAGAACTCATGTTCTTCCGCATAGGGCCCAATGTCAAACATTTTCCATTTTGAAGCTTGATTAATTAAATCAATTGCCAATATGGAAGGTTAGAAAAAGAAAAGAAGATTAGTTAATCTGCATAGAAACATAGGGGCACTAGCGCATCGGGGTGGGTTATTAGCAATTTCTTTAAGAGATTGTCCAAACCGGTGCATAATTGTTTAGCCAAGAGTAATCAATCAGGAGTCAAATCTCAAAGTATACATCGATCCAGCAACTGAATGACACAGAAATTAGATCGCAAACAGTCTTGAGAGGTTTGCTTTTTATCAGTATTTTATTATGAGGCTGACGTTAGGGCGATGCGTGCGGGGGCTTGGCCTGGCAAGGTTGAGTTGTGTTGCTGCCAGACGGATCAAAACAGATATCATGGGGAATTGAGCTCAAGCTCAGAGATTTTGATGGAAAGATGGTAGCCAAAGGAAAGGTAGCTGAAATTGAGAATCCTGATGATGCTGCAGTAGAGAACGGGGGTACCGACGTAGCAGTACCTTGGCCTTGCGTTTGCCAACCCCATTGAGGCAGTCCTTGTGAAGGATCTCTCCCGATTCTCTCAACCCTTTCCTGCCAATTTTTTCCAACATAGAGACATGTTACTATGTAATCAAATAATTGTTTTCTCCCAATGCTGCATTACATGCTAGGCAATGAATACGGTCCAGTGGAAACATGTTATTCCAATATGCTGTGGCAACTTTGTAATCAAACTTAGCGCACCCCATAACTAATCCAAATTTTGAAGTATTAATATAAAGACGACTAGAATAAATTGATGAAAAACACTCACACGCGTCTAATGAGGAACCTATGTTAAGTTTTGCCCCAAAAATATCTTAAACCCATATTCCATCAATAATTATATATCTATAAATCATTAGAACATTCTAATGACATGATCTCTCACCGAATGCATAAATATGCCACAGATTATTTTATCAAAAGTCAAACGAATCATCACTGGTGTTCAACTGTAAGTTGATAAAGGCCTTCTCTAAGATAACATGGCAGCACAGCCGTTTCCGTCCAAACCACATATGGAATTTCTCAGATGTTGTTATTGCATGTTCCGTACCATCATCAGCAGGGAAAATCATACTCATAGAAGGGTTCTAAAGTAAGTAAAAATAATAGAGAACTCAATTGATCAACCCAAATATAAACTGCACCAAAAGCTCAACGCAAATATTCATCATGTAGAACTTCGGAACCTATAAGTCAACTTTCATTTGTAGTGCCGCTTCTAAAGAAAGCATTCTTAACTGTTCTAAGACGCTAGCAAGAAAATCAATGTCACAGATGTTTACTGAGAAACAAGTATAAGGCTCTGATTGTAAATCTATATACCAGACAATGAAATTTACCTCATTGGGAAAGAAACTAGGATAGATGCCGTTCCATACAAAAGGGCGCTCCGCAGTAACAACCGGCCTTTTCAACGATGGATCACCATTTACTGAATCAATATTGACCTCCTTCTGCAGATTAAGAGAACCCATCCTTATTATGACCTCAATACTAGAAATATGACTTCCCAAAGAGAAAAACCGTTCTACAAATATAAATGACGTCAACAAAGAAAGGGAGGGGCAATTGTCAATAGCTGCATGAGAAGCTATTAAGTTCAGAAGAACGACTTGCAGATTAAATTCCCCTTCGCCTCATCAATTAAGAGTGTTATAGTACTTGCTCGAAAACTTAAATAATACCATCAAACTTTGCTTCTGATATATCGTGCAATAAGTCCAGAGTAAATGTCGACCAAAAAAACCTAAGTGAATAAAGATGTATAAATCAAATATACCCTTGAACTTCTTCCGGTATGCATGTTGTAAGGGATAGGTTGTAACTGATAGCCCCTATTTTCTACCGGGCCACTGCCTGGTGTTGCTATGCCCAAGTTGAGATCAAGATTGCGACCGCCACCTGGCGAAAACATTTACAAACCCAATTTCATGAATGGAACATTTTTTTATACCATGACAATCACCGGATTGTGACTACCTTCAGTAATGACCCCAGGCTTCATCTCTCCTTCGTATGTTCTTAATTCAAAGTTGGTCACTGCCTCCCTTCCGTTGCATTTGATAGCCGCCTTATCATAGGCCCTGATTTCCGGAAAATCAAAAGGGAGAGATATGTTGGATAGAACCCTAATGAGCTTATTTATTTGGGGCAATAAATTCAGTAAAGGCGGAATGTAATTCATGTATCAATAAGACCTTGCAGCTTCTACTTCGCTGTCGAATAGCCCAAGATATATATACCTGCACGAAAGCATTGCAATCTCTATAACGAAACACCTTTGCCAATCGTCTCATTGAAACAGGCATCTTAGTTATGCATCTCCAAATTCGGAAAAGTACGGGGAAAACATTGAGAACCAATCTGGAACCAATTACCATTGCATGTTTGCATACCAAATATGTGCTTAAATTTGTTGCGTCCTAAATTTCATAAAATTGTAGTAGATCACTACTCTTAAGTTATTTAAACTAAGTCCTCACTTTTTGCCAAGGAATTGTCCCATTCGAGCTTCCCAACGACCACATTTGTGCAATGTTACTCCTCGGTATTTTGAACTCCCCCTTGAGAAACCAGTACTCTGGCGACGAAGTATGTGCACGAATTCCTCTTTGGTGAGATTTTTCATCTGTGCATCATTTACAAAATAACGAAAAGTTCACTCAAATGCATCGTCAACACTTGTATTATTAAGTGCTTGTGTTTTCTGTCAAACCTGCTTAAGATCCTCCTCGTAATCATTGAGATTGAAATTGATGTCAGCATCAACTCCCCTAAACTTAATAGCAGCACGGTCGTAGGCTCTAAATACGAAAATTCCCCAGTCAATTGAGGAGTTCGACCGTTCAGCTTTTAAAACAAACGGGAAAGAAAGACCAATTCTGAAGCTAAGTTATGATGGAGAAGATTTAAAGTTGTGCAAAATTCACCTGGCAGCGGCATGAGCGGTATCAAACCCACCTACAAGCTCCAATACCAAATTTCGTCAAAAAATGCTAAAAATAGTAAACCATAAAATATGATTGATTTAGTAAGGACGTTAAAAAGTCCAAATCTGTACCCAAATAGACTTGTTTCCCGCAATCCCTTCGCCATATAATGAGAAAGAAAATAGAAAACAGGTCAGAATGAATTCCACCACGTATTATGAAAATCTAAATTCAAAGGCAGATAGTTTCTTGCAATTATATCTGATAGTCTCTGTTGCAGAAACTAGATCGTCAAACTAAACCAAATCGTCAAACTAGACGAGTATAACTCACACAGAACAAGTAAGAGAAACATCTCAAAATAAAGAGCAGATACGAAAGAAAAATTAATACGAAAAGCTATTTTTATATAAAATTACCGACCAGATATGCGATTCCCATCTTCCAGTCCTCCTGTAAAAGGTGACCCCTCTGTACTGCGAGCTCCGAGACCTTGGACCCCGTCTGCTCTTCTTCACTTGCTGTTGAGGAGGTTGTTGCTGAACCTGGACCATCTTCATCTCTCCGTTACCACCCTGATGATCAAAGGAAAGACTCATCCAGCTCTCTCTCGATGGAAGGGCAGACAAAACCTGACCCTGCCAATTCGCGAACTTCTCGTCCACTCCTTTAGTTTCATTAGACAGAAATAATTCCTTGTTTGCGACTTCTTTCACGCCTTCCTCCTTAAGGATATCGAAATTAAAGGTGAAGACGTCCCCACCGGGTGTGGAGCAGGAGTCCTCATCTCCTCCATTGCTGGACCCGTCAGCATAGACATTAGAGGAATTGGAAGTCCCCGATTTCGCCTTTTGATTCCCAGAGGCTTCCGTTACCTCGTCCGAGAACTTGATGGATTCATGGTTATAAGCGGTATCAGTCGAATCGGCATTGAGATTAAGATCGAACATGGCGCCAGATCTTCGAGTGGAGTATGATTTTGGTACTCTCCGTTTTATTGCCGCAATTTAATATTATCCAAGTAGTCAGCTATATTCTCCTTAACATCACCAATATTTTTCTTCTAGCAGATGAATTCGACTGAGAAAATCGATCCGATCGAAAGAGTATCCACAGCTAATGTAAGAAAAATGCCAAAGATCTTCGAAGAACGAAGATTCTGACGCAGAGCAAAAGAGCAGCGAAACGGAATTAAAAGTTCCTCTACTGCCTCCAAATAAGGCGGAATAAGTTGGAGAAGGAGGAAGCAGCTCAGAGAGGAAGGCGTGGGCGGGAAACTATCCGAATCGCATTGGTCATATAATCGGCGGTAAAATGAAGGTCGGGGGAGAAAGCCCGGCCGACTACGGGGTTCCAGCGGCACATCCAGAGAAAGAGGGATGGGACCTGCGAAGGAACATAGAAGACCCCATTGAAGAGAGGTCGGAATATATAAACATTATCTCTCTGATGGAGAGAACCGGTTGGTTGGGTGACCGGTCGTTGATATTGTGAAGCAGATTTTTGTGGATCGTAGTCTTGGTTTCATAGACGGAAACAGCCGTCACGACTAAACCTTTCTGTTCAAGTCTATTCTGTAAATTTGAGTTGAACTTGAAAATATTCGAGAGAGGGATGGTTAGCTTTTCATTTTACGTATACGTTAACATTAGTGATTAGTGATGAATTAAACAAATGAGATATAGTTAATTGAACGAGGAAAGCCAGTTAGTCAAAGGGGGAGCTGGGGAGGTGGGTTAGTTAATTAATACTCTACTCACAGTGGTAGCATATTAAATTAAAGTGAGGGAATCGAACGGGCGATATCTTGACACGTCATGACGTGACAGCTGGGGAGCACTTGGAGCTCCTGGGAGAGTATTTTGTTTGTTTTACTTTTCAATAAGAAATACGATGTTCCGTTTTAGGAAAAAACAAAAAACAAGAAAGGGAGGAAGAAATGCACAGCGGGTGGGGTCCCGAATAAGTAGAATTCCCAAAGTGGCCTTCTCCTCCGTCCCCGTTATCTCATTCCCTAACACGAGTAACTCGTGCTTATTGCCGATCAAAAAAAAAGTAACTCGTGCTTATTCTTTCCTTCCCACTACAGTCAGCTGTTTTTGTAGTTCGTTATCCTCATGGGTCCTGGCTCAACTTCTTTTTCCACTCGCCAATCCACGCCCTCCCGCTACAATTACAATTACGCCCTCGCCCTCCTAAAAATAGCCGTCACTTTGAAAGTTAGCAAGTTTATTTCCTCGCGTGTCACCACTGCACTCTAATTTGGCCACATCCGTCCACATTGGAATATTTCATTGAATAACGATTTTTTTATTAAAAATCACAGTTGAGTTAGGTCGCATAACTCCCCCCAGGATCAAGGCATAATTCAAGAATTCATTAGCGCTTATAAGACATACTTACAAATTGCTTACTGACAATGTTCTGCGTTTTGAATTCATACCTTTATGAATATGATTTAATTCCTTACCCGTGGGATCAACATTTACTGACCATGAGAAGCATTATTTTTCATGAATATGAACTTGTATTCTATTAATGTCCAATAACCAACTACTAGTAAATGAATTTACAACCTGTTCACATTTGGCTAAGCATTTTGTTAGCATGTTTACTTGTTTAGTAGCATCTTACGGTAGGAAATTTATTGGAGAAATTTGTAATAATAACTTATCCCTTCATATTTCAAATGAAAAGGGAGGTCAAATCTCTATATAGAGTCGGTAATTTGGGCCGGGCTGGTGGGTTGGCCCGCCAGCCCGCCTAAAAAACCCTTAAACGGGCTGCCATTTTGGCAGCCCGTTTAGCCCGCGAGTTGATGCGGGCCAGCCCGCTTTTTTTTAATATATATATATAGTTTTTTGGGTTTTTTTTATTTTTTTTAAATAAAATAAATTCAAATACCCTTATTATTACTTTTCATTTGATGCTGTGTTTAATTAATTTCTCATACTTTTTATTTGTCATTTTTATTTTCATATTATATTTATTTATTCTATTATTATTAAATTTAAAAGAGACGTGTTTATATGTTTTTGTTATATGAGTAAATGAAAAAAAAGGAAAGTAAGAATAAATTTGATTTCATAATACAAATGTATAAAAAAAAAAGTGTGATATGAGCGGGTGAAAGAGAAAGAGAGTAGATATTTTTTAAAAAAATGAAATTAAAAAAAAAATGGTGGGCTGACGGGCCAGCCCGCCTAAATGAGCTCGCCAGCCCGCGAAGGGGGCGGGCTGAACCAGCCCACCCCGTGAAACACTTCAGCCCGCATTTCCAGTGATATCTCCAGACATGACCGGTTTGATGTGATGAAAATTTCTTTAAAAAAAACAATATAATAGGCAGGACAAGAGAATTTGCTTTGGCCCATGCCAAATTATGCAATAAATTACTATTTCTTTCTATAATTAATGTAAAATATATTTATCTAATTTGATTAGATTAAGAAAATTATTTAAATTAGTTAATATGACTTATATTTTTCAAAACACTCCGGTCACCTTCCCTAATTTTCCCATTCCCTACCTTCATTAATTATTGTTGAGGCAGTATTAATATAGTAAATTATAAAAAGATTGATAAATATGAAAATTTTATCTTATAATTATAACCAATATCAACTCTTTAAACATATCTTATATTAAGAACCGGAAGTAGGGAGTATATGTTAATTTATAGTCATTGTGTTTTAAAAACCATGGAAAATTAGTGCGGGGCATAAAGCTGTATATAATTGTATTTGTTGGATGTAACGGTAATTTTATGTAACATCATAAATAGCAGTGCTGCCTTGTGGCACAGTTGAACTAAATTAAATTTAAAATACCAATACATATGATTTTTTTTATTGTTTTATGTGTACAATCTTCTCCTGTTTCTATCAGATCTAAACAAAGTCATCCAAAAATTGTTCCTTGAAAATGAAAATTAAACAGCGATAAAATAAACACAGTAATGTGGTAATAAAATTTAAAATTATTTTTTCCCTTTTTAGATCATCTCATTTATGGAGTTTTATCTAGTGCAACACAACCTTTATAATATTGACATGTAAACATGAGCATTTATATTTTGATTCAGTATAACTTAGCCTTTAAAATTTTAATTGAAGAAATAAAACAGTAAGGACCTAAGTTTTTTTTTTTTTTTTTGCCTGCAATAAGGACCTAAGATATTTTTTAAAGGTTAATGAGTAATGATGTAAATGATTAAAATTATGGAGATTGTGTTGCACTCCATCAAAATTTAATGTCCTGTTTGGTACCATGAAAGTGGAATTAATGATGGAACTCTAATGCCCCGTTTGATGTAATGGAAGAGTTTTTAGAGAACTGGAAGTGAAACTGGATATGAAAATGGGGTTTAAAAGTGTGTTTGATATAACGGTGGAAGTGAGATATAATTTTTAATGGAAACATATATTTATAATATGAAAATACCCAAATACCCTCCAACAAACAAACAAAAACTCTTCTGCCCTAGAGATCATTGTCACCATTGACCCACGTTTCACCGGAAATTGACCATTACCAAAAATAAATCATCAACCAGAAAACAATTCATCCATACTCAATCATCAATCTAAATAATATACAAATAAAATCTAAACTCAAATATCATCTATCAACATTGTATGAGAAACAGAACAGCAAAACGTGATGGTCATTGTAGATCAGGAAAGATGGAGGTTCAGACTCGATTTGGTGGCAACAGAGGTTGAAGAAAAAGATAGCCACTGAAGAAATTTAAGAAAGATGAAGAAGACAAATCAAAGAGAGAGGTGGTGACAGTAGTTGTTGAAGAAGACAAATGGTTGTCGCCATCAAAGGTTGATGGTTGTCACCGATAGAGGAGTTGCGGATTGACGGGGAGAAGAAGTCTAAGAGGGAACAAAGTCGCACAAAGAGGGAGAGAAGTCGTCGTCATGATTCCGGTGAAGAGGTTGTAGACTATCATTGCCTTCGAATGCCGTCACCGTCGAGGTCGTCATGGCTGTTGATGCGCCGTCGTCCTCACCCCCTCTACCATCCTTGCCACCACCAGTTGCCAGGTGTAACACCCCAAATTTTATTCACAAAAAATATATTGTAATTATTTGAATAATTCAATAAAATGGTGAATATTCATGAATTTGGATCTTGTGAATTTTGGAATATTCATATTCATAAGGAAATGGGCAAATTAATTCAAAAATTGAATTAAATTACTAAGTGGATAGCAAAATTATAATTTTGCCAATTTAGCCCAAGATTAATTATTTTCCAATTAATTGGAATTAATTTCAATTAATCAAGGAAAAATACAAGAAAATGCATAAATGGGATTATTCTTGGTAGAATAAATCAAGAATTGAGAAATTAAGGGGGATTATACATAAAATCAATTATGTGAACTGTATAATTATGCAAAACAATTTTCTCTCCTCTTTCTCTCTAATTTTCGTCCCATACATAGAAAAAGAAGGGAAAAGGAAATTGTTCAATTTTAATTAAATCATATGACATAAGTTGTGGAAGGAGATAAGACCCAAGTACACACATGATCACAAAGTATGGCATAAAGTGGAGGAAGTATGGCATAAAGCAAGATATCATGATGGAAGGTAAGGTATTCATGAAAGGTGGAAAGATCTCAACTCTTGGTTAGATCAAAGGCTAGGAATAAAGATGAAGGATGACAAGTAATACATATTTTCCCTTCCTCCTTTCATGCCCATTCACGCACAAAGAATAGAGAAAATAGAGAGAGAGTGAGTTTGGGAGTTCTTGGTGATTTAGAGAGTAAAAGGAAGCAAGAGCTAAGGTAAGTTAAGATTTCTTAAAGGTTTCTTCTTCTAATCTTCCATAAATATCTTCTCTAATCTCTTCATTTCTATAAATTCCATGGATTAACAAGCAAATATTGAGCCCAAAGAGAAAGAGAGAGGAGAACTTCTAGAGGAAGGAAAAGAACTCAAGAAGGTAACTTCACAAATCCTAAGATTATGTTAGATGTGGTTGTTGTTGATGAATATGGTTGGATTTGGTTATTTTGTTAAGTTTGTAAATTTGGAAAGTCCTAATCCTAAGGGGTTATGCTGCCCAAATTTCTTTGAATCATGGTTAAGAAGTGTTTAAATGAGTTAATCAAGGGTTAGAAGTGAAAAAGTACAAGTTTTGGAAACTAGAATACAAAACCCCATTTTTTTTCCATTTTTCCTTAACATTTCGGCCAGAACCTGAACTGGTACAAGGAGTTGGATTTTCATGAAATAAATGGTTCCATTGGTCTCAGTGGGCAAAAATAGGTGGGGTTACAGTTGGGCACTTTTTCTGTAGAGGCCGAAAAAGCATAATTACGAAAACGCCACTGAAATCATTAAATAGGGGCTGTCAAGGGTATTTTCGTAATTTGACCATGAATTTGGCGATTTCGAGGCCGAAAATAGATTCCTTGGGTGAAAATAAGTCAGAACAGCCTTAGTCAAAATGTTGGGAAAACGTGCCATCGGGCCGGGTACGGCGGGGCCGGGCCGGGTTCCTGGGGGCATTTTTGTAAATTTTCACCATAGACTAATATAACCACAATAAACACTATGAAATAGTCTAAAATGATACTTGGATAGGTTATGACCTATTTCTGGTACATTTAATATTTTAGGACTGAGTCGGACGCCGGGACAGCACGCTTTACGAGACACTATTAAATAGGGAATATCACAGCTTTGAAGTAGGGACATTATCCTTCATACACTATGTCATAAGTTATGTGATTGTGTAAATGCCATTGTTTTGTAAATGCACTTTATTAATAACATGATTTGCCTAGAGAGGAGCTGTTAGTGCCAGAGGTGCACTTACACTGGGAGTTGGCAGAAGTCCAACCGGTGTAGATTGTGGGGCTGGGCCCTACTCATGTATACATGACGATGATGTGTTTATATTGTTCATTAATTTGTGCATACCTTGACTCATGTCATATTTATTTTTCGCATTTTCTATGAACGATATTATGTCTCTACGGAGATTCTTCGGAATCTCACCCTATTTTTAAACAAATACCTCAGCGGGTACCAGTGGGCCAAAGGGCAAAGACATTAACGTCGGGAAGTGAGCAGCGCGTGTCTCGAGGCGGGGTCACGAACGTGAGCATAATTAGTCTATTTTGTGATATCTTGGTGAAATTTGTAAATATTAAAACTTCCACTGTATTTTCCGTTTCTGTCGACGAACAATATCAGATTTGTAAACGAACGACGTTGGGATCGTAAACGAATATTTCTATCAGTATAATTATACTTTTCTGTATGTCCATTGAATTCCGTCATTATTACTCTTTGATTATCGAAATGGAAACGGGTGTTGACACCAGGGGTAAGAAGGCCCAAATGTTGAGTTCCTCGGAAGTGTCGAGACTTCTATAGGATATGGGTTGGAAGTGAGTTCCATTGGTTTTTACAGAACTCACTTCCACATAGAAGTGGATTCATTGGTATCAAGCATGACAAAATTAGACCTCCATCATCAATTCCACTTCCATACCTTCACTTCTATGGTACCAAACATGGCATAATTTTGTGATGTTTGGTACCATTGAATCCACTGCCATGTGAAAGTGAGTTCCATAATTTTTTATGGGACTCACTTCCAACCTATACTCGATGGAAGTCTAGACACTTCTATGGAAGTCAGACTTTAGACCTTCTTGCCCTGGCAACTGGCGATAGCAAGGATGGCAGAGGGGTTAGGACAACGGCACAGCAACAACCACGACATTAGGAGGCAGCGATGATCTTGAAGCTTCTTCGTCAGAATCATGATGGGGACTTCTTCTTCCTCTTTAATCTACAACTCCTCCCTCTTTGATGTGTGGTTTTGTTCCTTCTTTGACTGCTTCTCCCGTCAATTTACAACTCCTCTTCAATCTGCAATAGGTGACGGTGGCTTCACGTTCATATTTAAGTAAGTTTGACTTCACATTAAACTCTCTGCACGTTTATATTTGTGCAGCTTTGTGTTCAATCACGATTCTCATGTAGTTTGATTTCTGATTAGAGTCTATAATCATAATTGAGCTCTCGTCGGAAGTGTTTTATGGTGGCTGTTGCAATATTTGTGGTGGCTGATGGTTGTTTTGGGTGGAGGCTAAGGTTTTTGGGAGTAGTATATGAGTCATTTCATATTTAAAATTAACATAATGATTGAAAATCATATCCCACTTTCATGACAATACTAAACACATTTTTAACCCCACTTCCACTCCCTATTCTATTTATAGTTCCACTTCCATAAAAAAAATCTTCCATAATCCCAAACTGTGCATAAGAGTTGTATTATAATCCCAGTGAAATGATTGATTTTCTCGTACAATTTGGACCAAGATGTGAGGGTAACTTTTGTCTGGAAAGGTGTAACTAACACGTTTTCAACTTGTTTCCAAGCACAACAAAGATCCAAGTGAAGTACTAATAGTGGAAGGAAATGCGGTGAGTGTGGGGTAAGGATCCCAATTGGCAACATTAAATTTGGTTAAAATGAAGAGGAAGAGTACAAAGATCCATTCGGCTGAGGGAACGCGTGCGGTTTAAAATGGTAAACCAACAATGGAATACTGTAGCTAGTTGCCCAAACAAGAAACGTGAAGTTGAATTCTGTAGCTAGTTGACCAAACAAGAAACGTGAAGTTGAAAGGAAACAAGATAGGAGTGGGGAGCATACAGAAAGGGTAGAGGCATATGAGATTGGGGAATAGGATCTAAAACGAGGCAGAGGAAGAGGTAGGTGTGAGGTGTCCCTATGGTGTAGGGAAGCGCCGCCCGCCAACCAGCCCCTCACTATTCACTTCCCTTTTCCCTCCTCAAATTAACATTAACATCCTCGTCCCAGTAATCTATATTCGGATTCTTAATGCTTCCATCATTTTGGCAAGCTTTTCATGTGAATTAGGTCCGGCTTAACATTTCGTAGGGGTAACCAATAACATAGTCCGGACTTTGCGTGAGCCAGTCGTAATTAAGAATGTAATGGCATTTAGCCAGAGCCTTCGATTATGTGGTTGACCAGAAGAGATGGAGTGAGGGAAACATGACCCGATATTTGGGTTGGCGAGGAAGAGTAAAACATAAACACCACAACACGACAAAAATGAATTACTGCGAGGAGAAGGGAGGGGTAGGGAGGGGGACGTACAATCAAAGAAACAAAATAATGAGAGAGAAAAGAGAGGGCGGGTTGGTCCACACCGGGTTCGGGAAGGTTCCGCCGCTAAGGACGGAATAAGGCCAAAAGGGAAATTAGGACACCTACACGTGGCGGTGGAAGCATAGTTGGGAATAAAAACAAAGAAAGGAGGTGAATGTGCTTTTGGGAGTCGCACAATTATTAGGAGTTGCTAATAAGGGTAATAAATATGGCTTTCTGGTAAGCTCGATTTTCCAAAATGGGCAAGCTCGTTCCTGTTCACTGTTCCACCAACCCCAACCCCCTTGATTTGATGTCTCCTCTCCCCTCATCATCGCCTCCCCTCCTCCACTAATCCCACACTCTATCTTTAGTTTTTTTATATAAATTATATCTTATATTTAGAATTAATATCAATTTATTAAATATATTTTTTATTAAATATAATATTATTATTATCTATTATGAAAGTATTATTGCCGTGCTACAGTAGTAAAACTGTCCTTCAACTTGTCAGCACAGAAAAATATCTAATTTTAAAAGGCATGCATATTCTTTAAAAATACGGACATTTTATAAATGGTTTATACGGATCTCAGTCAATAAAAATAAATAAATAATTTAATCCAAGGAGACTTGAATGATAGAAATTCTTGTCATGTGTCTGAGAATTTGAATCGCCGCTATATGCATATGCAATAAGTGATATAGGAGTAATTGAGATGAGTCTGCCATTTGCATTCTATGCCCCATGAGAGATTAAATTCTACGTTAGTTGGAATATATGCTTTTTTTGGGCAGAAAAATGTACTCTCATATATAAATAATAAATCAACAGCAACGATTATATATTTTTGATATATTAGATTGATTTTATTGAACCAGACATCTCGAGGCCATTGGCAATAATCTAGTTAGGAAGAAAATACTATCATGATCATTTTTCTCATTTTCTTCTTAAAATATCATCTCCACCCTTAAATTAAAAAATTAAATGTTTATATTTAATATTTTTTAAAACTATGATTACATTCTTTTATAAATTACTTTTTTTATTACTCATATTTGTATTACATTATGAATTGTGTAGATCATGTTTTAATAGTTTAGGTTTAAAATCATATTTTAATAAAATATTAAATTTAAACCATTTATTTTTTTAAATCTGAAAGTAAAGATGAGATTCTAAGAGAAAAAGAATTAAAGAGGGAATCCAGACTCATCCATGTCCAGGTTTAATTACGGGCCAGTGCCTGTTCATTTCAATTTATCATGCTGTTAAAAGAGTTTTTTTATTTCAGGCCGACTGTTAAAAACGGTTCTAATTTTCACTTTTTATTTCTTAAAAACTTTTATTTTTTTTAATATGACAAACATGAATATTCTCTACTTTAAAAAAATATGGTGTTTTTTTTTTGGTATCTCGTCCCATCCCCCCCCCCCCAAAATAAAATTGATGTATTGCGAGGCTCTTGGGGCTATGGCCAAAAAAATGTAGAAACAATATGGCACTCGGTATGGATTATTTAAGCATAGTAACCACAACCTAAACTCATTAAAAATCTAGGAGTAAGTCATTGAACACAAAACTATTTTTTATAAAATTAAAAACAACTAAAATCAATGATTTGAAATTATAGGAATAGAAACCAAAATTCAATCCGAATATGAGGACAAATAATAATATTAGCTCTTTTAATCAATAGCTTGATACTTCATCCAGTCTTTAATATAAGATATATATAGAGATTTGATTTTGGTCATAGATATATATAAAACATATTTTTTTATATTTCTCATTCTTTTTCTAATTTACTCTTGTTGATACTCCCTTAATAATAACCAAGAAGGTGAGGCAAGGGGGGTTGATGAAGATGATTATGGTGTTTTAGAAAATACATGTCATATTAATTAATTCAATTAATTTTTTTAATCTAATCATACTAGATAAATATATCTTATATTAAAAATCAAAGAAAAGAACAGTTTGATTTTAGCACTCATTTAAGAATATAAAAATGGCATAGTTTTATAATTGAAGGATCAGGACTCATAGGGGAATAGACTTGAGCGGGACATCAAAGTAAAGACAGTAACAAGGACCCAACCCCTGGGCCCACGGGTTGGGGTAGTGTTAATGCGGGCCGCACAGGCCTGGGGTTGACCCATAAAATTTGTTTTGATATAATAATTTCATAAAACTTATAAATTGTTTGCTCCCATATTGGTATCTCCTAATCTAAAAAGAAAAAATCTTAACCTCTTTCCTTTTTCTTTAAATAAAATTATTATATCTTGGTTGCATGAAGATGATTTTATGTTTTTTGTTTCTAAATTTTGACAGATTTAATAACTTTAGCTCTTAAATTGTGAATTATGTTTTTAAATTTTTATAAGAGAAATGATTACTTCTAAGAAGATAAATTCAACGACTCATATATATATGTATTTCATATTTTCAGCCATCTTTAAAAAATAATAACTTTTTTAAAATGCTGGCCCACAGGCTAACCCATAACTCACACATTGTTAGTTCGGGTTGATATTTTGCCTGGCCGCACTGAGCCCCAACAACAAGACCTGTAGGTTGACCCGCATTCCTGACTGTACATCCACAGGGTCTCTTTCGGTCCTAGTTTTTTTTTCTATTGTCCGTTTTGTTGAAGAGCTGGATTTGGATTAAAAAAAATGGTAAGAGGGAAAAAAGGGAAATAACAGACACGTGTGGGACTGGGAATGAGTACGGAGGGCTGATATAAATGGTTATAACTCAATTTAGCCAGCGATGAATCTTGACATTTTAATTTTTGAGAAGCATATGATGGAATCCATGACCTCCTACGTATGTGCGTATAAAAATATTTTCATGACATTATACTGTTAGCTTTAACAGTATAATTTTGAATTAAATCTTTTGGGTTCTAACTCATTGAACAGCAAGCAGGCTAGTTAGAAATACCAAAGCTTCATTTTATATATTCGAATTTCTTATTGTTTATTGGCTGCCCTCATTAATTTTGCGGCCTGAACCAGTGTCCGTCACGTTCTAACTCCCTCCTTCCCCGTAGCGCAGGTTATTCTTTCGTTTTCATAATTGATACTCTTAAAACTGATGATTTGGTTTAAATTAAGGGGCTCAAATGTATTCCTAACTAAACTCAATACGTACATGAAATTAAATAAACTAAACGTTCCCAGATGCAAGTAAGAACACCATCGTAGAGAAATGGACCTGCTATTTTTTATTAATTATTATGATTTTTTTAAATGATGGAATTGGAGGACGGGAAAGAGTACGAGGTTTAAGGATAAGGAGACGTGGACGCTCATTCTCCATTCATGTTAGAAGCGCCTTATCCACTCGTTTTGTCAAACCCCTCCCATCTTACTTATTTTTTAATTCTCATCATTACTATTATTTTATTCCCCCTTCTTTTTGCTCGTTTCACTTCCTATTTTTTATAATGCTTTTGTTCCCCACCTGTTACCGACATGGAGAATCTACTGAACTCAAATTACTCATATGCCCTTAACGAAGGACATAAATGATAAACAGGTGCGCCCCCGTGCCCGTCCATGTTAAAAATAAAATATATGGGAAGGGTTGTGTCTTTTTCTTGCAGGAAAAATAAAAAATAGTTACTTTTCTTTTTCTTAAAACCGACAAAATGGGAAAAGGCCGAGGCCCATAGATGAAGGCTGCGAAAAGTTCGGCTGCGTCAATGCGATTCTTGAGGAACAGATCATGGTATCACTCATTAAACACACCAAAAGAGGCAGCAAGCAACGAATTACTCTTTTTTTTTTTTTTTTTTAATAAAAATGTTTAGGTAGGTTTGACACTAGTCCCCTATTAAGATTGGGGCACGGCCCCAGGGCTCTTCGAACATACTCCCTTTTAATCGGGGTGGCAAGACCTTAACCAACTGTGCCAAACTTCGTTAGTAACAAATTACTCTTTTAATCTTAATTATGTCTTTAATATAAGAAATATTTATTTTATTTAATTTACTTAAAAAAATTAGTTGAATATTTGTTAAAACATCCCAATCATTTTCATTAACTATTTTATTCCATCTCCTTATTGATTATTGCTGAGGAATATCAATAGGGATAAATTAGAAAAAAAATTAACAAATATGAAAAACTTATCTCATATTTAGTATCAATATCAACTCCTCAACTATGTTTTATATTAAGTACAATAGGGATTATTAGCAAATTAAAGAAAAGCATCCATATTTCTCAGAAGAAATCCAATGTGTATGGTATGAAAAATATTGAGATGCCACTTGCTAGTAAATTAAGAGTGTACGATGATCCAGGTTGTTTTGTCTTCTGAATATCTAATTAAGCAAGCATATAATACTTTCGGGGAGATTAAGATGCTTAAATTGATCACAACTAGGCAGAGAGCAGCAAATTACTCGAACAGAACCATATCGGAATTAATTATAGGACCAAGGTTGGAATGTACATGCATGTGCTTCAGAGTCTAACAAGATTCACGAACTTCTGATTCAGATTAAGGTTGAGAAAATCATTTTCATTATGTTCAAATCAGGCTGGTTCGCGTGTCAATGATTCACCCTTTATTTATTTATTTAACAACTACAGCTTGCACTTGAGGACACTCGGAGTATATTTATATATAACATAGGATGAGGCAGAAAGAGGACCAGATGGTGCTAATGAAAGACGTGGCACGATATATAAAACCTTAAAATCGCAGGGAATCTTTCACTTGTGGCACAAGTACAAGGAATGGGTGTAGTTTAGGTGCTGCTTTGGGCAGGGGCAAGCATCGGACACCACAGTTTTATGATTAAAAAGATGTGTCTCTTCAGAAAAGGAAAGAAGCAATTAAAGTATATGGTTGAATAGAATCTGGATGGAGTGCGCTGTAAGCGATGAAGACACAAATGAATTAGAGAAAATAGCTGGAGCTCGATCCAATCGAGACTTCACGTGCCGTGATCGTTTTCGCAATAATTTTTATTTATTATCCTTTTGGTGGGTTTATACCAAGATACTTAGGAGGCTCACGTTAGTCTGACAAACTTACTAAGAATGTGCACCAAGGTTATGTGTATTTGGTCTTATTGAGGCAGATATAATTCATAGCTTACCAAGTTTTCCATGTGCGCCTGCAAATTGTAATCATCCGTATCGCTTCAAAAACCAAAACATGATATTTCATTGCCTGTATGTTTATTCTGTCTAATCCTTTCCTATCCCACTTTTCCTGCATTGTCTCCTTATATTCGCATTCTTGGCAGACTTGGAACTGTGCCATTTATTAAAAAAATATGAGGAAAAGAAGATAATCATTTTTTTTAATATATAATTTTTAGGAAAGAGGTTGTGTTCACCCATGATCTAAGGGCAAAACAAAATCTCACTTCCTCATAGGTCATACCAATGTTGGGCAGGGCGAGCCGTCAATTACTCTTAGGCGTTTACCTAAAAACCCAAGAGCTAGGATGCCTCCCTCGGTGCCTCGACCAACTCCAGGATCGAACCTCTTCCCTTTGATGAGAGTGTCTGATCTCTTTGCTAGTTAAACTCAAGGACGAGGGGTAGAAGATAATCAAATTAATTGGGATTGATTGCTGATAATCCTTTTTGATGCTCAATGCCCAGAAATCCGTGGACTGGGGGAAAAAGAATGTAAGAAGAATTGGGCCGGCCCTAAGTTGTCACTGGTCTCAGCCCACCGTAAACTCCTTACCGCCTTTCCCTCCCTTTCATATCTTTATTGTTTCTTCCCTCGCAAGGCATCCAGGCACGTCTGGTCATAAATCATCCTCGGATATTGTTCACAAGAGCGACTTTCATTCATATTGACTTTGTATCAACATTTTTACAAGCTACACTTGTAGCTTTCCATGACATATCCAACACCCCAAAATTTGAATCCCAAGGAATAAAAACTATTCATGAGCTCTTTATATTAATGCGCTCTGTACCACAAATTAAAAAATTATAATTATTCATGAGAAGGCTTCATGTGTCTCTTTTATCTCTATTATTTTATTTTGGAAAAAGAACAAAACAAGAGATAGGGATCCCATTCTCAAACTGATGGAAACCAGATTTAACTTGCACATTTGGGCTGTCTTAGCTTACGCAATCCATTCCATCCATGTTTAGCTTTAACATGGTATGAAGACGTATGTTGAAGACTGTGCTTGTGTTCATTTTAATTGATTTTAATTTAATCATCGTCGTCTAAAGAAGCTAATATGTACTTCCTGATAAGCTTTTAGGAACTCTGCTTGTGCGCTCACATATATACAGAGTTTCTCAGTCATATGCTTCTTTCAGGCGCCAGAACTCTACAAATCTGGTGAAGTGTCAAGGTTTCCCATATGTAGAACATCCGCCTTTTCGTTGAGGAGGAAAAACAAGTAAAATAGTTATGTGTGAGGATTCTGGCTAATTAGATTTGAAAAGACGATTTTGCTGGTGAGAATCAGTCCCAAACATGAAATTAAGTGTTTGTTTGGGATCCCTAAAAATGTTTGTTTATGTAAATCGAGATAAAATTCCCTTCATATACTTCTCTTATATATCATAAATCACTCTATTTTTAAAGGTTCCAATCGATATTCCAAACAATCATTTAAGCAAGGTAGGAGTTAAACCTGCGCATTACTTTAGTTATGATTTGGACCATTGTGCATTATTGGTCTCTATTATATTGTGGATCGCCTTCTTAACAGGAATGCTACTCAACCTTAATTTGGCGTCGCTGCTGCTTTCATGTTTCAGAGGAGAGGAAGGGATAACGTCAAATGATTGCTCCCTGGAACGATCAGGTCAAAGTCAGCGTCAAATAATCAACGTCATTTAATTAAAACGATTGCACGATCTTGTAATTTGCTGCGCAACATCAAGTTCCTAATGTTGCGCGCAATGCACGCATTCATGCATATTTAACTCATTTAAAAATAATCAATGACACTAATTTTAGTTGTTGATTGACACTTCTAGTTTTATACAGGAAACGTTAGAAAATGGCTCCAAAAGTGCGAAACTCACAATTACAGGAGCTTACTTATAAATGCGAGAAAGGTAGGTTCATAAGTTCTTTAGGGACTCATTTGAATTAAAATTGGAACAAAAGAACTCTTTTTTATGACCAGGAAAAGATCTCATTTCAAATTTAAAAAGTCCTTTTGTCATGTAATAAGATAATGAGGAAAATTTTTCCTTTTTCTTGAATCCCTTACTCATACACCAAACGGCACCGGAGGCAGTAATAAGGGCTCAATCCGCGAGCCCGCCGGTTTTGACGGGCTAGGGTTGGAAAAATCCCAACCCTAAAAAATGAGGGCTGCATAGGGCCGCATCGCATAGCCCGCGGGTTGGCTCGTAAATTTTTTTTTTTACATATAATAATTTTATAAAATTTATAAATTTTTCACTCCTATCTTGGTACCTCTCAATCTAAAGAGAAAAAATCTTAAACTCTTCCCTTCTTCTTTAGACAAAATTATTATATCTTGGTTGTTTGAGGATGGGTTTATGTTTTGTTTATAAACTTTGACAAATTTGATAACTTTATCTCTTGAATTGTAGATTATGTTCTTAAATTTTTATAAGAGAAATGATTGATACTAGAAAGGTAAAGTTAATGACTCATATATATGTGTCTCATATTTTCAATCATTTTTAAAAAATAGGATTTTTTTTTCAAAAAAAAAAAAATGTGGACCGGCAGGCTGGCCCGCAACACGTACACTGCGGGTTAGGGTTGACATTTTGCCAGTCGGTAGAAGTGCGGGCCGTGGGTTGGTGCGGGCCGTATTCCCAACTCTACCCAGAGGGTTTGCTATTTGGACATGGCAACGGAATACTGACAAGGTCATGAGGATGCTCACAATTGCTGTGCTAAAATATGGTGGGATTGGATCGAACAAGCCCATATTAATTGACCCTAGCCCACTAAAGCCATCTGAATTATTAAAGTATATTTAATATTTTACTATTTAAGTGTGTGTCTAACAACCATCTAAATCATGGTTTCAAACTATGATTTGCGTAACTCGATATAAAACTCATCTCACACATTTATCTCGTAAATCGTAAAAACTATTAAAAAAAGATAATCCAAACACACACTCTACTCCCTCCCTAATTATAAGAAAAAATTGATTTTTTAGAGAAATTAAGGAAGCTAATTATATTATTTTAGAGTATTTATATTTTTATTTTTTTCTTCAAACTAATTAGTCTGACTAATAAATTAATATATAATATAAGGATACATAACACATGATATGATTAAGTAAGTTATTTAACTTCTTTAATTTCTACAAAAAAAATCAATTTTATCTTATATTTAGGATCAGAGGTATTACTCCTTCCGGTCCTAATTATAAGACAAATTTGAATTTTTTGGAGAAATTAAGGAAGCCAATTAAATTACTTTAGAGTATTTATATTGTTATTTTTTTCTCCAAACTAATTAATTTGACTAATAAAATAATATATAATCTAATGATACTAAAAATATAAACACTTTAAAGTAATTTAATTGATTTCCTTAATTTCTTCAAAAAAATCAACTTTATCTTATAATTAAAATCGAGGGAGTATTTTCTTACACCAAACAAACCGGGCAAAGTTGGTGGGGCATCATAAAGTCGCAAGAGTCCCCATCCCCTCTGTCCAATAATTTATTGGCCCAATATTATTAATTTATTATTATGTATTTTGTGAAAAAATAGGATGAAGGTGCAGATTTAGCAATTAATAATTGTGTTACTAGCATCCATAAGACTTATTTAGTGTCGTATGTAAAAGTAGCAATAAACTATTTTTTCGGAGCAGATTTAGCAACACCGTTAAAAAATAATTAACTGCTGTTACTTTTTAAAATGTGAGTCCCAATAAGCTCTTATCTCTGTATTATTTTAATATTTTTTTAATAAAAAAATATCATTTATGCCACATGAAAAAATTTCCATTTCAGATAACCTTCAAAAGACTATAAAATATCACTACATCCCTTGGTTTAAAATAAAATCAAGCTCTGTCAGTAAAAATAAATTAAGTTTTGCAGTGAGATTTCAAAATTTTTTAGACATTAACTTAATTGAAAATTTTTTCATGTGACCTAAGTGATATTTTTCCATTAAAAAAATATTAAAATAATACAGAAGGAAAAACTTGTTGAAACCCACATTTCAAAAAATAATGATAGTTAAGTAGATTTAATGCCGTTGCTAAATCTGCTCCTAAAAAAATAATTTATTATTATTTTTACACCCGACAATAAATAAATCTTATAAATACTCCTATAGTAACGGTTGATTACTAAATTTACACTTTACCCTGAAAAAAACTATTATTGGATAGATCCCGAGTGAGAGAGAATATTATTGGATAGATCCGAGTGACAGAGGGCGAGGGACTCAACCATCCTTCGTCCCCAAGATACTGAGTCACGGCACTACGAATCGCCCCCTGCTCCAGTTTAAAATGCCCACTCCAAACTCATTCTTCGGATCACTCCTCTCCCTCACCTCTTCTGAACGCAGCCTCGTTCACTCACTGCTCTACTCTCTCTCTCCATACATCTGAGCTCCGCCTCTATTCTTCACTTGCCCTGCATTTTCTATCAATGGCTTCCATGGACGGATTGAAATCCGACAACCACCACCTTCAATCCCTGCCTCCCCGAAGAGGCCAGATCAAGGCCAAGATATTCAAGTCTATCTTCAAGTCCGCCGCCGCGTTTGCCTCTTCGCTGCTGGTCACCGTCGCCGCCACGTAGATGATGGACCTCCTCTCTCCTCTCCTTCCTCTGCAACACCAATTTCCAGCGGCTACAATTCAGATTCCTGACTTGCGACTTATGATAGACGAGGTCGATGCTCCATCGATCTCAGTTTTCCTGATGTTTTCCTCAGAAATTATGCAAGAACCGGTAGTTCTTGATATTGACCCTCTGTATATAGGGAATTATGCAGACAGACCTTGTTGTACTCGAATTTCTATGCGTGAATTCGTTGTATAAACATTATCTATTTTTTTATCTCTTGAATCTGCTCATCACCCATCAAAATTTTCCCAGATGTTGATGGATCATGTTGTGTGATTTTAGTGGAAATTGGATATAGATGCTCTTTGAACTTTTTCGTGGTTTTTTTTTTTTTGGTCAAGAACTTTTTCGTGGTTACTGTGCTAAGAGTTGGGTGATTGACCGATTATCCTTGAATCTGACGATGCAGAAGCAAATATTTCCCGTTTTCGCATAGTTTCCTGCTCGTTCTGCTTATTTATGAATTATGAAATCTTATAGTAGTTCGAAGCCACTAATCGACGCTTGTCGAGAACGGGTCTTCGATTTTTAAGATTTAAAATTTAACCCGAGTTTTATTTTTAACCATCTAGACGCATCCTTCTATGATTTCCCCAGTTTGAACGACGGCAAAATGGTAAAATGTCCTTTTTGGCTTCCTGGCTGCAAGTTTTCTAAATTAAAATAATACTGAATCAGAGAAATTCCTTCTGGTTCGGGAAGAATTCAATGGTCGTTGAATGGATGTTTTGCGTCTAGCTGATTACCAAAGATAAGATTGTTTCAGCAATAAAAGTATAAAACACGCCCAGTGAGGGGGGTTCTGGGACAGTTAATTGTCACGCTGCAATCAAAACGAAGGTTGAAAATATTTGTTAATCACCAATATTAGATTCCCTTTAAGTTAATCTTATTTTATTATTTATATATGCTACAACTGTTTCGTGCGGAGACAAGGCATCAAGAATACTTGACCATTCAAGATATGTTATTTGAATATTTGCTTTTCTCTGTTTGCCCACTGGCAAAAAAAAAAAAAAAAAAAATCCATTTTTGACTTTTAGGTTTGCACTGAAGAATTCCCGTCCAGCGGGTCATACTGGATATAGTCATACTCTGGTGTTTGATTTGTATTTTTTTAATTTAGAATTAATACATGAAAATGACATAATTTGATAAATACTTCCCCCGATCCTAATTATAAGATAAAGTTGACTTTTTTGAAGAAATTAAAGAAACCAATTAAATTATTTTAGAGTATTTATATTTTTATTTTTTTCTCCAAACTAATTAATTTGACTAATAAACTAATATATAATCTAAGGATACTAAAAATATAAACACATTAAAGTAATTTAATTGACTTCCTTAATTTTTTCAAAAAAATCAACTTTATCTTATAATTAGGACCGAAAGGGAGTACTTATTATAGGTGATGACGTGAAGATCAGGATTATTTAACGTTATAATACGGCTCTTCTAGAAAACTGACCACCTATGTATGCTTGAAATGATTTGCTTTTGGAAGGGGGAAAACAAAGAAATTATTTGGTTTGGAGGGGACTTGTATGCTTGGTGACTAAGGAACTTTAATCTGAAAACACGTCACGGCTTTCGTCACTTATGATGAAGTCAGTCAACGAGTGACGAGAGAAACCCCCCAATAATTGCCTCCAATCGCATGCCTCCGCCCTCCGGTACTGTTTTCCCAAAAACTAATTAGGATCAATTTATCTAAATTCCATTCGCTATGAAGACTCAAATTACACTTGTTTTATGTCTCATCTCTTACCTAAATTCCATTTCCTCTCCCCTCCTTTACCTATTTTTTTACTCCCACTGATACTATTTATAAGTAATTTTTTCTTTGATTGCGTAAAACAAATGGGTAGTTAAAAACAATAAGTATGTCAGAAATGTCATGTTTTTTTTTTTCATGCATACCCCTATTTATTAAAAGAGTATAAGAGAGAGAATAAATAAAGAATATGAGAGGGAATGAGTATAAGATATAAGAGAGAATAAATATTTAATAAGGATAAAATGGAAAAAAGAAACTTATATTTTCAGGCAAAAAATAAAAGTTACTTATAAAAGGGACTAACCTCATAAGAGAGAAAGCTGCTTATAAATAGAACCCAATGCAGTACTTTTTATCAAGGAATAAAAAACCGGACCGGGTAATGAACCAGTCACGACACAGGTTCAAGGGTTAATGGGTCAACCGGGGTCGGACCGGTGGTCGAACCGGCCATATTAAAATATTACAATTTATTAGTTACAATATATATATATATATATATTAATATATTTTTAAACTTCTATAAATAAAAATAAAAATCATTAGAAAAAAATGCTTAAAATCTATTAGTATTAGTTATGATGCCTATTCTTATACAATGATATCTTACTTCCTATAATTATTATATCTTTTTAAATAATTTTTATTATTTTTTTTAGATTTATTTTTTCTTTATCTATTTTTCTTTTCAGTCTTCCACCTTTCATTTATTCTTTCTTCACCCACAATGATATCTTCTTATCCTCGTGTTTTTTGATTTTTTCCTCCGGCCAACACTTTTGTGATCATATATTTGATATTATTTTGCCAGCTCATTCTTTATATGCGTGCCATTATTTTATTTCAATGAAAAACGTTGGGAATCTAAAGCTTTTCAAAATCTAAAGCTTTTCAATGAAAAAAGTTGGGAATCTAAAGCTCATTCTTTATATGCATGCCATTATTTCTGACCTCTTTCACCTTCCATATTTCTCTGTTCTCTTTTCCCGTTTTCCGAAATCATCTTCAGCTTCTCGTCTCTTCTTAATCAACCTCCACAATCTCGCCTTATTTTGTTCACTTGGTTCCATGAGATCTTCAGCAGCCAGCCAGATTCTACCATCGCCTTTTCTTCATCAACCTCCACAGTCTCAGCATCTCCCATATCCTGCAGGTCACTGTCGTCGTCGGACGCTGGGCTGGGCACAGGGTCGTCGTCGCCGCCGGATGCTGAGCTACGACACATGGTCGCCGTCACTTGATTTTCGTCTGCGAGAGGAGATTGCTTGCCAAAGTTTTAGTCTTTACTCTTTCCTCTTTTGATCTTTCTGTTCTAATATGATCATTTGCTTTTTTTTTAAAAAAATTTTTGACTCGGCCAAACCGCCCGGCTGGGTCGACTCGATCAAGACCGAGTCGATCTCCCCCCTTCCCAAGCGTCAGACCGGACCAGATCAGGGACCGGTTCGCCGGTTTCCCGGTCGGACCGGCCGGTCCAGTTCGGTTTTTTGTACCATGCTTTTTATGATTCCCATTACATTTTATTCCACAAATTTCAAAACCTCACAATTAAATGTTCTAATGAAAATACTTTATCGCGAAGTCGAAATAAAAATAACCTCATATCTTTGCTAATAAAAAATAATACAATATTGAATTTTAAAATCTAAAAATTAATATTATTTTTTCAAATGTCAAATTTTCAAGATGTATCAAGTAAACAAATAAAATAAGAAAATTTTTTAAAAAAATTCGTGGATGTTTTTCTCCCAAAAACTGTGACGAGTTTCATTATATATATATATATATCTGAGAGGACATCTTCATCTTAAGATTCCATGTTTCTTCACATCTATTTAAACTCATAATTCAGAAAAATTAGCTCGCGGATTGCTGGGGGAAAAAACTTTTGCGTCGAAGGAGGTATCTGGAAAATATAATGGCTGCCATACATTTTAATAATACAAATATCATTGAAATGAAAGTATTTTTTGAAAGTTAAAGTTTTTAATATAATAATTTTTAAATGATAGAATTGAAGTTAATAATAGTGATAGGAAGTTACAGAAATTGACTAAATATCTTAAGGAAATATTCATTACACTGACAAAGTAGAGCTAAACTTTTAATAGCAATTCTCATTCAACTTCAACTACTTCATCCATATAAATTTTTAGTATAAAATATAAGTAATTCCTCCTTTTCAAGTACTTAATATCTCAAACAAAAAAAAGTACTTGATATCACAATATGTATATGTGAAGATGGTTACTTTTTTTTTTTTTTTGATAACATGGTTAAATTTTTAAATCCAGTGTTGGCAAATTTTTTTTTTAATCAAGTTAAAAATAAATGCTTAAAATAAGAGGCTAATGTGTCTGAATAAGCCCAAAGTATTATACTTAGTGTGTGTTTGGGATAGTGGTAGGAAAAATGACTTATTGTGAATCTGACTTATTAAAAATGACTTAAAAAAAATTCAATTTTTGATTCGTGATTTATGTTTGGATGAGCGATTGAATAAGTGATTTTTCATAAGTCAAAACATGTTTAGATGAGCGGTTGAATAAGTGATTTTTCATAAGTCAAAATGTGTTTGGATTAGCGATTGTATAAGTGCGTTTTTAAAAATAAAAACTTGAAGGGTATTTGTATATTTTTCAAATTTTAGATAGATCATATATGTGATATTCAATATGTGTGTATATAATATATATATATATATATTTTTTTTTTTTTTTTTGCCATCGTATATAATATATATAAATATATATTATTATATAATATATATTTATAATATAATATATATATATTATATATTATTATATATATATAATAATATATATTATATTTAAATATTGGAAGAGAGATGGAAATCGTTGATGATAAGAAAATTCGTATGCTAAAGAAAATTCGTGGGTCCCACGTATCTCTTTATATAAAAAAAGATAAAGTTGACACTATGTTTATTGGGCCCCATGTGAGATTCAGATTTCGCCAAAAAACGCAGCTTATTTAAAAAAAAAAAGCCTCAACTTCGGGCTTATCAATAAGTCAGCGAAATCGGGCTTTTTTTTTTTTTTGCGAAAACGCTGTACCAAACACTCACAAAACGGGTTACAGTTTTATTTAGGCTTTTTGTGCTGAAAACGGGCTTATTGGGCTCAAAAACGCTGTAACAACATTTTTTGTTTTTCCGAAGAGAGCTGAGAGTGCACATCTGTTCGGGCGCATTTATGGGTCAGTATCTCTGTGATCTGCATATTTGCGTCTTTGTTTTCGCGTAGGAAGATGATGAGCATTGAGAAGGAAGGAGTCCAAGTCTTCATAGGTCATAGTTCCGTCGTCTCGCCTCCACTATTGTCTGTACTCTGTAGTCCCCGCGAGATTTGAATTGGAGATTTGAATTTCAAAGTAACGCATCCAATTTCATGGTGGATCCTCAAAAGCTAAGGGCACTCAACGGACTCCGTCAAAGCCCACCAAGGTCCAACGCTCCCTTCCTTCTTCCTTTATATACCCTCTGCTCACGCTCCTTCCTCCTTTAACATTCCTCTTTCACTAGAAAGCTTCCTTTCAACCCCTCACACATGGAAAATTCTGAACCCCTCCCGATCAGATCCATGGGGGTTCCCATTCACGGAGGCAAATACGTGAGATTCAACATTCTTGGCAATCCTTTTGAGGTATATGCCAAGTACGCGCCTCCTATACAGCCCGTCGGACGCGGCGCTTACGGCATCGTTTGGTATTACTTTCTCACCCTTTCCACGATCCACGGATTATAATACTCTATCTCATCCATCGGTTGGTATAGTTTAATTTGTCTATCTGCTGATCTTTCTGATTGTTAGTGCAGCTGTGCGATGAATTCTGAGACTAAGGAAGAGGTTGCGATTAAGAAGATAGGGAATGCTTTCGACAACAGGATCGACGCCAAGAGAACACTTCGTGAAATCAAGCTTCTCTGTCATATGGTTCATGATAATGTACGGCTCTTTTACTCTCTCATTGTACTTGCTTTCCTTTTCCTATCTTTTATCATCCAACTACAACAGCATATGCTTGATTTTTCAGCCTCTGTATTTGAGACACTATGTTGCAATATCCGTTTGAAAAAAATAAGTGCTGATTGCTCCTGAACTTTGTAGGCTATTTGGTAAAAAAAAAAAAAAACAGAATTTTGTAGGCTATGTCTTGTACATGACTCTCTTCAATGGTATTGTGCAGATAATTAAAATTAAGGACATCATACGGCCGCCTGAGAGGCAAAAGTTTAATGATGTTTACATTGTGTATGAATTGATGGATACAGACCTGCATCAGATCATTCGCTCTTCCCAGCATCTCACAGATGAGCACTGTCAAGTGAGTATCTTGAATCTTTATTCTAGTGTATAAATTTGAGATGATGGATTACTAGCTTTATTTTTTCCCCTCAATTAATTCACTGATTTTGAACTTAGAGATTCGTTTCGTAAACAGAATATTGTAAAAGACCAAAGCTTGAGCTGAATGTTAAATGTCATTGCAGTATTTCCTATATCAGCTCTTGAGAGGATTGAAGTACATACACTCTGCCAATGTGTTGCACCGCGATTTAAAACCAAGCAACTTACTTCTCAACGCAGACTGTGATCTCAAGATCTGCGACTTTGGGCTAGCCAGAACTACCTCTGAGACAGACTTTATGACAGAATATGTGGTGACTCGTTGGTATAGGGCCCCTGAATTGCTATTGAATTGTTCAGAATATACTGCAGCTATTGATATATGGTCCGTTGGTTGCATTTTGATGGAGATAATTAGAAGGGAGCCTCTATTTCCCGGCAAAGACTATGTTCAGCAGTTGACTCTTATAACAGAGGTATTTTTCTTCTCCCCATTGACAACTTGAATTTTTAATATTTTGAACTTTTTTGGTAGATAATAGGAGTGCCAGTAACTAGTAAGTGAAGCTCTCAAATGAGTAAAATATTGTTGAACATAGTCCTCATAGTTATCTCCATCAATCAGCTACTAGGTTCTCCAGATGATTCAGACCTTGGATTCTTGCGAAGCGATAATGCAAAGAAATATGTTAAACAGCTCCCACATGTAGAAAAGCAACCCTTTGTTTCCAAGTTTCCTGATGTGTCGCCATTGGCAATTGATCTTGCGGAGAAAATGTTGGTTTTCGATCCGTCCAAACGCATAACCGGTATGCCTCTTTCATGTTTGATGATCCTTCCCATCGTTCATTCATCTCGTTGAAATTTATTCTATGTCTGGACAGTGGAAGAAGCATTGAATCATCCTTATTTGTCAAGTCTTCATGAGATCAACGAGGAGCCCATTTGCCCAACTCCTTTTATCTTTGACTTCGAGCAGACGACTTTAAGCGAAGAAGATATAAAGGATCTCATATGGAGGGAGTCCCTTAATTTCCACCCAGACGAGATGGTGGAATAGTCTCAGCAAATCGAACCTTTGCTCTAAGTTTTTGGTTTTAAATTTCATCAGCGAGTTTGGAACTCTGCGGAAAAATGGTGAATGTGATGTTGTAATCTGTATAGTGAGAGTGAAGAGGGGAGATACGTTCACCCGTGATCCCGAGGGGCGGGGGGAAGGGGCAAGTTTCTTTTTCATGTTTTCCTCATTTTATTTTTTGGGCTCCTGTATTAATTTGGTTGATTGGTTGATTGTCTTGCATTAACGAGGGTTATATGCCCCGCAAGCCTAGCCCATGGCTTCTCGTTGTAGAAATTCAGATATGATAAGTGCTTATTTGAAATAGGATTGGAGTTTTTAAAAATAGTTTTTTAATTATGATTTATGATATATGAGATAAATATGTGAGAAGAATTTTATCTTAATTTATATGAATAAGCACTTTTAAAAACCTCAAAGATGATCTCAAACAAACAATTTAAGGCATCGACAATGCGGAAGCCATAATATAGTGGCTTTTGTTTGGTGCTCATAAGGATGATTTTGCCCTGTTGTTTGTCATTCGTTGACTTTCTTTATTTCGTATATAAATCTAGTAGTGACCTTAATTCAGATTTGCAATGGCTCTAATACTTGGTGCTAGAACTTCAAGCGTTCCCGCTTTTACATGCTAATAATAAATTACAGAGGTTAGTGGAACATATTGACGATCGATTTTCTCTTTTTTTTAACCCTCGCGCCACATGCAATTGATTAAAATGGATGCAAAATAGATGGCCAGAAAAAAAGTCCAAATAAGAAAAATAAAATTATACTCCCTTCGATTTTAAATATGAAATAAAATTGATTTTTTTAAAAAGATTAAGGAAGCTAATTAAATTAATTTAGAGTATTTATATTTTTCTCCAAACTAATTAGTTTGACTAATAAACTGATATATAATCTAAGGATACATGATATATGATATAATTAAATAACTTATTTAACTTCCTTAATCTCTTCAGAAAAAATCAATTTTATCTTATAATTATTATTAAGACGGGAGATAGTAATAAGTTTAATCTACACGTTAACGTCTAACATTTAGATATCAGATGGATAAAAGATGCATTACATTACATGACCCACATTCTCGTTTCGTGAGCCTTTCAGTTAAACTCAGGTCGATGCTCAACAATGCCAGTTGCCTATCAACGAAACTCCCACTGCAATGTCCATTTGTTGACTACTTCACTCAAATTAGCTTGACCACTATGCTTAACTGGCACGATGCAACTTCACTAGAGTGGAGACATTACTCCCAACTCGCATTCTATACAAGATCGACAAGATCAAGGTGTGGTATAGTGTACTATAATTTCCAGACGATAAACTGAATTCCTTTCCCAGACGCTTACCTTATATCAAGTCTCGACAAACTCTTCAATCCTACTTATATGTTTAGAATATGATCACTTGTTTAGGCTGGCTTCCAAGTTTGCCAAGAGCCTTGTCCAATGCTGTCTTGAAATTGTCAAAGGGAACTAGTTCCATCCTGCATAGAGGGTGAGCAATATATCAAATTGATCCGTTGACACAACGAGGAACTCGAAGTGAACAGTTTGTGAAAAGAAATAATAAAATCCACGAGCTAATTGTTAATTTGCGATTTGAATTTGGTAGGCAGAAGACATACTCGTATATTAACTTCCCATCTCGCACAAGACCCAAAAGCCTGTCTATCATTTTTCTGCACTCTCCAGCTTTATCTGTGGTCATCCACTTCTGCAACCAGAATCCCCTCAAGGAAAGATCCTGCATACATGTAGTTTTAAACTACAGATACAAATAATAAGCCAGAGCAAGATTTCATATTATATAGTTACTATCACTAGATTTCATATTTTATTGTGCCATCTTACTATACCTTCCCAACTATTTTTTTCCCTCCCCGATTTGAAGCACCTACTTGAGATTGGACTTGAAATTTCAACATGATCAGACTAAAGGAATCAAATAGGAGGATGAAGAAAGGGTTGGAAAATTTAATTAACCTTAAATATGAAGGATGAAGTTGACACTGTGATAGGCTTTTTAGACATTCCACCATATGTCACCATAGTTCCTCCCTGCCTGCATGGCACAAAATTACTTAAATTCAAGAAAGAAAACTTATTTCAACAACGCGAGAGAGTTGCAACTCTTTAACCAACTTTCCATGTTGTACCTCAAAAATTTGAGAACCAGGGAAGCAGAATTCCCACCGACGCAGTTAAATCCCAATGAAGGTTCAGGTATATCACCCTATCATATCATGGCCAAAAAGAAAATCGCCCTATCATATCAATGAGATGTAAAGTAAACTATTTGACATTCATAAAGGCATTGATTCTGCAAGTAAATTTATATAAGCTACGACAAGAAATTCATGAGCAATTTTATAAGCAACAGCCAGTAAAAATAATATTTGTGTGAAATAATATTTGTGCGAAGCATTAATAGGAGTGAAAATGGATGAAAGGAGAGGAGGGAGGTAAACATTTTGTCTATACTTGATGTGTGATTCGACACATTGTCAATTTCCAGCCACTCCTACCAATTTTCACTCTTACAAACCACACTATAAGTATAAGGAATGTCAGCGCAAATGGCATAGGTAGAAATGCATTCAGACTGCTCTTCCACATACCTGCTTTTGGGGTGGGAAAAAGGATAACAACCAATAATTACTATCAACATTCAATTTAATAAGTTAACATTTATTCAAATGAAAAGAAGTCTTAAGCCAAATCAACAATGATATGCTAAGACTTAAAAGATACCAAGAGACTCTTGACGTTCTTCACTTCCAACTGGCTCTCAGTATAAACTTCATCAGCTCCCAATTTCTCAAGTTTTTCCTTCACTTCATCAATCCCTGCCCTGCAGGGAAATAATTAGGCGAGCAAGAATAAGACTTCTCACAATTATTATTTCCAATAGAAGAGGAAAAAAGCAAGAAGTTTCAACTTTTGTTTTTAATCTAAGAAAATGCAATAAAATTAACACATGATAATTTTTTATCTAAATGTTTTGATTAAGCTTCAACAAACATTGACATTTAGAAGCTCATAAAGTCTACAATGAACCATCAAATTAGTACCTATCCCTTACTATATTGATATTGTGAATACCACTAGATTGTGCAATCTGAATAACACACTTCCCAACCATGCTTGTAGCCCCATTTTGCACAATAGCATCTCCTGTTGATATCCATGATACGAAGCTCAAGTAAGCATCAATTACTCAACTCCATAAGAAAAAATTATTGAATTGCTAGCAAACTGCAGCACCTGAATTCAAAGTAATGTAATCTTCAAGCATCCTCAGGGCTGTCAAAGGATTGACAGTAATTGTAGCAGCATATTCTATAGGTACATCCTTATTTATTTTATGCCACACATTCTGATTTTTGACAATGTATGTTTGCCATGTCCCTGTGCCAGAGGAAAATCAAATAAATTTTGATAAGATCAGAGAACGCAAAGAGTTTGATTGGATGTTTCTATCTTCCAATTAGGGAGGAAAATATGATTTTATTATGTCTTGACACATGATATGCATTTTGAACCTATTTTGTGCCTATGAATTGAAAATATTTGAACCGGTCATTTTTTTCAGATTGCCAGTACTAAGTCTTCTAAACTGCTTAGCTATACGGAAGAATTAGACCAAGTAATGAGCTTTCAATCATTCTCCTGTAACCGGTTGCAATAGAATTCAAGTTATAGGAACGGGGACAAGCGGAGTCAGTGCATTTATTTGAAATTCTATGACCTCAGCGCGATTTTGACAGAATATAAGCTTAAACTCGAGTAAGACGCACACTAGCAGGCATAAACAGTAAAAACGATCTACTACTATTTCACAAAAGGTTTAATTCATGGATTTTTGAATTATATTCACTAGTCAAATATGAAATATCAAATGGTGAAACCAGAAAGAGAGGCGCACCAAAAGAGGGTGGAGAAGGAATAACCCAGTCACCGGGAGATAAAGCAGTAACCGCAGAGCCCACAGAATGCACCTCTCCGACGCCTTCATACCCACCAATAGCTGGTAGGGGCGGTCTCACAGGATACACACCTTCGAGCATACACATAAATTTCAAATTTTTTCATTCGATGAATGAACCCTAACACAAACAATCACTATCGAAAGTGAAATAACGTAAAATTAGTAGCAAAATAGCAAACCTTCAATCCTATTGATATCAGAGGGGTTAATAGGAGCAGCAAGCATCTTGACGCACACATCATTCTCTTTGATTTCAACAGCTGGAAGGTTTATCAACTTGGTGACGGTGTCAGGCGAGCCGTGAAGCTCATATACAACAGCCATGGACGGCGGCGATACGGCGGACGAGAATGCTCGCATGCTTAGGGATTGGGCGCCATGAACCAACCTCCGTGTTAAGCTGAAGAACGAAGATGATCCTTTTCCAGCTTTCACACCCACCGATCGCAACAATGCCATCACTCTCTGTCTGTGTTTCTCCCTCTCAGGATTCTTCTGGACGAATAATCCACCTTTGCTCAGCTCAGAAGTCAGAACTTAATCAGCAAAACGCTGGTGGAGAAAGTAAGCGGATCCGGCTCCCCTCCCTTGCCCCTCCCATACCCCAAAACTACACCGTTTTCGGGGTAAATAGAAGGGGTCTTTACCTTTTTTTTTTTTTTTTTTTAAAATAAGATTGAAGATCGTAAAGCATTTTTTTCAGTAGCAGTCAATATTGTAAAATAATTTTTCAGTTGCATCCAGTATCTGGTAAGTTGTACCCTGAACTATTTTAGCTGCAACGAGCAGCCTGTAAATCACATTCAGCACCCTAAATTATTTTTTTAGTTGTAACAAATGGGCTCTAAATGTTTTTCTAGTTGCAATGAACATTCTAAATTTAGAATACTAAAGGCATGTTTGATTTGATCCAATTACACCCGCAATGTGATGCAAAGGTAATGCAATGCAATATTAATTACAGGGTTAGTGTTTGGTTTGATTTTTATGTAAGGTGTAAGGAGCTATTATTTTAAAAAGTATTTAAAATTAATATATTACACAAAGTCTGTTTTACCCCTCATATAATCTTTATAGAAAAAATAGCTAAGAGTCATCCCACTGTCTCATCATAACTTTCACGTTATCTCGTCGATGATCGTCCAATGGCGGTGGCTATGGTGGTGGAGGATGGTAATGGTGCTACGGTTGTGGAGATAGCAAGTGGTGATGTGACAACAGTGGAGGAGGAGGTGGCGGCGACGGCGACGGCAACAGCAACGACGGTAGAGGATGAGGTACTAGTGGTAGGCGGCAACAATGGTGGAGGTGGTAGTGACAAGGTTTGGCGGAGGAGGAGGAGGTCGTGGCAGCGGTGGCTATCGAGGAGGAAGAGGTAGCGGGGTAGTAACGATGGGGGTGGCGGGAGCGGTCGTGGTGGAGGAGGAGGTAGTGGTGATGGTGGTGGGTGGCAGCGAGGGGTGGAGGAGGACATAGTGACAGAGGCAATAGTAGGGGCGGCGGCGGCGGGTGGAGGAGGGGGAGGAGGAAGTGGCGAAGGAGGAGGCGGCGGCGGCGACGATGGGGGTGGTGGGAGGAGGAGGTGGCAGCGGCTGCAGCAAGTAAAGGCGATGACGGTGGAAGAGGGGGAGGAGGTAGTAGTAGCTGCGGGGCGTGGTGGAAGAGGAGGTGGCGGCGACGAGTGGAGGCGACAACGGTGGAGGAGGAGGCAGTGGGCAACGATAGGGGATGGCGAAGGAGGAGGTGGTGGCGACGACGGTGGAGGAGGTGGTGGCGGTGGCGATTGTGGCAAGTGAAATGAGATAAGTGAGGCAAGCATAATGTGAAAACTAAATAGTAAATTAACTTTTTTAACCATGCGATGGGATGGTAATGATGATTCATAGGGGGATGTATGAATGTGGATTACTAATTTTTTGATAATCATCATTACCATAGTAAACCCTATTACCATGCTAAAGAGCAACCAAACACTATTCTCTTGGTAATGCAATCATGATTACCATTGTAGGCATGCAATGGGGTTGAACCAAATGGGCTCTAAGTGTTGGATGGGTTCAAATTTAGTTTATGATATTGAATGTCACTGAAAAATTACTTTAAGATGTAGTTTGCCAGATACTGGATGTTACTTAAAAATTATTTTATAATATTAGGTACTACAAAAATAAACTTCAGGCCCTAAATCTTATTTTACAAAAAAAAAAAAGTGAAGTCCCCTTCCCATTTACCCCAAAATGAATGGGAGAGGTAAAGGATGGGAGGGGCTAGGGAGGGAGCTGAACTTAAAGTAAGTTAGGTCCCACCGTACCAAGCCTAATAGGGTCTGTTTGGCAAAGTGGTAGGCATTAATGACCACATGTTTAGAGCAAAAAAAGCCCCATGGCCATTTTTTCACCGTTTGGCAAAGCGGTCATTTTCACTATGCTTTAAATATTACTGTAGCTTTTTTCAAAAGTTGATTTGTGTAGCTTTTCCATTCCCTCTACTGCACTTTTACTCTCTCTCTTCCATCAATGCTCTGTTGTAGACCGTTGGAAGCATTCATATTTTCATTATTTTGTCTCACCAAACTCTGTGACTGTTATTAACGCATGCACAAAGGCGATCTCTAAGCTTTTCTTTTTATTCGAATCAGAGCTTCCGGTGGTGCATTTCCGACTGCTCCGTCCAAGACTCCATCTCTAAGCGTCGCCGTCGTGGGTCATAGCACTGTCCAAATCTCCGTGTCTCTCGTCGGCGTCTCCCGTCTCATCGGCGTCTCACGTATCGCTTGGTTCGGTGTTTCCTCCTGATCTAAGGTTGCGTCTCGTCGGCGTCTCACCGTGGTCGGCAAAGGCACTTGCTTGTGGTGAAATATTTTGCTCAATCGTACTTGTCTTGTGGCGATCTGTGCTACCGGGACTCAGGAGGTTTAGATCCGTGACTTGGGACAGAGACAGAGGTCGTTGAAGCTTTTGCAAACACCTATACCTACATAGTGTCTGTGTTTTTTTCCTCACATTTGCTATAATTTATAGTCTAAATTAAATTCCTTCTATTTATTAGGGAAATATTATTTAGTCAATGCTGGCTATTCAACACCAGTTGGATATCTTGCTCCATATAGACGTGAGCGTTATCACTTTCCAGACTTCAGGCGACGCGAGGGATTTACAAATCCCAACAAGATGTTCAATTATTATCATTTAAGTTTGAGGACCACTATAGAAAGGACATTTGAAGTCTGGACGAATAGGTTTCAGCTATTGGGGAAATGAAGTCATATAGCTTTGAAACACGAGTCCGCATAGTTTGTGCAACTATGGCTATACATAATCTTATTTGGAGAAATTCCCAAATAGATATGGCTTTTCAAGATGCCGAACGAGGAAATATACATGGTGAAGGTAACAATGATCCACTTGATGTGGCATTCACATCAACTATCCATAGATTATCTTCAACACAAATGAATCATATCCGTGACACAATCAGAGACCAACTTGTTAGCTGTAGATGATTCAATCATGATCCACTTCATGTATGCATTGTAATATAAATATAAATTATCCATTTTTAGTAAAGTACTTTGGTGTATATTTTTTTAATAATAATTTAAGTTTTTTAATCAAATTTTATTTATGTTTTCTCACTTCAAGTATATATATATACAGACCTGGGTAGTAAGTAATTTTCCTGCAAACAATAATTTAAAAAGACACAAACACACTTGCAAAAATCAAAATATTTACTAGAAGAGAATGAAGAAAGCCATAATAATTTTGACTGAACATAACCCGGGTTATGAAAAGAATCATATGTATGTAGTATTCAATAGCATCCATTCCCTTTTTAGTCATTTTACATCTAAACGGGCTTTTCAAACTCTAATCCAAACAAGTTCAAGGTCAAGAAAAAAAAGTCACTTCTGTCACCGCAAATCCAAATACAAATCACATTTATATTTTTACTCTTAATCTTACCTTACTTTTTCAAAAGTCAAATGGAACAAAAGCCATTTCTTCACCGCTAATCCAAACGGGCACGTACAAGTTTGTAGATAATTAATTCCCTCTCCGTCCCTGCATATGTAAAAGAGCCTTTTTCAACTTAATGGCCAGATATTTGATCAAAAAAAACCTTAATAGCCAGATTTTAAACTAGAAGAGTGAGATTTTAAAAATATGGGTAGTTAAATGCAATAATTATATAAGAAATTTATTTTTATTTTTTTTTAAAAATCTTATTTATGAATGGGTGTGAGAGAGAGAGTAATAATAAGAAAATGATGAAAGAGAATTTATGTAGTATAATAATTAATTGAGGGTAAAATAAGAAAAAATATATTTATTATTGAGACAAATTAAAAAAAACTCTTATATTTAGGGACAAACCCATTCAAAAAAAGCTCTTATATATATACTCTCTCCGGTCCTATTTATAAGTAATTTTTCCTTTAATTACACAAACGAATTGGTAGTTAAAAGCAATAAGTGTGTAAAAAATACTATGATTTTTTTTCATATACACTCCTATTTATGAAAAGAGTATAGAAGAGAGAATTTATAAAAAGTATGAGAGATAATGAGTATAAGATATGAGAGAAAATGAGTATTTAATAAGGGTAAAATAGGAAAAAGAAACTTACATTTTTAGACAAAAAGTGAAAGTTGCTTATAAAAGGGACTAGCCATATGAGAGAGAAAATTACTTATAGATAGGACTAGAGGGAGTATATAAGGATGGAGGGAGTAGCTTTTACAATTCACACTATGCGGAGCAAAATGGGTTTTCCATGAGATGAGAAATGAAAACTATTAGCTCCACACGAGGGTTTGTGAATAAGTGATTGTCTGATCATGAGTAAGAAATATTTATCTTTTTTGCTAAACAAGATGTATTAAACTCATAATTCACTAGATACTTTTTATGAATATCAACTAAGTATCATAAGAAGTGCGGATTAGTTTCTTATTTTTATCATTTACATTTAATGAGCATCTTGTATTTTATAAAAACTGGGAGTGACATAATCTTTACGTAAGGGCCATCCTATCCAACTTTCATCATTAAGATACACTTTAGATGTGGATGATTATCATAAGAAATTCCTAGCATATTATAAGATTCCCTTTCTTGAAAATCCGCACTTTTCCAGACCTAATAAATAGAGGGAATTCTATGATTATAAATATGTGAAAGGAGTTTTTTCCCAATTTACAAAAAAAATAAAAATGCTTCTAAAACCACAGCTTCATGGTTTCACAAACATGCACCTAGTAAGAGACAAAAAACCAGCTGAATTGGTGGAGTTAGTGGTTCAATAATTAATGGATTAAACCGGGTTAACTTATGATCAAACAGTCACAATTAAAGTAATTTATCCAATTAAAATTTATAAAAAATTTCATTACATAACTCTAAAAAAAGTACTATTTAAATATAAAAAGCATTAATACACAAGTAAATAAGATGTTTGAGTATAAAAACCATAGGAAGAATCTTATTTAAATCCATTTGTAATACCCAAATCGAAATTTAGACATATATTTTTAACAAATTCCTAATCAGGCCAAGAAGTTTCATTAGGGATTAATGAATATTGTTAAAAGGTCATAATGCCCCTCCCACCATATCATGAATCATCAGAAAAAAAAATAAAAGAGTAAGGCAAACTAGAGCTTTTAAGCGATAAAATTAAAAAAGAGAAGAAATAGAGTCAACAAAGAAAATCAAGAGGTAAGTTATGGGAATTTCTCTTTAACCCTAGTATATAAAATTTAGTTAGTGCCGATGGAGTGATGGAAAGCTTCAACACGAAATTAAATCTACAGATATGGGATAATCATCCTAAAAGCATCAGAGAAATTGATTTTATTATAATAATGAATAGTTATAAAATTTTGTACTTCTACCATGATGTGATTGAAAAAAAATAATAATGAGGATAATGGGATATTGAAATGGATTTTTTACTCGGTACAATATTTGAATTTTGCAGGTTGTTACTTTGTCAAAATAGTATATAATTCTTAATTCCATGTACGATAAGCACACGGTTGGTGAATTAACCAAATAAATCTCACGGTGGGGAGAGAAGTCCGATTGAGACGGAAATTTTATCAATAAAAAAAGAATAAGAAAAAAACAGAAAATAGCAGAATATATTGGTAAAATCAACTATTCAGAAATCCCTAATGAGGCCTCTTGACTCAATTAAGTATTTGATAAAAGTGTAAGCCTGAATCTAGATTTGAGCATTTCAAATGAATTTAAAAAGGATTTTCCAAAAACATATATACTGGCAAGAAAAAGTATAAAAAAACATATAATCAAACAAAATAAAGTTACTAAGATATATATACAGTGGACTACTGTTTTTCTATTTTTATTTTTCTTTTTTTTTTTAAACAAATTTGAAACGATTTGCTTAATGCTTAAAAAAAATTAATAAATTCAACTCGATCAATACATCCAAAACTTTTCATTGGAACGGTTAAGGAATTGATTCATTGGTGACAAGGTGAGAAGGGCCGGGTTTTCATAACTTTTTTTTTTTTTTGGGAAATAAAGGGACAACATGGCAGACAAGCAGTGTATGTTATAGAATATCGATTTTGGGTTCTGTGAATACCTTCCTTGACATTGTCCTCTACACCAGTGTTGAACTGTAAAACCGATGCTGTGCTTATCTTGCTCCCGGATCCAAAGCTATAAAGAGGATGAGAACGCACATGTCACAAGTCTGAAATGTATGGATAGCCATGCGAAAAGAGCAGCCCTCAGCTAGGCTGATTATCAGCAGGGATCATATATCAGTATATGAGAAGGCCTGGTATTCATGAGGATACGTGATGGGTTCAACACTATTGGGTCTTTTTTGGGCTTAGGCCTGCTCTCTTTTTTGTTTTGAGAAAAGGGCTCTTGTTTCTTATGAAGTTGTGATTAGACTAGGGGGGAACTCGGGGAAGTAGTGTTGGAGATTTGTACTAGAGAGTTCGTGATTATGAAATAAGGTCGTACCGTGTGAGGAGCAAAATAGTGAATTTGAAACTTGAATGACAAAGAACTTGAAAACTTAAACGGACTCATGGTGGATGATTGCCCGGAGAAGTTCATCTTTTAATCCAACCTTTATATATATGAAAGAAAGGAAGGGGATGCTTGTGAGAATCTCCTCGATCAGGAAATAATACTATTAGTCAAGAATGACGTCCGCCGCCACACACGAATCTACACATGAATTGATGAAAATGTACAGAATTAGAAATAAGTTTCAGATTACGTTGATTGTATATAAATATGTAATTTTGCATTTCATAAATAAGAATAAAATTTGCTCAAAAAACAAATATCAAACACTCGTTGTTTGTGGCATATAGAGTAAAACTTGTCATCAGGATTCAGGAAGCTGACAGATTAGGCTATTTGGGTTGTTAGCCAACCTAACTTATTTATTCCTACCCCGACGCTCTTCCACTTTCCTATTTAATCCCCCAACACAAATAGCCAGTGCCCCTCTCTCTCACAGCTCATGTCTCGCCATTACTAATTTTTTGCCTAACAAAATAAGAAAATTGCAATAGGACAGCAAGTGATTCCCAACATTCTTATTGGCCCTTTGTTGGTTGAGATATGACGGTGCAAGTGCAGGCCCCACAATTTTTCCCTGACTTCCCTCATGTCCCCTGGGCCCACATCAATTTCAAAATGGATCACCTATGTATGCCGCATTTCATGGAAGTTACACTTCCAAATTGATAGGGCAATCGTTCTGCTTTGACCCTATCAGAAGATCCGGGCCGTTCAACATGGGGTTACAATTGCACACGCTCTTTTTCATTGGCCTTTGGCCGTCCTCTGCCTCCAGAATCCTCCAACCTGCCTCTCTCTACTCACTAATCCGTGCCGTCACCTTCTAAATGATGGTGATTAGGATCTGTTCACGAAACGATGCGTTCAAGCCACACACTAGATTCAGGGTGGATAATGGAAATGGTGTTGCATTTGGGATCGTAGGATCATAAAGAGGACTGTTGAATAAAGCAGGGACTGCCACAAGGTTAGAATATGAGTTTTCACCGGTTATCCGAATAGCCGGCCCACTGCATTGACTTCCAATAAATAAGACTACCTAAGACCTGTCTGTAATTTAATACTAGGGTTTGTTGGCAAAAATAAAAAACAAAAATTTAAATACTAGGTGTTTAAATGCTCCCCTTTACCATGCGGTGGCCCATTTCAAATCAAGCTTCCCTTCTACCCTGCCCGTAACTGCTGGCGCCAACAATTAACCTTAACCGCTACAGAATCATCCGCACATGTAGAAGCATGTCTTATTTTCAAATATGTTCCTACGGCTCTCTAATTTCTTTCGCTGATGAGCAACAAATGCAGGCGGCCTCTCTTGTTCCTGGTTCAAGTCGCATGGTTATATATAGTACTGCTTCGGGGCCTTTCTATAGCAACATTTTCTCACGTATAGTCATTTATATACCATTCTGATCCTATTTATAAGTCCCTTTTAACTAATTCTCACATACCAAGGAGAATTAGTTAACTCACTAACTATAAGCTAAATTTCAATTTCACCTTTATATATGATTGGTTCCAAAAGTCAACATGAATAAATTCCTTTTGTTTATTGTAATTAATAGGGGTAAAAAAATACAAAATGCATTTATTATTCTGAAAATGGACTTATAAATAGGACAAATGTTTTTTTGTCAAAAAAGACTTATAAATAGGACCAAAATAATATATAAACAATAATTTGTACTTGTCTAAACATTTTACGTAGTTTTTTATTTTTACTCCAATTAATTGCATGTCTGACTCATCTGTTTCTTTCATTTATTATTCCTTGATATCTTTTTTCTATGTTGTTTCTCGCTCACCCACTATCTTCATAAATAATAAATATATTTGGAAAAAAAATTACATTTTTAAACACATCTATTATTTTAAACTAATTTTAATAAACAATTTAATTTATCTAATTTTAATAGTTGTTATTTGTAAAAAAGACGGCCTAATGTTACATGCAAAAAAAGGTGGACATGCCTCCCAGACACAAAGGAGCATTAGCCTTCCCATATTGGTGACTGATCAATCATGGATCGTCTTTATACACACCCGCCCCAATCATGGCTCACCACATATACATGTAATTGGCCTCCCATTTAAAGTATCCATATTAAACTGAAAGATTCGTTAACTACTGATATAACAATACAGGATCCGTCCATATTATTAAATCAATAATGTCATTATCGCATCTGGGATTATCATCTAATTAAATAGTGTTGACTGTTCAAAGTACGATTTTTCGCCACGCAATCGAGGCCTTCAGCATAGTATGAAATTAATGTCGTTGGCTTAAAGTTTTATTTACTCCACAGAAGGGGGAAACCATAGCAGGGGAAATATATGGAAACTTGAACCTCTGAGATATCAGGTCCCCTTTTATTTCCACTGCTAGAGGATAGACGGCTGTTTCTGATAAATTATTAGGAAATATTATTAGCAAAGTAATTAGGAAACTAATATATTCAGGCACTAGAATGAAAAAAAAAGAGGAAAACTACGGTTTTCCATTACATAGACAACGCAAGACATAGGAAACAAATTAAAAGAAGGCACGAAAATAGGAGAGAGTGACATTATTAAATCAATAAGATTAAAATAAGTTTTATACTATCAAGTCCATGTTAAACCTCATTGCCTGCGATTCTCGATTTGTCCGCTCTTGCTTTCATGACGTCCCCAAGCGCGCGCACACACTCGCAGAACAAATACTACTACTTTTGTTTGATAAAGACATTATATATGCGGTCCTATCTGTGATATTTACAGGTTTTATAAAATACCCATTAAATATTCCTAAATAAAACGTAGAAAACTGAGAGGAGACGCATGGCGAGATAGAGACAGTGGGGGATCCAAAATCAAAGGAATGACCTCAGAGGTGGTGGACACGTGTATGGATATGGTTATCTGAAATGTCTTGTGGCAGAGATCATGTATTTTGAAAGAGAGTTCAACTCAATCAGGAACTCCAACTCCGATCACGTCTCTTTCAAAACACCTTCCCCTCTTCCTTACTCTAACAATTTATTATTAATCCAATCCCATTACTCGACCTAATCTCACTCCCTGCTGGTCACCCCATCATCTTTAATTATATTTCTCGTTACTCCTTTTCCATGCGTAATATTTTAATAAATACCAGAACCTTCTAGACCAATCGGAGTCCTCTTTGCCTGCGACATGAATTTATATGGACTGGGGAGTTTGAAAATAGTTATACTGTGAACATATTGTACATAACTACGTGTAGCGAGGTTTTCAAAACGTTGATTTTTAATATAATTATTGAAAGCCCTTGTTTTCTATGGAGCTCTTTCGGTGCCTGCCACTCTGCTCTATTTCTTTAAGAAGCCGTACGGGCGAAGTGTTTATGAGAATATGAGAGAAAAACTCTCATGGCTGAGGATAGAAACGGAGGGTACTGTACTTCCTGTTGCCTAAGGTCGCGGGCTCTCGCTCTTCCTAATATCTTGGCATAAATAGGTTTCAATGTTTTTCACCCGCACACGTGGTTGTTTAGATTGACACTCTCTGATTCTTGTTATAAATTCTAAACTATTAATTCTTATAAATCAATAAAAATAGTTAAAAATATTAAAATTATCTTAAAATTTAAGTGGTTTTTAATATTATCCTTATTAACTACATTAAACTTAAATATCATATTAATTATTATCTTCTCCCACTACTCTTATTAAATATGGATAGACATAAAAGGATAAATTAAATGCTCATTAAAAACTTATAAATACCTTATAAAAGGAATAAAAAAATACTTATTAGTTAATGTTTTATAATAAAAACATAAAATAAGAGTAGAATTTGTTTTTCCAGTGTAATAGCATGTGAGGCGTGGTATATAAAAGAGGTCTTTTCTGGCTTTACATATACGGACTTCTTCTCTATCGTTAATTCAAACTGGTCATTAGATATTTTCGATATGCAGCCCTGTCAGTTGGCTGATTTTCAAAGAAAACGCTGTTATAAAGCGTATCAGTTTATAGGTGAATAAATATACATGAACTGAATGTCCACATATAAAACGAAAAAACACCAGTAATAATAAAACATGATAAATGTTGCGTAAATATCACTCTCATCGAACGGTAGTAACATATATATAAAATATTAGGAAAAATATACTTAAATATCACTTAAACTTCAAAAATTTAAATTAATATTATTGATAATAAGAATAATGTGATTAATAAAAATAATATATTAATTGATAACTCAGATTTTCAGAAAATCATTGGTTTGAGATTTTAAAGTTTAAGGGATATTTATTTATTTATTTTTTAAAAATATTTCTCCGATATTAAAGAATATTTCTAAAATCATAGAATGATATCATTTTCTATACAATTTATTTATGGCAAATCTGGCATTATAGACTCTGCTCTAATTCCAAAAAGGCAGACGTCAACACCAGCAATAACCACACGTTTTTTTTAATAAATATTGGAACACATCTATAGCAATCAGTAGTATCAAAGATTTACGCAATAATAAGGCATACGCGATTAAATGTGCTCAAAAACTTCATAAGTGAAACCATGTAAATATTTGTTTCATCAACAGCTGGGCAATAGAGGTGTCAAGCTAATTCAGCTCTTTCCGGTCCTAATAACATGAATATCTTTTGAGTTAAATGCTCGTTTGGAACAATGATTGAAACATTTAAAAATAACTTTTCAATCATGATTTATAATATACGAGGTAAGTATATGAGAGTAGTATTGTTTCGACTTACGTACACAAGTATTTATAAACCTTCATAAATAATGCCAAGCATGCACTAGTTGGCACACAAATCTACCAATCTTAATTTGTGTCTGTCATTTATTAAATTTATGTTCTGCCACATGCATGCTACAACTTTTCATTCATCCCAAAACTGAATGATCTTCTCTGCACGCCCAAAGGCCTACAAAAACACATAAATTCTCTTTATGAGTATAGGTTTATAAAATCTAAAGATTTTATTGTATGAAGAGCGTATTTAAGGCCCATGTTTGTGAGTCCCAGTGATTTAAAGGAGCATAAAATTTAATCTTCTGATCAGAGTTACCAGTAATCTACAGTGCCTAACGATCTTGTTATAATCAGAGAAGGTTGATGGAAGAGAGCAATCACACGACTTCCTCATCACTCGTCAATTTTTTTGTTGTTGTTGGAAAAATTAGATAAATCGATGAAATGACATGTCTATATATGTAGAGGGGTTTCAGAAGTACTCCTAACATTAGTTAAGAAAAATAAATATGTAAAATATGTATATTCTTTTTCAATTATACTCCTATTAATGAGTAAACATTTATCACACAGATAATAAATAGCACATATTTAATAGGACAAAAATGAAAAAAAAGTTTAAGGTTGATTTGATCTACAAGTATATAAATTTTATACTAAAATATCTCTATATTTATTTGCTGGAGGAAAATACCCCCTATTTATGACAAACGCGTTCAACAGCGGGCAATTAAAAAACATACCAGCATTCGGTAAGTTATAAACAGAGGCAATGATCCGGTATGGCCGAAACCATCTGAAACCGCCTAACGTTCATTAATTTATGGGCAGCTCTCACCGGTGACGGCGCCGTTAAGGCGGCCGCGCTGGAACGCGTGGATCTAATCGTTCCGTTAGCGGCCGATGAGGAAGTGCGTTCCGCGTAGGCAGGATGGGCCCTACTCGCGGCGTCATCGCGTGGGCCAGAGTGAATTGTTTCAGACGTTGACCTTTTTTTCCTTTTTTGTTGGGGAAGGAGATCGGACGGTTCAGAAGAGCGCGTTCGAGTGATCTGGACGCCACCGGCGGATTATACCTTCTACGAAAGACAAAGATATATTGCAGTTGCGTTACTTGCACACCAGCTCGCAACCAAATCGTTGAAGTGCGGCTACCAGGCGCCACGTCAGCAGAGCCATGTCTGATTAAACGAGTAGAAGGCAGTTCACCGTAGAGCCGAAAGAGTTCTGAGAGCCGATGATATTAAAAGGCTTGACGCATTAAACGAACTTGTATTTTGGAAATGACAGAAAACTCCATGCTCTTGTTCGTGGCACCTCTTCATTAGTGAGTACAAAAATTTTTATTACAATTCATGCTCATCTCATATAAACCCTGAAAACACTAAAAGCACCAACAACATCGCCCAAAACTTCAGAAGGGCCTCCCCGCCCCCCCCCCCCCTCCTGTTCCTACCTTCTCTTTCCTTCTAAGTCCTCGACACTCGCTTGCTTCCGTGTTTACATGCTTTGGTCTCTGTTCTAGGCTCCGTTTTCTTGGTGTACCTGAGACTCAGTGGGATTATGGGTTGCTTTTGTTTTGCAAAGAAATCAAGGGGAAAATCGCAGGCCAACAACTATAGCCAGAGCGCAAAGCCGAACAATCACACAGGTGCTGGTTAATTTTTTCGATGATCTTGATTTTGTTTACTTGAATGCTCAGATAAAACGCATTTTGTCAAGCCAGTGAACAAACTGATTCCCGTTCTTTGTGATCATGGTAATTTTTTTGTTCTTGTATTCTGAGTAATCTACTTTTTCCTTTTTCTAAAGATTCTAGACATGGGTATTTCCTGAATGTTCAATGTTCATTCTTTCCGGCTCGCTGTATACCATGTCTCTCAATTTTTTTTTGGTATGCAAATCAAATGCTCATCCTTTGTTTTATTTTGGTGGAATATTTCGCCGGGATTCCCCCCCCCCCCCGGAAGTGGAAAGAAAATTGCGAACTTGGTTTTTATGTAATTAGCGTTCAATATCAAAATTAATAGTGGCGGTCGATGGTAACGTTCTCCTCTGATATTCCCAGTCTTTCCCAGAAGTCATCGGATAATTTTTTAACATCGGCTGTCTATTTCGAAGTATTCATATAGGCCATGCTTCATTTTTCTTTCACTTGGTTGCTTGCGTTGTTGAAAATGCTCGATGCCTAGTCCAAAGTTGGGCTTGTTATTTTGCACTCTGTTTACTTTTAGATTTTGTTGGTTGTGGGTTCTCCAGTCATCTCGACTATAAGTGATTTCTTTTATAAGTTGCATCAACTTGGATGCCTAATGTCTTGTCTGATCCCTTGACCTTGAGCCTATTTTGCATTTGTCGCAGATACGGCGAAAGGTGATTTGAATGTGAATGGGAAGAAGGAGGCTCATTCTAAAGATAATCAACTTTCTCTGGACGCGAAGAGATTGAATTTAACGGACAATGGAGACACTAGTGGTAGCACGGCGCAGACTTTTACTTTTGATGAACTTGCAGCGGCGACAGGAAATTTTAGGTCAGATTGCTTTCTGGGAGAAGGAGGGTTTGGCAAGGTTTATAAGGGGCATTTGCAGAGAATAGATCAGGTTGGTTTGAAAATGAACAAATCTAATTACTGAAATATTAATCTAGTCCAGCCGTTATAATGTATTGTGTTTTATGCTCTTGTGCACCATGTTACAATCTATGGTTTCTGTCGAGGTGCAATGAGATTAAGATTTGTTAATGTTAATGCAGGTTGTGGCTATAAAGCAGCTTGACCCTAATGGACTTCAAGGAGTTCGGGAATTTGTTGTTGAAGTTTTGACACTTAGTCTTGCAGACGACCCTAATCTTGTGAAATTAATTGGGTTTTGTACTGATGGAGATCAGAGACTATTGGTCTATGAGTACATGCCCTTAGGATCTTTGGAGAACCACTTGCATGGTATATACTACGATCCTAATATCTCATTTTTTTTTTCTTCAGATAGAATGTGCACTCAGCAGCATTTTTTTCCATCTTCATTGCATTGCTTATCTTGATATCCTCCATTCCACCCCAGATCTTCCACCCGGTCGAAAACCACTTGATTGGAACACGAGAATGAAAATAGCAGCTGGAGCTGCCAAGGGTTTGGAGTATTTACATGAGAAAATGAAGCCCCCTGTCATATACCGTGATTTGAAATGCTCAAACATTTTATTAGGCGAGGGATATCATCCCAAGTTATCTGATTTTGGCTTGGCCAAAGTGGGCCCAAGTGGCGATAAGACACATGTTTCGACAAGGGTTATGGGCACATATGGTTACTGCGCTCCAGATTATGCAATGACGGGTCAGTTGACGTTCAAGTCAGATATCTACAGCTTTGGAGTTGTTCTTTTGGAGCTCATCACTGGCAGGAAAGCCATTGATAATACTAGACCTGCCAAAGAACAAAATCTGGTTGCATGGGTACGTCATCACTTGCTTGTTTAGAGTTATTTCTGAAGTCCTTGTTAGTTGATTTTCTTTTGTAGATATATCCGTTTTTACTAAGTTGTGGCTAAGAAATAGAACTGTAATTTCAAATGCTTATAAATCTGTGGGCAATAGTTTTGATTGGACATCAGTTTTTCATATTACCTTACATTTTACTAAAGGGAAACAAAGGATTAGGATTATAGCTGGCATTCAGTTGAAAGAACCGGAGGTGGAGGCTTTATATGTGCTTGCACTTCTCAACATTTACCGAGAGGATGGCCTACTTAATTGTTTATGTTGCTTTGATTTTTTTCCCTGGTCTGATGCGAAACGCCTGAGGTAGACAATTTTCTGAAACTTGCTGATTGAATTATCTGATCACTAATTTTCCATCTCAAAACTTCCATCCTTTCCATAAGGAAACTCTTTCTTTTTATTAACCCCCCCCCCTCCCGTGGAGAAGAAATCAAAGTTGCAAAATTACTGAGAACACCATTCCTGTGTCAATTTTTTCATTTATTTGCACTTGAATGCCACATGTTCTGGTTGTATTTGCATATTTTCCTTCTCTTGTTACCTCACCCTATTTGAAATGAAACCTGAGTGTCAGTGTTGAGCTTGGATGGTTGTGGTGCACTGTTTCCTAAATTTCATGCTACGCGGTGTAATGCAGAAACAAAACCTTTCCTTTCTCTTGTTGTGAACTTCTCCCAAAGTTTTGTATGACTTAATATAGCTAACAGCCCTGGTTTCTGGTACATATCTTGGAGTGCGCATAACAGAGACATATTTTTCAATTTTTGTTAGGCTCCTATTATTCATCTAATGCAAATTGAAAAAAAATAATTAACTTAGGTTTTATGTGATGTTTGCAGGCAAGGCCGATGTTCAAAGACAGGAGAAAATTCTCCCAAATGGTAGACCCATTGCTTGAAGGCCGTTATCCTGTTAGAGGTTTGTACCAAGCTCTAGCTATTGCTGCCATGTGTGTTCAAGAACAGCCTAATATGCGGCCCGTAATAACCGACGTGGTTACCGCGTTAAACTACCTTGCCTCCCAGAGATATGATCACCAAATTCATCATGTACAAAACTCCAAAAGAAGGGATGATGATCAAAGACATCTTGTTCGTGATGGTTCTTCCTCTGACAGATCTACAGACTAAGAAATATTTGTGCTTGTTTATATGTCATGTGCCCTTGTTATCAATTTTTGCTTCATACAAGATAACAGGGTGCTTTTACAATCTTTTGTTATATATTTTTTATTATACAAATACAAAAAGAAATTTCTCTGAAATTTCCTCTGCGTGTACATGTGAGCTGGCTTCCTTGTATTTAAGACGCGTCTTTGTAGGATATTTCTTTTGCCCATTTATGATCAGAATTTAGCCTCCGTCATGGTAAATGACTTGTTCCATCTTTTATCTTAAGAGTGTGTTTGGGTAACATTGAAACTGCGGTTTCAGGAGTCTTTTTTAGCAAACTGAGATAAAATTCTTCTAATATATTTACCTCATAAATCGTAAAAATTATTTTTCAAAAGTTAATCCAAACAAACACTTAAGCTAATTTGTGCTTCCAAAGCTCTATCCGCCCCCTATTTACCCAGGTTCTGATTTTATTTCTCCCTAAAGTGGAAAAAGGACAGTTTAGCATAGAAGAGAGGCTTCACACATGGATGAAAAATGAAATTCTACCAAAAAAAGAATTGAATATTGGAGACGGGAATTTATCAAGGTACTAAAAACCGGATCGGATATTGAATCGGTCAGAGTATTGGGTTAAGGGTCAGTGGGTTAGTTACGAGTCAAATTGGAGCTAAACTGGTAAGAAAGTAAATATTTCAGGCTTATTTATATGAAATCATGTGTAAAAATTAATTAAAAATGATTTTAAAAATGGGTGAACTGGTTCGTACGGTTCACCCACCGGATCGGATCGGTTGGACCACCGGTTCACTTGCTGAACCGGCTGATCCGATTTTTAATACCTTGGAATTTATAGTTGTGGATGTTAGCCCTTTAACGTGGAGGTTCAGAAGATATATATAAATGGCAATTCCAGCAACAGAGACCCGGGCACATGAATGAAGTGCCCCCGAGAATGGTCCTAACTGAGAGATCACGTGTATTGCCACATTTCCGTTCAAACTGGCTGCTACTAAGTGTGGTGTGGTCTCTTTTTCATGTACTTAATGACATGTGGATGCAATATAATTGAGGCATTCTTTTTTTTCACCATAACTTTCACATATCATACTCTTCACATTCGAACTTAACTATGCTCTTAAGAAAGCATTAAAGGAGCTGCTTGATATCAGCTGGGATACAATGCCGGCTATTTATTTAGTACAATATTTAAACTATCAAATGTCACCTAACTATTTTATGCACTCTGCTGAAGAAAGTATAATATCAAAGCTGGGGCAGCATAAGTAACTGCCACTGACGCTTTGACATTCACATGCGTTGCCTTGTCACTTGCCCGCTTAATCACTTTCCCGCCCAAAAGTTTGTTGAACAACCAACCCTGAAACCTAACAAGCCTTTGAATTAACTAACCGAGTTTTCTTCCATTCTTTCATTGCAAAACAGCAAGACTCACTCTCTTCTTCTGAATCTGCATCTGTGTGAGGGCGATAGCATTCAGATGCAGAAAAGGACCTCAAGCGCGAATTCTCACGGCTCTGGTGAGCACAGAGCCATCGACATCGCTGATCCTCCGCAAGCAAAGCGAAGAAAAATAGACGGTGATGATACGTCCGGCCTTCCACTTTACGATGCGAGGGGCACCAGTGGAAAGAGGGAGTTTTCCCCGTCACGATTCGCAAAGAAATGGCTTCACGTTATTCCTTTGATTCTGCTGCCCTGCCTTCTTCTACTCCTTTGGTTGAATTACTTTCCAGGTATTATTTTCAACGCAACTGTGCTCGTTATCCTCATATTATTTTACCCTTCTTCTTCTAATTTGTTCTATCATCTATCAAGTGTGTGCCGTGTATTCAAATTAATTATATCGTTGCTGATTGTTAATGATTTTCCACAAGATAATCGCCTTCCATTCTTCACAGTTATTCTTTGTGCAATGTGTTGAAAATTTTGGTTGATCGATCAAACATGAACTTTTGCCACTTTTGTTGTCATTAAGTAGACTTACGTCGCTCTTGGATTCTATGTTTATCATAAAATTATTGTTCATTCGGAATTTTCTTCGATTTTCTAACAAAATCTTCTCTATAAATTGCTTGGACTTTTGAAAACAGTGAATGTGACAGTTAGAGAAGGTGGAATTACAGTCATAAATCAGATTCACACACCGCTGCCTAACACTACATATATTGATCTCACCATATTAGCGATGCCTGCAACACCAATCTCGCCACTTCCTCAAAATTTGTAGTCATACGACAATGAAACTTCCTTGCATTTGGTGAGAGCGCCTAATTGAAACATCATTTTCTTCCATTGAATAAAGGGTCAGAGTTTGAAGTTGTACCGAATTTTTAGTCCATTTTTCTCCGATAAGTTTGATATGCTTTATTAGACAAGACAACAAAATTAGTTGAATCTATGTTTCTTTGGAAGAATCATGTTTTGGTTCTGTTACCCTGTGTGAACTCGTTACGTAGAATACATGCCAAAACGAACTAGCATTGCTGATATGTTTTGCTGAATTTACATGGCGGAAATGGAAAAAATATGCAGAAGATATGGCAAAATTGTAGCATGTATTTCATGGTCAGCAACAATATCTCAATTTGTGTTTTGTGGACTTTCTGATGCAATCGTATCCTTAGGATTTAGGAATATGACTCGAAGCTCTTTCTATGTCTATGCGCTTTGAATAATAATAAATATGTGCCTTTCGATGCCTACAACTCAGCAACCTCACCATCTCGACAATTGTCCACCCATATGTACATGGTTGATCTTCTATGTGATGGCAGAACTCTACAACAGTCCCTCCTTGGAGACTGCAAAGGAAGTTTATTAAATATATCCACGTTAGTGCAAGTGCTATACAGTGGACACAACTCTGGGTAATGCATATTAAACATGTGGTCTGTATATATTAGAACAAAAGCGAAACATTCTGTCTCATTTGAATCGTTGAGAATCTGTACCTTTTGCCAGCGAAAAGGATCTGGTTTCTTTAAAACAATAATGGAGTTGATCTTTTCCGGGCTTTCCATTTCCCACTGGCAAAAAGGAGCTCTAGATTTCTCACGAGTATAGGTCCCAACAATTTGTTTACTGGCTCGATCGTATCGAGACTTGTTTAGGTAGAAAATGAAGGGTTTACGACAGGGGTAAATAGAAACAGGCCTAGTGTTGAAGGAATATCCGTTGTAATCAGCTTTTTTGAACCAATTGAGGAAGGTTCTCGAGGGCATCTCTAATTCCCTTGGGGAAAATACTCCCTTGAGGACTTGAACCACGTATCCCCATGATACAGAGATGGACCAGTGTCTGCTTCTGTCATAGCAGATTGATTGTTGCATTATGCTAGCTGAGTCCATCTTGATGGATTTCATCAGGTGTCTGAGGCCCTGTACACGGTTCATTCGTGGGAATATTGGTTCCACAACATCAAGGTGGTGCAATGTCACTAGTGGGGTTACGGGATGTGCCCCTAAGAGGCCTAATAGGTTTCCGTGCACATCATACTGCACAGCCAGATATACAAACAAAAGTTAGAAGCAAAACCACAAATGATTTCCATCCAGTAATATTAATAGTGTTACCTGATGAAACCCAAGTTCCTTGGTTAGTGGCACACCTATCTCAGCCATGCAAGCTTGAATTCGGTCATCGCTGCCATATAAACCAGGGTATCGCTGAATGCAGCGATCCTGTATCTTTGCCACCTCCTTGGCCAATGGGTAGCTTATGGCGAATCCTCCCCCACCATATGCCATAGAATAAGAGAAGTATATATTCTGAAAATGACTCTCTGATGAGCTCCCAACATAATAGAAGTGTCTGTGGTCATACTTGGAAAGAATCCTCACTACATTGTTTACCACAAACACTGTGTCATCGTCTCCCATCACGAACCACCTTACATCCTTCATCCCAAGGTTGAATGTCTCTGTTACTATCCTTGAAATCCTCAATGCAGATCTGTCCCCCTGAGGGTTCGTATATTTGAAATTTGAGGTGTCCCCAGAAATTCGAATTTGGGGCAGCCCCTCTGTACTTTTAGTGTTTACTTTCCCATCCAGCCAAACTACCCCTCTAGTCACGTTGGGCTTCCACCATATCTTAATGTATTCTTTTCTGGTCTCCCACAATTTGGATGAAGCTGCTATCCCAAACACAATGTGTTTAAGTTGGGTGTCTTGCCTTTTAGATAACAGAGGGGGTGGTGATCTAACTTTAAGATTCTTTACTTTTGTTACTTCTTCTGGCCCTTGTTTCTCTTGGTGGCGAATGGATGCTGAGGATATGTTAGTCAAACGAAGGTGTTTTGTGGAGGCGGCATCTAAATGGGGGGAACAATCTCGATGCTCATTCTGAAAGAGGACATGTTTGGAGGAGTAGAGGATATATAACACGATCGTCACCAGAATGACCCAAGAGATGATGCTTCGAGAGCCTATCTGGATCATTTGTTGCTGGGAAGCAAAGTGCATTTGGTTCCAAGCTGAGTTTTTCTCTTCCACGGTCTTTCAGGTGGTGGTACGTGGTACTCACAATTCATCGGATCATGCAGAAGGAGAGAGAACAGTTACAATTTTGTTTTCTGTTTTTTTCTCCCGGTGGGGGCTATTTGTCGAGGCCGAAGTTGACGCGCTAAAAATAGAACAACAATTTTTTCCCCCAATGAAATAAAGTAGGGGGAATGTAAGAACCCAATTTTGAATGGGCAGCCCCAAGCCCGGGCATAATGCCTCTCCTTGAATCTTGAGAGCTCGATCATGTTGAACTATGTCTGGGAAGCGCCACCAAATTGTATCAGCCCAGAAATGCATGTATTTTGCCGCTCAGACAATTCATTCACACCTTACATTTTCAACTAAAAAACCTCCGAATAATGCAGGCAAAATTGGGGGTATCAGATTCCCAAGCCCAACCTGAGTGATGGTTACAGGTGTCGATGGAAGGGCCTCGGGGATCCCTCATCCCTGTAATCCAAGTAAGAAAGGACGTGCAAATGTTCCACCCAATCTGAATTGTAAAAGTCCACGGGGATCCATGGCAAAATTATCTTACTTTCCGTCCCATGATCTTTTACTCTTCACTTTCAACCATTTAAAACCCAAAATTCTTAACAAACTCTATCATTGTCTGAGTAGAAAATAAAACGCCAATTTTTCTATATATTGTATGAAATAAGAATTAATATACTATTATATCCGCATCTAGAATAAAAGGATATGAGATGATGTGACGGTCGCAGGAGGGGAGACAGATAAGATAAATACATGGAAACTGGAAAGGCTTTCACATGGGTTATGGGACGTTGGGACCTCTTCCATCTCTTTCCTTCCCTTCATTTTTGTTTTTGGGTGCACAGTTGATCGATTCAAGCAATTCTAATTCATCACTAAGAACTGAGCGACACTGCCTCCAGATTAAAACCCCTCCCGATTCTCTTTTAACAAAAGTCCATAATAGATTTGGTTCCATAAAACTAACTAACCATTTTCTTAAAAAGATTGTTGAATGTTCACTTTATTAATCTCTCTCTCTCTCTCTCTCTATATATATATATATATATATCATTCACTGAAATTTCCTCATGATATATATACAAGACTTTTGTTACACTTACCTTGATAAAACTATTCTGTTGACTTGCATTACATCCATTATTACTTTTGTCATAGAAGCAAATAGGTGTTGATTAAGAAGTGGCGAAGAAAATAAGAAGATAACGAAACACATAGCATAGAACTACGATATGCGGACTCTTCATAAATGGACCCATACCACATGAGTGAGAGAAAGAGGGACGAAGGCTGCTTAATCAAATCCTACGTGGCAAACAAATCCTAAATTATATGACACATTTACCTAACTTTGGAGAAATTAAAGATAGTGGGTAAATTAGTTAAGCATATTTATTTTTCTAAAATACCCTTATTTAAAATTTAAAATGACATCCAATTATGTTGATTCTATTTTTTCTTGTATCTCTCCTGCCCCACACACGATTTCTCCAAACTCATATAATCCGGCGTTGTCAATCTCCCTCAACAACTTTCGACCTACTCTTATTAAATTATTATTGAGAAAGTATTAGGGGATATTTTAGAAAGAAATTGATAAAAATTAAAATTTTATCCTATAATTAGGATCAAGATCAACTCTCAAATATTATCTTATAATTAAAGCCGAGAGGAGTATAAAGCTAATTCATCCTTCTATATTTCGCTTTCGGCCAAGTTCCAGGCTTATCTTTCTCTTTTTATCCTGCACTAATGATATTCCAACAACCAATTAAAAGAAGGTATGGATTTTTCAACCAAAAAAAGATGATATTTGATGACCCAAAACTTGTCGCTTTCCATTCTAAGGTATCCCCGAGAGTCCACATCATGGAGTTGAACATACTGATCGAAGTAGCTTTACCCCAATGGCACCACATATTGAGGCCAAGCAAAGAAAAAATGGCACCACATATCACTTCAAGCACATTAAATAGGGTAAACACCGTCCGCCATACATTCTATTTTCCACTAAATATTTTATTTAATTCCAACACTCCTCATTTTTTGTGGTGCTGTGTCGTCCCCATCAACTACCACGACCCTGTTGTCCCCGCTCCCCATTCCAAACCCCCGTGTCTCTGCAGCCCTTGCTTCTGTTTTTGTTTTAAATGCCACCCTGTTGTGCCTGTTTTTTGCCCCGTTTCTTATCTCCTATGCTCTCTGCACAACTCACCACTTTTTTTTTATTGGGGGAAATCTGCAAGTGTTATGGTAATAAACTGGTAAAAATGGAAGGGTGATATACTGATATGATATTTACATGTAGGAGAGGGTAATACTAATTTTTAGATATTTGTTGGTTGTGTGGCTTCGTTGTTATTGTCAGTTATGGTAGCGCTTGCCCGACATGGAGACGAAAACAGTATTGTCCTAAGAACAACTGGTCGGTAGATTCTGCAAATATGAACGTGTCAGAGACGAGGCGCACATCCCTCCCTCCTCACTCTCTTGTTGCTTTTCTTGGCTGCCAACCCACTTCCAGTCTGTCACTCGTTTACCCCTTACTCTCAAATCATTGCAGTTTGAAGGCAGTAAGCTTCTCAAGAACAACCTTCCCCTTTTCCCTCTGTGAAATTTAAATCATTCCTCCCAAAGAATATTTTTCCCTATGAACTTCTGAAATATGATTTCAGCAGCCACCTCAGCCCTGCAAAGAATCATGTGATATTTCCAAGGCCAAACCTTTTCCCACAACTATTGTCCCCCTTTATAACTCGTTTCTACACTATCACCTCCCTTTCTCTTCCTATATATCCTCCTCCTTATATGCACTCTTTTCTCAACAAAAAACCCTTTAATCTCATCGCCACCACTTTCAGCTCTTCTTCAGGTACTTGCAATTTTAGTTACATATCTTCATTTTCATTTTCATTTTTGATCTCTCTCATGCTTGTCCTGAGCTGAGCTCAGTTGACGAACTCTTTTAACGTAACCTTTCACATATGTGGCTTCAAAATTAAAGCCGCCGTTAGCTTTTCCAATCGACACCTGTCCTGCTTCACACTTGCTTAGTGATTATAACCATTCTCCAAGCCTTGAACCGAGTCGTCAACATTGATCTATTGATTTCCAGGCATTAAGGATATATACTCTGCATTATGCAGAGAGCTCCCTTCAATTATCAGAGACTGTAATATCCCGCAGACACCGCGCTGCTGTTAATTTTTCTTTGCCATAATTAGCAAAGAACCCACGCAATGTCTTCGTCTCAGTTTTAATATACTGATAAATTATGTCTCCCTCTCATTTCTCCAGTCACATGCCCCTATTTCACTTACTTTGCACAAATCTACCTTAGACTGATATGTGCTGTGCTTCCCGTCACTCTCCAGAGACCCCATTACTATTACTGACCCTACCCCACTATACTCTCATATAAATGCTACTCTATTCAACTTCAACAACTACGTGTGTGAGAATCCGAGTTGAATTTCGGACTCCATCATTATTCCCCATACTTAAATAACTCCATATAATCACTGAGATTCAAAACAGGGAGAGAGATGCAGGGTCCAGACTGATACTCTGTTCATAATATTCACATTCTGATTGCATGAACGCATTGTAACAGGAGGGAGATGGAGCAGTCAGAAATACCAGCAAAGCAATCAGCAAAAAGGTCATCATTTCCGAAAGACCCTCGTGGTTCGCTCGAAGTGTTCAACCCTTCCTCCTACTCAACGGACAGTCCATCAGACTCGCCGTTCCGATCTCAACCAAAGTGGAAAACTTGGGTGGAGCCACCAACCACCGCCACCAACAAGGATGAGATCACCAGCACATCATGGATGGCCCTCAAGGACTCCGATAGTCCACCGACGCAGACTCTGCCAGCCATTCTCAACGAGCGACCTGAGCTGACCCCGAAATCTCCGTTCGCCGTGAATTTAGCCGGAGACGTGGGCACGGCAGCGCAGAGAGCCGCTGAGTGGGGACTGGTGCTGAAGACTGACACGGAGACGGGGAAGCCGCAAGGAGTGGGTGTGAGAAATTCGGGAGGAGAGGAACCAAATGCGAAGATCACGAGCACTTCGAGAAGGAACTCAAACAACTCGGTGAGAAGCTCCGGCGAATCGTCAGACGACGGAGGAAAAGAAACACGGGGAATTCCGAGAATTTCAGAGGATTTGAAGGATGCTTTGTCAATGTTCCAACAGACTTTCGTGGTCTCGGATGCGACCAAACCCGATTATCCGATCATGTACGCCAGTGCCGGATTCTTTAAGATGACCGGTTATACTTCTAAGGAGGTCATCGGGAGGAACTGGTAATATAATTTTATTTTCTCCTCGTTAAAAATAAGTTGACTCTTTTGCTAAAGATTATTTAGTTAATAATATGATATGTCGTGTCACTGAATTATATATTAATTTATAAATTAAATAAATTAATTTAAAAAATAAAGGATAAAAATAAATATTTTAAAATAATTTAATTAACTTTCTTGATCACTTAAAAAAATTTATTGGGTTTTATATTTAGGATAGGAGCTAGTATATATTTTATTTATTATAAAACACATTGGTAAGTGGTTTTATTTTAAGGTCTGTTTGGTGTGAGGGATTTGAAGGTGGGAAGGGGACAAGGAAAATTTTTATAAGTAGAATTTAAAAAGATTGAAGAAATGAGGTAATAAAATACTAATAAAGAGAATATGTAAAATAAAAGAGTAAAAAAAATTAATTAAAAATTTTTAACTCCACATCTCTAATTTTTTTAAATTCAACTCAAAAAAATTTTCCTTCCACTCACTTTCATTCCTTTCCCCTCCTCTCGTATCAAACAAACCCTTAAACAAGCATTGTTCTGATTTGCAAAATTAGAGATGCGGTAATTTTTTTTTTTGGACCAGCAGATGCGGTACTCTTTCCGATCCTAATTATAAGATAAAGTTGACTTTTTTGGAGAAATTAAGGAAGCCAATTAAATTATTTTAGAGTATTTGTATTTTTATTTTTTTTCTCTAAACTAATTAATTTAATTAATAAACTAATATATAATTTAAGGATAACAAAAATATAAACACTCTAAAATAATTTAATTGGCTTCCTTAATTTCTTTAAAAAAATCAATTTTATCTTATAATTAAAACGGGAGAGAGTAATTTTAGAACCATGGGATCATGGGATGAGAGAATGAAGTGTTTTGAAGGGTCATAGTAACTGTAATAACTAAAAATGATGGTGGGGTGGGGCGCGCCCAGTCGGTTTTTACAGGGAGCGGATACGGATCCAGAGGACGTGGCAAAGATAAGGGAGGCGCTGCAAGCAGGGACGAGTTACTGTGGAAGATTACTGAATTACAAGAAGGATGGCACTCCTTTCTGGAACCTCCTCACTATTTCCCCCATCAAAGACGACGATGGCAATGTCATCAAATTTATTGGGTTACTTCTCTTTCTATATTCCCTATCCCTTATTTTCATTTTCATTTCTATTTAATTTAATTTGTGGGGATGGATGGTCGGGTCGGAACCCCCTCTGGTTTTTTTTTTGGGGCCCGGAATTAACTCCTTTAGTTTTATTGGCACACATGGAAGGCGTTTGATATTTACTGAAAGTGGGGAGAGCTTGATGAAGATGACAATTCCTGTGAACAGAGAGCTACGTACATATATCTTATAGGACACAGACAAAACTAAATCTGTGAAGTGTCACTTCAAAGCAGTGGGAATCCTGGGTTTATTGGATACTTGTAGCTTGAAATGTCATCTTTCAAGTAAAAATTTAGCAATAGCTTGGAGAGTTGTGCTTATCCAAATGGTTTTCCGTGCACGCATTAAAGATTTTGCTTCTTTTTGTGGTTGAGGAATGCCCACCATAAATGTGTAGGATTAAAGGACTTGCTTTTCAACTAAAAACAATTATCTTTATCAATCGCAAGTCATAACAAGGAACAGTCATTTTCTTTCACGGTTTAAAAATGTCTTTTTAGGAAGTATTTTGAGCGTAAGGAAAATTTCAAAAGCATTGAAGAAAAAGCAACCCAAAGTCCCAAACCGATGGCTGTATGTAGAAGATCGCTGTATTTGTTCTGTTGCCAGCATCAAGAATCCCATTATTGAGATGATGAGCATGAGGTTCTTATATTATGAGCCAATGGGCCCTAACGTTACATGTTTGTCAAATCCTGCTGGCTAAGATTCAGGCCTTGACACTGATAGCTGTGGGGCTTGATGTAACGAGACAGTAGAGCATAAGTAGAACCAAAGGCTTGCTAGTCAATGACCGGTGATTAGGATATTTGATTGAAATTATTAAGGGAATAGTTAGAATAATACCGTAGGATGATTATCCGTGTCTTATCTTTTTGTGGGTGATTCTGACAGAATGCAAGTGGAGGTTAGCAAGCATACGGAGGGGTCCAAGGAGAAAACGCTGCGTCCCAATGGATTGCCGGAATCTTTGATTCGATATGATGGTATTATTGGACACATGTTATATTTTACAGCGTCACTTCTAATGTCATGAATAATCTTTTATTAAATTATGATGGTAAACTTTATTCTGTTTTCTCACGAAATAATGGGTTTCCTTCCTGGAAGCTTATTGAACTCTTCAAAAAGGAAAACCAGACAAACATGAATGAAAGCAAACAACGTGTCTATCTGATAACTATATACTGATAGAGCAGTTTACGGAATTTGATGCGAAGAAATAGTAATTGATAAAAAGCTAAAGTCATTTTTGTCACCAAGTATTCTCGAATGAGCTACAGGCTCATTCAGAAGTTTTTTCACTCAATGTTGTCCTAATCATTAAAAAACTATTAACAGTTAAGAAACTAATGTTCCCATTAACGGCAGAGTGAATCTTACTTTCCCCTGGAGGTATAGGAAATCATGTTGCCACTAAGCATGTTGTAAACTAATTTTATATTAACAATATTCTAATCACAATCTTAACTATACTAACAGCTTTTTATTACAGCTCGTCAAAAAGAGAAGGCTTCCTCCACCGTATCCGATTTAGTGAAGGCGGTGAGGCGGCCCCGAGCACTCAGTGAATCAGGAAAGCGTCCATTGATCCGAAAATCTGGAGGTGATGAAGAACTCAGATTAGAAAGTTTGCCAAGGAGGAAATCAGAGAGCGCTGCTTCATTAAGGCCAAAACCACATGGGGGGCATCGAAATTCAATGCAACAAATCAATGAGCTGCCTGAAAAGAAACAGAAAAGTCCTCGTCGTCGTTCTTTCATGGGGTATGGTTATTCATCACTGAGTGGTGTTATAAGTGTCTCTTGTTATATTCGGCTCTACAGTTTTATAGTTTAATATGTGGTTTGTGTATGACTCGATATCACCGCATTTTCTTTCTGTTCTTCAGGTTCATTAAGAAAAGTCAGCCCAAGGATGAAAGCCTTGAGGGGAATGGAGTTGTGGAGGGAAGCTCAGAGAGTGAGGAAGAAGATGAGAGGCCTGATAGTATTGATGACAGCAAACTTGCGCAAAGAGAGAAGCGAAAGGGTCTTGATCTTGCAACAACACTTGAACGTATTGAGAAGAACTTCGTCATTACGGATCCAAGACTGCCTGATAATCCCATTGTAAGATTCTTCTTAACACTTGTATTACACTTACAATTGTGATACTGTAAATTGGATTTGTTACTGGATATGAAGATGTCTCACGGAAGTGTTTGTATTTGTTATCCAGATCTTCGCATCTGATAGTTTCCTAGAACTTACAGAGTACAGTCGTGAAGAAATTTTGGGAAGAAATTGCAGGTATGTTTTGAATTAATCTCCCATTAGCATGGGAATTGAATATTAAAACAACAGTTCTTATACTAAAAAGCATGGCCACTAACACTGGAAATGGAAGCGTCCATGTATAATTTGAAAGTGACCTGCATTAAGCTATCTGGTGATCTCAGGTTTTTACAAGGACCTGAAACTGATCCAGCAACTGTGAGAAAAATTAGAGAGGCAATTGACAATCAAAGAGACGTTACGGTGCAGCTGATTAATTATACAAAGAGTGGTAAGCATTTTTAATATTACATGTATTGGGAAGCCATTTTAGTAGGCTAATCTCATTATATACTCTTGTTTTAGAATTTCCCTTTATGCCTTCAAATGAAATATAGCACTCTAACACTGAATTTCAACCTAGGTAAAAAGTTCTGGAACCTGTTTCACCTGCAACCTATGCGTGACCAGAAGGTATATATATATTTTTGATATTCATCTGGAGGTGTCATTTTTATTTAATATCTTCTCATGTGGGTTGTGACATTGTGTTAGAACACATCGGCGCAATGTACCCATGTAATGGACCCCACCTATTAGGATAAAGCATGTTGTTGTTGTTTTTGTATCTTATCATGTGGTTTTTGTTTTTGGTTTATTATTGTTATCCGGCATTGAAACATTTATTCTCTAATATCTAATCTAGCCCTTTTCTCTTTTCCTTCTGGATTTAATAGGGAGAAGTACAATATTTTATTGGTGTTCAACTTGATGGTAGCCAGCATGTGGAACCTCTTCACAACTGTATTGCAGAAGACACGGCAAAGGAGGGAGAACAGTTGGTATGGCCTCTTTCCAAGTGCTTCAATAGTTTTTCCAATGAAACTAATGAGCTTCTTTTATGACCAAAGAACAACTTGACATGATCTTTTCGTGCATTATTTGTAGCAGTATATTTTTATTATATCTATTTTGCTTTATTTTCCTCTTAGTTATATCAAATTTTCCCCTCAGATTAAGAAAACTGCGGAAAATGTTGATGAGGCAGTGAGAGAACTTCCAGATGCGAATTTGGTAATGTATCCCACTCATCTTTTCTGAAGAGCTTTTTAATTCAATTAGTGACAAGAACTTTAGACTACCTGCAGAAACCAGAAGATTTATGGTTAAATCACTCAAAAGTGGTTCTTCCAAAACCTCATAGGAAGGATAACCCTGCTTGGAGAGCTGTCCTGAAGGTATTGTAAACTATGCCATGCTTTCTTGTGTCTCAACTTATTTATTTTTACTAATAGAAGGTTCAGGAGTCAAACGTACAACACTGACTGTTTGAAATCTGTGCTGATTTACCTGTATTTTTCCATGGTTTTCAATGGCTCTCCGAAAAGCTATGATAAGTCCGAAGTATCTGGGTTTTCTTCCTATACACTTCGTAATCTCTTGCAAGTTACATTTTGCTAGCTACTTATGTAACATTGGTTTTGCAGATCCTAGAAAGTGGAGAACAGATAGGCTTGAAGCATTTTAGACCAGTCAAACCTTTGGGATCTGGGGACACTGGCAGGTTGTTTTCCTGTTTCTCTTTTTCATTACCCAACATTTATAGGCGTGCTGGATTTGGTGGAATGAGGATTAATGAATTATAACAAACATTGGAGAGAGAATATAAACACCTTACTGCACTTTCTGTGGTATTTTGTTATATCCCGACTGTGACTTCGAATAACAATGCAATTGTTAAAGCACGCACAGTAGAAATAATAGGAAATAGGAATAGAAGAATAAATTGCTCTGTGATAGAGGGATAGCAAGAATCTCACTAATCTCTCTAAAACAGCCCAGGAGGATCTCCAAGTGTTTAATAAACTCTCTAAATATTCGATGCTTTATTGAGTCGGCAAAAGAGCCAATTTATAGAAGTACAGAGAGATCAAATTCTAATTCAAAATTCAAACTAGGAAATCTAAATAATATCAAAAATACTAAATAATATCTAAATCTAAAATACTAAAGAATATCTAAAATCCTACTTGTGGATATTCCACTTATTTTGAAATATCTAAAATAATATTACTGAACTTATTAAAAATAATAAGAATTGCTAATTACTTCCTAATTAATCCTAAGACGCTTATTTTGCCTGGAATAAATCAACCCATAGCGATTTGGATTGCTATCATATCTCCCCCCTTGGAAAGTCGACTTGTCCTCAAGGCGAAAGTGAGGAAATTGTTCGGCAACGAGATCATATTCCTCCCAAGTAGCTTCCTCCAAAGGGCGGTTCTCTCAGGCTACAAGTATGTCCAATCTGTGATCTGGTGTCCAGCGATGCTGCAGTATCTTGGAAGGGTGTAGGCTGAGCTCCATATCAGCTGAGAGAGGAAGAGGAGGAGGAGGAGTAGGAGCTTGCTGGCCATAGGCAGGGCGGAGAAGGGAAACATGAAAGACAGGATGGATTTTGGCAGTCGACGGGAGGGCTAGTTCATAGGCCACCTTGCCAATACGTTTGGTCACCGTAAAGGGTCCGAAGAAATGTGGGGATAGTTTCTGAAACTTGGATCGCGCCAACGACCGTTGTCGATATGGTTGAATGCGTAACCAAACAGCATCCCCTGGTTGAAACTCAAGATCTCGGCGATGTTGATCGGCATGGAGCTTCATCCGGTGTTGAGCTTTAAGGAGGTTCCCTTTTAAAACTCGTAACATGGCGTCACGTGTCTCCAGTTGTTCTTCTAAGTCAGCAACCCTTGTTTCACCTTTGACATAAGGGAGGAGAGGCGGGGGATCACGACCGTAAACTAATTTAAATGGAGAAGTATTAGCAGCCACATGGAACCCAGTGTTGAAAGAAAATTCTGCCCAGCAAAGAAATTTACTCCATTGTTTGGGTTAGTCATGTGCAAAGCAACGTAAGTAAGTCTCGAGGCATCGATTGACGACCTCAGTTTGCCCATCGGATTGTGGGTGGTAGGAGGTGCTCATGTTTAAGCGGGTTTGACTTAAACGAAATAACTCCTGCCAGAAGGACTGAGAAAAAGAGGGTCTCTATCAGAGACAATAGACCGTGGTATGCCGTGAAGGCGAACAATTTCCTGGCAAATAGTGGCAGCGACAGCTTTAGCCGTATAAGGGTGAGTAAGGGCTATGAAGTGGCTGTATTTACTGAGACGATCCACCACCACGAAAATCACATCAAAGCCTTTGGACTTAGGGAGCCCTATAATAAAATCAAGAGAAATGTCCTCCCAAATGCGCTCTGGAATAGGAAGTGGTTGCAAGAGTCCTGCCGGTGCTAATGTTTGATATTTGTTCTGCTGACAAGTGTGACAATGTTGGATATAGCGCTTGACATCGTTTTTCATCTCGGGCCAGTACAGTTGGTCATTTAACCGTCGCAGGGTCTTGAGGTACCCTCCATGCCCCCCGGTTGGAGTTTCATGAGCTTCGGCCATCAATTTTTCCCTGAGTGAGACGACATTGGGTATGACTAAACGTGTCTTGTAGAATAACCGATCACTCACAAAGTGAAAAAGAGTGTTGATCAGGGTGGGTCTGTAACTCCTCTATCTTTACCCTTGTGGCAGGGTCCTGCAGTAGTGCTTGCGGAAGCTGATCTAGGTCGTGGGCCATAGGAATGACCATGTGTAAAAGCTCTGCCTGCTGGGGCCGTCGAGACAAAGAGTCAGCGGCTGCATTCTCTCGCCCTGGTTTATAACGAATGGTGAAATCAAAAGGAAGGAGTTTGACCAGGAGTCGTCGTTGGGAAGTAGTCACAATCTTTTGGTCTAACAAGTGCTTCAGGCTGTGATGGTCGGTCTGTACGAAGAAATGGTTGCCCAATAAGTAGTGACGCCATTTTAGTAGGGAAAGGACCAGGGCAAGTAACTCCTTGTCATAAGCTGATTTGTAACGATTTGAGAAGGAGAATCCTTTGCTAAAGTATGCGACGGGATGGTTATTTTGCATTAGTACAGCCCCAATACCGTTCCCAGAAGCGTCACATTCAACCGTAAAAGGTTGTCGAAAGTCCGGCAAGTGAAGGACCGGAGTGGTAGTGAGAGCTATTTTAAGTTCCTCAAAAGCTGTTTGAGCTGCATCCGACCACTGAAAGGCACCCTTCTTTGTTAAGTCGGTTAGAGGTCGCGCAATGGGGCCATGGTTTTTTACAAACCTCCGATAATAGCCGGTGAGTCCTAAAAAACCGCGCAAGTCTTTTACTGATCGTGGAGTAGGCCAATGAGCGACGGCCTTAATCTTCTCAAGGACAACTTCCACTCCATTACTAGTAACAATGTGTCCTAAGTAGTCAACCCTCGTTTGTCCCAGAAAACACTTTTTAGCGTTGGCGAAGAAAAAGTGTTGCTGCAGGATCTGAAAAATAATCCTGAGATGCTGGAAATGATCTTGTGCAGAAGAACTGTAGATTAAAATGTCGTCAAAGAAGACGAGCACAAATTTCCTTAAGTAAGGGCGAAACAAGTTATTCATGATAGCTTGGAAGGTTGCGGGGGCGTTAGTGAGACCAAATGGCATGACCACAAATTCATAATGACCGGAGTGGGTTCTAAATGCCGTTTTATGAATATCGGAAGGTAATATCCGGATTTGATGATACCCAGATCGTAAATCAATCTTTGAAAAATATGTAGCACCGTGCAGTTCATCTAATAATTCATCAATGTTAGGGATGGGGTACTTATCTGGAATCGTGATTTTGTTGAGACGACGATAATCCACACACAACCGCCAAGTGCCATCCTTCTTGCTTACCAATAAGGCAGGACTGGCAAACGGACTAGAACTAGGGCGGATGAACCCTCGATCTAATAGGGAGCGAACTTGAGACTCAATCTCGTCCTTTTGGTAATGAGGGTAGCGATAGGGTCTCAAATTTGGGGGGGAAGCCCCTGGCAGCAAAGAGATCATGTGATAGTGGCCACGGGAAGGTGGCAGTGTAGTAGGCTCTTCAAAAATAGCAGAAAAGTTTTGAAGGATATCTGATACATCTAAGGCTGCACGTTTCGCTGTTTCTGTTTGGTGAAACTCCAAGCTCTTGAGACAAACTTGAGGACCAGCCTTGGGCAATTCTCCTTGCAATTTGTATTTCTTCCCTTCAACCCAAAAGATCATGAACATGTCGTTCCAATTTTCCTGTACTGTGTTGAGTGATGCTAACCATTTAATCCCCAACACTAAATCAGATCCGGCCAAGGAAAAAGGGTAGAAGTCCTGTTTAATCGTTAATCCTGATAGTTGGACCTCCAGATCCTTGCAAATCTGATTGCAGCGAATAACCCGCCCATCCCCAATTTGAACGCCAAAAGAAGGTACTGTACTGGTGGGAATGCCAAGTTGTCGCATCAAGGTAGTGGAAATAAAATTGTGGGTGGATCCACTATCGACCAACAATAGTACCGGTTTAGAATGAAGGAAACCCTTTACCTTCATAGTGGATGCCGAAGGTGTGCCCAAGATGACGTTAAAAGCAATCTCAGTCTCCTCTGTTTCCTCTAGTTCAGATTCAACTATTGGGTCAAGAGACTCAGGAAGGGGGTTGTCATTGTCGTCCACCTCCATTAAGGAGAATGAGGAGCTACATCTGTGTCCTGGTCGGAAAGGCTCTGCACACCGGAAACACAAGCCTTTGTCGCGTTGCCTTTGGCATTCAGGATCTACAGCCGACATACGCCCTGCCGAAGGGAATGATGAAGAGGAATAATTCAGCGCAGGATATTTCCCTGTGGTTGATGATGACGTAGTGAAGCTTCGGCTTGAAGAGCCAAACTTATTACTGCGAGCAATTGATAATTGTTTCTCAAATTCTAAGGCAAGGCTAGCAGCTCTGTAAACACTTCGTGGCTTCTGAATCCGTACGTGTGAACGCAGTTCTTCCTTGAGGCCATTCATGAAGACGCCGAGAAGGCAGTGTTCTGGCCAATTTGCAACCAGCGCCACCTTCTTTGCCCATTCCTTCCGATAGTCTTGAACAGAACCGGTTTGCTTGATGCTACACAGATTTTCATTGGGATTAAGATATTCCGGTGGCCCAAAGTGTTCTTGGAATGCCTTAACCAAGTCTTCCCAGTATAGTATTGCCCGTTGCGAATTTAACCATGAAAATAAATTTAGAGCATCACCTTCTAAATAAATGGCTGCTACATCAACCTTGTCGTCTTCTGTGGTGTCATAATACCGAAAGAATTTCTCAGCCTTCAGGAACCAGCCACGCGGGTCGCCACCTTCGAACTTGGGAAATTCGACTTTGGTATATGGGGCGCGGGAATGGCGTCGAGACGTTTCAGAATCATCGTCGCTGTCATCGGTTGAGTGGCGCGACCGTCCTCTGTTTCTGGTGGTTCGAGCAGCGGAGATTTCGAGTGCTCTGACCTGTGCCTTCAGCTCGTCGATGGCCGCGAGTCGAGCAGCGATCGTTGCGAGATGATCGGAGGAAGTTTCGAGCGGGTGGGTCTCGGACGGCTGGGTCGCGTCGGACGATGGGTACGCGTCGGACGGTTGCGTCGATTGAGAAGCTCGAGTCTTTCCCATGGCGGATCGTTGCGCTCTGATGCCAAATTGTTATATCCCGACTGTGACTTCGAATAGCAATGCAATTGTTAAAGCACGCACAGTAGAAATAATAGGAAATAGGAATAGAAGAATAAATTGCTCTGTGATAGAGGGATAGCAAGAATCTCACTAATCTCTCTAAAACAGCCCAAGAGGATCTCCAAGTGTTTAATAAACTCTCTAAATATTCGATGCTTTATTGAGTCGGCAAAAGAGCCAATTTATAGAAGTACAGAGAGATCAAATTCTAATTCAAAATTCAAACTAGGAAATCTAAATAATATCAAAAATACTAAAATAATATCTAAATCTAAAATACTAAAGAATATCTAAAATCCTACTTGTGGATATTCCACTTATTTTGAAATATCTAAAATAATATTACTGAAATTATTAAAAATAATAAAAATTGCTAATTACTTCCTAATTAATCCTAAGACGCTTATTTTGCCTGGAATAAATCAACCCATAGCGATTTGGATTGCTATCATATTTGGAATGCCTTTCAGCATGGTGGGCCTAAATCCATCAAACACATATGAACTAGTGTTTTTTCCCCGGCTGAAAGAAAACACGTGTGGAAATTTCTTTGCCGATATGGAGAATATGAAGTTTATTTCAATTCTGCTTCATTAGTAAGTGAATTATCCTCTTGTTTACTGGCTTGCAGCGTGCATTTGGTGGAGCTATGTGGAACTGGCCAATACTTTGCCATGAAGGCTATGGATAAGAGTGTTATGCTAAATCGCAACAAGGTAATGAATTTCATCATTTAACATTCCTAATTGTTCCATTTTACTGCTAAATTTTGGATGCACTTCCTCCGGAAGTTCTTTCATGTCACTGTCACGTACGCTTCAGTCACTTCTCCTTTTGGTTATGTAGTATAATTTCCCTCACTTAAATTTGTGTCAGTGACGATTTCTAAATAAAATTTCTCTAAAACATTGAAGTCGCTATTTCTTTGGCCAGTAAAACATAAAAGTCCATTAGTTCAATTTTAACACTATCTACGTGCCACGGTTATGTGTAATCTTATGGTAAATATATTTATAGTGACACTTTACCCCCTTTTACACTTATGGCAGGTGCATAGAGCTTGCACTGAGAGAGAAATACTCGACATGTTGGACCATCCATTTCTTCCCGCATTATATGCTTCATTTCAGGTTTGAAAGTCCATTATTACTCTTTAAAAGTGCTTACTAATGATTAATGTTTAGATAAACTAGTAGGAGCATTTGGATCTATTATGATTACTCGTTCCCTTTTTGGATGTCTATATAGAGGATTCCAAAGCCAATATGCATCAATCAAGCATTGAATCTATTATTTCCTATTACAGTCATTTACTATACAGTGAGTTTGTCAGTTTGACTTATTCATCAATTTGCAGACCAAGACTCACATTTGTCTGATAACTGATTATTGTCCTGGTGGAGAACTGTTCCTGCTTCTAGACCGGCAGCCAACAAAAGTTATCAAAGAAGATGCAGCTAGGTAAGTTATGCTACTCCTAAACACAGTACTAATGCCATGCTCTTTTTATTCATTATTACCAACTCTTAACGCTGATAATCACTTTGCAATTCTTGAACTTTCGTTTCTATACTGTCCTTCAACTGGCATAATAATGTATTAATGGTTATAGGTTTTACGCTGCTGAGGTTGTGGTTGCGCTGGAGTACCTACATTGTCAAGGTAGGCTCTTAATTGTTACTAGTCTTGTATGATTTCCTATTACAAGATGATAATTTCTGCTGTTACCTTCTCAATTTAACTCATAAAAACTGTCCTATAACTTGGGAAATGCTTAGTGGACATTATTTTTCTGGTGAAACTTCAATAAACTTACCAGGCTACAGCTATTTAATTATTTATACTTGTAACAGAAAATTTTCTTTGCAAACTGAGGCATCAAACATTGCCCTTCAGACAGCTTTGTCACCTTTTGATCCTAGAACAAAATTCCCTCCTTGCAAAGTAGCTTATGGATGCATATGATTACATTTCATTGCTTGACCAAAATCGAATTAATTATATTACTTGGTGACAATTCGTAGGAATAATATATCGGGATTTGAAGCCAGAAAATGTGTTGCTCCAGGGCAATGGGCATGTGTCTCTGACAGATTTTGACTTGTCATGTTTGACATCCAGCATTCCACAGGTATCTTGGTGTCAAGAGCTTCTTATTATGCAGTTCTTAATTAGATTAGAAGCAAAACTTTTTAACTAACAGTTATGTCTGATTAATTGCAGCTTTTAATTCCACCTTCAAATGGAAAGAAGAAACGCAAAGCACACAAAGCACAGCCTACTCCAATATTTGTGGCCGAACCTATGAGAGCGTCAAATTCTTTTGTTGGCACAGAGGAGTACATAGCTCCGGTTTGTGATTTCTGGATATTATGCACCAAACAAAAATTTAAAATATGCATTCTGAAGACGTTTGTTTTATAGTGATTTCTCATATTACAACGTTCCATCTGTGCGAGTTGTATTGCTCTGCATTTGTTTAGTTAATCCTGCTCATGAATAATGATCACCAAAAAATTATTTCTCATTGCAAAGTTTCAAAAGTTTATGAAGCAGGTGTTTCAACTGTATTAGCTCATGATCTGCCTCATTGTAACCGACAGTTCAATACGTTGTGCAGGAAATTATAACTGGTTCAGGCCATACTAGTGCTGTGGATTGGTGGGCTCTTGGTAATTGTTAATACGTAACTTGCATCACAAATGAAGGAAGGAAATTAAATCAGTTCTAAATTTCAACCACATAAAAATTAAAATCGAATGCATTTATATATGTCCTGACTGACTTGACTGCTCCTTTTTTAAGGTATTCTTCTATATGAAATGATGTATGGATATACACCATTCAGGGGGAAGACAAGGCAAAAAACATTTGCTAATATTCTTCACAAGGATCTTAAATTTCCCAGAAGTAAACCGGTGAGATAACTCTGCTGAAAGATTGACGATACAATTATATGATAATAGAGTACTCTTGTGTTAATTGGCATTTAGTTATGATGCAGGTAAGTCTGCATGCAAAGCAGTTGATACACCGGTTGTTGCACAGAGATCCCAAGAACCGATTGGGCTCACTGGAAGGAGCAAACGAAATAAAGCGTCACCCATTCTTCAAAGGTGTCAGTTGGGCCCTCGTTCGTAGCATGGTAACATTTACGCCTCTTAGGATTTAGATCCTCTCTTCCCCTTTTGCTTTGAACCCTCAACAGTTCGACTTCAACCTCTCGTTTCGATCTTTCATTTTTGACGCAGTAACACTCTGTTTGATATGATTAGTAAACAATTCATGTGTTGTTATCAGAACCCTCCTGACCTGGACGCTCCTATATTTGGGGCAACTGAAGATGAGAAGGAAGTCAGAATTGTTGATCCTGCGCTGGAGGAACTGCAAACTGAATATTTCTGAAAGGTTTCTCTATCTGTTCCTCCCTCTGCTTTAGCCTTAGTTTCAATATTTTATTAACTATAGTAACTTTCTGGGTTTGTAGATTTGAGCTTCAAAGATATATCTCTATCAAGAAACACGCCATGAGCCGTCGAGTTGTTGAAGAAGGGAATTCTATTCCAGTTGTAGTCAGGGCCTTGAGTCCCCTTTTTTTTTTTTTTTTTAATTTGTGTGAACGGAAGGCTTCTAATTTTCCTTGTAGAATGTATCTTGCCATACTTAACTCCCCTGTTCACTCTGCATCATGCATTACTCGGAAATAGCCTTTGATAGCTCACGTAAAGATAAGATAAAGCTTCCTTAAAAAATGCTGCTAAAAAGAAGTGCGAAAGGAAGGATTTGGTGGCGATCTTTTAAACGTGCTGCCACCAAAGCCTTAAACCTAGCTAATGCCTTCAACGTTTGTCCAAAACGATACTATATTGAAAGAATTAGTTTCATTTTTATGCCAATAATAATATCTCAAGAAATTGGTAAGTTTTGGATAATAGAAGCGATTTCAATAGTCATAAACTGTTGACATGGGTCAAGATGCGAATGTACGACAACCTGGTCTCACTTTTCTTCTCAATTCCAAGGAAAGGAACTAAACATGATACAGAGTCTGCTACGCGATATCATATCAGAATTTGAAAGTGTTAGATAAAGTAGGGCTCTGTTTTGAAGTCATCATGAGATCGGTGCTTGATAGCAGAATAGCCATAACCATAGAGATGAAGAGGGAGATCATGGCTAATAGTACCACCTGGAATTAGGCTCCACTAACTCAGCTAATTCACACCAACACGATTGAATGATTACCAAGACACGCTAGTATCATAACAATATGATGGAACCAATATACTCCTCAAGTTATAAATATAAGATCTAATTTGTAGTGTAAATTAAGAAGTGGGGATAGTAATATCTAAGAACGTATAGATGCTAACCGTATGCAGCAACCCGTAGCTGTGATGCGTGATCGTAAACTGAGATTAGCAAAGCCATTTAACAATCAAACTTGAATGATGGGGTCTTGTGATTTGGCACTTTGATAAAGAAAGATGAACATGCCTGACTTTCACACTGAAAATGACCTAAATGCTATTGTCAATCCTTAAAAATCTTTGTTCACTGCAATAATATACGCCAACCTTCCACTACTGGAATTATTGTTTTTCGACCGACAATGACCGTTTTTGTGGAATATTTAACTAAAATGAAAGAGCATAGTTCGGCTTGACACGACGTCCCTCATTATTTGATCATTCCAGAATGTGGAGGAAGATTGGTTCAAGTTTAGTGGCTTGCCAAATATTATCGTGCATTGACATTCCAAGAGAAGAGATCAGTTTCGACTACAAGTTGCAAGAGATTAGAAAGAAAGAGATAGTTGCCGAGATGACAGTTTGAAATATCCATTTCCCATTTTTTTTGATCCATTTCTCTCTCTATCTCTCTCAATCACGCACAGAAGTGAACACTAGTAAGAATTTTCTTAATTGAATGATCACACGTTATATAAGAGAGTTCATGTTTGATTTCTCTTTACGTCCGTGTCAGTTGATGTTATTACCACTGTGTGTGTTTGGAACAGCGATAGAAAAAATAGAGTTTCTCAATTTAGTTTTTGATAATCTTATTTTTGGTAAAAGCCCGATTGTGTAATGTGATTTATGTTTGGAACAGCGATTGTATAAATGACTCTTGCAAAAGTAAAATTTGTTTTGATTGATTTAAACACAAGTGACTTTTATGATAATAATAAGAGAGAGTGAGTGGAAAAATATTTTAAAGGGTTAAAAGAACCAAAAAATATTTTAAAATAATTTTTGAAGTTAAAAAAGTACATTAAGGATAAAATTGTAATCATTCTGATAACATACTGAGTACAGTTGAAAAAATATTTTAAGGGTTAAAAGCACAAAAAATAGTTTAAATTAATTTTTGTAGCTGAAAAAGTACATTAAGGGTAAAATTGCAATCAGTATGATAGCACACTAGACACAGCTAAAAAAACATTTTAATCATTCACGCTCTTCCCAAACCCTAAATCAGTAAGGCTAGGAAATGGAGTTTATGGCAAATGCTCAATTGAATGAGATAAGCTCAATTGATGAAAATGACATCCAAACACTCACTTTTTTTTTTTTTTTTTGTCAATTGCTAATTAAGCTTATCCCGTGTAATTGAGCGTTTGCCTCCCAATCGCTCTCCCCAAACACACTTACTCCTTCGATAACAAGCTTTTATAACGTGAAATATCAAATGAATGGATGCCATTTCTTCTGTAAATAATAAGTACTGGTCCCAAAATAGCACCGTCGACCATATATTTATCTATCAGAAAAAGGAAGCCAGGCAACAAAGTACACATAAATTAAGATATCAAAATTGATAAGTTTTATTCAAGAAAAAGTGTGTTCTAAATAAACAAAAGCTATATACATAGATATTCATTTTAATTAACTTTAAAAAATTAAAACAAAAACTGGAAAAGAAGAGAAGAATATGCAACGCGTGAACTTGAAGATAGATGGAGATGGAGATGTGGATGGAAAAAGAGCGCATGTATATAATGGATTTCAATGAAACAAGATAGGAGGAGATAATGTAATGTGGGAATAATTAAAGAGACGTTTATAAGCGTAATTAAATACGACATGTATGTATATTCATTAGTGTACTGCTGAAACGTCTCTGTCAAGGGATGGAAGAAGTCTAGGGTTCTGAAACTGATGTTCATAGAGGGGCCCGTACACGCAGAGAGAGAGAGAGAGAGAGAGAGAGAGAGAGAGTAAAGTGGAAGGTAAGAGAAAGGTCAAAGAAGGGATGATGGAGGAGGAGAAAATGTTGAGAATGCAAGAAATTAGGGATAAGGGGTGTTACAGGGACATTTACCAGTTTTGTTGTCTCTGCTTCACTGGGAATTCCTTCCTCCTCCAACACATGCACGCCTTTGCCGTTATTCCTTCATTTCTCTCACTATATATGATCCCGCACTCACTCACGCACATATATATATAAATGCACTTTTTATATTGTAAAACACAACGTAACATTCCTAATTGAACAAAAGGTGAATACAATTGACAACAGAAGAGATGTTGGCCTGAGAGCAGTGACAAGGATACATCAAAAACAATATATAGAATCGAATTAAACTGCCAAATCTGGTTGCAATGGGGACTACACCTCCATGTTTTAATTTGCTTCCCCATTGGCCACCTTCTCTCACTGTTGTTCTCTTTCAACTCCTTTCCTTCATCCAGTACCGTCTCTATCTCCTTTTTACCATGACAGATTCCATATTCTGATGAATCTGCGCCTCTTGGGAATCTGGGCCCCATTCTCCTCCATTTTCCACTCCTTCTGCATATATACATACATGCATCAATCATTTTCTTGAGCCTTACCCCACCCTCTTCGCTGTTCTCGCACCACCTTCATTTCACATGTGCTCCCGAATTTGCTTCAGTAGTGGCTCTTCCTAATTATACGTAATTAAGTAGCTAATAATAGTGTGTAGCATATGTATTACGAATAATGAGTAATGGTCACATGCAGGAGATATATATGAGGGGAGAAACTGGAAAGTGGGTGGTGGGGGCCGGAATACGAGTGAGCAGCGAGAAGAAAGCAAGTTGGGTACGATTTTATGACCCATACATTATATGTGGGTACACAAATTTTGGACCACTCTGCCATAGTGCCTACCCATAGCTCTTCATTGGTACTTGTCTCCATCTTTGACCATCGCTTGTGTTTTAATTTCCACTTTCACCTTCCATTTGCTTATTCGATTATCGATCCAGCCCCTACACTTTTACCTTTTTCTGTCTCTGCTCTGTCCACCTCCACTTCAACGTGCGTGATTCTTGGGTAAGTGCTAGAGCATATGCCTGCTTTGCTTCAAACGCGTGTCTCCTCTTTCCTCTTCCTCCAGTTACTGTAGTTTCATACGTATTTCCTGTGGAAGCGTTATTATTAGTGAGAAAATTATACTGAGGTGCCACAGAAGACTTGTGGATACAAAAAATCTCACCAAATGAACAAATGACTCTTAATTCTCTTTTGGGTTTAAATAAGTTTGGAATGATGATAACTACCAAATTGATTCAGTGCTGGATTATAATCCTGACATAGACTCCTTTCAACAATAGTTCTCTTGTTGGCATTTGTCAATGATAGTGGAGCCAACAATCATGCATGTTCTTTTCCCCCTTAACCCACGAGAGATGATTTGGTAATTGCCATTCTAAATTTATTTAGACCCAAGTCTCTAGAAAGTTCAAGTCATTTGCTCATATGGTAAGATTCTTTATACTTGGCAGTTCTTCCATGCGCCTTATATGGACCTTAGTGTAATTGTTTATTATTGTGCGAGTGAAAACTAAAAACAACAAGGTCAACGCTTCTATATTAATTAAAGTATGACGCCTACTCCACGTCATTCCTCCATCTCCTCCTCTCTCTCTCTCTCTCGCTGTCTTTTCGTTTTTGCCCTTTTATTTTATTTTTGGAATCTCTTGCCGCTTATATAATAATTAGACTAGTCTTTCACCCACACTCACTCATACATAGAGATCACTCTTCTTCTGTGGGCGCTCCTAATTGTTCTTGTGGCTTCAGTTAACCACGTACACTCCATGAATCACACCGTCGCCAGATTCTCAGGCTCTGCCGAATTCCTCGGGAATATGCCGGCAAAGGGTTTTCATCGCCAACCGGAGTCGGAGGTGAGCCACAGCAGTTGCTGCAGTGGGTGCAGCGGCCATGGATCGCCCACTTCTCTGACGAGTTACCAAGGCGTAATGTCTGAGAGAAGCATAAGCAGCCATTCTCTGCAGAGGAGCGGGGCCCACCACCCCGCTTCTGCTCCGTTCTTGGCCGACTTGCTGGAGGAGTCGCCGTTGAGAAAAGTCTGCAGTACCGGTGATTTGCAGGTGCCTTCTCCGATTATATTTTCTGAGATGATAACTATTAACTAGTTATGACAAGCTCAACTGCTTTGTTGGCCTTTATTCTTTACTTTTTTTTTTAAGAAACTCATGATAACGAGCACGTGATGATTATAATGATACAGAGGATGAATGTGATGCAAAAGAATGGGCGGTCAGAAAGTGGAGTGTGGAGCGAAAGCAGTATGATCATCGAAGGAATAATGAGCAGAGCGCATCCTTATAGCCCGGAGGAGAAGAAAGTGAGGATTGAGAGATACAGAATCAAGAGACATAAGAGGAACTTCAACAAGACAATTAAGGTTTGTTTACTCCTCTCCATTGCTTTAAGTATTTTTAATCATCTCTACATCTCTTACGTACGTGTGAGAGTATAAATATATATAGTTAGAGGAAGAGAGAATAATTAATGAGAAGTAATGTGAATGTTGGATGTAGTATGTATGCAGGAAGACATTGGCGGACAGCAGGCAACGCATCAGAGGAAGATTTGCAAAGAGTCAAGAAAGTGATCAGAAGAAGAGTGATGATATGATTGAGGAAGAAGATTATGAGAATTGGGACAGTTTTTTTGAAACACTTGTGGTCGCAAATCTTGTTCACCAGCCATGACGGCTCTACTATTACTGTTACTGCTGATTTGATGGATTCAGAATCAGAAAGTGAAGTCAATGAGCTGAGTGAGCCTTCCTATATTTCGTTGCATTCCTCTTTCACTTGTTGGGTGGGGTCTGCACCTTCAAATCAATCAGTGTCACTAATAAATAATAATATAGTAAAATGTAAATATTTAGATTTTTTTTTAAAAAAAAAAAATGATATCCCTCGACTCCTTTAGTGCCATTGTAGCTTTTCTTTATGCCCTTGTCTCCAACTGGAGTGGATGGAATGTATTGGATAATATTGTTATTGAATGACAATCTTTGTGATTTCCATGTATGAGTTATACCCTTTCCCAACTCATCTCAATTATTATAAAATACCTTTCACTAACTTTTACCTCTGAATATTTTTGGAAACTTAATTGATATAGGAGTTGTGATATATATTTACTTGATTTGGTCCGTGAACAATCAATTATATAAAAGAGGTGCAATATTTAGGTCATACCGCTAATGAAGTGAAGAATAAATGCTCGTTTAGGATAGCTTATTTTTTCATAATAAGTGTTTATAAATCGTGATTCACAGTATACGAGATAAATATGTGAGAGAAATTTTATCTCGACTTACGTAATAAGTACTTATTTCTCAAGAATAAGTTATTCCAAACACTCACTAAGATTTATTAGAGATTTTATTAATTCAATAGATAGATGATATATAAAAACAAAAAAGATCTAGGGAGGCAGTTTATTTAGGTGGAAGAAGTGGGAGATAGGAGTGTGAGTGAAGTCTTTTCATGACATGGTTTGCTTTTGAATGTGAGGTGTGAAAGCTCCCATTCGTAACAAACGCCGCAAGGTAAATACTTAACAAATATGTTAACTAAATCACCAAGAAAGATATAGCCACCGTCCTACAACTAGTACATTAATAATATATCTTATCTCAAATATTTGCTGCCAACTTTTAACTTTTTTTTTTTTTTTTTTTGAACCTGTCATGTAACTCAAAGTCGCAACCCATTAATTACTCATCACTTTCGTCCTACCCATGATTTTGCCTTTGTGTGTTCCAGTATGTCTTACTCATGCTTTATTGTGCGAGAAGATGCATAAAAAGTGGCCGCAAAAATTTAAATATATAGGCCTTTTTCCAAATGATTCCATGGAGGACAATGCCTTTCCATCGACCTCCTCAAAGATGGAGGCCTCTCTTAATTCCCTTACTCCAAACACAAAAATTCAAACATATTTTGGAAAAGGAAGACAAACGCTTAATGGACGAGGATCATGACGTGATGAGGTAGGAGCAAGTTGTTGACCGTTGATGGAACCAGCCTTCTTTACCCGTCCAGAAACAAAACCGTCCAGAATTAACATTGTCACCTTTCTTTGCTTTCTCACCAAGCCTGGGGTTTACCCACTTCTCTTGATTTCGAAAATGAATTGGCATTGAGAGCCCGAACAAATCCTTGTTATTTTACTCATGATTATGCATCATAATGCGATTGATTTGTTAGTGTTCGTACGGTATAATACATTATTACAACCCCATCGGTCCAATTGAAGTAGCGTTTGCGTCATCTTCCAATCACAAGTCCTATTTCTAGTTATGCATTACATACTTTAGAATTTAGATGGAGGCTGGACCCTGCAATGCTCCACATTTAATTGAAATATTTAAAAAAAAAATATATATATATATATTAATAATTAATAATTAATAATTAAACAAAAACATTCACTTGCATTCTTTTTCCACGCTCTTTCTTGACGCATAATACATCATTACAATCCATATTTAACATATTTGGCATCCATAGTTTCCTGGAGGCCGAATTTGACTAGATTCTGAAGTAACGACTGTGTTCATACGAACATGAAACAAAAAACAAGCGGTTGTTCCCACATATAAGCCAGCCCTTGCGAGCAGGAAACTATCCTGGTAACGGGATTTTGTCACCAGTAAATAAAATGGATATATTACTGGTATAGATATCTTTTCCCTGAGTTGGAAATTGAAAATTTACCGCCAAAAAATAATATTAATTGAAAAAAAAAAAAAGGGTCAGGGGAAGGTGAATCAGGGTTATCTCATCTTAGTTCTACACCTTATTTTTTGAGGTTTCTTCTTGAAACGCATTGGATTCAATAAACGCTTGAAAGGCGATAGATGCATCCCGCCTGTTGTCCCCCGCGTCACTCTGGATCTACCTACAGATGATGACAATGCAGAACATCAGTGTCTTTGTTTCATAAATAATGTTCAAGATGCAACATACTGTTTATTAGAGTTACAGGAAAAACTACGACTCTGCGAAGACAGATGGAGTACAATGAAATTACTAATGACCTACATATCAAGGAGATATACGTTTCTACCCAGCATTGTCCCCCTGCAAGGACTTGATAACTTGAATGCAAAAGGGCCGGTCTGATTTTGAAAATAAACTTTTTTGGGTAGCTCAGCAGTGTGAAAAGAACGCATCAAGAATAATTATCTCAAGTTGCAAGATTGCTTAAAGCAATATGATTATGATCCAAGGAAGCATATGGAGAGTAAACAATGAAAAATATGCACAAGACTCGCTTATGATAGCAAGCGTCTTGACACTTTTCAAAAGAGGAAACAAAAAATATATAACCTTCAAAATCAAATCAAAAAACAGAACTTAAGTCAAGGTGTACCTGGCATAGACTGGACCTTGCCATGCTGATGAAAGTTAATACAACCTTCCACATGCATTTGACCTTCCATAGCCGTATCTGTTGGTATTTGTGTTGCTATTGAATGATCATCTTCCATTTTTACCTCACGAGACGTTTTGTGAGGCATCTCACCAAGTTCAACTGCTTCAGATTCATGTCTTTTAAATTGTTCATCCGCCATTGAAGTTCTACATGTAGATTGGTTCATCTCCAAGGCTGTAAGCTCTCCTATTACAATATCCTGCTTTGGCAAAGCTTCCTGAATCTTGACGATCCCTGCATTAAAATTAATGTCAGAGGTTATCTTAATCTTATTATAACTATATGCAGTGGCAGGACAGTCAATTCCAGCAGATTGGGTGAAGATTTGTTTTTTACCATTAATATTGTGTGCGTGCTCTAGCTTGGCATCTGCGGAAGATGTGTCCAGTTTCTCATTCCCCTCTGGTATTATACCATCCAATGCAATACTGGAGAGGCATTTATCTGACTGATATTCATGTGTATTTGCTTTTGAATAGGTGAGATTTTGATCTAAATAATTTAGACATTTAAGCTCTAACTTTGTACCACTTGTTGGAGCCTTTATTTCTTCAGTGACTTTAAAAGCTTCAGAAGAGCCATTCGTACAACTTTTCAGTGTAAGATTGTCACAGCTGGAAGTAAGATGTATTGTTGGAGCATCAGATAATCCTTCATCTGATTCAGGACAAACATCAAGAGTGGTTGACCGCTGAGCTGGGTTGTTAAGCACAACTGTTGACGGAGTTACTTTTTCAGCAACATGCACGGGATTATCATTCTTATCAAGGAACGTAGGAGCAGAATTACTAGCAGATAAGAAATTACTGACTTGAAAACCATGAGACGGTATGCTTCCAATTGCAGAAGCAAAGTCAATGGCTTTTGTAGTTTTTGGTGCATTACAAGATAAAGAAAATGACTTGGCCAAGTCATCCAACTGCAGATCACCTTCACCACTGGAGATAGGATCCCACTTTAGTAACTCTTTATGCCAAGCTTCTTCAGACTTAGATGATGCACCAGGTTGTAAAGGTTCTACTTTTATTGCCCCCTTGTAATATTGCTTTTTCCTCAACGAATTTGTTAAAAGAGCCCTGCAAACCAGTTGAATGATACACAATATACCTTAAACAAAAGAACCAGACGCTCTAAAGATTTTGGCAAGTTGTCATACTCATACCTACAATTTTTAGAAATAGCTGCTTTAGCTTTCTCCTTGGAAAGCCCAAGTAAAGACGACAAATTAGCAACATCATAAGGCCCTCTAAGTTCATTAGCAGAAGGAGCAGCACTTGATAATATGATGTTTCTTCCTCGAGTCCAATCCACCAACAACTACATGTTTTGATCAGATTGTAAATTTTTCATTCTTGATAATTTGGGCATAAATGAGTAAGATGTGAGCATATAATTTGAACTCCAACACTATAACAAAAACAAACTTCCATGTCTGTATGTATTTCTAGGTCTTGTCCCACAAAAGTTGAAACTCAGAAGAAAATTACAATAGCTCTATTTATCTGCAAAGTGAGCCTAATGTATAAGCCTGCAAAGTATAAGTGGCATCATGTCTTCCATGTGCTAGTTTAACAAACCTCTTATCTAGTACGAATGGCGTGTGAGAGCCATGCAAGAAGAGAAAAGATGGCAACACTCCCATTCACATCCTTTAACCCAATAGAAACGAACCCCCAATGGCCCCATCCCCCACCCCTGAATGTCCACGCAAGTTTAATTAACGGGGCCATATGACAAAGTGATCAAGACTAATATAAGCCACAGAATAAAAAATGCAAAATGAAGAATAAACAATAAAATCTTCTAATGCATTTAGTGATTTAGTTGTTGGAATAAATAAGAAATATAGAGGGTCGCTATTACCTTAGCATTGCATATCAACTGTCTCCTTATCTGAGTGTCCGTGATTAGACCAGAGTAAATAATTTCGAAACAAAGTCCTCGCTGCATATCAATAAGCCATATATTAATTTAAATGTTCTAAGGATCATTGAAGCGTACTTCTCATTTATAAAAGAGTAAAAATTAAAACAATAAAGTCATAGTTTAGGGCAAACCTCAACAGCTGCTTTGACCATAGGCTGCTTCAACCTAAAGGGCAACTTGCCAAAGAAATCCATCGAAATGATATCGACCTACAATAACTTTAAATATCAGAGTTCACTCTCAGGATTTTCAGTTGTTACTAGAAAGGCATCGTTATCATTTTCTTTGATACTTTATTCATCTCTCCTTAACACCCGCCGTTTAGCAACTGCAATGAGATTAAAATTGATAAATCGCAAGCTGCTATTTCCATGAAAAATCCTGTGACTAACACAATTATGGAGAAGGGGTGCAGAAAAAGGAATTATCCATTTTTGTTTACAAGAATCATGTGATGGAAAACAAACGAAATATAACAAACCTCCATTCTCTCACACGCTTGATCAAACACGGTCTGATTCAATGGCCTAACGGCCACCAAATCGTAGGTCTTCAAAATGGGATTTCCCGAATTGAGGGCCTGAGCCTGCGATGAGTTGTCCACGCATATAGTAAGACGCGTATACTGACGAAACGGGGCAGCCGAAGGGATTCCTAGAAGATCACGGTGGAGCTTAACGGATAGGGAAAGAGCCGGAGCAGCCTTGAGGAGAGACGAGAGGGTGAGGAGAGGGATGCAGCAACGGTGGCTATCGGATATTACACCCTTGATCGTACGGTTATAAGCAATTCCCGTGTAGCCCAACTCCATAGCCTTGACTACAGTCTTTGTACGTTGTCTTTCGAGAGCGGCCTTGCCAGTCGGCGAAGGTTCTGGGTACGGTATATTTAGGTCGAAGAAACCCATGTCTCCAGCACTGAAATAATTTGCTGTTATTCTGAATAAAGAGTCGTTGTCAAGCTCAAAGCAGTACTCCTTCGCCCTCTCTGCCCAAACTAACTGTAAAATGGATTTTAAACTTGCCCTGCCCCTCTAGCTCGTACAGCTTTATATGCATTCCGTATCCATCATCAACCCTAAGCAGAATAAAAATGGACTAATGCATTGGCTATATATGTGCGCGTCCGCGCGTAATACCATCAGTTCCCGAACGGAGTTTACAACGTTACCTCTGATCTGAGATCGTTTGAGCGACCAACAGTGGTTAACGCGGGTGGCAGGTAGGCAATAGTTGGTTGTGAGAAAAAGGGATGCGCCGCCTTGCAAGGCGGAAGAAAGCGAGCACGAGCGGCTATGCAAAGACGAAGCTAGAGCGCGCGGCTAGCTGAAGGAGTCTTTGGCGGCAGATATAAATAGAGATATTGACTAACCTAAAAAGATAAAACGTAATTTCGGATTCAACTGGCGAAAATTGAAATATAAACCATCCAAAATTAATTTAATTCAGATTTATGAATAATAATTAGTTGAAAATCAAGGAACGAAAAATAGGACCGAGTAATGAACCGGTCACAGTACAGGTTCAAGGGTTAATGGGTCAATTGGGGTCTAACCGGTAGTTGAACCGGTCATAATCGGTCATATTAAAATATTATAATTTATTAATAATAATATACATTAATATATTTTTAAAATTCTATAAATAAAAATAAAGATTTTTAGAAAAAAAAAACTTAAAATTTATTAATATTAGTTATAATGCCTATACTTATGCAAATATATCTCATTTCCTATAATTATTATATATTTTTAAATAATTTTTTTCATTATCTTTTTCATTTTTTTTAGATTTATTCTTTCTTTACATATTTTTCTCTTCATTTTAGTTTTCAACCTTCCATTTTCCCCTCAAAAAGCACAAAATAAAAATTTGGAGAATTAAAAAAAATGAAGCTGATTTGACCACCGGTTTTACCAATTCTGACCGGTCCAATCGGTTTCAGATCGATTTAACCGGTCTGACGATTTATCAGCAAACCAGACCGGACCATAGACCGATTCCCGGTTTAACCGGTCGAACCGGACGGTCCGGTCTGGTCCAGTTTTTTGTTCTCTATTGAAAATATCCAATCCAGAAATCCAGATAATTAAAATTATTTAGATGATGGAAATCCTCTACAATAATCTTTTTATTTTGCTTTTCTTTTGTATTTGTCTCTGAAAAACAACCGGTCGGTATCATTTTTCATGAACTAAAACTTATGTGACTCTTATCATATAATTATTTTCATGGCCTGTATCATTTTTAAGTATAATCTCAATTCAATGTTTTTACATTTTTCAATACAAATTAAATCTAAATTTAAGCATTCAAAAATTTAGATTGCTAATTTATTGTCTTTCCACTATGCTGCATAAAAAATACTCCCTCCGATCCTAATTATAAGATAAAGTTGATTTTTTTGGAGAAATTAAGGAAGCCAATTAAATTACTTTAGAGTATTTATATTTTTAGTATCCTTAGATTATATATTAGTTTATTAATCAAATTAATTAATTTTGAGAAAAAAAATAAAAATATAAATACTCTAAAGTAATTTAATTGACTTCCTTAATTTCTCTAAAAAAAGTCAACTTTATCTTATAATTAGGACGGGAGGGAGTACAAGATTAAAGTATAAAAATTATAAACGTTGTTACTGACAGAGATATACCATATATATATATATAAACGTTGTTTAAATTTTTAAGGGTTAATATAACTTTTGGTTCCTGAAATTTGATCCAATTTTGGTTTTGGCCCCTCAAGTTTGAAATTGGTAGTTTAGGTCCTGAAGTTTCACCTAATTTTGGTTTTAGTCCCTCAAGTTTGAAATCGGTGGTTTTGGTTCCTGAAGTTTCACCCGATTTTGGTTTTGGCCCCTCAAGTTTGAAAAGGACTTGGCGACCCGTTTTTGAAACCCAACCCGACCAGGAAAAAAACCAAGTCCTTTTCAAACTTGAGGGGCCAAAACCAAAATCGGGTGAAACTTCAGGAACCAAAACCACCGATTTCAAATTTGAGGGACTAAAATCAAAATTAGGTGAAACTTCAGGGACCTAAACCACCGATTTCAAACTTAGGACCAAAATCAAAATTGGATCAAATTTCAGGGATTAAAAATTATATTAACCCCATTTTTAATTTTCTTATTCTTGTCACCCCTAGGACCACACCCAAAAAAATTCCCGTCGTCCCAGAAAGGTTTCGGGAGATTAACCCGATCGAAGTGTCTGCATAGTTCATACAGTGCCATCTTACCCCGGTCTAGGGCACACGAACTCGCTCTGACTCGTACATCGCTGATCTGTTCTCCAATTACTCTTTCCTCCCTTTGTCCTTCTCCTATCTAATCGAGACCGAGTTGATTCCGCCCCTTCCCAAGTTCGATCTAGTATGCTTCCGACTTCATTATTTTCTTCTTTCAGATCCTCGTTTTTTATTCCTAGTTAGTTGTTAGGATTTTTCAGAGGGACTCTATGCAGAGGTTTTGTGTTTGAGAGTTGAAAATTCAGGACGGAAAGGAAGAATGTGTGCCTCTATAATACATGGGCTGTAAATATATTCTGATGACCAAGCATGCAAATTTAAGTATCATGCATATTTGGTTCTTATTATTCGCTGAAGTGAAACTTCTCTATACCAACAGTATTGTCTTTTTTTATCTTTCAAAATTCTGAAAGAAATATCCGTTCGGATGATCATATCTCTGCAGATGTGGAGTAATAAGTGACAGTAAAGAAATAGTTTAGTATCAGATCAGAAATGTATCCTTTTCGATATTGAATAACTATTGACAGCCTGTTTCCACTAAATGCTATGCTTTCGAAATGAGCTCCCCCCCCCCCCCCCCCCCAAAATTATCTTGTCAGGGCTGTGAACAAATGAGCCATAATTGCTAGATTGGTTACAGTATTGTTCATTTTTGCGTATTCATCATCCACCTTCAAGGTGTTCATAATACGTTCGAATTTGACACCAAGAAGTGTTCAGAATACAAGATTATATGATATTATAATGCTGAAAGTACACATACTTTTACCTCTGTTACCTGCCTGTCTTGAACCTGTTCATTTTTCTCACTCATTTTGCACAGGCAAATGCTTTTTCTTTACTAAGTTGTATGCCTTGGTTTCAAAGGATTAAATGAGATAACTTAGATGGATCTCAGTTTTCTAGTATGGTCATCGGAATGAGATTCTTTTGAGGGGAATTATTCAAACTTCTCTCTGTCTATATTTCTGGCGCTTGCTACTTTATGGTTTGGTTTGCTTTAGAGGGTGCTTAGCTTACAAGTGGATCATATGGTGTCTGGTTTTGTCTCTTACAATTTGTCAGGCTCTTGAGTAGTTGCGAGGAAAGGATCTTCCGTTTGGTCTCCCATCAGTTGATATTTACTATAAGAAGAGTTGTTTTCAGCAAAGGGATGACATCTTGCATGACCTTTTGAAATTTATGCAATGTCGGGCCTATTAAATGTATTCCCTTATGTCCTACTAAACTTTTTTAGTCTTGTGTTTTTTCTTGTTTGAATTTCTGCTTTTAGAGACTATTTGAATGTTGCATTAGATGGCCTGTATCAGAACACTGTTTGCTCCTCAGTAAGTTTTAGAGTTCATTATATTTTTGCTCCATTTTGTTTGTTTTCCTGGACCTTTCTGTTTATAGATCTGTTTGGTATAAATATAATGTGCCTTTTTATGGGATTCTTGGGTTTCACATCTGAGGGTATGCTTGTTGGATATTTCAAAATCATCGTGATAACATATTTTGGAAATATGTTTGATGTGCTGGGAACTATCTCACCAGAAAGCGGCACCAATGCAAATAGTGATTGGATTGAAGTGTTTACAGGGGAAGAGATGAAGTAACGATTGCCTAAATTTGATACTTTATCTTTGTTTTATCCATAGAATCTCAATTTGTGTTCATTTTAAAGATGTTTTCATTATGAGTTAATAGATTCTTCAGTACATATATGAAGAAATTCCTTGGTCTCTTTTAAAAGAAAATACATAGGATGCCTGTGTTTGTTGATTCCAGAAGCTAGTTGTTAATGTAAATTTTACTCTGTTGGTGAAGATTTCTTGCACATGCATGTTTTGTACATTACATGGAATGTGCGCAAGTCTTTGCAACTTTATGTATAAGTTTTAAATGTCATAATATGTGATTTTCTGCCCTACTGGTTGTCAGTCTTTCTAGCAAGTCTTGACTCTCAACCATCAGTGTAAAATGTAACAGACTTCTGTTTGCAGTCTTCCTTGAACGGATCTGCTTCAAATCTTCCTGATGGTGCTGGGAGGTCTTTCGCTACATCGTTCTCTGGTCAGTCTGGTGCGGCTTCCCCTGTTTTTCATCACACCGGTGGGCATATTTTTGCTGGATTTAATGAGTCCCTGCCCCATTTAGTTGTATAATTGCTGCTACCTTCTTTCTGCAGGACCTATTCAAGGGTTGCACAATATTCATGGGAGCTTTAATGTTCCGAACATGCCGGGCACACTTGCATCAAGAAACTCGACAATAAATAGTGTTCCATCTGGTGGGGTTCAACAACCTACAGGAAACCTTTCTAGCGGAAGATTTGGGTCCAATAATCTTCCTGTAGCCCTATCTCAGGTATTTCTGCTCATGCATTTATGTTATAACAAAACTCCTCAAGATTACTCAAATAAACTTTAATGTTTTCTCTCTTTAATTTATCTCCCGTCACATCGTGTGCAATTTTTTCATAGTTCTTTATCATTTGTGCAGCTATCTCATGGCAGCTCCCATGGACATTCAGGAGTCACCAATAGAGGAGGTATAAGTATTGTAGGGAATCCTGGATTTATTAATAGCACAAATGAAGTTGGAGGTTCTATTCCTGGGATTCTTTCAACATCTGCTCCAATTGGTAACCGAAATGCTGTTCCAGGATTGGGAGTATCCCCAATTTTGGGAAATGCAGGTGCTCGAATTACAAGTTCAATGGGAAACATGGTTGGTGGGGGGAACATTGGCAGGAGCATAAGCTCTGCTGGAGGGCTGTCTGTACCTGGACTTGCTTCTCGACTAAATTTAAACGTGAACAGTGGATCTGGTGGTTTAAATGTGCAAGGACAGAACAGATTGATGAGCGGTGTTCTTCCTCAAGGTATTCATTATGTCTTTCACTATTGCACTGAAATGGCTTGAATGTATATTTTCTTTACAAGATGATTCTTATTGTCTAAGGTCATCTCCATATTTTGAGTCAGATTTTTTGAATATCAAAATGATATTGAAAATTAGCAGCAATCCTGCCAGAGTGTAAGTCTAAGCAAGATTAGTTACTGGTTACAATTCTGGAAAATAGAAAGGAATATACTCTGGGCATCAGCACACTGGTTCCTTGCAGTTCAAGAGTGCTAGGCTCACCATACACATACTCACTATTTCCTTAACCCCTCACTTGAACCACTACCTCGCATATTTTCCCCATCATTAGCCTTCTGCATCTCACCCACACAACCCCTCACACAAACCATGTAATTAAGCTTTGCCCCACTAGATTGGGGTCCATCCCCTTTTATCCCCATTAGATAGGGGTTTGCCAGTAGTTGGAGTACTTGTATACCGGGCCTTACAAAACTTATGGCTTCACTCAACATGGTTTCTTGATTCACGTCCCTCAGAATATTTATTTTCTCCGTTCTCCTTTCTCCTTTCTCTTTAAAATTTGCATTTGCCATTATGTTTTGTATTATGATTTTGTTTAATGTGCACCATATTATATGTGGCTGTACAGCTCTTTCTTCTATAACATCTAAATGCCTTATCCCTGCACTATCAATAACTATGCTTCCATCTGGGGTTTACATCCCTTGATATATGGATTCTTATATCTGTGTTCTTCCATCTTCTTATCAAAGATGCACTAGAAATATCATATTTTGATGCGTGATTGCTGTGCCTCTAGTTTGTTTTATGATTAATATTGTTAGACAGGTTTATTCTTGAGTAAGCCTTCAGTATTCTTTTATGGTCCCACTATAAGGATTGAGAAATTTTTTAATTTTAATGTCATGGAAGAAGTGAACTAATGTCATCAATTCTGGATGAGTATCTGCAACACCTGATCAGTCTATTCTGCTCCTACGATTTGCTCATAGACTGTGTGTAAGGATGATGTTTGTATTTAGTTATTTCTTTTTTGTGCTCCCAACTTATTGTCTTATGGTTATCATGACATCATTTTGTTTTCAAATGATTCAAAAAAAATTTTGTCGCCATGAGTGAATGTCATGTGTTACTATAGGTGGTTAAATGTACTTGAAGTGCCAGCTAAAAAACCTTCATTTTTTAGACCTAAATGTTGTAGTCATCGTGAACTCAATAATATTAGGTAAGGCAACCTTGTGTTTACAAGAATTCTTTATTCAGGATCACCACAGGTAATTTCAATGCTAGGAAATTCTTATCCCAGTGGTGGAGGTCCACTTTCTCAGAGCCATGTTCAAGCAGTAAATAATTTGAACTCGTTAGGGATGTTGAATGACATAAATTCCAATGACGGGTCTCCTTTTGACATCAATGACTTCCCTCAATTGACTAGCCGTCCAAGTTCTGCCGGAGGGCCTCAAGGACAACTGGGTATGTTTATTAAAATGTTCTTTAACTCGCTATGTCCAAATTCACCAATAAAAATGATGTAGAGCAAAAATTTCAGGTTCCTTACGAAAGCAGGGTCTTGGTGTTAGTCCTATTGTCCAACAAAACCAAGAATTCAGCATTCAAAATGAAGATTTTCCAGCTTTGCCTGGATTCAAAGGTGTGGTACCTTATTTGCCTCAGAAATGTGATCAAATTGTTTTATGTTTTAGCTGCTTTATTCTAATGTGGAATACGTGTTTCCTGTTCTGGAGGTTAGTGTGTTTTGGCTCTGGCTTGTAGGTGTTAAGCATATGTTGCTCTCTTTCAGAAGGAATTCTGGGAGCACATTTCTAGTTACTTTCTTTGCTTGGATTCTTTGCCTTTTTCACTTTTGCTCAGTTTAATGCCATATGCATCATTGTTCTATCCCCATAGCTTTGCTTTGATGGTTATGATAGGTGAGATGGCTACAGGTTTTGTACCTTCTTCTATTTGTATGCCCTGGTATGTGATTATTAATGCTTTATTGACTCTTAAAACTGCCAAGTCATTCTATTTCTTAGGCTTGCTCAAGAAATTCTGCTTCTGCTGTGTAGAGCAATTGTTTAGTTGCTTCAGAATTTAATCTTGATTATATTGGGTTCATTCAGGTGGTAATGCAGATTATGCTATGGATATGCACCAGAAAGAGCAACTTCATGACAATTCCGTGTCAATGATGCAATCTCAGCATTTCTCTGTGAGTCAAATACTTAAATCTCGTAATAGACAAAAAACTCCATTGAGTGCCGCACGTTCATGGATAGAATTTTGTAACCATTGTTCTCTGCCTTTCAATATGCAGATGGGGAGGTCTGCTGGTTTCAGCTTGGGAGGATCATATTCTTCACATCGTCCACAGCAACAGCAGCAGCATGCTCCTTCAGCCAGTAGTGGAGGTGCCTCCTTCTCATCTGTAAACAATCAGGACCTTCTCCATCTACATGGGTCAGATATATTTCCACCAGGACATTCAACCTATCATTCACAGGTCTGCACTTTTTAATGCTCGTTGCTTGTCCTACTCGAGTAACTGAGGGCTCCTTTTAAAACTAGGCCATTTTCTCTTATTCTTGACAATAGCTGGTCTTGCTGTAATAGGTGACCATTCAAGCTGAATTTATAGGTTTCTTGCTGCGTTCATATTAATCTGTCAAAGCAAATGACGTTGACATAATCACTTTTGAATTTGGTTTTAGACCAGCGGGCCTCCGGGCATTGGCTTAAGGCCTTTAAATTCTCCAAATTCTGTTTCTGGTATGGGATCGTATGACCAGCTTATTCAGCAGTATCAACAACACCAGAACCAGTCTCAGTTCCGTCTTCAACAAATGACAGCAGTAAATCAGTCCTTTAGGGATCAGGGGATGAAGTCCATACAGGCTTCACAATCTCCTTTAGATCCATTTGGTCTACTTGGCTTGTTAAGTGTCATAAGGATGAGTGATCCTGATCTAACATCTCTGGCACTAGGAATTGATCTTACAACACTTGGTTTAAATTTGAATTCATCAGAAAATCTTCACAAGACTTTTGGGTCCCCATGGTCTGATGAACCAGCCAAGGGTGATCCAGAGTTCACTGCGCCACAATGTTATTATGCTAAACAGCCACCTGCCCTGCATGTGAGATGCTCTTCATTACATTTTAAAATTTTTGTTGTGGCTATATCTTTCCCTTTTTTTATGCTAAAACTTTTCTTTGGTGGTGCAGCAAGGTTATTTTTCTAAGTTTACAGTGGAAACGTTGTTCTACATATTTTACAGGTTTTTTATAGCATTATTCTTTGTTCACTTCTGCATTGATTTGCCTTCTATTGTCATTTATAATTAGAATTATTACTATTTTCTTTGCAGCATGCCCAAAGATGAGGCTCAACTATATGCCGCAAATGAGCTGTATGCACGTTCCTTCCTCCTAATCTTTTAGTCTATTTACAGAGCAGGACTTAAACTCTTGCATGATTTTTGGACCATTGATTTTATTTCCATCGAATGGGCTAGAAGCCACCTAGTTATGCAATGGTTTGCGACTAGGAAAAAGTGTCTCAATCTCAACCAATCGAAGCCAACCACGAGCCTCTCTCCTGATTAAGTTATTCTCTATGCCCTTTTTCTTGCATGATTATCCTCCATGTGATCCTTGGCCTCCTCAACTCTCTTTTTACATTTCCTTTTTGCTTCTGTTCATCCCAGCATAAATTTCATGAGCTCTCGCTCATTATGCAGGTGCCAATGACTACAGATGAGCCAGACTACTATATCATACGAAAATATCTTGCCTTTAATATATTTTCTATTGCTGATGTACCGATAAGGCTGATAAACCTGGATATCCTTTTTTTTTTCAATGAAAGAGAAAGTCCCTGTTTCACCCACATGAGATGTGACTCCCGTGCACCTAAATTAGAGTAGTTCCTGTGACATGACATAATGTTTTCACTTTTGAGTTGTGTCCAATTCTTGTGGACTTACTTCGCTCATAAGTAATTGCGTTTAACTTTTGCTTCTGAACCCTATGGCATTCCCATGACAAATGGAGATTGCGTTTCCACCTCGAGAATGAGTGATCCAATTTTTCACCTGAGATGAAAGGGACACTGGTAAGCATAAGGGGGGATAGAGAAGCAATTTCATGGTGGAGAGACTCTATGGTTGGCATTAACTGAGATGCTTTCCTGCTTCCTAGCAAGATTCTATTGCAGGATTGTACATGCTTTAACCAGTATTGATAGAAATAAAATCATTGAGTACAAGAGCCATAGATCAATCATTACTCGTATATGAGACTCACAAATTAGTTTCTTTACTTTGCAATAATTACTAACAGGGTAGGTTTTTTTGCTATCAGTTACAATAGAGGCTGGTTCTATCACAAAGAGCTTCGTTTGTGGTTTATAAGAGTCCCCAACATGGAGCCGCTGGTTAAAACAAACACGTACGAGAGAGGATCATATCACTGTTTTGATCCAAACACATTTGAAACACTCCGCAAGGTTAGATTTTGTAGATATAGGCTTTTTATTATTTCCCTTCCCCCTCTAATTATGTTTCCTTTATGATTTCTTACCTTAATGGACAATCTACTGGCAGGATAATTTTGTTCTTCATTATGAAATGTTGGAGAAGAGACCGCCACTGCCCCAACATTGATGAGGAAAACAACTTTAAATGTAAATTCAATTTGAGGGTTTATATAATTCGTTAGGATGTATGTCTTGTTGCAGCATTTAGTGTCCTGTCAATTTGGAATTTTACTATAAGTCGTGTTTCATGCCATAGTCAGTTAGCATCTTATTCCCTTCTCTCTACAGTTTTGTTGTCTGTGTCGTGGATGTTGTTGTTTGCCTTAGATTTATCCAAAAAGTAGCTCTTAGGTTAACTTGTTGGCTGCCCCTTGGCCACTAATCTCAAATGCCTTCAATAATTATGCTGAACCATGTGACGGTGGTCTTTTCTTGGCTGCGTCCTTAACAAGAAGGGTTTTATGATCTGTTGTAGGCTTTATGCCTTCAAATATGAACAACAGGATATGTGCCTTCCCCCAAACCAAAACGAAAAGATGTGAGCATTCTATTAACGCGATGCTCGGAGCATGAGCGATATAATTCTTCCACTGATGCCATTTTCACATTGCACAATAAAATTAATTGATAGGGCCAACTTTCCTTCGAGGATCAGCAACACAGACACACACACCTGTGAAGGGATTTATCTGAAAATGCTTCTCTGAATAATTAGACATTTGATTTGATTTTGATATGAATATATATTTGCGTGAATGCTAATTCATCTTTCCATGTCATTTCAAATTTTTCAAATGACGTGTAACTCCTAAATTTTGTAACTTATTCTCTCGCATGTGTCCATAAAATTTATATTTTATTTATGCTATGTTACTTTACATTTAACATGATATTGAACTTTTGGGCTGTAAGATAGTGCCTTTAAATAAAGGGCATGTATCATATACTTGATGCTTTGACAGCGAACAAGAAATATTTTTCTCATCTATGTTCTCCCTAATTCTCTACTCTCTACAATTATTTCTTCCTTTCATTGAATATCTTATGATTTCTTTATTTTCTCATTGGATTTGCTTCTCTCTCTTTTTTTTGTTTATCATTTTAAAAAACATGAAGAAATATTTTATGGGGAAAATTTTAAGTAAATACTATTTGAATTTGAAAAACCTTAAAAAGTTTATTAACAAATGGAAAGGATAAATAGGTCTCATTGAACTAATATGAGATTTTGAAATGTGTTTTTACCAGAAAGCCTCTCAAGTTCTCTTTTTTTTTTTTTAAAAAAAAAGCCTTTCTGGTGTTGGAGCTCAAGTGATAACTTGAGTAATGAGATTGATTATTTCAATATAGGAATTGACTACTGGAGCTCCATAAGCCTTATTTGGCATCATTAATAAGTTAAAAGGTAATGACAACTTGTACTTCTCAAGTTATAAATGGATACATTGAAGTTATTATTGTCAATAATCAAGTTATTGTTGCTTTTATTCAATTTCTCAATAACGCTTGATAGGGCTTAGGGAGTTCAAATAGTCAATCTCTATACTTAAGTAGTCAATTCTATTATTTAAATTGTCACTAGCCGGAGCTCTGACAGCCGGCCGCTAGAGGCCAACTGATGGGGTGGTGCTGGCCTGCGGCGATAGAGCTCCGATGCCGGCATGTTCCTTCTTTTTCTTAGAAAAAAAAACTTGAGGGGCATTTTTATGAAAGCAAAACATTTCAAAATCTCATATTAGTCCTTTGAGATCTTTTTGTCTTTTTTTTTTTTTTTCCCCCACTAGATCTACTTGTCATTGTTATGTCCTAACAGACTTTTTAGGGTTTTCCTAATTCAAGTGGTATTTATATATCTTTGTCCCTATTAAAATTTCTTAATAGTGTTTTTCTAAAAGTTTTCTTTTAAAATAGTCAAAACAGATGGATGATTATCTTAGTGCTCGTTTGGAATAGCTTATTTTTAGGTAATAAATGCTTATAAATCGTGAATCACGGTATACAAGATAAGTATGTGAGAGGAGTTTTATCTCGACTTACGTAATAATAACTTATATTTTAAGAAAATGCTGAACCAAACAAGCCTTTAATCTTTTTTTGTTTTCAAAGAAAAGTCGACTTACATGCCCCAATCTATTAGTCAAATGTGTTGGTGCCCATTCGGCGCGAAGAAATATTTGACAAATAAGTGTGCAATTTCCTGTTCTATTCAATCAAGATGTAACAAATTTCATATACCAATACATTATAACTCTTGAACAATTATTTCTTAAATTTGGTACAACGGGGAATAAGTTGGAAGCTTGACAATTTCGAAATGATCTAACTTTTGTTTTTAATATTTTGATTATGATTAGTCTCTTTTGGCTTAAAAAACTATTCCCACTTTTTTTCTAAAAAAAAACAGAGAGAGATGTCTAGTGTGTTCAAATGACCCAGATACGGCAACAGGCACTGTGGAACTTCCTTTTTTTTTGGTCCTGTGGATAAATAAATAATCCAGAAGGGGAGGAGTGGTGTATAAACATTGTGAATATGCATGTATTCGATGCTTCTAAATGGCATACATTCTGTTGAGGAGCTCAGAATCTGACATGACCGACACTGAAAAAGACCTTGACCTGCTTCCCATGGAAGATTTCCTAATGCTCCTTAAATTTGAGGCCTCAATCCGATGCCTAATGACCCAATACGACATTGTCCCCAACGTTGTCGCCATTATGGTGGTCCCTATTATGGTCACGCCGATCGCCAGCCACCTCTCATGCTTCCCCACCACCACAAACGACAACGCCAAGAACGCCACCGTTATGAGCACACAGGCCAGCCACATGAGCTTGTTAATAATGGCCATCATCTGCTTCTTCGCTTTGCTCTCTATTACCACCACCGATGTTTGCACCACCACGACGGCCAAAGAAATGAACAGTGCTATGGAATCAAACACAAAGAAAATGATGAACGGAACTTGTGGGGCTATGTTTGCTTCGCCCAAGGTCTCTCCCGGAGGTATGTCTTTTGGGTCATCGACGTACTGGCCAGGAACTGTGAATATGGCAGCAAAGGCAACAGTGGCGATTAGTACTGCCACCACAGTTGTGGAGTTTATAGCGTTGTTAAGCCCTTCTGCGTGCATTTTGTTGAGGCGTTTGGCTATGCCTTGGACTCGTTTTCTGGTTTGGCGTGTGTGCTCCAATTGGTAATGCACCTCGTGTTTTATGTCACTCACTGTTTGTTTCAGCTCACGTGCTGTGTTTGTGGCAGAATGAGGCTTTATGTTCTTGGCACTCTGCACGCCATGTTCTTCCAAAATGGCTTTCATTTCAGCGTTCCCAGTTTTCTCTGCTGTGTCAATTGCTGTCTCATTACTTCTGTTAACCGCCGTTTTGTCTGTTTCCCTCCGTCCAAGAAGCATCTTCACAATCTGCACAAACACAAACTAGGATTTGTCACTACTGCTGTGTATGAAACGTAGACTATGTAACATTTTTTTCACCGAGTGAAGTTGTTTTATTCAATGACATTATTTCATACTAGAAGAGTTGTTCAGTTACGTTGTACCCATTACATTAGATTAGGACGGCTGAAGTCCTTCTAACCGAAATATGATCATTTGTCACCCTAACGCAACACTACTATTTCATTGTTGTTACCGGTGTTTGATCTGTTCAAGCAATTAGGCATCCAAATAAGATCATATTCCCCAGAAGAAAGGATCCTTTCCTGAATTCCTTCTACTGACACTTGTTTGAGATTGTCCTAATAAATTAAACATTCCTTAAAAGATTAGGCTTTTATAAGGTCTATCATAAAGTTCCAGACAGAACAACAATACCATCAGACATGGAGATCAGCTAATCAATTTGTTTACCCAAGACTAATGGTTAATACATGTAGAGGAATGTTGGAGACAACTGCCTTTGGTAGTCCTACCAGTCAGTTTCTCTAGACATCCTCATCAATGCCATACAGAAGCACATGAACAAGGATGAAACCATCAAAATTCAAAACTACCTTAGATGACTATTTCCAAAAGAAAAAAAATCATAATCTTGAAACATTTTGGACTTTCACTTCTCATTGACAAAACGAATGGATGTGATAAACATCAGCGATCTTGAAGAAAGTATTCAAGCTGGAAGCAGCCACCACTTACTAAAATCAATATACCTGTTTGAATTAAGCAGAACGAAAGAAAGCATAATCTAATATACCTGAGCCCTGCCTTTCCTTGTAGCTATATGCAATGCTGTGTTTCCCTTGGTATCAACCATGTTAACTGATGAGGGACCTGCTTTCATCAACTCCTCTACCACCTCAATGTTTTGTCCCTTCACAGCCATGTGAAGTGCTGTCTGGCCCTTCTTATCTGTCCGTGTTGCGACCGTAGGCTCCTTCTCCAGAAGCGCTTTAACAACCTCCAAATGCCCATTTCTTGCAGCAGAATGAAGAGCTGTTTTCCCATTACTTCTGGCAATGGTTGCTATGCTACTTCCTGCTTCCAACAGAAAATTCACCACCTCTGTATGCCCCTGGGTTGCTGCCATGTGCAAAGCTGTGGTGTTTGATGGATCTGCTGTCATGGATAATTCAGGATGTGCCTCCATGAGGATCTTCAGTACATCTGCAACAGGCCAAACAGAAGTAAGGTTTCCCTCTGTATTGCATATCACGGTCCATAAAGAACAACAACGATATATACCAAAATCGCCTTGTTTGGCAGCAATGAGGAATGCATCAAAACCATTTCTAGCTTTAATTCCAGCATTGGTGACATCGTAGTATTTAATCATCTCCCTAACTAGTTCAAGATAACCATATTCAGCAGCAACATAAAGAGCTGTTTCCCCAGCTTGATTTTGCTTAGACAGCAATACATTGAGTTCAGATTCTTCAGTGCCGGCAAGGATCTCCCTCACAACAGCCATGTTTCCTGATCTTGCCGCGGTGTGTAGAGGGCTATCATCCCGCTTTCCAGTCAGCTGTTTCGTCATTTTCTTCCTAGGGGTGCTCGGTTGCGCAGCTGGAAGCTGCACCGCGGACGTTGCCATTGAGTTCACTTATCTATTTGCTAATCCTAATTACTGTATCAGAACCTCTTTTCTTCCTTCCAACAAAAACTCAGATCAAAACTAACATCTTTCATCCTAAATAATTGTCATGGCCTCCTTGAAGCAGCTCGAAGGGATGAATCAATCGAACCATTGTGCAATACCGAAAATCACAAAATATTTGAGATTGTTTCTGATACTTTTTCTTCTGCGTACCCCCGCAACCAGTGCCCTGTCTCCGAACAAAAAATCTGGGTTAAAACCATTGAACCTGATATTTCTATTGTGTTCTTCACAACAAGAAGAGAGAGAGAGAAGACAAGGTAGAATTTATCAATATGCAGATAAATAAATAGTTGTAGCGTGGCTCAAGCATTTTTCCTGAGATCATTCTACGGAAGCGAAAAAAGCAAGGAGAAAAACGGGATGCGCTTGACCAAATTGACCTGAGCTTGAAGGAGAAACTTCCTTTCTCTGTCCTCCGTCTGCAGCCACGAAAGCCTAAGATTTGAGAGCAGCTCTCAGGAAGCCACACATGGTCTCGTCAGGACACCTTACATCGAACATTCGGGAAGAGGCCAGAGTAGAATCAGAGAGAGACCGAATCAAAACATGTATCCGAGAGGAAGAGCACTCGAGGAATCTAAATCTGAGGGAGGATTAGAAATGATACACGCACCAATGTGATAAACAGAAATGAAACATTTTTTAAAGGTGTCGATTATGATGATGATGGGATGAGAACCAGAAATAATGGGGTGGAAAGGAATAGGCCCGGAGAGTTAAAACCAGTAGTGGTGGCCGAAAAGGAGCCAAAAAATATATATTACAAAGATCAAAATGGGTGACAACGAAAATAACAGAACCACGCGCGATGCAATATCTTGAGGCGAGAGTTGGTGCCTACGCTTAACGGAACAGTCGTGCAGGTTGACTCTGTCGTTGATATTGGGAAAAACTCTTTTGTTCCGTAAATCGGGTCCTTTTATTTTAAATTATTGAGAGTAAAAACTAATACCGCTATTCCCCAAAAAAATAATCATCAAATAATACTAATAGTTTATTTTTTTTGTGTTGAATTTTTCAATTAGTTAAGGTATCATGTCACCATCAATTAATTTTAAAAAAAAATTACATTCAAATAAGAGAAAAAATAAATAAATGGTCCTTTAAAACCTTAAAATTACCAAAAAGTCCCTAAACTTATCCAGTGGAATATTTTTACAATAAATTTTAATCATAAACTTATCAATGATCACTCATAAATTTATCAATTGACGTCTCTAAACTTATCAATAAACACCCTTAAACTTGTCAATGACGTGCTTTTAAACTTATCTACGGATACCCATAAACTTACCAACGGAATTGGAATTTATTTTAAAAAAGTCACACGAGATTTAAATATAATTTTGAGATCTTAAAAAACCATTTTTTTTATTTTTCCTCTTATCTAAAACCTGAATGTAATTTGCTTTTAATTTTTCTTTTCAAAATTATTCGGGGCTAGGAATTGTCATGATCTTTCATTTTCCCCCTTTCTGCGTTTTCACTTGGATGCGGACCGTTCTGCATACATACGACAATCGTGTTCTGTTTTATTTTGAGTCGGCAATACTGTCTTGTACATTATGTTCCCTTGAAGAAAATGATAAGTATGCAAAATAAAAATAAAATAATTTTATGATTTGAAGTGATAAAAAAATGACCATCAATTCGTTAAAATATATTTCATTTTAAATTGATAATGTAAGATAGTAGTAGATGGGAATGTTAAGACAATCACAGTAAATGAGCCCAATAAGCACAAACTGAAGTTAGTAGAATTATAGGCCCATTTGTATTCAAGCCCAATAGGCTTTCTGTGTATACAACATTTTTGTCTTATTAGCTGTAACATAGCCAGATGTCATTCATTTGTACATTCTAGGGTTTCTAACCCTACTATAAATATCAATACAATCACTGGCACAGTGCGCCAACTTTTACACAATTAATACCCTAAATATTTATCTTGGTATCAGAGATTTATAGGCTTGCTGCCATGGAATCATCGCCTAAGATTTCTACAGAAAAGGGAGCTGAAGATGTCTCTCTTGCATCAGCAGCTGCATTGTCGAAACCCGCATCAAACAATAGCATCTCCCAAGTATGTTCCGTCAAGCTGGATGGAACAAACTTCCTCATTTGGCAGACTCATGTGCTACCCATTATTAGGGGTCACAAACTTGAAGGTTTTCTCACTGGATCAAAACCTTGTCCTCCTGAGTCTATTACTGAAGATGGAAAGACCAAGATCAACCCAAGCTTTGAAGACTGGGTAGCTGCCGATCAACTTGTTTTTGGTTGGCTTTTGAACACCATGACATTGGAAGTGTCTTCTCAAATGGTTACTGTCTCCACAGCTGCTGAACTCTGGGTAGCTGCAAAAGAAGTTGCTGGTGCTCAAACTAAATCAAGAATCCTCATGCTGAAATCAGATTTTCAACGCACAAGAAAGGGTTCCATGAGGATGAAGGAATACCTGGCCAAGATGAAGAGTTTTTCTGAACAACTTTCTGTTGCTGGTTGTTCAATTCCTTTACCAGATCTGTTTATTCAGATTCTTGCAGGTCTTGATGCTGAGTACAATCCAATAGTTGTGCAGCTGAGTAAGGAAGTCGATGACCTTAGTTGGATTGGTTTTCAATCCTCTCTTTTAACTTATGAGAATCGAATGGATCAACTCAATCAGTTCTCTCAACTCTCCATCTCAACCAACTATGCCAACTATGTCAGAACAGAACGTCCTCCCTCTCAGAATTGGCATGGAAATCGCTCCTTTCGTGGTAATCGAGGAAGAGGCAGAAGAGGCCATGGCAGAGGAGGCCATGGCAGAGGAGGTGGAGGTGCTCACTACAACAACAACAATTATGAAGAAAACAGACCAAAATGTCAGTTATGTGAAAGATTTGGTCATGAAGTTGAAAACTGTTTTTACAGGTATGACAAGTCATTTGTGAAACCTGGAAAGAAGAAATTCAACTCAGCTGGTGCTCCTAGTTCCAGCAGTGCTGATTTTGCTTACTGGGCTACTCCTGAATGTGTTGGTGATGATGCTTGGTACCTGGACAGTGGAGCAACAAGCCACGTTACCAATGACATCAATCGGATTGAGCATCCTAATGATCCTAAGGGTAAGATGAATCTGGTAGTAGGTAATGGTAACAAACTTAGAGTTGAAAAAGTGGGATCCTCTACAATATCAAATGTGAATGATAAAATTGTCCAGCTGAACAATATTCTCTACTCACCCGGAATTAAAAAGAATTTGTTGAGTGTTTACAAAGTGGCTGATGATAATAATGCAGATATTATCTTTAACAAAAACGGATTTTCTGTGAAGGAACAGGAAACGGGGGAGATAATGCTGCAAGGGGTTCCAACTAAAGGAGGCATGTTCAAAGTTTCACAAAGGAAAGAAAATGGCAGTAGAGACAGTAATACTAACCTTGTCTTTGCTGTTGGAAAAGAAGCTGTCAATTCAGCAAAAGAAGCTATTAGTTCAGCATTTAATCATTCTAGTATTGATAGAAACTTGTTGCACTGTAGACTTGGACATCCTAGTGATAGGATTCTTAATCAAATCATTAGTGATTGTAATCTCAAAACTAGTAGAAATGAAGCTATCTTTTGTGAGTCTTGCAAGTATGGAAAATCTCACTCTCTTCCCTTTAAAGCTTCTCAATCACAAGCCTCAAAACCCCTTGAACTAATTCATACAGATTTGTGGGGACCTGCACCTATGACTTCTTTGAATGGTTTCCGTTACTACATATTGTTCCTTGATGATTATAGCAGATTTTCGTGGATCTTTCCATTAAAAACCAAAGATGAAGCATTAAATGTGTTTGTCCAGTTCAAAAATCTTGTTGAAAACCAACTTGATTGCAAAATCAAAACACTCCAAAGTGATTGGGGTGGAGAATACAGAAGCTTTTCTAAGACTTTACAAGATGCTGGAATACATTTTAGACATTCATGTCCACATACCTCTTCTCAAAATGGAAGAGCAGAACGGAAACACAGACACATAGTTGAAATGGGACTCACTTTGCTTGCTCAAGCAAAAATGCCTCTTCATTATTGGTGGGAGGCATTTCATACAGCCACAGCACTTATTAATCAGTTACCTACCGATGTTTTGGGTGGAATCTCACCCCATTATAAGCTCTTTCAGAAAACTCCAGACTATAGCAGGTTCAAAGTATTTGGTTCTGCATGTTATCCTTGTCTAAGGCCCTATAATCAACACAAGTTGGATTTTCGAACCACTAAGTGTGTCTTTCTAGGATACAGCAACTCACACAAGGGATACAAATGCTTAAGCTCTACTGGGAGAATCTATTTGTCTAGACATGTTGAGTTTAATGAAACTGAATTTCCTTTTGCTACAGGCTTCATTAACAAAAGAAAGGTACCTGAAGAATCTTATTCTCTGGGTTCCTTCAGTATACCACTACCTGAGGTTGATTCACAATTACACAGTGATGGTGACGCAGCTGATTCTTCTGAACAATCTTCACAGCAAGATGATAATACAGCAATAAACTCATCCGCTGGAAGTCCCCCGAGTCAGACGGGATTTTCTTCACCAATACATTTGAATGGTATCTCTGAATATGAAGCAGAACAATCAATTAGTTGTGATGCAAATATTTCAGCTTCATCATCTCAACTCAATGCAACAAGTTCAGAAGAACTAGATAATTCAAATCAACAACTCATAGTGAGAAATCAACATTCCATGGTTACAAGAAGCAAGGCTGGCATCTCCAAACCTAAAATGCCTTACATCGGTGCTGTTACAACTGAAACTAATGTAAGTGCAGTCCCTATCACAGTAAAAGAAGCTCTGAAGAGTGATGATTGGAAAAATGCAATGCTAGAAGAGTATAATGCCCTGATCAAAAACAGAACCTGGAAGCTAGTTCCTTATACTGGACAAGGCAATTTAGTAGATTGCAAATGGGTTCTCAAGAAGAAGTTCAATTCAGATGGGTCATTGCAAAAGCACAAAGCCAGATTAGTAGCCAAAGGCTTCCAACAAAGTCCCGGCATTGATTTTGATGAGACATTCAGTCCAGTGTTAAAGGCATCTACTCTAAGATTTATTCTTGCTATCGCAGTTGCTCTAAACTGGCAAATCAGGCAAATGGACATAAATAACGCATTTCTCAATGGTGAGCTGCAAGAAGTAGTTCTAATGAGACAACCTGAAGGGTTTATTGACTCCAAACACCCAAATCATGTCTGCCTATTGAACAAAGCATTATATGGACTCAAACAAGCACCAAGGGCCTGGTTTGACAAGCTGAAAACAACCTTACAGAGCTGGGGTTTTATACACTCAAGGTGTGACTCTTCTCTTTTCTTTCTTAGACATGAGAAATATGTCATGTTTGTCCTCATATATGTTGATGACATTATAGTAACTGGAAATTCAGTAAAAATGATAAACATGTTTGTGGAGCAACTGAATAACAAATTTGCTCTAAAGGATCTGGGAACCCTGCATCACTTCCTAGGTATTGAAGCATACCGAGATGAGACTGGACTTTACTTAAAACAGGAGACATACATACAGAACATCCTATGTAGAAGCAATATGCAAAATTGCTCTCCAGTTCCTACACCCATGGTGATAAATAAGCGTTTATCCAAAGATGATGGCATACCACTCAAAGATCCTACAAAGTACAGAAGGATCATCGGAGCTCTACAATATCTAACGAATACCAGACCAGATATAATGTTTGCTGTAAATAAACTAAGTCAGTTTTTGAGCTCTCCAACAAGTGTTCACTGGCAAGCACTGAAACGGGTTCTCAGATATCTCAAAGGAACAACAGAATTAGCCCTACACATCAAACCTAGCAATCAACTTACCTTACAAGGCTTTTCTGATGCAGATTGGGCTGTATGCCCAGATGACAGAAGATCTATGGGTGGCTACTGTGTCTATTTCGGCGATTCTCTCATCTCCTGGTCAGCGAAGAAGCAGAAAGTTGTCTCAAGATCCAGCGCTGAATCAGAGTACCGATCTCTTGCAGATCTCTCGTCGGAACTTGCCTGGATTCAGTCTTTCACAACTGAAATCGGACTTCATCTCAGAGAGCCTCCGATAGCGTGGTGCGATAACCTCAGCGCCGCGGCACTCGCGGCTAATCCTGTCTTCCATGCCAGATCCAAACACATCGAACTTGATGTGCATTTTGTCAGAGATAAGGTACTTGCACATGAACTGTCGGTGAGATATGTGCCCTCAGCTGAACAGATTGCAGATCTCTTTACCAAGCCCTTATCACACTCCAAGTTCTGTGATTTCAGGACCAAACTCGGGATAATCAACTCACCCATCCCTCGTTTGTGGGGGCCTGTTAAGACAATCACAGTAAATGAGCCCAATAAGCACAAACTGAAGTTAGTAGAATTATAGGCCCATTTGTATTCAAGCCCAATAGGCTTTCTGTGTATACAACATTTTTGTCTTATTAGCTGTAACATAGCCAGATGTCATTCATTTGTACATTCTAGGGTTTCTAACCCTACTATAAATATCAATACAATCACTGGCACAGTGCGCCAACTTTTACACAATTAATACCCTAAATATTTATCTGGGAACAAGATTGACGTGGGACTCCGAAGGTGATACAAACACGCTGAAATTTGCAGGTGCCTTTTTTTTTTTTTTTGCCATTGGCCGGTGCCAATTTTCAATAAACAACCATGAAAAAACATCACTCCAATGTTATACTAAAATGCTTAGCTGGGACCAACAATTTATTTGTAATTACCTGCTGTCCGCAGATTACAGCATTTAACATGTGTGGGGCAATTTCAACAGGAATGAAGAACTGGACCAGGTAATGAATCGATCACAGCATAAGTTTAAGGGTTAATGGGTCAATTGGGGTTTAACCGGTAGTTAAAATGATCATATTAAAATATTATAATTTATTAGTGACAATATATATTAATATATTTTTAAACTTCTATAGATAAAAATGAAAATTTTTAGAAAAAGAGATGCTTAAAATCTATTAGTATTAGTTATAAAACCTATACTTATGCAATCATATCTCCTTTCCTATAATTATTATATTTTTTTTATTATCTTTTTCATTTTTTTTATATTTATTCTTTTTTTACCTACTTTTCTCTTCATTTTGGTCTTCAACTTTCCATTTTCCCCTCAAAAATCACAAAATAAAAAATTGAAAGAAAAAAAAGAAACCGGTTGAACCGATTGAACCACCAATTTTAACTGGTCCAACCGATTCTCGATTCAACCGATCAAACAAGCTTTTCCAGTCCGGTCTTTTGTTCTATGAATTTCAAGAAAACAATGATAGTTGAGCCGCCTCCATCAGTACATCTAATTTTACATTAAACCCGTTAAAATTACTATTTACTAAATTTATAAAAAGTACAAGCAAATATTAATATGATGTTTATTCAGGTCCAAAAAAAATTGGAAAAAATAAAGTTCCTGGCTCTCAAATTTTTTAATCAACTTATATAGTAATTAAAATTTCAAAATAACATTTGGATGGTTCTCATGTAAAGAATATGGATGGTAAATATGTGAAGCTTTATTTATCCAGCATGCAAAACCACGTGTAAATTTGTCTCCTTATAAGAGTGAGTGCCTTTTCGGCCAAAAAAAAATAAGAGTGAGTGAATTAGGCCTTAGGGTGGTGAGGAAGGAGGGCCCACGGGAGTAGACCGAAAGTGGTCGGTCTCGGACGAACCTCGCAAGTTGCAGCACCAACGGCGAGCGGGCCCCACCAATATTAATCCAAATGCCATCAATGATGCGCAATGTGATTCGCTCCCAAAAAGAGAGCGTGAAACGCACGCTGATAAACTAGAGCAGGGAGTGGGGATGGGTCGTCCGACCCGACAAAATCTGATAAACCCATATGATTTTATATCAATCAAGAGAAGTGTTGAGAATACTGTAGAATTGAACTTCGACGAGGGCAATGTGAGGGTCCTAATGCTAACTGGCATAAACTAAAAGATTTTATGTGTTTTTATTTTGGGAAAAAAAAATAAAAGATTGCATGTGTTTGATTTAACAGAAAATAACCTTAATTTCCGGCTTGAGTCCTTGGCCCACTTAATTGGTTTCCTAATCCTTTGCCCATTATTAATATGCTAAAAGCACAATTAATTACAACCCGGTCCTAGTTTTGTAATTAAATATACTCAGATTAGATTAGTTTGACATAAATGATACCCACTTTGTTTTTCTAAATAAAATAAGTAGTAAGAAATTTGATTTTTTTTCTATTATTATTATAAAGAAAACATTTTTTATTATGACCAATTTAAGTACCTGCACACACAAACATATCAATATTCGATTCAAATTCAGTGACTCATCTGACAAGTAGAATTGCTATCAGGGCAGCTTGTTGCTGACTTGTTCGTGTGTGTGTGTGAAGAAAGCTTAATTAGTAAAAAAGTACTCTCTCTGGTCCTAATTATAAGATAAAGTTTATTTTTTTGGAGAAATTAAGGAGGCCAATTAAATCACTTTATAATATTTATATTTATATATTTTTTCTTTAAACTAATTAATTTGACTAATAAACTGATATATAATCTAAAAATACTAAAAATATAAATACTCTAAAGTGATTTAATTGGCTTCCTTAATTTCTCCAAAAAAAGTCAACTTTATCTTATAATTAGGACCGGAGGGAGTATATATTTTATCTCTTTAGTGGCTGAAAAAAAAAAAGATTAGTATCAGCAATCATTGCTAATAAAATAAATGGGAGTGAGGAGGGTTTAGAGTTGAGGTGAGAATGAAGGCAAAAAAAAAAAAAGGAGTTAAGGTGAGGATAGAAAAGGAGTGGGGGAAATATATGATAGGATGCGTTGAATGTGGGGGTGGAGACAAAAAGAGGAGTGATTAAGATGATGATGATGATGATGACAATTGAGAAATAATTAAATTTAAAATCACTCAAATTTCAAAAGAAGAGGGACATATCTCCAAATTGAAACCATCCCTCCAATGACTTTGATGCCTATTCGCACCTCATTGACTCTGTGCCTTCCATCCTTTTCGCCTTTTCATAAGTTATTTTAACTTATTTCATTATACGCAAAATCTGCCCTGTCAACACATTATAAACATCTCATTCCCAACTCTAACTATACAGTGCCTCCTATTTTTAAAAATACGACAAAAGTGCAATGATTAAACAAAATACTATGGACCAGTACTTATGTAAGGATCCTGTTATAATATTAATATTTTAGTAAACGGAGACTAATATTGTCGTGGGTTTGGTATGCGGAGGGCGTATTGTGTAAAAGAATTGAAACTGACACATAACAATGATGATTAATTAATTAATTATGAAATATTGAAGAGGTTTTATAGAGGGGGCCTCCAGCGACCATAATTCTCCTCAATATATATTTAAAAAAGAATATATACCTCTTTTTTATTTTTGCCAACAAAAAAGAATATATCCCTCTACTCATACATACAAACCTCCAGGCGTGTGCATATAAAAAATAATGGTAATGGATGAGGATGTATTTAGGGAAAATCCCTATAAAATGCATTAAAAATAAGGAAATCCCAATTCAATACATTCAAATTCAAAAATCCGGATTAATCCACTGTCAGTACGAATAAACAGTGTTGGTGCCCTCAAAAAACGATTTTGCCCTTCAGCCCTTATTCTCGCCACTTCGGAAATAATAACACCTGTTTCTTAATTAACAACTCCGGATTCTTGATTAACAACTCTCCTTTCTTGTTTCACAACTTCCGAATTTAAGTTTCAAAGCCAATAACAACACCTCTTTTTTTATTAACAACACGCGCTCTTCATTAAAAACTCCTCATTCTTGATTAACAACTCCAATTTCATCTTTTTATTTTCACAATAACAACACCGATTTTGTTATTAACAACACCATATTCTACATTAACAACTCTCATTTCTTAATTCACAACTTCGTAACAAGATGAAATTGGAGTTGTTAATCAAGAATCCGGAGTTGTTAATTAAGAATCAGGTATTGTTATTTCCGAAGTGGCGAGAATAAGGGTTGAAGGGTAAAATCGTCTTTTGAGGGCGCCGGCACTGTTTATCTGTACAGACAGTGGATTGATCCGGATTTTTGAATTTAAATATACTGAATTGACATTTATCTATTTCCAACACATTTTATAGAGATTTTCTTATGTATTTATGTGTAGTACTTAAGTGGGCCACCACACAGCGGTCAAAATGTCACTTACTACTATTGAATTGCGGCCACTCCATGCGTCAATCAATCATCTTCAACTATGTAATGCCATTCATTGAATCTCAATTTCAATTAAATCCTTAGAATTGACCAAAACATTCAACCGCCTTATTATGAACGTGAGGAAATTAACGGACACACAGGAGCAAACCAACAATGGACAGAGTGGATAGGAAATAATTCTTTCCACTCTTTTTTTATATAGTTATCAGACATTCATTGATATTGGGCCAAATTTAAGCATTTTCAAGTTTACTTTATATGATTTTTCTCATTGGGAGCTTAAAATTGAGACATTAACGGTTGTAGTCCCTTTTACAAATGATTAATGCTTTTAGTATTCACTTTGACATCGGTTGAGGCACACCTACAACAATTTGACTAAAAAAATCATAACTATAATTCACCAAAAAAAATTATAACTATGTATAGTTTAACCCATCACATACCTTTTGTTGTTAACTTGTCTCGGCCCTTTAAAATGAAAAGGGAAAAAGGTACATATGCTCTCTCTCTCTCTCTCTCTCTCTCTCTGTGGGTGATCCTTCTTGATGAAGAAACTGGGAAAAGGCAATTGCAATTGTTAACAAGAACTGAAAAAGAATATGGTAGAGAGGAGAGGCATGCAAATAATGGAGGGGTTTGGATCTTGCAATAGAGAAAGTAATTAATAAAGGCGAAATGAAGAGAGAGAGAGATCCGTGAAGGCGAAGGCTTAAACAAATGAGGCAATACCACAATAATAAAGAAGAAACAGAGCATCAGTGTCATCACATGGTGTCCAAACAAGACCGCCGAATTGCCCTCTTTGTTTTTTCATCATCATATATAATCCTTCACTTCCAACTGCTTCTACTTTCTTTAATAATACTCTTCATTATCTCATCCATGTTCAAATCCACTCTCATCGATCATTTAATTTCTTACTAATTAAACCTGTTACTTATTATTATTTTTTCATATATGTAACAATAGCATGCTAATTTATTAGGGTCTGGCTGCCCCTGATTAATTATATTCTAGGTACAAATCTGACATGCCTTTGTAATCTTCCATAAAACTTCCTCCAAATATATTAAATGTATAAATTCATTTACTTACTCGTGAGAGGAGCTGACAAAGGGATAAGGAAAACAATCGGTGCACACGTTGCAAGGTTCTGAAATAGGGATCGGGTAGGGTACTGGGTCAAGGGTTAATGAGTTAAACCGGAGTCAAACTGAAGCTAATTCAGGGTCAAACCGGTGAGAAATTGAAGATTTCAGGGTTATTAATATGAAATTCTAAATAAAATAAAAAAAATCAATTTTTGAAAAAAAAAACAAAAAAATGAACCGGGTTGATACCCAAACCGAACCTGTTTGTTGGTTTCCAAGCTGAACCGGCTGGTCCAGTTATGGTTTCAAAACGTTGCACCTGCACACGCACCACTCTATATACTTCTCTGATCCTTAATATAAAATATAGTTAACTTTTTTTAGAGATGTTAATAAAGCCAAATAAATTCCATTAAAGTATTGATATTTATCTTTTTTATACTAAATTAATTTGTCTGACTTATAAACTAATATATAATCAAATCATACACGACATATATTATGATTAACTAACTTTATTTAACTTTCTCAATTTCTTCAAAAAAAATTATCTATATCTTATATATATATATATATTTAGGACTAGAGGAGTATATGTATATACAAATTGATCCCTGTCAAATGCTGTGTTTTTTTTTTTTGCCAGTAAAAGATATTTCATTATCATAAACCACAAACAAGAGTACATCGAGTAATATATACTACAAAGGACCAAAATATCAACCAGAAAACCAAAAACACTAATCCGGAGCCCTTAACTTCTCGCCTGAATCCATCTCCAACAGCTTCAGCAATTGTTTTGGAGGTCTCAAGACCCAGTACGATGGACAAGACCCATTCAATGAAACTTTAGCAACCCAGTCAGCTACTAAGTTCGCTTTCCTGGAAATCCATATACAAGAATGATTTCCTATTAGTTTCCTTGAATATTGAATATTTTCAAGGATATTGGTACATCTCCAATCATTTGGAGGAGAATCATTTTCAAGACATCTGACTAATACTTGCTATCAGACTAAAAAATAACATCTGTCAACTGATTATCCCTGACATATAATACAGCATCCAAAAAAGCAAAACATTCAGCCATTAATACAGCAGGAGCATTCACAATTCTTGATTTTCCATCCAACAACCATCCATTTTCATCTCTTACCATAAAGGAAACTGCAGCTCTATTTTCCACTTCAGAAAAAGCACAGTTTGTATTGATTTTAAGACAGTTACCTTCTGGCGGCTTCCATGCCTGCTGATTAGAGCTCTCTAGCTGCCTTGTAAGATCTCTATTTGACTCTTCATAGCTCCATCCTCTTACTACCCATAATTCATTTAGTGTTTACATGCCTGGGAGAAAACAAACACTGGGTCAGGAGTTATATTGTCAAACAGGAAGGCATTTCTGGATTTCCATATCTGCCATAACATCATACACAGTAAAGCCTTCTGCCAATGTGATAAAATGCTCCCATTAAGCCAATTGGCCACCCACTCTTTTAGTTCTATGCTTTCTAACTCCTCAGCCTTGAAAGAAAATATACTTCCAAACCATGCTAATTTTGCCCATTCACAATTTAAAAATAAATGCTCCAAAGTCTCTGCTCTTTTATGACAAATTAAACACAAGCCTAACACACAACATTTTCTTTTAGACAAATTAGTGAGAGTAGGCAAAGCATTATTCATCAACCTCCACATGAAATTTTTTACTTTTTGAGGTATTTTCAACTTCCAAATCCATTTCCAAACAGCTCTATAAGAATTGTTAGAAGAATTGGGAATATTTTCTTGTCTTCTCAGTACATTCTTCCTAGCAATATCATACCCTTCTTTAATAGTGTATTCATTTCTTTTACCCCCAGTCCACACCTACTTGTCATCTCTATTGCTAGAGGCCACAATAGTGTTTCTGATCACTTCCTTTTCCGCATCCGAAATCCACCCCTCTATAGACATTAAATGCCATCTCCCCTCCCTCCTTAAATCAGACATTCTTAAATCTAGAAAGGACTCATGCGGACATTGAGACCACAGCCTCTTTATTGGCAGCCCTCCTATCCACGGGTCTCTCCACACCCTTGTACTGAACCCATTCCCAATGCTCTTAAAAACTTGATTTTCCAGCACACTCCTCCCTTCCACTATACTAGACCATAACCACGAGGGACTACTCCCCTTTATAGCTTCTAGGAAGTTAGTTTTAGGGAAATATCTAGCTTTAAGAAGTTTAACCCAGAGTTGATCCGGATATTGCAAAATTCTCCACCCTAGTTTTGCTAGTAGAGCTAGATTGAAAGCTTCAAAGTCTTTAAAACCCAATCCCCCCTCTAACTTAGGCCTCTTCATTTTCTCCATAGCAACCCAGTGAATTTTTCGCTCTCCCTCTTCACACTTCCACCAGAATTTAGTCACAATACCGTCTAACTTTTTTAGCTCACTTTTTGGATAAAGAAAACAAGACATAGAATACACTGGGATAGAGTCAGCTACGGATTTAATCAATACCTCTCTCCCTGCCTCCGATAACAGCTATTTTCTCCACCCTTGGGCCCTCTTTTCCATTCTATCCACTACAAAATTCAGAGCTTGGATTTTTTATCTACCCCAAATAACCGGCAACCCAAGATAATTTTCGGGAATATCCACTGCATGTATTTAGAAGATCTGGCCAATTTCCTCTTTCAGGAGATCAGGAGTGTTTTTAAAGAAATACAAATAGGATTTGTTCACATTAATTGCCTAGCCAGAAGCTTTGCAGTAATCATCAATCACTCTTTTCAAATTTTTGCAATAACTAACATCACCCCGGAGAAAAAATACAGAATCATCAGCATATAGGCTATGTGTGATTTCAGGACCGCCCCTAACAACTGAGACACCTTTTAGAAGACCTCTTCTCCTATCCCTATATATCAGCGTGGACAGGACATTATTACCAAAATGAACAAGTATGGGGATAATAGATCCCCCTATCTTAACCCTCTCTGTGGCAAAATCTTTGTAACTCTCTTACCAGATAGCATTACTGAAAAACTGACAGAGTTTAAACACCACTAGATCTTATCTACCCAGCCCTTATCAAAACCCATTTTTAAAAGTGTTTTACAAAGAAAATCCCATTCCACCCTGTCATAAGCCTTATTCATATCAAGCTTAATTGCTACCTCGCAATGTCCTTGCCTTTTGTTCTTCATAGATGAAACATTTCATGTACCACAATCATATTATCCTGAATTAATCTACCTGGAACAAAAGCCCTTTGACTTTCATCTATCACTTTGTCTAACAGGGGTTTCAGTCTATTGGCCATAACTTTAGAAAAGATTTATATGAAAAATTACACAAGCTAATGAGCCTATAATCACTTCCCGATTCAGGATTATCAATTTTAGGTATTAAAACCAAATCAGTTTCATTTATCAATTTTAAAGGGAATCCATTTCTGAAATGATTTTTTATCAATTCACATACCTGTACACCGACAATATCCCAAGCCTTTTGGTAGAACAACCCGGTAAAGCCATCAGGACCCGGTGCCTTCTCTCCACCCATCTGGTAAACTGCGATCTTAACTTCCTCTGAGGTAATGTCTTCCATCAATAGTTTGTTATCTTCCACTGATATCACCTGCTCAACACAATCCAGTACTGAATCAAAATCCCTTGAGCCTACTGAAGAGAATAAAGAATTGTAGAACTGAGCAAAATAATCTCCAATCTCCTTTTCGGACTCCAACCACGTGTTATTACTATCTCTGATTCTAGTGATCTTGTTTCTACACCTTCTGTGAATAGTTGTCATATGGAAAAATTTGGAGTTTTTATCTCCACATTTCAACCACTCCACTCTTAACTTTTGTGCCCAATACAATTCTTCCTGCTCCCATAATTCCCCTATTTTCTGTTTCATCTCATTAATCTCCCTAGATTTTTCAGCAAACCACTCAGAGTCAAGGAAAATCTGTACCTGATTGACTAGGTTATTAATTTGCTTAGCCCCATTCTTAAATTCTTTCTTTCCCCAAATCTTCAAAAAATCCCTTAGGACATTCAGACTTTGCACAAATTCATTTAAGTCAACACTTCTCCCTTCCACCCTCCAGTTCTTTTTAATTACTTCCAACATGTTCGGATGAGATATCCATCTAGCATCAAATCTGAATAACTGCGGTGTTCTGGATTCATAATGCTCATATTCCACGAAAATTGGACAATGATCTGAGCCTATTGATTCCAACACATGCCCTTGCCCTCTATGATATTTAGCTCTCTAATTCAGATTTACCACTGCCCTGTCTAGTCTTTCTCTAATAAACTCACTTCCTTCTCTATTGTTTCTCCACATAAAATTGCAACAAGCAAACTCAAGTTCCATAAGCTCACAACTAATCATAAAATTCTGAAAACGATCTAAATCCCTTTGTGAACACTCCCTTCCTCCTTCTTTATCAAATAAATACATCATGTCATTGAAATCCCCCAATATCATCCATGGAATTTCCGGACCTGAATTCAGATTTTCCAATTCAGCCCACCAACCTTCTTTCATTCTCCAAATCGTTGGTCCATACACTAAACTTATATTTCCCATATTGTTTCCTCCCATTTGCACATCCACCAGGTGAATTATATACCTATTGGTATACCCAACTTTCAGCTGTACGTTTTCTTTCCACCACACTGCCAAACCCCCTGATTTCCCAATCAGATCAAAATATACCTCGGATTCATATTTCATCTTCCTTCTTATCCGTTCAATTTTTTCTTTTTTCATTTTAGTCTCCGAGAGAAATATTATCTGAGGCTTCCATTTTCTACTTTAGAACTTTAGATTTCGAATTGTCAGGATAGCTCCCAAACCCTGACAATTCCACCCTAAACAACTCATAATGCCTTGATGGCTGTTTTCGGCCAGCCACCACACCCCTTATCCTCTGCGTCATCTTTCTTTCCCCCCTACCATGTCAATTTCCTTACCCTTATTATCATCTCTCAGCACAATCTGTAAATTTGATTTATTCTCAAAATTTAAGGCTCTCCTAATCTTCTTTTTCCCACTTACTCCCCTTTCTAGGTAAACTATCGGTAGTAAACTGTAGCTGACCATCATACCTGAAATTAAATGGGTTTGAGCCATCCTCCCTTTCCCAACGCATATCTCTGTTTCAACCCATCCTCGTTCACCAGCGCTCTTCGGTGAATCTTGCAGATGATCCTTGCGCCTTTTGTTCAATGGAGAATCCTGAAGCACCTCTGCTTTTCTTTTTAAAGAGACGTCCCTCAGCCCCTGTTCCAGCTCTCCTATTTCCTTTTGCTGATATGGAACGATGGCCCCAGTATTTTTATTTCCATCATCATCCTCCTCTACCAATTCCACCCAATACTTGGCCTGTTGCCTATGAAGCTTCTCCTTTTTGGCCTTTAAAACACTCAACGACCCATCCATTTTCTTGATCATAAAATCCAATTCACTATCACATCCCAACACGCGTTTATTTTGGGCTTCCCAGGTCTGGCCCAATTTTCCTTCACAACCCACGTACTGCATGCTCATATTTGAAATTACACCCATATTTAGAGCTTCCTCCCTAGCCAATATTCCCGCCTTCTGTGATAACTGGGACCCACCGGCCGAAAACTCACTTCCTCCAAGATACAATGATTTCGAGCAGTCCCCCATGTCCATCGGTTCCTAAGACCTGCACGGATCCACAGGGCCTTCTTCTTCCTTCCTTACTTGTCCAGCCGACCCACCCCTCTCCAGTGTTCTTCCTTGATTCCGGCCACCGGAAAACACACCCTGATCCCAGAGGGCCTGAGCACACAATGATGCATCATAACCCTTCATCACTCCTTGGACCACAAATTCTACCGTTTCCTCTTCGCACATTCTGCTCTCATGGCCCAGTTTGCCACAATTGAAGCAATATCTTACCAATTTTTCATACTTAACTTGGATCCAGGCATCATCTAGTTTATCAGGTCTAAGCGCATAAAAGCCAAGAACTAACACTTTTTCAACATCGATTTCAATCCTTGCTCTGCCGTAATTCCTGTTAATGAACCTACTATCCTCTGGATTTTCGATTTCTATTGCTCTTCCGATTTGATTAGCCATTACTCTTATATTCTAGGCTATTCTTCCTTCAAACGGAAGGTTGTGGAATTGCACCCACATATCACAGGACTTTATCTGGACTTCATTTTCACTAAGAAAAGGCTTTCTATGTTGCAAACTCAAAAGGTTATTTCTTACTAGCCATGGACTATCCTTCAAAATCCTATCCGCTTCTTTTTGTTCTTTAAATGTAAAGGTAAACAAATTGAATCCTATCATTTTCACGTCCACATCTCCAGGGACTCTCCACGCTGCTTTCACTGAGTCTCTTACTGTTCCAAGCCCCATTCTAGTGTTAGAGATGATTTTCCCACAAGTTTACAGACCTCCTCCTTCCTCTCCGAATCTTTCTTCCATCGCAGTTGAACTTTGTACCTTCCTTTTCTCTCCATCTTACTCTCTTTCCACTTACCCCACCAGTACTTCCATCGCCGTTTCCTAACACTCAGCACTAATCGCCGAACACACCACGCTAGTGAGAAGAAGAGGGATAAACCCTATCAGATACTCTCACTCAGGAGAAAACCTGTCAGATGCTGTGTTATTCCTTTGTATATGTGATGACTATATTATATACTACTAGTACTGTGCCATCCATACTCCGTGCCAAAACTTTGGTTTTAACCGTTACATACAAATTGACCAGGTTCATCACCTCTCTTTCCTATCCTTTTCCTCTTATTCGTTATTATCATTGTTTTTTGTTACACCATTCACGATAAATATGTCCTTCCAACCCAATTAACAAAGCTCAATGAGGAGAGTTACAACACGTTACTGTAATAAATAATAGTATTTCATTGTTCTTCGTACGAATTTTGAAACATTTCAATGTATGTTATACACACAGACAATAGAAAAACCAAAGTTATCCAGAGTTAGACATGTGATGTGAACCCAGGAACATGTACGTGTGCACGTGCAATTTTCACGTTCAGCAAATGAAATCCCTTTTCATGTCAAAGTACAATTCTGCATATACCCACCACTTCAGAAGTTGTTCAATACCGCGTCTGTTAGCTACCTCGATCACTTTGTCACTCAAAAGACCAACGGCCAAAAAAAAAAAAAAAACAGACGAAAGATGAAATGGAGAGATGCATCATATATACCAGATTATTAGTTATTCATTCAAGTGGAAGGAGATATCAGTTATGAATATATATATATATATATTTCAACGGTCAACCACCAACATATTAAACAATTCCTGTCCTGACCCACAATTAGATGCTGCTATAGGTTAGGTGGAACAGGCATGAAAAACGATCATCCATCGTTACATAGAGCTAAAATTTAGAGAGTAATAGTTGACATGTCATGGGACCAATAGCTGATAAGGTGGTCACAGGCTCACAGACTATAAATAAGCACACACTGATTCAATATCTGAGCTGTAATCACCCTTTACATCGCTTTTTATAATATTATTACTGCCTCCATTCATCAACACTCACATTCCCCATACTTCCTTAAGGGAATTATTTATTCTCTTTACTTTAAAACAGTTGTGGCAACTTATTTATCAAATGGGACATTCGTATGTAGATAATCTTTCATATATGTAGAATATCTTTCTTGGTGTGTAATATTCTTTCCTATACGTGTGTAAAAATATTCCCCCGTGTGCAAAAAATATTTCCTTATGTGCACAATATCTTCCCTCCATGTGCAGATATCTTCCCAGGTCCCTTAGCAATTAAGTTGCCAATAAGATCTTTTTTGAGTTTTTTCACAATTCTCCTTTTAAAAAACACTTCAATACAAAATATCCAAAAATGCGTAGAGAGAAAAATACATCCAAAATTAACTCTTCAACAACCATGAAGTTGTCCTAAATGCAACCTTAACAATTAATAATATATTACTCCCTCCAGTTTTAAATATAAGATAAAGCTAACTTTTTTTTGAAGAGATTAAGGAAGCCAAATAAGTTACTCAATCACATCATATGTTGTATATTCTTATATTATATATCAGCTTATTAGTTAAACTAATTAATTTGGAGAAAAAAATATAAATATAAATATTCTAAAATAATTTAATTAGTTTCTTTAATTTCTCTAAAAAATCAACTTTATCTTATATTTAGAACCTGAAGGAGTAGCGTGTAAGAATTGTCTAGCCTCTCGCAAAGCAACTTTAATTTTCGTTTAGCAATGAATATAGTAGTATTAAAGATCCGGGCAGTCTTTATCTTACGCTTCATATGCCTTGGCAGTGCAAGAACTTTCGTTTTCGTTATCAATATCAATACTCATTTGCACATAACGTAATTCTCGTTTAAAATGATATGTTCCTACTCGAAATTGTTATTTTGTGTGGGATTCATCTCTATACCACCTACTTTATAAATTATAATCATACAGCACATAATAGTGCTATTAAATTTCGATACTGTTTCACACAACAGTTAATAGTCACGTTTATTTGGCTATTTACTACAAAGTCATATTATTTGTCTTTAAGCGAAGAGGACATATTTGTCTGTTCGAATATATAAAAATCTCTTGACAAAATAATATATACTCGTATGTTTATATTAAACAAACGTGTGGTCCAGTGAGAAGACCCTTGAATAGAAGGTATAGTCTTCTTTTATGATATAAAATTGATGTAGTCTCCTTTGTACAAAGTTTAAGAAATGAATAACATGGTTCATATATTCATATATGATATATTTGTAAAGTTTGATCTCTGCAGATAAAAAATTAAATATCTGTTAATTTGAAATTTAAATCATGAAATATGATCATTGATATAGATTATAAAAAATGTAAAAGAACAAATTCACCTTCAGTATTATGAAAATACTTGAGATGCTCCTGGGCTTCATTAAAAATTGGTAACTCTTCCATAGTTGTTGCGCCGTGGATCTGATGGATTTTTGACGTTCTTTGTTAATTGTTCATTAAATATATGGGCTTTTTGGGCTTGTAAGGCCCTTTTGCCCTCTATGATTCGTGGACCTGGGAATTACTAAGAAACCTGTTATCAACTTTCATTAAGCCCTTTCATCAAAAAAAAAAAAAAAAACTTTCATTAAGCCCGTAGCTACTAGGTAATTTAGTATTTTACAAGTTTGACTAGTAAATAGTAAATACAGAACACAATTCAACTTGTAAACATGTAAAGTAGTGTTTCTTTAAAAATATCGTTAAATGTAGAGTTGACTTGAAAGGGAAAAAGAATACCTACTCATAGTTGACAATATGACCCAACCCAAGTAACCCATATGGATTAAACCCCCACAGTAGAAAAGAAGATATGAATCAAGCTAGCTCAACCCATTAAAAGCGAGCTATTTTGCATTTTCTCAACTCAATTCATTAGGTGACCGTTTGAGTTTGTTGGAGAAGCTGCTTTTACAACGTAATTTATAGTTTATAAGGTATTTTCTCCGATCCTAATTATAAGATAAAGTTGATTTTTTTGGAGAAATTAAGGAAACCAATTAAATTACTTTAGAGTGTTTATATTTTTAGTATCCTTAGACTATATATTAGTTAATTAGTCAAATTAATTAGTTTGGGGAAAAAATAAAAATATAAACACTCTAAAGTAATTAAATTGGCTTCCTTAATTTCTCCAAAAAAAGTCAACTTTATCTTATAATTAGGACCGGAGAAAATAAATATGTAAGATGAGTTTTGTCTCAACTTACGTGAACATACTTCTCACACACCAACTCAAACAAACCTTGGATATGGATTTGTGAATAGTACGAGGCTATGAGTTGCCTCACATATATCTGATAATATGGATTGTTATTTTCATTTTCCAAAGTAAAATATACTAACCTTGCCTCATTCAGTCCTGGTAAAATTACAGAGACTTCATATCTGATTCAAAAACCTGTCCATGTTTTTAATGTCATTAAGAATATTCTATTAAAGATTCTAAAATATAATTTTATTAATTGAAGGCAAAGTTAAAAATTCAAATTAAATGTGTTCATTCACTCTCATAATCTAATTGTCGACCATATATGACTAATTTAAATAATTTTAATTAAATAATCAAATACAATAATATTTAAATAAATGTTCATAGGAGAAATATATACACTTTGTCTAATCAACAAAACACCTACATAATCTTGCAAAAAAAAATTTATTATTGTTAATAGACTTCATATGACTTTATTGTTACGATTTCAATATTTCTAATTTTCTATTACATATTTTAATATATAAGTGTTAAAAATTACACTATTAATTATGTTCTGCTTCAATTCCCATAATTCTCATGTCACTGTCCCTTGCCTTGTCTAGGTTACTTGGTGAACGGTTTATCATAGGTTATTCGCTTAACAGCCATTGTTTGCATTTTCCAACTTTCTGCCTCCTTCACAAATTAAGCTCCAGATGTATACACAACTTTTGAGCGGCTCAGCAAGAATCCCGATCTCTTCTTTAACGGTGTATTCATACTTCAAACTTCAAATACAGTATCTGACTTGGGCATCATCATATTGGGAAGAAGTTCTCACTTGTTCCTGCTCACCTCTCGTCATCAATGACATGAAATTGCAGTAGCACATGCTTAAATACCAGTATAGCAGTTCAAAGTCATGGCTCGTTAAATGTTTGGTGTTAGAATTTTGAATGCAGTTGCAGCTGGACCGTCGTCAGGCTACGTGGTAGGGTCCACCACTTGGTTTTCCCCATTTGTGAATGTCTCTCCTCCGCTTGCCTCTAATTTATTCTGGTTTCAATACTAAGTACGGTGCTATAACTCTCGCAACTCATCACATCTTAGCGGTCTATATATGATTTTTGACTACTTTGATTTGAGTTTTTTAAAATGATGATTTTTTGAATAAAAAAATCATTTGTTGATAAAATGGTAATTAAGATATTATCATTATTTTAGATTATATATCTATTAAAACAAATTTTATTAATAAATATTGATTTTTAAAAACTTATATCTGAACCGGCCAAATCAAATCTAACGGTATAGATTTGACAAATTGAGAGAATTAAGCACGGTCCTTGTCATTGAAACCAAGGCCCTAATTAATTGCGTTTTCCCAGTGAAAATGCCATTTCTCCAAAACTGTGTGCTCTTCCATCTCTCCTGTATACGGCGCCAATCGTCTATCGCTTTCTCACCATCTTAAATTCTGCTTCTCTGGGACAAATGAGACGGCTACTTTTATTATGCCATGCGATTGCATTGTGCTTTGTAACTTGTGGGCAGGACTATCCCAACCATGAGAGAAAGCGGTCATTCATTTTTGCCCATCTGTTCGAAAATACCAGTCTCACATCCAAAAATAATAAGGGAGATGAAAGAGTCCTATCTCGTGGCAAATTTTTACGTAATTTTGGTGAAATATATAGATAAGTCAAGGACATGTATGTCAGCTGGTAAATATTGAGATACACACACACATGAATCGGCCGGTATTTGATCAATTCAAGAAAGAGGCATGTAAAAGACAGAAATTAACTAATCAGTAGAAGCTTAAAGTCAGTGGAGACGATCATTCAAATGAAACTAAATAATAAATTCATACTTAAAAGCACAATAGATCAATAAATTATTACTACTTTTCGATCCTTAATATAAGAGACATTTAATTTTTTTGAGAAGTTAAGAAAGTTAAATACTTTACTTAATTATAGCATATGTCGTATATCATTAGATTATATATCAGTTTATAAGTCAAACAAATTAGTTTGGACAAAAGGGATAAATATAAATATTTTAAATTATTTATTCAGTTTCCTAATTAATCTTTAAAAAAAATTAACTGAGCTTTATATTCAAGAAAGGAGAAAATATTTTCATAATGTCTTTTCGTTAACAACTCTCGATCACTATAACCCTGGGGAATTAGTGATTCAACAATAACGTGTAAAATGGAACCCAAATTCATAGAAACTATGCTTCTAGGTGATATATTAAAACATGGGTGCAGGATGTTGTGGAGTTTGATGATAAGTAGTAACGTTTATTTTTCACATACAAATCTCCACACACACCCAAAAAGTATAGCGCTGTATGTATTATTCCCTTGTTCCGCTATATGTATATTTCCCTTGTTCCCTTTTTCTTTGTATTCTGTTTAAAACCAGAGACGAGAGAGAGAGAGAGAGAGGTGATGTGGTCAGCTAAGAAAATCGGGTACATGGACGTTGGTGAGATCATCAAGTTTGTGGATCCAACCATACTTGTCCAAGAAAGGGTTGGCCAAGCACTGTGGTGGGTACTCATCAATGCAATCTTCCCATACATTGGCGTCCTCAACGTCCCTCATGACCTCCCACAAACAGCTATTGCATTTGAAGCCTGCCCCAAAGCTTATCATCAGTATTCTCCCTCCTTTCTTCAGCCTCTTCTTCGCCTCCATGTACCCTAACACGTACCACAGGCTGCTCGCTGACGTGTTCCCAAAACGGTGCAGTGTCATCCTCGCTGGCTCCACGTCATACTCATTCAGATCCAAACTCTTCCCAACGCCGTCTATCACTGCCTTCCCTCCGGTATGCAAACAGAAATGATCAACCCCTGCCTTGAAATTCAACGGCGTTTGCCCCATTCCTCCGCCTGATGACGTCTTTGCACAACCCTTTTTGGTGAGCTTCTTCACGAGGGACATCACCATGAACCTCATTAACTCGCCCATGGGTAAAATCTTTGGGGCCATTACTCTTAAATTATCCACAAAAGCCCTCGTTGCTGCTCTTGGGAGAGATTTCCCCAGGTAGAAACCAAGTCGTCCTTCGTCATCTTCCTTTTGCATGCAGCAACCAAACGAGTCATCTCTAGCCCCGTGATGAGTTCTCTCAAGGCACTTGAGTGTCAACTTGCTTTTGTGTTTCAGACTCCTCTTGTTTGTCAGAAGAATCGCACACCCACCGGTGCGGAACAAACAGTTGGCCAGAATCATCGATTTGTCCTTTCCGGAATACCAGTTTGGACTCAGAGACTCCGAAGTCACCAGAAGAGCCAGCTTATTCTTCTGGGACTTGAAGATGTTACTGATGATCTCCAAAGAAATGAGGCTGGCGCTGCAACCCATGCCGGTGAGGTTGTAAGCCTTAATGTCGTCCCTCATTTTGTAATGGTTAATGATACGTGACGTCAGGGAGGGAACGGCGGCGCACATGGACACGTTGACGACAAGAACGTCGATGTCGGAGGGAGAGAGTTGTGATCTGGACAGGAGCTTGGCAATGGAATCGTGGAAGAACTCGTCAAGCTCCAAGTGAGCATCCTCCAAGGTGGGCTGGGCCTCGCGGCCCAAGAAGAAGTTTCTTGGGGCGTAAGTGTGCTCTCCGATGCCGGAGCTCACAATGGCCTTAAGCAGGAACTTGTACTCGCCCAGGCCCAAGTAAGGATTCCTGGCGATGATCTTGCCACAAAACTCAGTGCCGAGCTTTCTATCATCAGGTGGTTTGTAGCACTGGTAGTTTAAAAGGAAGCACTCTTGGCCTTTTCTCTCATCAAACACCTTCCATATCACGAAGCACAAATACAACACCGGAACAATACAGAGTAAAGTGAGCAGCTCCATTTAAGAGGGATGGAATGATTAAAGAGGTTTCAAAGTGAACGTAAGAGGTGGGTGGGAGAAGATGCAGAACTTGAAAGGGACGGAGTGGGGTATTTATAGGGAGGGGAAGAGTGTATGAATAATGAGGATGAGTTTGAAACGTCAATATAGCTCAACCCCCAACAAACTCATGATCTCTTCTCTGAAACTTTATCGCGAGATGAAAATTAAACGAGAGAGGCCACTTTCGTCGACTCTCGCAGCTTTCGCATGTGAAACATAGTTTCTAGCTTGCCCGAGTCTGCGAAATGGAAAGCACATCGACATGTGCATCTTCGATTGTCTTGTACATATATGTCCAGTTCACTGCTAGTCGTCTATACATTTAAAGAAGGTGAGCTGTGGTAGATAGATACAGCGCAATAATCTAATTCATGCATCTTCCATAAAAATTTTAATTAAGGCCGTCAATCGATACGCGCAGTGAATTATTCATTGAGTAAACTAATTATTGTAACGCTCTCTGGTTAATTTCTGATTCAAATATGCATGCACATTTATATTGCGCGCGCACACCAAAAGAAAAGTGAGGCTGATATAAGTTAAAGATGGTTGCGCTAGGTGTTAATTACTGGCGCATTAAAAGTGTCTGTTGGTATTTTACGTCGTAGAATGAAAATATTTGTCAAGGTACATGTCATTCAGGGACAAAAAGCTGTATATTTACCGTATGGAGTTGCTGGAAGGAGCAGCCTACAGCCTGTTGGTTATTAAGAGTATTTAATATTTATGCCTCAAGTTTCTTGCGCCTCCTATGCTGGCGACGCTTCTTATCAACATTTCATTTCATCATCGTCATCGATCGTCAAAGTCAACCATAACTCCCAACTAATTTGTTTTAATTTTGTTCGCATGCATGTGGTCAAACCTGTCTATCTTAACATTTTCAAAGTAGACTTGTTGAATTATTGAAAAATTATGTATTAAAATAAATTTATTGACTGTTATGATGGATATAAGCGCATGTGAAAAAGTCACACTTATGGTCATTAAATAAAGTCAGATTTCTACTATCATCCTATCCCTAAACAGGATTTGTCTTGCAACCCCTCTGGCATATGGTACTTGATCTGAATTATTTATTTCGTTTATGGGATTATAAATTCATTTCATTTAGTGATGATATTTTAATAACAATCGCCGTTATGGTAATAGAAATAAATAAAATTGATGAAAGGAATAGTCCATCTCCAAATTACCTGTTTTTATTAATTGATGAAATGGATGGAACACACTTGTTACTTTTAGTTGAAGTCTCACAATCGTACTTCTCCTGCGTGATTATCAACACTCCATTTTCAAAGTCAACCTTATCTCCCAACTAACTATTGTTTTAATTTTGTCGCCAATGCTCCATTATATCTCATCAACACGCACCTCTGTTCAAGGTCTGCCTTTTGATATTAATTAAAACGAAAAGCTGATTCTATAGTATCAGCATGGTAACAAGACGCTCCTACATCTAGTAACTAAAAACATGTGGATAGTTACTCTCGTTGATGGGTCGTTCTCTGCTCAAAGGCATAGTATAAAATATCAATACTACTTTGATTATATTTATAAGTTTTTTTTATCAAAAAATTCGGTCCTTTCAATATAGCAAATGAGCTTCTGATAATTTTATTCATATTTATTGTATCAATAAAGAAATGATTTAAAGATAGATAGAGAAAAAAGAGTTAAAAAATACTCATTCATAAATAAGAATATAATTAAAAATATATCCTATAATCATTGAGTTAATTACCTCTCATTGGTATGTGAGATTTAGTTAAAAGAGATTTATAAATAGGATTAGAGTGATGAATTTTTTTAATAGGGAATAGCATTAATATCAAACACTTAGTATATTTGACCCAAAAAAAACACTTAGTATAAATAATAATAATAATGCGAAATTTATTTCAGTTCGCTCTATTTATAGCAATACAATGCTTTCCTGAAATTTCAGGAAACACACACTGAAGGCATACCGTGGTTGAGTAATAATGATGATATTGTGCAAATTATCTTCTTATAATTTTGGAGCGTTGTGTATTTTTTTGGCCAGCGCAGTGAGTGTTTTTAAGCCTAAACTTAATATTTTGATCGAAAATTCTAAATGACCTGAGTGTTTGAAGGACGATGATGATAACTACAGTTGTTTACGTATTTTTATTCAAGCGAGAGGCGTTATTCAAACACACAACACGAAAGAAGGTTCCAAATTTCATTCTCGTAATTCAATTTTATTTTTTTCCAGTTGTAATTTACATTTTTAAGATTTTATGTATTTCAAATTTTCAATAAGTAACTAGTATATGTCTCTTATAGTGTGGAAATCACTATGCAATATTAGTTCCACGTAAGCAATTTAATCATTGAAAAAATCCATGGAGTTAGTTAATACTAGCTCTATCACAATATGTTGTTATTTTTTGGACGACTAGCTTGTTAATTAGCGCATGTTGCTCACTATTGCATAACCTTTTAGTGACAAAAATACTTACGTGAAACTTGCAATATAAATGCCACATCCCTATCTATGTATAATTCATAAAGAATATAATGAAGGGACTTTATTGGAATTTTTATATTATACACATAGAACACAAATTCTATTATATATATATATATTACTTATAACACACACCTATAACATGTTAACAAGCTAGTCATATCCTTACATGCTTATATCGAATTCTAACTTTTTTTGTTTTGAAACTTTCTTTCAGATTGAACAATAATTTCAAGCAGCAGTAACTTATGGGTTTAGTGCCTTCTTGTTTTAGTTTTTTAGAAATATTTTTATGATTTACTAGATAAATATATTATAAGAGTTTTATCTTAACTTATGAAAAAGGGTTTTTGAAACTATAGTTTGGGGGTCTCTCCAAACAAGCACTTATATTATGTGTAAAGGCAGAAATATACAACGAATTAGAACCCTAATAGATGAGCCATGTTGTAGTTGTGCGCTTCCTTTCATTGAACGGCAACGAATTAATGATGGCATTATAAACAACAAAATATGATCTCTACGTCGATTTCTTTGAAAAAACAAACAAACGAGTGCTAAAGTATATGAACGAAGTGAATGAGAGACGGGTTCTAGTGGCTTCTTTAGGCTGCTGATTATAATGCCTTCGTCTGTTATCGCTCAAGTATATATCTAGCGTGACTACCCTCTCTACTCACTTATCTTGTCCTTTTCTTCTACAAATATGGACAGCTCATTAATTCTTCACTGGCTTCAACTCTCATATCTTCGCTTCAATATGTAATATGATCGCCAAGAGTTTCAATTATTGGGATCTCTCCATTCCTTCACGATACCATCACATTTGTCACTAATTATATAACCCTAAAACAGAATATACATAACAAATCCTTAGATTTTCAACCAAGTCTGGAGACAAGATAATAATGCATGAAATGGTTGAGGGTTCGTATTGTTCACGTTTTGCCAAAACAAAAGGTCGTGTTGTCGTTTTAAAGAGAAGAAAAAACCTGTGGCGGAAATATAAAAAGGGCTAGCATTCTCAGCAGTTGACAATTATGAGTTCCCACCAATAAAAGTTGAGCGCATTTAAACCATCCAATCGGATTTCGGGTATTTGTTTTGAACTAAACTTTGGTATGGGAATCGATCTTTAATGCTCACAACCAACTCTCTGAGGCTGCCATGAATTCCATGGGTGTTAGTTTGTTAGCTTCAGGTGCATACAGTATGGCACAGCAAGGCAAAATGATCACGAAACTCCCAGTGAATCCTTGTATTTAATGCCATCTCCGAATATAGACTGGCCGAGTTAATTTGTGCAAGTTTGGTCTCATTCGTCGTCTTGCATTGGTTTCACGCTCTTTCCTGGAGTTATTTGTAACTTCCAAAGGTTGTGTTAGAGATATGATCTTTGTACTATATAAGTGTGTATTTGGATTAGTTTTTTTTAATAGCTTTTACGACTTACGAGGTAAGTGTGTGAGAGAAGTTTTATCTCGGGTTGCGCAAACCATGGTTTGGAGGTTTGCCAAACACACACATCTTATTTATAAGGTCCTTTTAGCTAAATCTCACATATCAAAAAGAGTTAGTTAACTCAATGATTATGGAGTAAATTTCTAACTATATCCTTATTTATAAAAGGGTACTTTTCAACTCTTTCTTTTCTATTTATCTTTAAATTATTTTTTCATTAGTATAATAAATAGGGACAAAATTGTTACACTCTTATTTACTATACAGAAATTAGACTTATAAATATGATCAATTTTTTTAATAAAAAATTATTTATAAATAAAATTAGAGTGATATATATGTGCTTGTTCGTAATTTTGACATGAAGAAATCAAGGGAGGGAACAAAACTCATTGACAGAGTACACTGTCGCGCTCTTCCCCTCTTATATATATACTAGTGTGTGTGTGTGTCCTGTTTTACTGTTTTCTCAATTTACATGTTGTGGAAGGCCACGTATACAGATTCTCTGGACTGATCAGGAACTGGAAGAAAGGGACGTATGATCTACCTATACAAGACTAGCGCATTCCCTCAGCCAATAACATTAGTCGGAAATAAAAACAAAAGAAAACAGCTGCATTATCAATATATCGATAGATATAATAAAGGTAGAGAGGTTCCCTTCTCTCGCCCTGGTGCGAGCTCCTCTCCTTCTCCTTCTCTAAAATTTCTTGAGTGGTGAGAGTCCTTCCCTTATTTGTGGGCAAGCTTGTGGTACGGTGTCTCCCTCCCCGACGGTTTTCGTCGGCGGAGGGGACGATTGTCTTTTGTTTTTCTTTCTTTTTTGTTGGTTTTTTGGTGGTGGTGTGTTATGTTTTGCTAGTAATAAGTAGATCTGTGGAGATCTTTTGTAGATCCTCTTGTTTTGATGGTAGGTTGAAGATAGGAAGATCATATCTTGATTTGGTGACTTGGATCTGCGTTTTTGGAGGAAGGGTATTGTTGACGGGCCTCTCTGTGACCATATATTCTATATCTCAGAGGACCGTTTTTGGGTCTGCTCATTGGTGGCGAATCCAAGGCGTTGATGAAAGGTATGTGTATAATCAAGTAATGGTACTCATTGGGTGGCGGTCTGTAAGTTCTATTCATTTCACGGGGCTGTTTTGTTGGTTGGTGTCTGCGGGTTTTTTCTGCATCTATGGGTTTCTCCATTCTTGCTTCTTCGACCATAAACGGTTGGTCTTTAGCCTACAAAAGGGATGGGTCCTTTGGGACAGGTTCTTCAAACCACCAACCCTTACTTTGGCATTGTTGCTGGCGACGGCGACTTCCTCTCTGCAGACTCTGACAAAAAAGATGGTGACCATGATTGTGAACTTGTCAGCTATGACCTCTTTAGTACTATTCTTTGGGTTTATGTTTTTGGATTGTTAGTTGTTTCGCTCTATTTTGATGTACCTCTTCTATTGTGTTTTGTATTTTCTTATCTTTATATTAATGAAAAATCATATTATCTGACCAAAAAAAGATAGATATAATAAAATTCATAACCCGTCGCACTCTTCAAAAATAAAATTATAGGTAAAAAATGTGTAGTTCCTCGTGAGGTCTCATCAAATTTTCTTTTGTTTTTTTCTTTTTGGTGAAAAGTGGGGCAGTATGGGGCTGCTATATCACCATTTGAATTTTGAACAGCAAAACAAAGGATCCGTCATATAACCTCTTTTTTGTGTTTGTTGGCCTGGCAGAAATCCCAGCTAATTCATTAACGTTTTGGGCCATGTTCAAAAGCTCACACGATTCAATATCCAAAGAAAAATGGACCCAGCCTGAGTCCATCCCAGGGTTTCCTTAAACCATTGGTGAATGAAGCCGATCTATATGGGTCAGATATTAAAGTCAAAGTTCTTTTAGTGTTTGTTTGGAATAGTTTATTTTTAGATAATAAGTGTTTATAAATCGTGATTTATGGTATACGAGGTAAGTATGTGAGGGGAGTTTTATCTCAGCTTGTGTAATAAGGACTTATTGTTTAAAAATAAGCCCAACCAAACACACACTTAGTGAGGCTTCTTTTTATAGGGTTGAGCTTAAGTACATGTTTGTATTAATTTTTAAATAATAATTTATACGATTTATAAATATGTGAGGATTTTTTTGTCTGGATCTATAAAATTGATTTTTGAACCTATGATTTTGTTGTTTTTCAAATATAATCCTCCTAAAAGTTAAAAACACGAGTTCTTTCAGCCAACAAAAGTAAACAGGACCACCAACCTTAGCCTTAGGGAAAGCAGCTCGAAAACAGGTTGAGTTTGATCTTTGATATTTATTCGTCGATGTCCTTTGAAGTTGGTGAGAAATGAAAATATGAAATCACTGAGAAAAGAAAGGAAAAGGGTAGAAAATCCTCTCTTTACCTGCGTAGAAAGAAGACGGTAAGACGATGCTTAGACGGATGGTTTGAGAAAAGGGAAATTGAAAAATCTTCAAGTTTCAGTTAATACAGTACGTTCAACACACAAAAAACAATAAAACAATCGCACAGATAAAAAGAAAAGCAAGCATTTGTGGCTAATCATCAGGAAGGTTTGCAGCAAGTGCGCCTTAATTAACAACATTGGTCCTTAAAGTGAAGGTTCTCCTTAGCTTCCGCGGCTTGGTTTGCATAGCTTGTTGAACACTGATTCTTATACCATCACAAGGCAACGCAATTCATACCAAAAAAGTAAAAAACTGTGTCTTCATGTCTATTTGAATTTGACATGAAACGAAGCAACAAGGCGTTTAATTGCTGAAGCTCTCTGTAACATTTTACATACCATCGCTTCTTATGGGAGCGTTAGAAACCGGAATTTGCACGAAATGAATAATCAACTTATCTATGGAATACTGATTTCCTTGCTCTGCTATCTACCATGATACAACGGGCCCCAATTTTAATTTCAATACACCAATGTGTGTGTGTGTGCCTGTGTTCGTTTGCACTTTGCACCATCACAGGGGAAAAGACGATCCTATTCACAGCATTTCCCTAAAATCCTACTCCCTCCAGTCCTGATTATAAGATAAATTTGATTTTTTTTGGAGATATTAAGGAAGCCAATTAAATACTTTATAATATTTTTATTTTTATTTTTTTCTTCAGATTAATTAATTTGACTAATAAACTAATATATAATTTAAGGATACTAAAAATATAAACACTCTAAAGTAATTTAATTAGCTTCTTTAATTTTTCCAAAAAATTCAATTTTATTTTATAATTAGGATAGAAGGTAGTATACAGTATAGTAGTATACACTTATCATGTGTGCATGTGTGATTTGCTGTTATCGTATTATTTAACGGCCGTTTTCTTTAGCCGGCGATTGCTCCAACTTCAAGAGCGGTTGGAGCGGTGAGAAGACGACGATACGCTTCCTGAATCTCCCGTTCCACACAAAATGCCTGACAGATATCCCGCTAAATCCTCAGGTGAAAACCTCATGACCAAATCCGGCCCTAATGCTCTTCTAGACTCGACCCGATGCTTCTCATAGAATTCTCCGTATCTCGGTAATAGCATCGATGATATCGACGCTTTGATCTCGTCTCGCAGTTTGGCGTCTGATACGATCCACGAGGATTGTTTCATGCACGTCTCACTGAATTCGGCATTGAAATTCCTGAAGCACGCCCACACCTGCTCCGCTGCCATCTCCGCCGTTGGATTCTCTGGCAGTGACGATAACACCCTGTTCCAACCCATGCGCTCGTACTTGGATACGTACTCTTTCACCTTCGATTCGTGGTTTATCAACCAATCCTCGCCGAGAAGGAATCTCAGATTAGATGCGCGCACCTTACTGACGACATATTGGAGGTTATTGGCCAGGAAGAGGTAGGAAAGTGCGGTGTCCTTGTATAGCTCCGCTTTCCCATCGAGTTTACAGAGGACAATGAGTATCAGCCACACGAGCCGCACCGATATTTCCGACGACGGGTTGTTATCGTCGCCTGAGCTTACGAAGTACGACTCTGGTAACGGGGATTGTACCGTTAGTGGCCAATCGGCGACTATGTCGGCGAGTACGCCACTGTAATCGGCGAGGAATGAGATGTAGTTCATGACGTAGCGCGTGAGTGGGTGGATTCCTCCACCTGGAACTGGTTTCTTAGAGTTGTTCTTCTGAATCGCCGATTCGAAGTCAGAAAGCATTGTCCGGACCGCTTCACCGAGCTTGACCAACGAGCTAACGGCCTGTAATCGGATGGAGGAGGTTGATTCGTATGAGAAGATGGACTCGATTTGTGGCCAGTTATCGGTGATTGCTTCGTACAAGTCCAGAGTCCTAAACATTTTCTCCGGAGTTTTCTTGCATTTTGCCACGAGTTCAGGGAATCCAAACAAAGACATACCAGCCTCTCTGCAAATCTCAGCGAAACAGGACTCAGCAATTCTCCCTGAAGAGCCAAATACGTGATCGCAGAGAATTCTCTCTCCGTAAAGCAGAGTTGTGACGGCGACCTTGATAGCTTTCAACCAGCACTTAATCTTCAGCTCGACCACCTCCCAATCCATCTTGCGGACCTGAGAGAAGGTCAGCTTCTCCACTCCGAGATGGTACATTGCCTCATCGACGATGGATTTTCTCATGAGGGTGTAAATCTTGAGACACTCTTTTCCATAGCCAGCAGAAATCATGCACTCCGCAATGGCTTTCAAATCCTCCATGGCAACCATAGAAACTCTCTCCGTCTCGGAAATGGAATTATCAGTGACAGAACGGCTCTCATCCTCTGAGAAATCATCATCAAAGTCGGAAACACTGGTTCTGTGGTCGGTGGAGGAGCGACTGGAAACGGACTCAGGATCCAAACGATCTCTGTTGGAGGACAATATTTGATAGAACTCCTTCTTGAGCCTCTTCAACGCAGCTTGCATCAAGAGTTGAGCCTGAACGAGCCTGGGGGAGTTGGAATCCAGCGAGACGAGATACCGCATGGCTGTCTGCAACCCCTTAACGGCGCTGAGGTAGTGTTTGGCCTCTTGGCGGTTGCCGGAAAAAAGAGGAGAGATTTCGGCGTGGGGAGATTGGTTGGAGTCCCATTTGGTGATGAGGGAGCGAGCGATCTCAACGTTCTCTTCCATCAAAGAGAGGGAGAATGTTGGAAGAGGGGAGGAAGGTGGGGTGGAGAGTAGTGAAGATGGAGGTGAAGAGGAAGAAGGAGATGAAGATTTGAAGAAGATGTTTCTCATTCCTTTTGCCGGCATGTGAAAGAATTGCTGAGTTTGTTGACAAAATCTTTTGGGATTATATGTTTGAGAGAGTTAGTCATACAAGAGTAAGACGCCGACTTAGTTTGAGAGGAAGGGGTTGGGGGTATTTAACTATTTATAGAAGCAGGAGGAGGGGGAGTGTAACAGCGTCCAAGTGAAGGACGGTTATACGCGCGAATGAGTATTTTGTTTGACCCGATCGACAGTGAAGGCATACGCGGATAAGTAATTTGTTTGCTACTTTTCTCCGTTGCTTTCAACGACCCTCGAAAGTCGGAACGTTCCAGCTTGTCATTTCTACTGTATTTTTTTATAAGATAATTAAACCCGAACCAGGTCAGTGAATCAGTTAGGGTATAGAGTTAAGGATCAATGAATTAGATCGGAGTCAAATCAGAACTAAATCAGAATCAAATCAATGAAAAATAGAATATTTTAGGTATTATTATGAAATTCTAAAGAAAAAATAATTTAAAAAAAGATTTAAAAAAATAAAATAAAATAACTTGACCTGGACCGGATCACCAGACCAGACTGGTTTAATGGCCAGATCACGGGAGAGGGGCCTCTCCACTTCCCTTACCATCCACTTTCCTCCACTTCTTTATTCTCACCATTAGATTGACTCTAAACAGTTGAGATTCAATATCCAATATAAATTAAAAATTATACATAAAATACGTTAACAAAAGTATATAACAATATAAACAGTTATATCAAATTTTAATGATTTAAATTTATTTATATACATTTTTGTTATTTAATATTATAATAATATTTTTATAGAATATTAAATCTCAACCATTCAGAGTTAATCTGACGGTGAGAATAAAGAAGTGGAGGGAAGTGGATGGTAAGGGAAATGGAGAGGCCCCTCTCCCCCAGATGACAGGTTTCGGGTCCGGTTCGGCCCGTCCGATCCGGATTAGATAACCTGGATTTTTTGCATTCTTTTTTATTTTATCATCTTATAAATATAATTCATTTATTTATAGTTATCAAGGGAAATTTGAAGTCAGCAGGTGGCCCAGTCCTCTTTCTTTTCGTCCTTTCCCTGTCGCCAAACCAAACGGTCAAAGTTGCGCTGCAAATCACTGTGAATCTTTTTTTTGCCAGAATCATTCTCAATCTTTAATAAACAATACGGGTGAATATTATCAAGATAAAGAGATATGATTTGCGTGCGGGTACGTAGAACTTAAAATTCATATATACATTGTTTTCTTTAAGCTTTTACTCCATCAGTCTATTTATATAGGTAAATATAGATGTAATTTATTGGAATAATATTTTCGAATAGTAACCATATTAACTATTTATTGGCTTCATAAATTAACAATATATTTTTACACGAGAAAGTGTCTTCAGTCCAATTTATCTGTCTATCAAGACTAGTTCTTGTTGTGTGGTCTTAGGAGTGGCTATTTCGTGTTAACCGATTAGCGTTGGGATAGCGTTACACCTGAGTACTCAAAATAAACCAACACAAAGCACACGACCTTTAGTTGTTTTATATTATATACCGTCTTGAAATAAAAAAGGTTTTCTGACTATCCATATGACCAAAGCATCTACAAACGCAGCCATTTAAATTCAAAGTGAGGCGTTTGTTTGGACTTCATATTGTCTACTTCCCTTTTTTCTCCATTCGGAAGCAGTTTCTTCTGGTGGTGGTTTCTTCTCTCTCATAGGAGATGATTTTTTTCCTCATGTGAGAGAGTTTTCTTTACTCTGGCGTGGGTCTTACTTGTAATAATTAATAGTTTGTAGGTGAAGGAGCATACCCTTGTTATGAATGCTTGCCAAGCAAATAAATTTGTAGATTATAGGCATATTTGTTTTAACGATTAGATTGTTTATAAATTGTTTTTTACGTAAATCGAGACACAACTCCTCTCATATACTTACTTCATATACCGTAAATCATGATTAAAAAACTGTTTTTAAATATTTCAATAGCTAATCCAAACACGCACTATATAGGATTGTACCACCACCCCTTTTGACACATGGACTTGATAAAAATGTCTGTGAAGTGGTAACTACTACTTTTTTGGTCGGCTGATTTAATTGTTTCGGATCACCTCTGAAACCGGTTTGTTGTTAACTGGCAAAAAGAAAAAAGAAGAAGAAGAAGCTGGTTTGTGTTTTTTTCTGGAGGTGGATTACTGTTACTTTTGCTGTAACTATTGCTGGGCGTTTTGTAATTCTATTTCTATGTGTTGTGGGATTGACGTATACGTAATTAAGTTTCTTCAAAATGCAATTAATGGTATTTTGGCTGCAACAACTATTTATACGGCCGTTGATGAAACTGTCACTATTATTGAAACTTCCTCACATATAGGAATTCAGTTAGCGAACGTAATAATATTAGCAGCATCAATGCTAATTATAATTGGTCAAGAGGCACGTGATTAATTTGACTTTGTCTTTTCAACCTCTTGTATCTGAACATGTACGTTATGTATGTCTCCATTAAAGTTTAGGTGCAACGCCCTAGACTTGTATTCAAGGTATAAAGCTTCGTTCATATATCAAAGTTGTGATGAAGACCCCGTCTCTTCATAAGTCAACGGCGCATGCTGCTTGGTGCTTTCTTATAACTCATAACTTCAAGCCCGGTTTCTGACTGCTATAGCTCATGATATCCCTGTAAATTATCCCTTTACTTTTTTATGCCTATGATCCGTGTGAATGAGTAATATAAAAACCACAACCACGAAAAGTTTTATTCCACTAGATAGAATAGTTTGGGCAGGAGTGCAGGTGCTGTCCCTTGTGTGCTGTCTCCCTATTGCCCATCAAAAAATACGACCTTCCCAGATTTTTTTTTTTTTGTTTCTTTTGATAATTAGATTCCACACAAAATAAATGACATTTTGATATTTCATGAATATAAAATGGAGTTGGTTTAAATTTTTTATGATTTTTTAAATGGTTAACACTCTTAATGAAAAAAAAAACACAATTTCAAGTATTAAATCTTTAAAAAATCATAAAAAATTAAAAATAATTCTTTTTTAACCCATAAAAATATCAAAATGTTACTCATTTTATGTAAAATATAATAATCAAAAGAAACACACACAAAATAGTTGGAAATGAAGTATTTTTTGATGGACCGCAGGGGCAACACTCACCCCTGCCTAAGTTGGTTATATAGATTATATAATGTCGTTATGCTCTGTCAAACAAGACGATGAAGACGAAGACCTCCTTCAGTCGCAGTGAATGACGGACGGAGCTCAAAAACCAGAAGCAAACGAAGACGGCGACCCAACAGCGACAACAATCAGCAGCGACCAGCCGGAATCGATTATTCCAATTCAAAGATCAGGTAAGGGACAGGGAGTTGAGCACTGAGAAGAGAAATGATTGGGATGAAAAATTTCAGAAATGGAGAGAGCGCGCGGGCAGGGGAGGGGGGAAAAATTTGGGGAACTTTTTAAGACCGGTTAAGTAGCTTAACCGGTCTTAAATCAAGCTTTTTAAGACCGGTTGTCTAACAACCAGTCTTAAAATCACCTTTTAAGACCGGTTGTTAGAGAACCGGTCTTAAAAAGCTTCATTTTAGATCGGTTCTCTAGCAACCAGTATTAAAAAGATTAATTTTTAGACCGGTTATTATAATAACCGGTCTAAAAATTAATCTTTTTAGACCAGTTAGTGTGCAACCGGTCTAAATTGTATTTTTTAGACCGGTTATTATAATAACCGGTCTCCCAAATTCCTTATAATTACGTAAATGTCACCGCGCATTTCTTTTAGACCTCATTTACTATAACCCGGTTTAAATGTGCCGGTCTAAATCACCTTTTTTATACTAGTGTATTTTTTGATGGACAGCAGGGGCAACACTCACCCCTACCTGAGTTGGTTATATAAATTATATGATGTCGTTATGCTCTGTCAACAACTAAACAAATTCTTATAAATGAATAATAATTGAATTTGATCGTTTTATTATGTGGGAGTTTTTATTTTATACCTTAGTTAGAATGACTTGTGCAAACATAATAACCGTCGTTTTCCTTTAAAAAAATCAGCTTGGTGTGACGAAAGTTGCGTGAATCAGTAGTCCGTTTTCTTTGTTTTTTTTTTTTTTTAAATTGTTCATACACCAAATAGTGGTTTGTGTAAGACGTTGATGTTACAGACAATATATTACACAAAGGCTCAGGTTTTATTTGATCGTAATCCGTCACATTAGAGTATAGCCAAGTCAAATAATCTTACCATAAAGGAGCTGATGAGGGGTCAGGATCTGTTTCACCGCTAAGCTGATTGCCGTATTCAAATTTCGAGTTATAATATATTCCAATCTGCTTAACTTATATGCCATCGCTATTTTAAGTCTGGCTTCTTTGATCTGTTCGCTTTCCCTCGACATTATTAGTATTTTATAACACCAAATTACCCGTAAAAGATGACGTTTATTTGTTAATTAATAACTGGACCAGTTCTCTCCCTTTGGGATTTTGTTCGCGTCAACCACCATTAGTGGAGTTGTTTGTTGTTTATTGCAATTTTGCTAATCTCGGCCTGCATATTTGCTCATCGTCCAGCTATTATCCCTATGCAATATATTCTTTTTTTATTAACTCCAATTGAATAAACAAACTTCAGTATTAAGTCATTATCATTTTCTTTAATTAATTAAATTATGTTCAAATACCGTTTCTCGTCTGGGAGTTGCTTGGGGGAAAACTTGATCGAGTCATATATAGTCAGCAATGACCAACGGTCTTCTTTTTTTTTATTTTTTTAATATATACTTTTCGCCTTACGTCTGCGTATATATTTATCCGAATTCAACGGCACATAAAAGCATCATTCGGGGGAATGAACGACCATGTGCTTTTCGATCGTATAGATCAGTATATGCGAGAAATTTTGATTATGATTATTGTTCTCGATATCAATTTGCAAAGCACTTGATGTGATTTAATTACTAGGGCTGCATTTATATCTCCTTCAGAAATACTCGCTCGTGACTGCACTGGTTTCTAGCCAGTTCCTACTAGCAGGAAATATTACAAACTCAAGAATGTTGAACATTCATTTATTTTTAGATAATAAATTTTTATTACTTAAGCCGAGATAAAACTCTTTTCATATATTTATCTCGTATACCATGAATCATGATTTATAAATATTTAATATTTAAAAATAAGATATTCCAAACCAATACATAGTTTTATAATGTCACAATGGTTTGAAGTTTGATTTTTTTTTTTTTTTGGTTTGGCTGGTAACTTGTAAGTAAAAGCTGAATGGGATGAATGAATACGTGGCAATCGCGGGATGGCATGTTATGGTGTTTGTTTTACCGATTGCGCAGCCAATCGGGCGATGCAGAAGAGAAATCGGTATTCAACAGTATTTTAGTCATTTGGAGATGTTTGTTTTGGTGATGGCGTTTAAGGAGAAAGAAGCCAAAAGCTCTTAAAGTTATAAGCTTCAAACTAAAGCTTATTTTTACTCAAGCGATGGTTTTAACAGTATTTTTATATCTTTGAGGATTAATGAGGTACTCAAAATCACTTATAATTATAAAACTTATTTTATGAAAAATGTTCTAAATAATTTTCTCTTTCTTTAGATAGTAATCTTCTGCTGATTAGAGAATACTTTGGAATAAGAGTTTAGACAAGTTTTGAGTTTTGTCAATATATGACTGTAAAAATGTAGGGAATAATTAATAATTAATTTTAATAAATTTAGATTTATTATTTAGTTATTTTATGATTTTATAAACATGTCATAAATTAGTTTCTATATGGTGTTTTTACCGATTAAATTTAGTTTAAATAATTTATTTGGATTATTGAAGGTATTATTGAGGTTTTAATTGGTTTATTTTGTTAGATTTTGAGTTATGTGAGAATATGAGTTAGGATTTAATATTTAAATTAGAGTTTGATATAATTTATAAAATTCAAATTTGAGGTGCACAATAGAAAAAATTTTTGAAGTGTACTAATTTAAATTAGAGTTTGATATAATTTTATTTAAAATTGTACCATTGCCAAATTTTCAAATTTAATTTTTGAGAAAATTGTGAAAAAATCCCTTCGTGTGTAGATATCTTCCTAGGTCCCATTTGACAATTAAGTTGCCAATGAGGGCTTTTTTCACAATTATCCCTTCATTTTTTCATTTTTCATAATATTTCAATTTTTTTTTCTCTTAATTAATATTAAAATCACTTATGCAAAAGTCAAACCAAACATCATTCACTTTTATATAAGTTACTTTAAGTTATTTATCCAATCGCTAATCCAAACATTCATCATTTTACCCCATCTAACTTTTTTCCAATGTTAAGATTTCATAAATTTAAGTAAAAATAAGTTACTTATCTAATTACCAAAACAAACAAACATGAGTGAATAACGTGAGATAGTACTGTTGGAGTTGGGTCGAGACTTTGCAGGGTAACCCGTTGCACCCAATGCTCGTTTTAACCTGTACGTTTCAAATTTAATTTTTTTTTTTAAATTGGTTATTTTTACATAAAATAATTATTGTTTGAAAAAACACTAATTAAGATATTATCTTTATGTTATAGTCTATATCCATTAAAATATTTTTTTAAAAAAATATAAAATAATAAAAAAATAAATCTAAATCACCCAAAGACACTGGAGTAGCTCATCTAAAAGATGAACAGGAAGCTCGTTCCCTTTGTAGGAGAGTTCGGATTGGGAAATGGAAAGTAGTGGTGCCTGTTTTTTTTGCCGACCAGTAGTGGGGCCTGTTACAACTTACAGCTAAGCGTAACGGCATTATGTGACTTTCTTCTAAACGCTTTGACTTCTTTCCGGCGCCCTCAGGGTATTATTCAGTATACACGGTTCATATATTTACCGTACACAAAATCAGTAATCCACGCTTCCTTTAAGCCACAGGACAAATTTATGCACTGCCCTCCAGTCCTAATGTATTGATTTAATTAATTACACTAATGGTGTGTTTGGAAGAACTTAAATTTGAGAAATAAGCCCTTATTACGCAAGCCGAGAAAAAACTCCTCTCACATACTTACCTCGTATACCGTAAGCATGTTTGTTTGAGCTTAAAAAAACTTATAAGTTGTTTTTTACGTAAATCGAGACACAACTCCTCTCACATACTTACTTCGTATACCGTAAATCACTATTAAAAAGCAACTTATAAGCAATCGAATCGCTAAACCAAACATACCCCGTGAATCACGAATTATAAGCACTGATTGCCCAAAAATAAGCTCTTCCAAACGAACACTAAGTTTATCAATAATTTATACTATTTGTCTACAGTTATACTCTAAGAGATATGCACATGTTAAAATGAAAAAAATGGCTAGTTAACCTTAAAGTTGAACTAAAATATATAGTGTGTATTTAGTTGAGCTTATTTTTAGATAATAAGTCCGTATTACGTAAATCGAGATAAAATTTCTCTCACATACTTACCTCGTATACCGTGAATTATAATTTATAAGCACTTATTGTCTAAAAATAAGCTATTCCAAACAAGCACATATTTTAATGCTTAACTTCAGATTTTTGATCAAATAGTGTTGCAGTGGGGTGTCTGAAAACCGAAAAAGGGAAAACAAGGAGCGAAGAGAGGTATAAACGTTGTCGATTGTTGCTTTTGCTCTACAGTTAGCTTGACGGCTCGCTCCCTCCTCGTTTCCCACTAATAGCGTCAAATTGTCAAATTCACATTACCTGTCCTGTTCCACCGTCCGGTATATCCCTATCAACCTCTCTTTCCCTTTAATTTCTTCAATCACTCTATTTCATGGAAGCAGATCCTCTCATCATCTCATTTTCTCATCATCCCTCATGAGCTCATCTGAACCGTTGATTGAAAAGAGGTGTTCATCTGGATCGTTGATTGGAAAAATGAGAGAAAAGTAGAAATAGTGATAACTTGATGACATGGCTCATTTTTTACCTTTTAGATTGATTGGATGGACATGATTTAAAGATTATGAGAGATGATGAGAAAAGGGACAATGAGAGAAACCGGACCCCTATTTCATGCATCCACATTCCATCTCTCACACCTCTGATATGCTTTTTACACATGTTTGTCTAATTTTTATGGTTCCGCACAATTTTATTTTATTTTGCGTAAATTACATGTTAATTAATTTTTTTTTATAATAACAGTATATAACAGTAAAAAGAAGAATAAATCACGCAGACATGTTCTGCAATAAAGATTTGTATTTAAATCCTGTTGTTCATAATTTAAAAATGTCTCTGGAATAAATATTTTTCTATGTAAGTGACTTGTTTGTACTTGATAAAAAAATTAAAGTTGGACTGAAATATATATTTCAAATTACTATCTTCCCCGACCCAGTCATTTTCTTTTCTTAACTCCAAAGGATATTCTAGAATTCTATTAAAAAAATGATATTCTATTAATGCCCTCTCGCTCTCCGAAAAAGGAATCATCTGATTCAGGGATGTTTTGGCTGAGCTGGCCATGCAGAATCTGGCAAGAGGAACGAATTGATTTTCCCGTCGCATCACTCCGTAACACGCTATTATTAAATATTTAATCATTTTCTTTTTATTTTATACGTGTTTGGAACAGCGATAAGAATATTTAAAAATAATTTTTTAATCTTGATTTATGATATACAAAATAAGTATGTAAGAAAAGTTTTATATCAATTTATATAAAAAATAACTTATAAGTTATCTTGGCGTCAATACAAAAATACACTTTATGGCTACGCTGGACCGTGATATTTCGATATGTTTTGCGGATGAAGTTTCTACTATCAAATGTCACAATCAATCAAAGTACATTAAACTCATTTCTGAGATTTATTATGCCTGTGTTTGGAAACACGTTTTGGGGTAAATAAATCCTTATTATGTAAGCTGAGATAAAACTTCTCTCACATGCTTACCCCGTATATCGTAAATCATGATTTATAAGCATTTATTACCTAAAAAGAAACTATTCCAAACAAACACTATACTTCACATAAAGTCCTGGGAACGCAGGCCCAAGTGTGAAATTACTAAATTAGAGACATGAGGGACAATGAACGGCGCGGATTGTCGTTAACCCCCCCCCCTCAAATTAGTGTTTAGGTAATATCAAAATCGTAGTTTCAGCTTGGCAAAAAAAAAATATTGTTGTTTTAGAAATCCTTTCCCTCAAATCAAAATAAAATTTTTTTTACATATTTAACTCTTAAATCATAAAAACTATTTTCTAAAAATTAATTCAAACACACACTCAAACAAAGTTCCCTATGCACTTCGCAGCAGCAAGTTTGCCCCTCCAGCCTCCTGAATACCCTAACCTTTTCCTAAGAGCTTGTTTGAAAACCTAAAAAAACATTTTTTTTGAATATTTATTATTAAGTTGAAATAAAACTTCTCTCATATATTTACTTCATAAATTATAAAACCACTTATAAAAAAATAAAACAAACGCACCTGATGTTGTTCCAACAATCTCCTTTTATTCAATACTCCGACTGTGCTTTGGTCACAATCACGTTCGGGATATTTTTTTCTTTATCTTTTTTTGCATCTGCCAAGATATTATTTCTTTTATATTGATTTTTTATTTCAAAATTCAAATAGTTCAACTAACATAACACTCTATTGCATCGTCAATACCCCACAGGACTTGGCCCTTTAAATTGTTGAAACTATTGCGTGAATAAAGTTATATGAAATCATGAATTTATAATTATCAGTTAAAATAATCTTGCCTGATGAATTTTTTTTTTAAAAAAAATGTTTCAGTCGAACGAAAACATTCGACAGTATTGAATCAGCAGAGTTTTTTATTATTTTTAAAGGAACAAAATAAGAAAAAACGAAAGTTTCGTAAGGTAGGCTTGCTCAGTTAAACTCTTGTCCCAGACCCGTCCTCTAAAACTTGAAGGTTTAAGAGAGTGTTTGGGTAAGTTTTAAACCGTGGTTTCAAAAACTTTTTTCTATAAATTAAGGTAAAACTTCTCTCACATACTTACCTCATAAATCATAAAAGTTATTCCCTCCGGTCCTAATTATAATACAAAGTTGACTTTTTTGGAGAAATTAAGGAAGCCAATTAAATCACTTTAGAATATTTATATTTATATTTTTTTCTTCAAACTAAATAATTTAATTAATAAACTAATATATAATCCAAAGATATTAAAAATATAAATACTCTAAAGTGATTTAATTGGTTTCCTTAATTTCTCCAAAAAAAAGTCAACTTTGTCTTATAATTAAGATCGGAGGAAGTATTATACAAAAGCTAATTCAAACACATACTTAATTAACTTGGTCACTGAGACACTGACTCATCATCGAGGCAGTGGTAACAGGGAAATGGCCCAGGAACCGGTATGAGATGGATGTGGGCCTCATTTGCCAAGCACATCACGGATCGGGTCTTTTAAGGCCTTTTTGCAGTCCGTGTTGAGTTCATTAAAAGAAATAAAAAAAAGTGCCCAAAAAAGATGCTACTTGCACGCAGACTGTTTAAAGATGGGCAAAGGAGCAAAAATGCCCATGTACATTTACACTTGGAGCACCTAACACCATGTACAAATTAAAGGTTCACAAATGCCTATTGGATCAGAAATTTGTTGCAAAAATGCTACAGCTGTTTAAAGAAGCTAACGTCCGTCTAATAGTTGAGAAAACTGGCAGCAATTGGTGAGTCAGAGCTTCACGTGGCAGGTGAGATTGATGAATGGTGTAGGTGATGGAGTTAAAGGCCATGCCTCCGTCTGTGTTTTGACATCCGTCCGTGTTTCGAGCTCCATTAAAGGCAAGATCCAGGTGCGACGGGAAGAATTAAAGGCGAAGAAGAAGGAGAGGAGAGAATCGAAACTTAAGGAGAGGAAGGAAATGGCTTCATCATCATCTTCAATATCTGGAAGAAGCAGAAGACGAGTGGCGTTAGTGAGGCAACCAAGTCGCGAAGACGAATACGAGGGGCCGCGGCGGTACTGCCATCACGGATTCGTGGCCCCCCGTTGGACGGCATGGACACGAGGGAATCCTGGGAGAAGGTTTTATGGTTGTCCGAACTATAACCAGGTAACATGATTGAGGCATGGATTGATTATCGAAGCGACAAGGAAGCGTTTATCCAGTGTTCTGTTTATTTTTTTTGCAAATGAACACGAAAACAGTATTTTTCTGCAAATTAGCACGATAACAGTGACAGCAAGCATTTATCCACTGTTATGTTTTTTTCCTAGAATGAACACGATGACAAATTTTTTTTTGCAAATGAGCACAATAACAGTGAGAGAAAGCCTTTATCTGTTGTTCTGTTTTTTTCCTGGAATGAACACGATGACAGATTTTTCTACAAATGAGCACAATAACAGTGAGAGAAAGCCTTTATCTGCTGTTCTGTTTTTTTTTTCTGTAATGAACATGATGACAGTAATTTTTTGCAAATGAAGACGATAACAATGACAACAAGCCTTGCTGAAAATGCTGGATTCTGAAATTTAAATTTTGACAGGATGATGGTTGCAGCTTCTTTGCTTGGCATGATGTTGAATTTGGTGAGAGGGCCAATGTTGTGATAAAGTAGCTTCTTAATGATATTGACAAGTTGTATGATGAGAATAAACGAATTCGAGGAGGCGACATTGCTAGATTTATTGAAGAACTTGAATCCATCCATGGTGAATTAAGGAGGTTGAGGCAGAATTAGGGAAAGGGAAGTGATAAAAGGGGAAAGGAAGTTCAAAATTGTTATGGTCATATTGATGGTGACTTGGGTGTGGCTAATGTTTTTTACTTAGAATGGATGAAATGAGAGAATGGAGTCAATATATATATATATGTACTTGAATGGAAGCGACAAATGTAATTATTGTATTTTGTTTGTATTTGAATGGAAATGGAAGCAACATAGTTTTCCAGTATTGTCTGTGCCTTTTAATTATATTTGATGGAAGAAACCAAACAAATAGTTTTATAGCTCGTGCTATAAGCAACAATAACTGAACCTGCTTCTATAATAAAGCAACAGATTATAATAGGAAATTTGAAATAAAGTATGAATGAAGAGATTACAAGTTGTCATACACATCAAAAGCATCCTAACCTGAAATGTCTATCAAAGTAGACAGAATTACATCTGGGTTGGCATCTTAGCTATTTGATTTACATCAAATTGGACAGTATATATAATATATCATATCAACCTAATTACAGAATGGCGACAAAAAGGAACATAAATACAAAATACAGAAGTGCCCATTATGGCATACAAAAGACACTTGGAGTTTTGTGGTTATATTGTCATGTGAGATTCCTTTGAATTGGCCCTTGATTTGGTAATTCAGATGTGAATTTGATCCGTCGAGATCCCTCAGCACCTATTGAACTTTCACCCATAGACTTTCGCATTTGTCTCTCATTAGGGATTGGGAACTTGGTCTGTGGGTCGGTATAATGTAGGAAATATTCCTCAGCAGTCCTATGGTCAATAACAATCTCTGACCTTAATCCAGGCTGCAGAAATTAAAATAATCAATTTCATAATCTCTAAACTTGTTTTTTTCATATATTGCAGAAATTAAAATTATCAATTTCATATATTGCAAAGTATAATACAGAAATCAGTATGGCAGGATGCATAGGTAATTTCAAAATGTAGTCATTCACAAAGACCAACCAAAGATGGTATCATCATTAACACTTAAATATTACATGGAAACTTCCTCATCAAATGCTACTATAAACGCAGAGACTCACCAAAAGTAATGGATAGGACTAAAAACATGAATTAAGTCACATGAACTTGTGCAAACCTGAAAAATATTACATTAACACCTTGCAAGTTGCAACAATAAATAGGATAAAAGGATACATGTGATCCCCCTTAATCCTTTTCTGATTCCAGACAGAGTTTTTAGTTTAGTCAAAGGTGTCGTCATATTGTAATAAGAGGACAGAAAGTAAGGACGATTTAAAGGGTATAAAAAAAAATATCCTCAATCAACTGAGAAGGGAGAGAAGCTGTTAAGGCTTTTTAAAGAGGACAATCACGTTTTGTGTCTGATCACATCATTAAGTGGTCAGTGCAACTTATGGCGACTGTGCTACGGTTACATGTGCATTTACTGGGCAATAATATTCATTACCCCGTAGTTACTGAATTGAATGAGATTTGAGAATTGTTATTGTTTTTCCCATTTGTCCCTTTCCAGTTTAGTATCATTGACTTAAATTTGATCCTTTTTCGTCCGAACAACTATCTGTAGGAAAAATGAGCCAAATGCCTTTCCAATTAAACCATGCCCTACAGATGCCTTTCAAGATAAGGAAAAGTACATCCATGCGAATATACATGAGAAGAAAGACAGTCCTGATAACACACGAGCAAAATGAGAATAAACATGCTTTATACAATAAGTTTTAACCTACTAGAGCAAATCAATGCACACTCATGAATAAAATCTACTGCCTTGTATAAACCCAAAATCAACATAACTTCAGCAAAGAGCATACAAAAGTCAGACAAACCAGTAGCTTCTTCATGAATAAAATCTACTGCCTTGTATAAAGGCTAAGTTTTAATACAAAATACTTTGCTTTACCAAATAACGAAATGCATAAAATATAATAGGTGATTTAAGGAGAAAATCATTATATGCTTATGAATTATGCATGTATGGCAATATTCTGAATATTTATGCATAAAGAACCTAATTAAGCATTGCAATCAGGAATTATATGTTTTATCAGTCAATCAATATCTTGCATATACTCACATTGAACACACATCTCCCAGTTTGCTCATTAAACCGTATCCCCATGCCACATTCATTTCTTGCCTTGTACACTAGTGTAACCCTTGGGGTAGACTGGGATGGTTGTGAGGGAGTGGGTGGCTGGGCACTCATAACAGTTTGAAGTTGACTGTGTGAAATAGGAGGTTGTGCACTTTTCTTACTTTTCTTACGTGTTCGTTCACTTTGGCTTGATGAAGGTGCCTAAAAAACAAAATATTAGTAAACAGAAAAACAACCTAGAAATATAAAGAAAGCAGAAGGATAAATTACCTCTTTGCATGTTGATCTATAGTGGCCCTCTTTTCTGCAGTGACTGCACCTCAGTATGCGACCTCGTTTGCTTAATTTGTCTGGTTCATGGCACTCTTCCTGTGTTTAGACAAACACTGCTCTCTTCTTCCTTCTTTCAGCTTCTTCAGTCCGCTTTCTCTTCTTCGGGGGTCTCCCAGGTAGGGTAACAACAGGTGGAGGCAACATTGGAAGGAATGTTTGTGTGTCCCAAAATTGCTTACCCCTTACTGGTTCAAGCTTCTTCATGTAACTAGCTAAATAAGTCTCCTTATGGTAGTAGTGAGAGATGTGTGTGGTGGGATCTATTTTTGCATGGTACATTACGCATATTTCATGTTGGCAAGGGATACCAGTTAAATCCCATGCCCGACACGTACACATGCCCCTACTAATACATACAATATGTCTATCCTGTCTCTCACTGACCTCATAACCCTCATCACCATTGAAAATCACTCTACATTGAACTGCTAAGAACCTATTTGACTCAAACAACTCCATACACCTCGGGCTGTAATCACTCTTCCACTTAGAAACGTGATTTGCACTTTCAGCCCATCTACCCATCATCTTTGCCCTAATGCCATCAAACATCCTAATGACAGGCAGGAATCTATACTCATGAATCCATGAGTTTAAACTCTCACTAATGTTGTTATCTACCATCCAACACTTACATCTAGTTGTAAAGAACACTCTTACCCACTTCGTTGGATTGTAAGTCAATGCCGTAGTGGCCGCATCTTTACTGATGCCCTCAAGAGACTTTAGGTTGTCAGTAAACTCTTCCTTGAATGTGCTCCATGCACAAGAAAAAAATTTCTTCTTCAACTCATTTCCCCTCCATTTTTTACTCCAGTTCGTGTAAATATGTCTTGCACAGAGTCTATGCTCGACCTCAGGCAACACATCAGTCACGACCTGAGCTAATCCCTGACAATAATCCAAAAATACAACAAGCCAAAAATGAAGTACATGATTTTATCATGAACAATAACTAACACATCAATGACTGATGAACTACATGATTTATTACCTTCTGCATATCTGACATGATGGTAATAGTAGATCCATCTCGTAGGTCCAAAGAGATCCGCAACCATTGAGGAAACCACCCCCAGTTAACACCATTTTCCTTTCCAACTAAAGCGAATGCCAATGGATACAAACAATCATTGGCATCTACACCTAAGGTGGTAAGCAATATGCCTCTTGTCTTGCCTTTAAGAAATGTGCCATCAACTCCAATCAATGGCCTACACCCTTCTTTCCACCCAACCTGTGTCAATGAGAACAACACAATGGTAGTAAGCACAATATATACATTAAACAATGAACTTTAAATTGAAAATGATGTAACTTGTAATTTAAAGTACCTTCGAAGCATGGTAACAAACATACATCCTTCTAAAGACCCTTACACCTTGCTCAAGTGCCTCATTGCTGACCTCCACGCTTACATCTGAGCTAGGATTTGAGATCCTCAGTTCATTGCAATAAGCCTCCAACTTTGCAAACTCGTCTTTAAAACCCCCTTCCATCCCTTGTATTATCTTCCTCTTTGCTCTCTTGCACTTGTATATACTCACATTGACATTTAGTTCACGTTGCACCTCTGTCTTCATCTCACTAACCTTATACTCAGGATTTTCTTGAACCTTATCCTTAAATTTTTCAGCTAGCCAGTGAACCGATGCCCTTGGGTTTTCATACACCCTAGCACATCTATGCCTTAAATCCAATGTCTTTATCATATACCCCACTTGTTGTCCATCCCTTGAAGCATATAAAACAAAAGGGCAACCCTCTTCGCACACTGCTTTTATCAATTTTTTATCACTCTTTGCTATTTTTAGCTTAACCCCTTTCCTTATTGCATATTTGTCCAAGGCCCTTTTTAGCTCTAATTTATCTACATAAGTCATGCCCACCATGAAGAAGGGCCTTTTACTCCACTCCTCCACATCACCATCCCCTCTTACTTCTTCTAAAGGCCCATCATCATTATTTACGGCCAAATCATCCTTATCATCCTCACTCTCACTACTATAGTATAATTCAAAATCTGATTCAACACTCTCTACAGTGTCAGAGCTATCACTATCACCCATGTAGCTCTTACCTCACTATCACAATACTGTGATCCATGAAGTACATGCTCAGTAACACAAACACGTATTGGGTTCCCAGTTTCAACATTCAAGTCATCGTCTACATCTATGTCATCTAACCCATCTAACACTTCTATGTCCTCTATTACTTCTTGTCCCTCACCTATAAAATTTGTTTCATTTTGCACACTCTCTTGTAACATTAACTCACTTTGAGGTTCATTTTCCCCTCTACATCCGACAGCATTATCATTCTTAACTACAGAGTTGTGACCAATATCCACATTTTCATTCGCATTTTCCCATCTCTCAAGTGTGAACAGGGAAATTTCGCTTACCTTCATCTGTGCTGTCAATTTCTTCTCCTCCGCTATTTACTGTTTCACATCACCGTAACTCTCTCCATTTGATGCCATGGTCTACGACAAAATAGACAGTAAATTAACCGAGGGCTTTGATGCCATTTCACTATACACACTTAAGAAAAAACGGAATCTTTCCAAGCTTACCTGTTCAAATGGTCCCTCCGCTCCTTGTCCCGATTAGAATCCCTTCACATGGCGTTGTCCACTTTCGATCTTTTAGCTTACTGTCACTTTCTCGATTTCCCACTCTCTCACACTATATTCCCTCAATTCCGTACTTGCTTCATTTTCCCTTCCTCCCTGTTGCGATTCGCCCTTGCTCGACGGCTCACGATTTCGTTCCCTCACTTTCGCCCTCAATTCTGTTTCAGGACTCTGTTTTCCTGTTCCCAATTCGTATGCTGGTGTTTGTAAAACAGTGTTCATATACAACAATACCCACACAGCCTTTGCCAACTCGGTGGCCACGTCAGCATCTTTAATCCTTTTTTTTTCAAAACCCAGTCAACGTTCGCTTCTTTAAACGGCTGTAGCATTTTTGCAACAAATTTCTGATCCAATAGGCATTTGTGAACCTTTAATTTGTACATGGTGTTAGGTGCTCCAAGTGTAAATGTACATGGGCATTTTTGCTCTTTTGCCCTTTAAAGATTTTGGCAAGTTGCCTGAACAGATAACTAATTCGAGCGTGTCGTGAAAAGGGGAAGCTGGAAGCCCATTTATGTCTCAAGGAATAGACCAACAATTTCCCACTTAATGTTTGCCGATGACCTGTTACTTTTTGGTGAAGCAAATGAAGATCAAGCTGAATGTATAATGAATTTCCTTGGCTAGATTTTGTGATGCAGCTGGACAGAAAGTCAGTAAGGAAAAATCTTCCATATTTTTTTCTCCACAAGTTCCAACGGATTTAAAGAATAGAATCCAGAGAATTACTGGAATGAGTATCTCATGAGAAATTGGGAGGTATCTTGGATTTCCTTTGACAAGGAGTAGGAAAAATCGACAAACCTTCCAATATGTTGTAGACCGAGTTAAAAACAAACTTTCAGCTTGGAAAGTAAATTATTTATCTATGGATGGAAGAATTACATTGGTGAAATCAATACTTAGCACAGTGCCTCTTTACCCAATACAGGTCAGCAAGGTCCCGATTAGTGTATGCAAAGACATTGAAAGAATTCAGCGTGATTTTATATGGGGATCAAATCAGAATGAAAGGAAACATCATCAAATTAGCTGGGAAAGGAAAACTCTTCCAAAGAATTGTGGAGGGCTAGGTTTCAAGAAATTAGCCTCGGTTAACCGAGCCTTTGGAGCAAAACTGACATGGAATTTGCTTCTTGGATCTAACAGTTTATGTGCTCAAACTCTTCAGCAGAGATACATGCTGTGAAGTGAGGATGATCTTCTAAATGTTCAGCCAGGTGACTCAAGTCTATGGAGATTCATATGTGACTAGAATGAGATTATCAAGAAAGGCAGGAGATGGTAGATTCATAACAGAAAATTAGTACGGTTTTTCACTGATATATGGTTATTACCAGGAAGACAAGTAAAGGAGTGTTGCACTCGAGAGTTGACAAAGGAAGAAGAAGAAAGTTATGTCAACGATTGGATCCTTGATGGCACATGGGATTTCCAAAAGCTATCAAAGATTGTCACAAGAGAAGTATCTCAGAAGATGTTTTCTATGCCAACCCCAATGGAATCAGCTAGGGAAGATGTAATGTCATGGAGCGGTACTACACATGGAGATTTCACAATCCGGAGTGCATATGAAATAATTGAGAATACTGATTTTATCCAAACTAATAGTATTTTCAGGAAAATATGGAAGTGGAAGGGAGCAAAGAGAATCAGGTTATTCTTGTGGATTGCTGTGCAGGGGGAATAAACAACTAATGTATGGCGAAGCAAATGGAGTAATACATCAAGTTTGTGTACTTATTGTGGAACTGAATTGGAAGAGACCTTGCATATACCGAGGGACTGTGCTTATGCAAGGAATTGTTGGATGACATTAGTTAAACCAAGATATTGTCATGAGTTTTTTAATTCATCATTATCTGCATGAATGGACCTAAATTTGACGAAAATATAGGGAAAGATGAAAACACAGATTGGAAGTCAAATTGGGCGGTTTCGGTCTGGCATTTGTGGACTTGGAGAAACATATTTGTTTTTTAAAAAAACTACCATAAGCCTGTATATCCAGCCTTTGTGTTGTTGAACACTTGGAAGAGCTTTGTCTTAACGACGGAAATGCCCACAGCGTCAGATGTAACATTAACTCCAGAACCTCAGCACTGGCAACCGCCTCCTATGGGATGGGTTAAAGTGAATGTTGATGGAGCTTCATCAGCAATACACAATGTTGCAGGATGTGGCGGACTAATTCAGGATAATGAAGGAAGTTGGGTTGTAGGATTCTCGCACTCTCTCAGGCCCTGTACTGCATATGAAGCTGAGGAGTGGGCGGTATTCAAGGGTGTTTATCTAGCCCGGGAATTTGGGTTCAGGAAAGTGGTTGTAGAATCTGACTCTAAAGATATCATTGATATGCTAAATAGCAAAGGTAACATAGCTTCTCCAAGCCTTGTATTTAGGCAGATTTCCAATATACGAAAATGGGGGTGGCAGGTCCAATTTGTTCATGTCGGAAGGGAGAAGAATGGAGCAGCTGACGCGTTGGCAGAGGAAGGACTATCGAAATCTTCCTTCTATGATTATTGCCCAAGTTTTGTCCAGGAATTTTGCGCAAATGATTGTATGGGATTTAATCCCCAAAGTGTTTTAAGTTAATGAATGGGTGAACACCCTCTACTTTCATCAAAAAAAAAAAAAAAAAACCTCCATAAAGCCTAAAAATGGGCATGCCACCGTAACATGGCTGATATGGCAATGGGAGATGTAGAACATAAGCACTTAAATGGACTTGAGATCTATCCAGAAAAATAACTGGTTTTTAAAGGGTGCTGCAAAATACACCATCCAAAGTACCATTTCACTGCCATGTTAATTGGTGCGAGTCATCTATTTCCCAACGCCAAAAATACTTGCCTTTTAATTTTGATGGTATCGAGGTGTCTGTTTAGGTTAGTGGTAGAAACTATTTTTCTAACATAATTTATGATTTATAAGATAACTATGTGAGAAAATTTTTATTTCAATTTATGTGAATAAATTTTTTCAATGTTATTTCAAAAATGCACGAAAAAAGAAAAAAAGGGCAGCCTAATCCTAATATACTAATACTAGTGCTGTACATTTATGTGAAATTGAAGGAGCCCACCAAGTTGTGCAACAGACTCCAACGTAAAACAATCGTGCCTCAATAATAGAAGGTTGTTGGTCTCCGTGAAAAGCTTTTGTTTGCCAAGTCACTGGAAAAAGCATCAGGCCATCAGCGACCATTTTAAAAGGGAAAAAAAACGCCGATAGGATGAAATAAGCGAGTGTTTGGAATAACTTATTGTTGAAAAATAAACATTTATTACATTAGAGACGAAACTCCTCTTATATACTTATCTCGTATACCGTAAATCATGAATTATAATCACTTATTGTTCAAAAATAAGCTATCCCAAACAAACACTTAAATCTTTAAGAATCTGCACTAATCACACATCTTCCAAGTTATCATCACCCAAACCTTTCAATGGGATCCGATGCACTGTAATACAATATAATCTCTTTGGTTTTAAATATAAGATAAAGTTGATTTTTTTTAAAAAATTATATAAGCTAATTAAATTACTTTTGAGTATTTTTATTTTATTTTTCTTTTCAAACTAATTAGTTTGACTAATAAACTAATATATAATATAAGAATGTATAACATATGACATGATTAAGTAACATATTTAACTTCCTTAATTTCTAAAAAAAATCAATTTTATCTTATATTTAAGATCGGAGGTATAGTAAATGATAATAATACCTTTAAGTCAATAAGTATAACGAGTGTTTGAAATAACTTATTTCCTAGAAATAAGCATTTATTACATAAGTCAAGATAAAAACTCCTCTCACATACTTATCTCGTATACCGTAAATCACGAATTATACTATCCAAAAATAAGCTGTCACAAACGTACAAATAATAAATGCTAATAACACCTTTAAGTCAGTAGTGAGTATGGGGGATATATTGTTACATGCTTTATATCTCAGCAAGTGACCCTGATGAGAAATCGCTGATGGTATCAAATTCATGGGAAATCAAGTATAAGAATAGTTTTAGGGGGCCTCTTGGCTCTGTTGAGCAACTCCATATAATTGAACAGTCATAGCCTCCAACTCAGTCTTTCTGTGACTGCCCACTCTCAAACCATGAAACGAATGGATTTGTTCTGTTCTTCCCCTGCTTCCACTGCCGTAATCTCCAGTATGCAAGCCCAGCGTTCTACGGTACGCCGTAGCCGCAAAAACTACAGCCTCCTTGCTCCAGCGCCTTGTTCTTGCTCTTCCCTTTCTCCCATTGACCCCAGTCCTTCTTCTTACCAGAAGCACCAAAAGAGTTCTGCGGACAGTAAGCAAAACCATGCCCTGATTCGCCGCAAAAGCTATGTTCGGCTTAACGACCTATATACTGACTGTAACACTGCTTCTTCCACAACACACCTCCCTGCTGATTCTGATTCCTCTGTCATCCGCAGCGATCGCTCTCCTGCTCTGCGCTCTTCTTCTTCTCCTCATTCGCCTCGCTCTCGGAACCAGGTGAGGCATGTTGATGAATCAAGTACATGTTCTTGGATATATGAGCAATGTCTACAGTAGTGTCATCTATTGATATGATTTTGCAGGTTGTGATTCTGAAGGTGTCACTGCACTGCAAGGGCTGTGCAGCGAAAGTTGGAAAACACATTTCAAAAATGCAAGGTAAGATTTTGCTGGGGAAATGTCGGTCATGAAATTTTAATATTAAATGTGTCAGAGTTTTTATGTGTTTTTGGTGATGAATTATACGCAGGAGTGACATCATTCTGCATAGATATAGAGTCAAAGAAAGTAACAATTGTAGGGGACGTGACGCCACTAGGTGTCCTGGCCAGTGTCTCCAAGGTGAAGAATGCACAACTCTGGTCATCTTCTGCATCCTCCTCTATGCCCATGGCCGGCGTATGAGCTATACTGTCATAATTACTTTTTTAGTATCGTGTTATCATTTTACTTGTGTATTACAGATTTATAGTGTGAAACGCCTTCCTGGATCTGTATGCTTGTATAATTACAAGTTTGATGATTCATCAGGCTTCATGTCTGTCTTGAAATGGTGAAGCTCCAGGCTATTTTTCTGGGCTAGCTTCACTTTTAAAGATAACGATTTTTATGCTCCCTCCCATGTGAAGCTCACCTGCCTTTCGGGCAATGGTCACAGCGCATGAAACAGAGTTAAAAACTGAAAAGTGAGCGATCAGAGTGATCAACCAGGCTAAAGCCTTCTACCCACACACACATATTTTCAGCCGTAGATGGTCTTCTGTGTTTAATACACATTCAGCTGTACAAGATTTCGATCTCGATCTCCAGATGCAATAAACACTCACATTCTTGCTTTATTATGAAAATTCCAATGGCTTAATTCTCATTTGAAAGCCACATTCCCTACAAACTCTAGCTGTAACTAATCTTACTCTGTTTTTTTTTTTTTTGGGGGGGGTGTTTCTGGGCTAGCTTCACTTTTTAAGATAATGATGTTTATGCTCCCTCCCATGTGAAGCTCACCTGCCTTTCGAGCAATGGTCACTGCGCATGAAAAAACAGAGGAAAAAACTGAAAAGTAAGCTATCAGAATGATCAATCAGGCTAAACCCTTCCACCCACACACACATATTTTCAGCCGTAGATGGTCTGTGTTTAATGCACATTCAGCAGTACAAGATTTCGATCTCCAGATACAACAAACACTCACATTCTTGCTTTATTATGAAAAGTCCAATGGCTTAATTCTCATTTGAAAGCCACATTCCCTACAAACTCTAGCTGTAACTAATCTTACTCTGTTTTTTTTTTTTTTGGGGGGGTGTTTCTGGGCTAGCTTCACTTTTTAAGATAATGATGTTTATGCTCCCTCCCATGTGAAGCTCACCTGCCTTTCGAGCAATGGTCACTGCGCATGAAAAAACAGAGGAAAAAACTGAAAAGTAAGCTATCAGAATGATCAATCAGGCTAAACCCTTCCACCCACACACACATATTTTCAGCCGTAGATGGTCTGTGTTTAATGCACATTCAGCAGTACAAGATTTCGATCTCCAGATACAACAAACACTCACATTCTTGCTTTATTATGAAAAGTCCAATGGCTTAATTCTCATTTGAAGGCCACATTCTCTACAAACTCTAGCTGTGTTTAACTAATCTTACTCTGTTCTTTTTTTTGGGGGGGGGGGTAGTCTCTCGGTTTGCTTTTTTGTGAGAGCACGTTCCCCACAGTTGAGGAAAACGATGACCGAAGAGTAGGCTTCATAGTTGCAGGGTCAAATATCCGTTTCGCGTTCTGGCACTTGCACCTCCATTTTAGTAGTATGACTTAAAAGGGACCCGAAATTTGGGTAAAACCATCTAAATGGTGCTGCTTGCTTTGTTTTCTTCGAAGGCGTGTGGATATTGGACGACAGCGAAAAGGGAAAGAAGTTTGGAGAAGAATAATGTGTACAACAGAAAAAGACTAGCAGAAAGTACAAAAGGCGGGACCGCACGAAGAGGGGTTGTATATATAATAACTGAATGATTGGATATAAATGAATGAAGAAAAGAAGTGCAGTTGAAAAATGAGTGACAGGATTGGGGAAAAGAGAATAGAAGGTGGATCATTATCATTCATATATTGACGTGAGGCAGAGGACTTTTTTGTTGGGTTCTGCTGCTTTACCAGACACAGGGACATGCTTTACAGATTAAATTACGCATGAAGGCGACGTTCACGGATCTCACCATTCTCCCCTTTCCTACATTCCAACCATTAATTCCTTCCCAAATTCCACGGCCTTCAACTCCAACCTACCCTGCTTTCTTCCAACCAATTAGGCTATGTTCACTTGCGATTTCTTTCTTTTTAGTGGCGTTGAGCTGTATAAAAATCATGTGTGTAAAAATCAAATCTTCATCGAATTGTCATGAGACATTGCCAAGTATCCCCGGCCCTTCCGATGGGGTAAGAAACTAAAACCCGCCAATAGGAAATAAAACAGACGAAGAATCTGAAAAATATAAAATCTTTAGAGGAAAATCTCTCAGGTCCAAGGACAAAATAATAATAATAAAAGTCCTAACGTAGATTTCTCTATCAAAAAAGTCTCTAAAGGCCTTAGTAATATAGATTATAAATGTGAACTTACTTTATTGACAAGTGTATGTGACTATATTGACAAGTCATAGATTTACCATTAACAAATCCATCCATATTAACTAAATCAACTTCCGTTAAAAAGTGTATGCACTATTGAGTGCATGTTTGGATTGACGTCATGATAGCTTATAAGCTACTTTTCACGTAAATCGAAACAAAACTCATCTCACATACTTACTTCGTATACCGTAAATCATGTTTGAAAAGATGTTTTTAAGCATTACTATCGCTATTCCAGACACATACTGACAAGTCATAGATTGGTTATTGACAAGCCCATCTATATTAACTAAAACAATATCCGCTGACAAGTGTATGTGACTATATTAACAAGCAACTCCCTTTGACAAGTATATTTGACTATATTGACAAGTCATAGAGTAACAATTGACAAACACATCTATATTAACTAAACCAGCTCCCGTTGACAAGCGTATGTTACTATATTGATAAATCATAGAGTAGTTATTGACAAGCCCATCTATTTTAACTAAAACAAGTTTCGTTAACAAGTGTATGTGAATATATTGACAAGTTATAAAGTGGCAACTGATAAACTCATTTATGTCACTGAGGTTCTCAGAGACTTTTGTGATAGAGAAATCTATACTGAGATTTTTTTAATATTTTTTCTAATCATTGAGACCTGAAAGAGATTTTCCTATTTTTAAATGATGCGTTGAAATTGCAAATTGTCATGATATGTAATATCTTAAAATTGGATTTTGAAATTGAAGCGAAAATTCATAAATGGCACTTGTTTTTATAAAAAACCTACAACCCCAAGCCCACCAAAGAGTTTTATTTTTTGTTTTTAAAATGAGGCCCGGTACAAAATCATTTACACCCTTTGTTTAGATTTTTACTATGCCCCACATCACCTTCATGTAAATCACATAAGTTATAGTCAGGAGTCAGCTTGCCTAATAATGTTAAGGCCTTGTACCCAAATAATAATAATAATAATAATGTTCTTCAAGGCTGTGAAGTAGGGGTGGAAACAGGCCTGTTTCCTGCCTGATCAGGCCTGGCCTGTTAGAATAAAAAGTTAGGCATATGCTTATTTTAAAGCCTATTTTATTAAACAGGCCAAGCATAGGCTTATTGATAGGCCTTTTAGGCCTATCAGGCTGGCCTAGTAATATATTAAAAAAAACATTGGGCGACTCCTCCCGCAACTCGAGGCAACGTCCCAGCCCAATTCCCTCTCCCTCTCTCCCTGACTCATCACCCATTCTCTTCCAAATCTCAATCTCGGCCTCTCATCTCGCAAGTCTCAATCCCTCACTACTGCAGTCTTATCTCACTCTTACTGTTGTCTTAGTGTCTCACTCCCACTCCCACAGTCCCGATATCGCTCTCAGTTTCGATCTACCAAAATCACGATTCACGATCTTCATCCTCATCTTCAATCTTCATTCAGTCATTCCTCCTCCTCAGCTCCACAGCGACACTGCTGGCACCACAGCTCTCCTCTTTCCGGCATCGTATCTCGCACAATCGCATAACACAGCTCCCCACTCCCCGACTCTGTCCGTCATCCACAGTCATCACTCCTCAGTCGACCTCGGTCCTTCCCATGGCCGTCCTGTCTCCGTCGTCCCTTCGTCAAGCAGTCCTGTCTTTGCCATACCCCATCGTCTCTCCGTCAGGCCCTCCTCTCTCCATCGTCTCTTCGTCAAGTAAGTATATGGTTTCTAACTGCGATTTGCTTCTGGTTTTTCTGCGATTTCTGGACTTCTGCTGTTCTGATTCTGCCATTTGCTCCTCATTTTTGTTTGATTAGGCTGGATAATTGTTCTAGTTCAATTTTTGCTGATTCCTAGACTTTTGTGAATTACTTCTGCTATTCAGATTCGTCAAGTTCTGATTTTTTTTAAGGTAGATCATATCTTTTTTTTATGGTTCAATTTTTGCTGATTTTTTTAAGCTCAGAAGGGAACAGATCCCCCCCCAATTCTCTTCTCTCGTGTTGTCACTATCCCCTTCCCTCATATCTCACTGGATCCCTCTAAATCCCTAAACTCCATTTCACCCTTTCTGTACGCCCTCTGTTTTCCAAGAATCCCTTCAGATAATGTTGAAGTTGATTTTTTCTTTTGTTTCTTTCTCAGTGTCATTTACTAATTTCCAAATATCATTCACTGAAATTTTTCTTGTTTCTTTGTCAATGTTGGGAGGTAATAAGTATTCTGTGCAATAGAAATACTAATATGATCACATTGATAACATTGATATACATTCCAAAATGCATTCACATGTGAAAGAGTTTATGTAAATTTTGGTCTGTTTAAGGAGGCCTGTTTTGCAGTGTGGCCTGTCGGTTTGTTTAAAAAATTTTAAAAATTCAGGCTTCCTTAACAAGCTTTAGGTCAGGCCAAGCCTGTGAACAGGCCAGGCCTAGGCCTAAAAATTGGCCTCCAACAAGCCACAGGCCAGGCTCAGGCCAGTTTGTGCCTTAATAGGCCTAGCCTATTAAGGCAAAAACCTAGCCTGACCTGGTCTGTTTCCACCCCTACTGTGAAGTTAATACCCTTGGGCTTTATTTGGTTGGGGGGTTTTTGGAGGTAAGGTTAGGGGAGGGGAGGTTTATAAAAGAAAAAAGTGTGTTTAGTTTGAAGGAGGGGAAATTAGGAGTGAGAAAATAATCTATCCTCTAGTGCTTCCCTCCCCTCCTCTCTCAACCCCCAAATTTGGGGTTTTTTTAGGGGAGAGAAATTTTTTGTCTCATCTTAACCAAACTGCCCATGTCAATTCTTTGATATTCCATACTTACCCTTTTAGTAAAAGCCCTTCTTTCCTCTTTCTCTTCTCAGTTCAGCCATTTTGTCCATCCACTATGTCGTTGCTTCTCTCATCCTCCTCCCGTCGTCATTATCGCCGCCTGCTCCTTCTACCGCTACCTCCTCCATGATTCCAGTATATGATTCGATTTCAACTTTATAGTTTATTGGGAAAGGTGGCACTATAGTGCAGTCTTTGGAGAGTGAAACTGGGGCATCTATCAAAATTGCCGATTGCAATTCCAATTCCTTTTTGATTAAATCTTTAAATATCTTTTAACCCTAGATTTACGAAGGCCATTGTCGGTAATCCAAGAATCCCACAACGAGAGAAACATATTTTTTTATTGTAAATTGTTCCCTTTGCTTCGTTCTTCATATGAGGCTGGACCGACTTTAATATGTTTTTTTAGCAAATCGTCAATTATTTACTTAAAACTATGCCCATGTTCTGCTTCAGAGTGAACAGCATAAGTCTGGGATTTTTCACGTTAAGATAAAATCGGGTTTTCTTTTCTCGTGATTGTGCATAGATCCCTTTGATGTTTTATGGGGGATATATCAGATTCTTGCAAGCACAGTAATGAATTAACATTTTAATACTTTTATTAATTTTACTTGCACAATAATGTGTTTTCTTGCCCAATTTGTTCTGTGTGCGTTGACAATTTTGCAAATGATAATTATTAGTAAATAATAATTTTATAAATAATAATTATTAATAAATGCATTGTAAAAAAAGAAGGAAAATATCTAGAAGGGTATTTTTGTCCACTTATAATTAACTCTCCTCACCTCTCATTCTGAACCAAATAAGATACCTGTAACACCTCAATCAAACAACCAAGTACTTAACCATAGTAATTCAAATATCGTCAATAAGGATGTTCAACATCCAAACCATTAAAATACAAATCAGTTTAAATAAAGCCCAAATCATAGTGTTAAATCAAATCCTCAAAATATTTCTTCAAAACAAATTAAAATGCGGAAGTCTTAAGGTCATGGCAATATAAATGGCATAACATGAGCTCTAGGAGCACAAAAGAGCCACCAAGGCTCACTCCATAGGTGTCTTCCCTTGATCCCTACTAGAACAGTCACCTGAAAATGTTAATATATATAGGGATGAGATTCCACATCTCAGTAACTACTGAAAGTTTCTACCGTACACAAGCAAAACTCATATGATAAAAAGGAACTGATTACATATATATTCGTATATACCATAATCCTCATACAAGACAAAAATAAGTTTAATCACCATTATATCAATCTGTACTTTCATCACAACATGTAATATACAACTATGTCATATGCAATATGTAAGATGCAACCTTCCTTATATCATCGTCCATCCTTATTCCGCTGACTGGAGCCATAGGCTAACACATAGTCCAACAGAAACCCATCCATTTGACTGGATTGTCCCAAGCTCACCAGTTCTTAAGATACACCCGGCCAAAGGTGTAGAGCTTAAGTCTGGACTATGGCTCCCCTCCTTAAAGGAATACAATTAAGGAGGTGTCACATGTCCCACAGCTTCAATGAAATCCCGGCCAAAGGAAAACATAGAAGAAGGGGCCCTAACAAGTACCATCCACTGTGCACCGAGTGATGGCATACCATGTGGTAAAAGATCTCAACATACAAATTCCTCCTCACTCCGACCCATCACAGATGCAATCGCCATGACAGTAATAAATATAACATCATAAAAAAGGCAAAGTACAATAATTCATACTTCCATTCATATCAAATATCATCACATATTCAAACATGCTAAAAAAAAGTAATAATCCAATAATACATTAATTATCATTAAATTATTAATTATATGAATACAATGAGTTGTATAGAAATTTACTTGTAACACTACTTATTTGAGAATTTATAATACAAACACATATATATATATATATAATTCAGTCCATTTTTCTTTAAAAAAAAATAATATAGTCATTCACAATCATACGCAATTCACAAGTATATGGAAGAATATTCAGAGTTACCTCTACTCCCTAGCTCACAGGTAAGCACGCAAGAGCTACTCCAAAGCTCTTAACAAGAGTCTACAAAGTCACACATATAAATATCTATTAATATACTAATTAAAATCTATTCTATAGTTACTCTATTTCTACTCTAAACATAGATCTACCCTTCTAAAAAATTAATTAATATATATATATATATATATATATATATATATATATATATATATATATATATATATATATATATATATATATATATATATATATATATATCAATTGCCACATATTCGTTTTAAATTTTTATGTTAAGTTTTTCTTTATATAAAAATAATAAAAATCATGAGATCTAAACATAAAGTCTTTGTGTATGTGTGTACAGTGGTTAACGAAAATTGCCTCTCAAGGGAAGGTATCCATATATATATAGGTAGTCACGGTGACAAAGAAAAAGAAAACTATGAGATAAAGACAAAAGAAAAAAAAAAATAAAGGAGCGTGGAATGGTCAATATAAACACAATATATATAGATATATATATTTATACACACCCTCACGCACTACACGAAATCAGTTTGTTTGTTTTGTTTTTTTTTTGTACGAAGGGAAGTCAAGCATATTCAAGTCAAAAATAAAGAGGGTGTGAAGACTATTTATATATATATATATATATATAATCGATAGATACTAATTGCACATACGCACAGTGAAGTAGAGAGGCAGAGTTGGGTAATGATTGTTGAAATAAATGTACTTAGCCAAGAGAAAACGAAAAGCTTGTGGGTTCTGGGAAGGAGTAATACACAACACTGGGAAGAGAGTTGAAAAGACAAGAGGATAAGACATGCTACAGTTAAAAGCAAATGGGACAATGCAGATATGGGGGCCAAAACACAAATTAAACAAGAGAAAAAGAATGAATCAGAGAATAAGAATACCTGTGGAGTTCGGACCTGAGCGGCGCCTAGAGTTGGGGAATGAGAAAGAAAAGGAGGTTTTTATAAGGATAGGGTTAGGGTTTGGTCTCATTAAAATAATAATATTTTTTTTTATAAAAATAATAATAGTATTATTCAAATTACTAGCAGTAATTTTTTTTATAATATTTTTTTTTCTGCCAATGGTAAGATAAATTTACACACATATACTCATATTAAAATAATTATCTTAAATGGGGTATTTTATTTGAATTTAGTTTTCTTTTGAATAATTATTATTATTTTTTCCTTTAGAACTTTATATATATATTTATATATATATATTCTATATTCTTTGACTAACTAAAATTAAACTACAACTAACTCTAAGCCCTAAAAATTTAAGGATGTTACAATACCAAATCTCCCCTCCCCTCTTCTTGAACCAAATAAAATTATAACCTCTCATAATCCAACTTAAATAAATCTCACCCAACCTAACCTCCGTTGAACCAAACACACCCTTACAATTTTAAGGACCAATATTTTAAAAGGTAAAAAGCATAAGGATCAAGAACACCAGAAAAAAAAAACATACAAAAATTAAAACCAACACTCATTAAAATTAAAGGATAATTGTGAAAAAATACCTCATTGACAAATTAATTATCAAATGGAACATGGGAAGATCGTGTGCACGCAGGAGGAAGATATTTGTGCATGTGAAAACTCCATTTTGTCTGGGCCCCACTCAAAAAATTAGCAAATAATAATAAAAAAAATCCTCTCATTAATGATGATAGGTGCTTAAATTGGCAATCATCATTAAAGAAAAAAAATTAAAAAAAATAAGAAGATAAGAAAAACCTCTCATTGATGATGACCGGTGTGTAAATTGACAATCATCATTAAGGAAAAAAATAAAATAAAAATGAAAAAAAAAATCTTTTTATGGATGATGATCGTGGTCCAAATTGGCATTGTCATTCATTAAGGGAAAATAAAATAAAAATAAAATAAAGTAAAAATGAAAATTAAAAAAAAGAAAGGAAAGTCCTCTTATTGATGATGATTGGAGTACAACTTTGAATTGTCATTCATTAAGAAAAAAAATACAGAAAAAATATCTCTCATTCATAGGTTTAAATTATGAAATTTCTTGTAGGGAAAAAATAAAATAAAATAAAAAAAATTAAAATAAATCCCCTCATTGATGATGATTGACATTGTCATTAATTAAGGGAAAATAATAAATTAAAAAATGAAAAATAAAAAATAAAAAAATCTCTCATTATGTTGATAGGTTTAAATTAGGAATTACTTATGAGGAAAATAAAATAAAAAAAAAAATCCCATTGATAGTGATTAGGTTAAGCCATGAAGTTTTATTAATAGAAAATATAAAAAATTAAAAATTAAAAACAAAAATTAAAAAAAATATCATTGATGGTGATTAGGTCAAATTATGTAGTTTTTAACATAAAATATAAAAAAAAAATAAAAATGAAAATTTAAAAAAGAAGGAGCATTTATGAATAAAATTCTACCTTGAGACTATAAATAGGAGTGCAAGGATTGAAGCAAAAGACACAAAAAAAATTAGGAGAACAGAGATATAAGAATTTGAGATGAATTTTGGGAGATCAAGGAGGAAAGGTATAATGCTAATTTGATTTCTCATTTCTTTGCTCCTTCTTATTCTTTCACGAGTTTTGAAACTTAGAAATTTGTTGGAATAACCTGGTATTTTTCATGACATGTCTAGATGCTTGCCAATGAACATATCCATGAGATTGAGGCACTTACATACAAAGCTCTCGGCATGTTTTTGTTTGGTTTCCTTCTATCTTCATTGAATGCTCACGTGATCCCAACCATTTGATATTACTATATTTGATCTCATTACTTTGCTGACAATTTTTTTATTGTGATATTTTGATTGTTGCAATAATTGCATGCTCTCTCCTCTAATGCTTGATCGAATTTGATCTCTTGCCTTCAATATATGCTCATCAAAATTGAAGGGATTTATAAGATAGATAAAAGAAAATACAATGAATTGTGTGTTGATCTATCCATGTGCTTTTCTCATCTTATTTGTTTGAATAGCTTTTAAGGATAAAATGTATGTATAAATCTTCTTACCTTTAACTTCCTTTTTGTTTAACTTGTGCTATTTTGTTTCTTTGTCCATTTCTTAGGTTCTCTTTCAAAAAAAGAAAAAAAAATATTTTAACACATTTTTATAAATGAAAATAAAATGGAAAAACTCACTTTCATGAAAAGATAAAGAAATTGTTTTCATAAATAAAAAATACAAACCAAACAAAAATAGTTTTCTCAAATAAATTAAATAAACATTTTTTTTCTAAAAAACACCAACAAAGTGCCATACCTTTTTACCCCCGAACTACGTGGGTTTTAATCTTTCTAAAAGGTACGTAGGCCTTAGGCTCTCTTCCTAGGTCAAGTCCAACTTCGTAAATAAATATATTTTTCCTTATTTTCTTTTTGTAAATAAATATGTATTTTTTTCTCTAGTTTTCATTTCATTTATTTTTGTAAATATTCTCTTTTTATTTGGGTAATTATCATAAAATTAAAGACCCTATTTATTTTTAAATAATTAACTTAGGGTAACCATTCTTATGAACGGGTGTTGTGGGGTGCCTAACACCTTTCCCCTACACAATTGACTCCTGAACTCTAAATGGTTTTTGTAGACCAGTTTCATTTTCAAAAAATGTTTCCAAAATTATCTTTTTTCAAAATTTTGGTGGTAGCTCCATATTTTCAAAATTTTGAGCACTACAGCACACATGGGGGATCTTGTGCATACAAGCGAAAATATTTTGTACACGCATATAGAAGAATATTGTACATAGGGGAGATCATGTGCACACAGAGGAAGATCCTATGCACACTCGGAATATCGTGTGCACATCGGAGTCTCATTTAGCAATTAATTTATCAATGAAGTATTTTTTTCCAATTCTCACTAAAATTAAAGCATATAAATTTAGCGAGTTTAACTCCTTTCATGAATATATGAATGACGATGGTTAATATCGATGGTAGATTGTAATCTAACCCAATTATGAATCATAAATTAAAGAAAAAATTAATCTTTCAATCCCTCTAACTTTGACGGTGTTGTAACTCAGTCTTTACACTACAACTCGGTGCAACTCAATTTTTATAGTTTTGATTTAGTTGTAACCCAGTTTCTACTTTGACTAATTGTAACTTAGTTCATATAGTTTTATTTATTTTTTTAATTTAGTGCTTGTGTTATAGAATATAGGTTGAGACCATATTATAAAATGATTAAAACTATAAGAATTAAGTTGTAGTGAGTCAAAGTTCAATGACTGAGTTACAACTGAGTAAAAATTATAGGAATTGGGTTGTACTGAGTTAAAATATAGGAACTGAACTACAACTCAGTCAAAACTATAGGGATCAAAAGATTGATTTTTCCAAAATTAAATTATAATGCTAGCAAAAAAAAAAAAAGTCATGAATGAAACATTTTTAAGCACATATGTCCCTTGAGGCAATCTTGAAGCATGTTTGCATTAACTTATTTTTTAAAAAATAAGCATTTATTACGTAATTCGAGATAAAACTTCCCTCACATATTTACCTCATATACGGTAAATCACGATTTATAAGTACTTATTACCTAAAAATAAACTATCCCAAACAAACACTTAAATGCATTTAATGTATTCGACAATATAGCATTATTTTTTGGGAGAGTCACTTATAGATCCCAAGCAAGGAACATATTATCATAAAGGTCCCTCAAGATTGTAAAACACATTAAACAGATTGTTAATACACGTAAAAGAGTTGTAAATAGGGATATTTTTGATGATATTTTTTTCTTTGGGACCTAAGAGTGATTCTCCCTTTTATTTTTTTAACCCGTCCAAGTCTGCCATTTGCTAATTTGATCCCGTCGCCAGCTTGTCTCGGCCCCCCGCCGTCGGCTGCAGTTGCTGCTCCACTCTCAAAATCACATTTTGAGCCCCCCCTCTTGTGGAGTTTCCGAGCTCCTCGCTCCGTTACTGTCAGTTTCCGCTGCCATCTCCGTCGACCTCTACTCTTTAACTTCCGGTCTCCTGCAGGTTCTTTCTCGCTCATTATACCTTTCCCCTTCTTGTCATTTATTCTATTCATATAAACTGGCACATTATTTTCTCTCTGTGTTTTTCATGGTTAATTTTATTACTTCTGCGAGTTTTAGTTTTCCCTCTATCTTCTGGGCAGCCAGTAACATGACAGGCTGTACGGGCGGTATTTGATTTTAACTCAGAAGCTTAAAGTAGCGTAGTTGAAAGAATAATGATTTTAATGGCAACATGCACTGTGTTATTTGAAGGGGAATGTATATTGGAATCATAGTAGATCGAGAAGAAGATAAACTGTGCGGGTAGCGAACATTTGTGAGCAGCTGGGGTGACAAAAGTGAGGATAGTTGGATAGGAGGATCCAGTAAATACGGGCACTTCAAGAATGGAAGAATTTCAAGATGCAGGGATATATATACGCACACTTACTCACACGCATATACGGGGAGAAGTTTATAGGAATAGTAACTTGAGAACCTAACTGTAATGTAAAAACGTGAAGAATTTTGTGTTTTTCTGGGTCCCCTCTTGGAGTAAATAATGGCCGTACAACAACAATAGCAAGTCTTATTCCACTAGGTGAGGTCAGCTACATGAGGAATAAGTATAACTGCCATGACGATCAAACTTCAAATTATATTTTTATCATTTTTTGGAACAAAGAGTTTTAAGGGAGTTAGGACCAAGGTCTCATTAGGGTAGATCTCACGGTGGTACCAGTAACATCATCACATCACTAGCAGGATTTGAAGGGTATTGGCCAAGTCCTTACTTGCTGAACTAACCTTTGTTGGATTTATCATCCTGGTTATTCCAGCTGATGTTTGTATCTGATTGAATTCCTTGGAAGCTAAATGTGATAATCAATTATCATTCCTGTTGAAATAAGCAAGTTAAAGTAGATGGGGGCTGTGACCATCATGCTCAGAGTCTCAAGGTTGAATATTTTGCAAAACTTGTTAACCACTTTTTCTGATTTATTTTGCGTTTTGCTGTGCTTTTCCAAAGAGACTAGTAAATATTTGAAGTGATTAATATTATGTTACCCCTATTTCTTTTTAAAAAAGGAAATAGAAAATTAAGGCAAATATTATTTGTCCCTTCAATTTTAAAAAGACAAGCTCAAGAATAAATTTTGGAAAAATAATTATGGATGAAATATTTAAGGAAATAAAGAATGGATTTTTTCCCATTCTGCTAAGAAAATAATAATAATACTTAGCTCTTGTTGGCACATGGTTCGACATAAGAGGATTAGGACCTTATCTCATTTGTGTATAAATCATACAGATTTAGTTCATTTCATGTGCTTGGATATTAATTGTACATGTGATATTATCAAGTGACTTCTCTTAGTCTGGTTATAGTTTTTTGTTTATTTTTTCAATAAATAAATGTAAGAAGTAGAGTTGTTAAATTCATGGTACTGTATGTTCCATGACTACAGATAGAGCTTAAGGTTCATGCATCCAATACTTTCGGTATAATTAGCTTTATAGTGGTGCTAGACTCTTCCCAGATCCCACCTGGTGGGAACTTTGTACACTAGGCCGCCCTTTTTATAGTGGTGTTAGACTAACTCAGAATGGTAATGGGGGTCAGAGAATCTCTAAAAACATTTAGCAGAGTGTCTGTTATGTGCGTATTGAGAAACTCAGATGAAAAATAATAAAATTAATCTTATTGAAACAAAAATAAGAAGGATAGCGAGTCTGAGGATTTTCTTTTATTAGGCTCTAAAAGGTACAGGAGATTCAAAGTTTATTTGAATAGGTGGAACAAAATGAAATAGATATTTTTCTCTGGATAATTTATCATGAGCAAACAAAAAAGGAGGTTGGTAACAGAAAGGAAAGAGTTTTCATCGAATCTTATAATTTTAATTTTTTTTTTCTTGTTTCCTTTTAGCTGTTGGATAGATTTGGAAGTGCATAAATTTTCACTATAAGATTTTTTTATTGCTTTGCTTTCCATCATTTGTGAAGGGTAAAATAAAACAAAGGAAAAATGTGTTTTTAGGGAACGCCTCTTTCCTTGTATGTCTTTTTACCTCTATCAAAATCTACCGAAACAAGGGATCAAATTTTTCATGACACATCCACAACATAGGATATGTCTAAAATTCTAGCATTCTAGAAGGTTCTACTAATAAATATATGTCAACATTGGGTAATGTCTGAAAATGTAACTGAGCGCGAAAATCTAGATAAAGCCGTTTCATCTGCTAAGCCCAATCTGACTCTTCTCATCTTCATTCTCCTCGTGCATTGAGTCCAGGGTGAAACAATTTTGGCAGATTCTTTGCATAAATAAGGTGGCTGTGGTATCCTGATCTATATTCTTACTTTTGTTGATCTTCAGGTTGCCAATGTTGCAAATCCCTAGGGTTAATAATTTTGCAGTCCAAGTTGGATATTTTTTTATTTTTTTGTGTTATTTGGTTAAGTAATATGTCTGTCGTGCGGTTCCCCTTCCCCCTTTCTATTGGGTCTGTGCCTTTCATGTGAACAATGGAAGATCTTGAACTCAAAAGTAGCATTCTAGCTTTAAAACGTTTTTTTAATACTTTGTTCCTGAATGAGTATCATAAATGGTGCCATGCGATCCATGTCACCGACTCCACTTAATGGGGTAAGGCTTTATTGTTGTTGTTCTTGAAGGAGTAATATTTCATGCTTCACAACTCTATAAAACTGAAGTGGAATTTCTTGTGGAAGGATTTTAGGTAGTGTGTATATAAATCTTTGCCTTCGAGAAAGTAAGCTAAAAGGAGTTTAGGTGCTAGTGCTTTATGTAATACATTTGGCCTTTGGCCTTTGAAATACTAGTTTGCTCCTCGCTTCTTGCTGCAATTTTCTGCCATCAATCTAATGCCTGCCATAGTTGCTTTGAAATAAACAAGTCATTTCTCATCCCAATGTGCAAAGTATCAGTTGTCATATTCTTAAAAGTCACGCATACTGACTAATTCTGCTATATATGTGTCTCACACGTTTCTTATACATCTTGCTAGTGTATGCTTGTGATTTTCACACCAATTTTCAAGAATGAGGCACTCTAAGGAAGATCCATCAAGTAGCGATGCACAGGCAAGAACGTGACTAAAATATAAGCTGGATTCATGATAATCCCTCCATTCCCTCATGCCCTTTCTCATGTCAGCAGCATAAATAAGTTATACTTATTTGCTCAAACAGGTGGTTGACCTGATATCAGCAGTGAAGGAGTTACATGGGCTTAGTTCTCAGGAACTCAATAGATTATTGAGGGACTCTGAAAATTTTACTATTCACTACCTAACCAGAAAAGGATCTTCGAGCAAGGTTGTCTTTGCCTCATGCTCAAAATTATCATGTTCTTGTTTTTATCAATTTGTTTTATTTAATTATGTTTGTGTGCAGATTGATATGGAAAAGCTTGCAGGATCTCTTCCATTGCATCTTATTGCAGTGCTAATCTCATCTGATAGGGATGAATCAATGATGAGATATGTGTTATGTGGCATACGCCTCTTGTATTCATTGTGTGATTTATCTCCTCGTCACTCTAAACTTGAACAGGTTAGTGTCAGTAATGCCCATTAACACACTTATTGCTCTTATTTGCTTCTGTATGCGGATGTCTTGATATTGCTTGTTTTCTGTATGGAAAAGACTATGAAACATTTATTGTGTACTAAAAACAATGATTTTCAAGTCAGTGACTAATAGCTTAAAGATAAAGAAGAGCATGAGCTCAATGCTAAGTTGGTTACCTTATCCATATTATATTGTGTGGGTGGTGGGGAGGTAACATAGAATCAGTCCCCGTGGAGTCATTATTTCTTATTCTATGCAGTTTCTCATCGTTAACACAATAAGTCATTCTTTGCAAAGAGATGTGTACATGAACGTGATAAGTTTTATGGAAGTTGTATTCATTCTTTTATGCACCTTGTTGGTCGCAGAAAAATGACCTATTATTGTGAATATCGTTATTTATTTTCCAAATTCGAATATTATAGTAACACCTTGATGGTAGATCTGATTTCTGTGTTACAAACATGATTGCAGATTTTTCTAGATGATGTGAAAGTGTTGGAACAGTTGATTGACTTGGTTTTCTATGTCATAATAGTTCTTGGTGGTTACAGACAGGTTTTCTTTAGCTCTTGTTTTTGTAGTTCAAACTTCTGTATTTTTAATCTGCACTTAGTTTTTCCACTAATGTTGCAGGAGGGCCATACTTCTACTCTTAAGCTCCTTTTGCATTCAGCCCTTGTGGCATGCAGCTTACATCTATTAAATGGGATTATATCAACACAATGGCAAGATGTTGCTCATGTATTGCTCGCGCACCCCAAGGTAAAGTTCTCCTTCAGTCTATTCTTAGTTGTTGGATTGGAAGAAAATATTCTTTTAGAGTCCATATATATATATATATATATAAAGGATTTATGATGTCAAAACTATTTGAAACCCATCTCTTGACTGGCATCTCTTTGCCCTTGCATATATTATGGGTTGTGTTTATTTCCTTAATTTGGTGTTTGGTTCAAGTCTGTTTCAAGGAAGTATCGATTTCTAATTTGTAGAGAGATTGGTTGACTTTTTTTTTTTTTTTTTTTTTAAAATAAAGATTTTAGCTTCTATTCCTCTTTACCCTTTTGTTGGGTTGTTTTGAGCATACCTTCTCATACCCCTTTGCTGCATTTCTAAGTTTTAGATTGTCTCAACACTTCAAAAAGGTCTTGTTGGTGTCAAATGTTATTTTTAACACACAAAAAGCCTCTATGTAAATCTAATTAATTTCTGTTTTATCGAATTGTTGTATGCATCTAGAATTGTCTCATGGATTTTGTTGTATTTTCCTGCCAGCTAATTTCTGTCATTATGTAATTTATATTTTTTCAGGGCATTAAGTAAGTGAATGCTATAATTTATAACACATTGTCAATGACAGGTAGACATCTTTATGGATGTGGCTTTTGGATCGGTTCGCATGGTTGTTAGGTTTCTTGAGATTACCCTGTCAGGGTGCCATGAAGGTGACTTCGTGGAACCAAATCTAACAGCTGAACGAGTAGTTTATTTTCTCACCCAGCAGTGTGAGGCTTCTTTACAGTTTCTTCAGTCATTGTGCCAGCAAAAATTGTTCAAGGAGCGCCTACTCAAGAATAAGGTTTTCCCAACTAGACTTTCTTTGTAAATTTGGAGAAACATGCTCAACTAGTCTTTGTAAAAGAGGATTTCTTTTGCCTGTTATAAATTTAAGAGTCAAGGGCTACATAGTTCGGTAGACAGTCATCTCTCTCTCTCTCTACACACACACTCCTGTTTCCATCTTTGAGAAGGGTCCACAAAGCCTTATTTGATTCCCGTGATTATTTGAAAAGATTGAACTATACCTATCCTCTCCAACCTGGATACTGCTAATTGTGAGAACCTATCGTTATCATAGTAATTGGTTACATTTCTCTGGACTACCACTTTCCATAAAGTGTTTTGCATTCCATCTACTCAACTCTTCTTTATATTATTATTTTTTCTTTGTTTCAGAGACACTCAGTCTCTTAATTGCAAGCTAATGTGATATACCTTTAAGGATGGATAGTTAGGGTTAGAAGTGGGACTTTAAGGGGCCACGGACTTTGTTTAACAAACTGGTTACTTGCAACGTAGTCATCATGGGAGATCATGAATGCCATTTCATTGATTTGTTCAATTTATGTAATGAACTGTGCTTTTCCTTTATATATACGAACAGCATTTTAAAAAACTGATAATTTCAGGAACTATGTGGAAAGGGCGGTATTCTTTTTCTAATTAGGTCCATTCTGAAGCTTGACATTCAATCATATTTTCCAACCAAGATTATGGCTGCTTTGTCGCGGCTAAAATCTAAGATGCTATCCCTTGTGAGTCTTAATCTGCTATAAATCATTGCTTTAAGTTAGATCTACTTGATTAGTTTTGCATTTCAATGATTATTCCTCCATGACTCTGTCATCAGCTGCTGAGTTTGTGTGAAGCAGAAAACGCTTCTTATCTTGATGAAGTTGCCAGCTCATCACAAAGTTTAGATTTGGCTAAGTCTGTTGCTTTAGAGGTTAGTTTCAACTGGTAGCTCACTTTGTAAATTGTCAAGTATAAATGTTTCCATTGCTTTAGTGTGCTTTTACTGATAATTGGCTGAATCGAAATTATTCCCTTAAAATAATTTAACTATAGCATTGTTAACTTTTCTACTGCTCAATTTTAATTGGTGTGAAATTTTACACATCTACTGATTGATCGATTTTTTTATGCTGCTCAAATAATATGGGTTATAGTTTTTTTAAGTTTATCTTTTGCAATCTTTTATTTTGCTCGTGCCATGATGATTTACAGAAAGCATTTGTCCTTCAATGTGTCAAATTTGTGTATTGTCTTTCTGTGCCAATGGTTAATCCATTGGCCTGGAACATAGTTTCATGCATTAACCATGCATATGTCTTGCCTGTTTATGTGGCTTAACAGTGTGGTAGTTTTCATGAGCTTTGGCTGTGTCCTATAAATCTGCAAGATTTTTTCGATATTAAGTTCACTGGTTTTTGCTGAAGCAGGAGCTTTAGTCTTTTTGGCAGTGCACTGTCTTGGTTGGTTTTGGGGTATTTTGTTGGGAAAGAATGAGTATTTGATCGGGAATTTTTGCCCTTACAACTGAACTGTGGAGAATTATTTTTTTCCCAGCCTCAAGTTTCAACATTTTTTTCAAGGGGGGCTTGTGGATTTACTTTTGGATCGGACAGTTCTATTAACTATTGAGCCTGCCTTCTTTTCTTTTAATTTTATTTGTTTTGGAGGATTTTTCTTGTTTCTTTTTTGTATTGCTCTTCTCTAAACAAATTATTTTTTCTGCATAGAACAAAATGCATGTCTAAGTATTTATTACCATTCATTTGCGCATAATATGGCTCTCATGGTTCAGGTTTTTGATGTGTTGAAGACTGCCTTTGGAAATAATCCCCAGAATCTCAAACATGGCAAAAAATACCCAATGGGGTTTTTACAGCTCAATGCAATGCGTCTAGCTGACATATTCTCTGATGATTCAAACTTTCGATCTTACATGACAAATTGTTTTGTAAGTTATCATGCTTATGGTTATTGGCCTCACTCCTGTCATGCCACCACTGTAGTTTTTAGCTCTAGCATTTTTTAAAATGACTCACTATTTAGTAAGTGAAAAATGTTGAAATCTTCATCTTATTTGCCTTCTTTTCCCCCCTCAAATTTGTTAATACTTTTCATGTGACTCCAGACTAAAGTTCTGGCAGCAATATTTATGCTATCCCATGGAGATTTTTTGTCCTGTTGGTGCTCGTCTATCCTTCCAGAGGAGGAGGAGGATGCAACTCTTGAATATGATATATTTGCTGCAGTTGGATGGATCTTGGATAATACTTCATCGCAGGATCTATCAAATACGGCAAATTTGGAGTTTAACCTTGCCCATAGCAGCATGCCTCAGGCTTCTTATGCACATCATAGGACTTCATTATTTGTTAAAGTCATAGCAAATCTTCATTGTTTTGTTCCCAACATATGTGAAGGTTATTTTTCTGCCTATGTTTTGATTATTTTTTGGAAAAAACTTAATTGCTTTACAGAAATATATATATATATATATATATATTCATAACTTCCGCATGCCATTTATCAGTTATTATTTTAATCCCCAGAGCAGGAGAGGAACCTTTTCGTTCTGAAGGTTTTGGAGTGCTTGCAAATGGATTTAAGTAACTTGCTGCCCGGCTTTTCTTTTGCATTTGATGCTCCTAATGCAACCAGCATCTGCAAGAACCTACGTAATGATTTTTCTCAACTTATTCTTGTTGCTGAAATATCATTAAAATATGGTTAATTGTATGAAGTATTTTTCTTGTGTAGGCTCATTGTTAAGTCATGCAGAATCCTTGATTCCAAACTTTTTAAGTGTGGAGGATGTGCATCTTTTAAGGTTACTTTTGCTCTCTTAGATCTTATTTAAATGTTGAATTGAACACGCTTAATTCTAAATATATGTTTAAGTGGAATATATTAGACAAATATGCTATTTTCTATAAAAAAAATTATTATTGAGCTATGCTTTACTTCATGCTTGAGCTGATTATAAAGCCATTGTTAAGAAACATTTGCCATTTCCTTTTAAACAAAAAAAAGGTTTCTTCAAAACTATTATCTGAAAATGGGCATGAATTCTTCTATGGAGAATCAAGCATATGAAATGGCAGCTAGTCTGTCCATTACGCGGGAACATCCTCTTTCTTCCAATAAAGATTCGCATCACCAAAGCTGAAAATGGCAGGGAAGTTGAAATGAATGGGTTTGTCAAAAGTTAATCTAAGAATAATCTAGATAAATTTAATACCTTCTAAAAGTGCTGTCAAAATTACTTAGCTTATCTCTTATCCATTGCAATTGATTTTATTAACAAATATAGGATTTGATTTTTTATGTTGATGAGGCAAATATTTGATGATATAAAAGCTTATTTGGTAGTATATTAGTAAAGTGCTGTGTGCATACAAAAAAGGAGAGCTCATTGTGGGCACGAGAGGGAGCCTTGTCAATATATGCTTATTTGATCCAACGCAAGTATTAGCCAAAACTGTTCACTTTTTCTGATAAAGGTTTTTGTGGTGTTGTTTATGCTTAATCTTTATATGTAACTGTTAATTTCAATCTCTAAGAGTCAAATTGAAAATCTGTTCTAAATTGTCAACTCCATTTGCATTTCGTTTACTTTCCCTCTTTTTTTTTTTTTGTTTTCATTTTAACACTGTTAAGAGCCATATAAATTTTATACCTCTAATGTAAATTTAGTTGATGAAGATCCATTATCTACTTGCATGATTAAACTGATAACTTGTATATCTAAATTATTTGCAGGGTGTTTTCTGACAAATTAGAGTCATTAGTTACTTCTTCTGAATTTAGAGCAAATCGTGTCCAGGTAAACCTTTGCCCTTTATTCGTAAGCATTTGTAGTATTCTTTCAGATTTATTTCTACTGATTCTTTGTTTAATTTTTCATCAATAATGTTCTTTCTTAATCTGTGTTTAAATGCTTTAAAATATTGCGTTTTGCTGGAGAAACTCAGGATAGCAAGGACTTATCCTGCGACAAGTTTTCTAAACTTAGCATCAATGATCATCAGGTGTGTGCCAGAAGTTTTCTCAAATCCATAGTGAGCATGTGGTATCTCGCACTAGACATGCACTTCAGTTCACTTTAATATAAGAAACAAAATATTACTTTAGCAGCAATTTTTCTTGTGACAAGTTTTCCAAATTTAACATCAATGAATATTTATGTGCCAGAAGTTTTTTCTCAGCTCCGGAGTAAGTGAGCAAATTGTATTTCACACATAAGACATGCACTTTTGTCTATACTTGAATACCTTCTCAAGGAATAATATATCACTTGACTTTTTACGCTTTGTTAGATGCTTTCTGAACATGTTTCATCCGTACTGGGCATATTTCAGGGATAAATTAAAATGCTCTGATAAGGCTTATGTATTATATAACTTTAATACATGCCTGCCATGTTCTGTGGCTGCATTTTAGGTTTTTTGTGTTTGTGTTAGTGTTGCGTCTCTATCCTGTGTCCATAGTTGCTTGTCCTCAACAAAGTGAATTGAGAAGTAGATTGATTCCCTGTAGGAGGCTCAGATTCCAGGCGGATGCTCATCACCTTTACCTGTAAAAGAGCTACTTGCTGATCTTACGAAGAAGAGTGGCAATTTAAGGGAAGGAATGTCTGAGAATTCTGCATTCTTAGACATAAACCAGTTTGATGCCAGAACTGAAGACATTAATCAAGGTGCTGATCCAAATCCACAAGATAAGATGGAAGATAAAATTATTTCTGGTAAGATTGCATCAGAAGGTGCAAGAGATGCAGACAAGGATGCCCAAAATGTTGAAACAAGTGGTTCTGATACCAGTTCTGCAAAAGGTAAGAGTGTTATTGATCAGATGGACAATGTTGAGCTTTCGAAATCAGCCAAGCGTGTTATGGAGGTTGGAGTTGGAGAAAATCCAGAAGATGAGAAGGTCGAAACAAAACAGAGGAAAAAGCGAAAGCGAACTATAATGAATGATAACCAGGTGATGTTAATTGAGAGGGCACTGTTGGATGAGCCTGAGATGCAGCGAAATGCGGCCTTGCTACTGTCCTGGGCTGAAAAATTAAGTCATCATGTATGTTACGTGTTACACCATTCATATGTATTAATTATGCTTAATGACATATTTTCTTCTGAATCTTTCCTGAATTGTGTTGTCCAGGGTTCCGAAGTTACACCCTCACAACTTAAGAATTGGTGAGGATGCCAATTTACCTCTTTTACAGCTTGCATTTCAAATAGTGTGTAGTTGTTTCTTCTCATTGTTCATCCTCCTCACAATTTTGTTGGACACCTGAAATTTACAGTTGGCGGAGCTGGAATTTTTTTTATAACTCGTAGTGGGATCCTGTGAGGGTGGGGTGGGTATTGGGAAAGACAAAAAGCAAGAAAAGACAGTGATATACCTTATTGTCCGTTATATCTAATGTGGAAATCATATGCAAGTTTTTTCTTCTGAAGCTGTATTTCACAAAATTATACCACCAATATCTTGTTTAAATTTGTATCTGAAGTTGTTGTGTTATTTGGTATTGACCTTTCTCAAATTTCTTCCAATTGTTTTACCAATTTTTTGGTGTTGAAAAACCTACACATGATAGATAAAGCCAGGTATGCGATAGGGAAAATATAAAAGCATGAAACTAACGGTTTCTGTTAAATATGAGGTCTGCACCATATCAGTCAATTGCATGCCCATTGTAAATTTATGGAAATTTACAATTATCTGTTTATCAAATCAGGTTGAACAATCGAAAAGCTAGGTTAGCCCGTACTGCTAGGGATGTTCGAGCAGCAGCAGATGTTGACACTTCTGTTCTGAACAAGCAAAAGGGGCCGGTACTGGGTTCCTATGACTCCCCTGATAGCCCAAGCGATGCGTCAAATGCAAGAAAAGAACTTCCAAGTCATTCTAATATTACTTCTGGCCATAAGGCGGATAGTTTGATGGCTGAGTTTGTTGATCTTGAGCCTCCAGAAGCTGGGTGCAAGACAGGTCAGTGTGTTGTGCTTGTAGATAAGCGAGGAGAGGAGATTGGCAAAGGGAAGGTGTTTCAGGTTAGTGGTAAGTGGTGTGGGAAGAGTTTGGAGGAATTGGAGACTTGTGCTGTTGATGTTTATGAGCTTAAAGCTGATAGAGGTTCGCGGCTACCTTACCCATCAGAAGCAACCGGCTCCTCATTTTCAGAGGCTGAAACCAAGTTAGGTGTCATGAGAGTGTTATGGGATTCAAACAGAATTTTCGTGTTGAGGTCTGAATGAGTTACATGAATGTTTTAATAGGCTGCACTACTCTTCTGGTGCCTGTTGGCTAGCTCATGTCCTTGTTCACCGATTCTCTGTATGGGTACTTGAGCTTGCATTTGGCTGCTATATTGTGCTTACTTTTTCTTTCATATAGTATAGTGCATTGGATACCCAATTGGATGGCTCATCAGTACAAAGACTCAAATGGAAGGAGTTAAACAACGTGAGTGACATCATGCTGCGATTTGCATTGTTTTACATAACATCTTTTACAGAAGCGTCCATCAATTTGACAATTAACAATTTATACCATGATGTAACTTTAAGGAATCTCGGGACTAAAATTCTATTTGGAAAGACAAACACACGAGTCCAATTCATTTCATGTTAACAATCGTAACCATTTCAGGTTTTATAAAGGGGGGCAAACCACCATAGGCTAGAAACTGGTGTATGGAAAGCAGCTTTTATTTTCCTGGATCCGCCGAACTCTCTCTACAGCACTATATTAATGGGTGTTTGGGTTAATTTATTTCAAACGATTTTGTGCTGTAAGTTTATTCCTCAATGCCAATTAGGGTTTTTAGTTACCTCTCTCACTACAAGTGTCTCATTTGGGATTTAAATTCTAGACCCATATGGATTTAGTGATGCCTAATACTATTAGACCAACTTTGTATTATATAATCTAAACTTTAATATTTATGACAAAAATAGTAATTAATGAGTCCTAAAACCATCCTATTAATCCACAACTCAAATAAGGGGAGTAACTTCATATATAAATGAATAAAAATATTAAGTTAATATACAATTATCTAAGCCACTAATTCTAAACTTGATGAACACACAACAAATCAAAAAATATCCTAAATAAAATATTTATTCTTAATATTTCCCAAACTTCTCACCCATTATCCAACGCTAATCGGTACTCTATCACAATTCACAAGTGGTTTAGCATGTGTTTGGGATGGCTTTTGAGCCTCCCAATTGTGCCATTCAAGAGCTAAAAGTAAGATTGATAGTTTTTGACTTTTTTTGGTTTGTTTGGGAAAGTATTCTGGCAATTGGGCTTATAAATATTAAGTGGCTTATTTTCATAAACCACAAACTATGACTTGAGAAAGATATATATTTAAGACCGGTGGTATTTGATTTGAGAAAGATCATTATTATCCCTGCAAATATATTTAAAAGAAATTAGGTAAAACTTTGACATCTTTGTGATCTTTTCCAAATTAACCAGAAAATTTAAATTTAAGATGATATAAAAGGGGATGTGCTATTGGATCCAATCTCAGTGGACTAAAAGCCCAGATGCTGCAAATAAAAAAAATACTGCGATTAATGAGCCTATCACTCCCTTAAAATTATTGGGCGGGGCGGGGCACTTGCCGAAGCTCTGGTTATCTTGGCGGGCGGATATATAAGGCGCTCTTTCTCATCTACTGTAAACCCTAGAGCCGGCCAGTACCTCTGCTACTCAAGTGCAGGTATCTTCCCTGTCATTTTAGTGTTGCTTGCGCTCTTGTCTTACAGAACTACACCAGCTTGATGTCTTCTATATGTTTTTCCTTCAGGGTTTCAGGAAAATTTGACGGGCGAAGTCTCTTTTTCGGTTATCCATGGCGCCGAAAGGTAACCCCTTCGTCTTTATTCCTTTTTTCCCCAATTTTGAAATTCGCTTCTAGAATCTATATGCAGTTGCGACATTTTAATTTAGCCGACGGGTGGTACATCGTCCTACTAATTCTGCAAGCCGAGAAATTCTTTGATGAATTCCTGTCCTGTTTATTTTATACGATTGTTATTGTGATTGCAGCAAATGCGTTGTTTGGAATATTATAGTTTTGCTGTTGCCTTGGCTTGTATAACTTGGACGTCAATCATCTGAGCCCTGAAATGTGGTATAAAAGGAGGGTCAATTAATAAATCATAAGGGGGTCTTGATAATCCTTAGTAAATCATCCGAAATTAACTGTGTACGTCCTTACTAAGCGCAGTAGAACGATCCCATTTTTTTTCATAATGTTGCCCTTGGGAAATGTTAGAGAAACATTTTCAAGCCGCTATTCTAAACCTAACCTCTTCGAACAGTCCTCTGTGAGGAAGGAAACCATATTTTGGCATAAGCTGCTATACTAAACCTAGCCAATAGTGTAATATTCTTGGCACAAGGTACTATAATTTATTTCCTAAAATGTAAGTATTCTGGTTGAGAACAAAAGCCAAAACTGATATCCTCTTTTGGTAGTATCTCATTTTACACGATTAATTTGATAGTTATGGTTTAGGGCTGTAAATCTGTAATAATCCGGGGCATCAGTTATGAAATAAGTACTAAATAGTTTTGGTGGTTATGACAAACATGAGTGCATGTGCTCTCTGTATTGTCTTACTTATCTTCATTAGCTTGCCGAGGACTTATTTTGTTCTTGTGGCATTCTTGCATGTTATCCAGTTTCTGATGTCAGCTAAAACTTCATGCAATTGCATCCTTGTGTTCATAGCTTGCGAGGTTTTTAGGTTCCTGGGACTGATCTCCCACGTAAAAGTGTGAATTTAGTTGTTGTCATTGGCCATTCCACTGACTGCTGTCAACGTTCTTCCATCTCTGTGCATGAGCATGTAATAACATGAATGCATTGTTTCGTCTCCATCAATCCATTAAAGATTAAATTTTTCAAGGGAAAATGGGTCTTTTTCTTTGTGGCTAATTGAAGCATTTGTGCAGGTGATAGTTCAAAGAAAACTGACCCAAAGGCACAGGCCTTGAAAACTGCCAAGGCAGTAAAATCAGGCCGCACTTTCAAGAAGAAGGCCAAGAAGATTAGAACATCAGTCACATTCCATCGACCCAAGACATTGAAAAAGGATAGAAATCCCAAGTACCCTCGCATCAGTGCTCCACCGAGAAATAAGCTTGATCATTATCAAATTCTGAAGTATCCTCTCACCACCGAGTCAGCAATGAAAAAGATTGAAGACAACAACACTTTGGTTTTCATTGTTGACTTGCGTGCAGACAAAAAGAAGATAAAGGACGCAGTGAAGAAAATGTATGACATTCAAGCCAAGAAAGTAAACACTTTGATCAGGTAAGACTTCGTGATTAATGTCTCAAATATATAGGCCGGTAACTCTTAAGAATTGCTGATTAGTAATTACAAATTTATAGTTTTCGTGATTAATGCTCTATATTTCTGTTCGGTTATTGAGAAATAACTTGGATCTCATTATAGAATGCTGAATCACTTCGGTGGCCATTTGGTTTGAGCTATCATTGTAGTCATTGCCCATTTCATGTCGAGTAATTCTGTAATTGTGGTTTGCTTTTTAAGCATCTTCTTAGTCCAATTCATTTTGTTGCAGGCCCGACGGTACCAAGAAGGCCTATGTTAGGTTGACTCCCGATTATGATGCCTTGGATGTCGCGAACAAGATTGGAATCATCTAAATTTTGGTGGCCTCGCCTTGTTTATTTAGTTGCGCTAGACTTTAGACTGTTTCGAGGAGCCCATTAGCAGGAGACTGGGATGTTGTTCTGAAGTTTGTGTTTTTCACGGTGCTGTTGTTGAAATGACATTAAAGTAGATTGCGGCTTATAAATTTTGCATGAAAATTATTTAAATCAAGGCTTAATACCATCTATGGTCTTTATAGTTTACGGTCATTTTGGTTTCGTTCTCTGAAGTTTTAAACATGGGGTTTTTGACCTTCAAGTTTATTATATTTTAAACTATTAGTCCCTGAGGTTTCAGAATGAGTTGGTGTTAGAATTAACACAGTTAATTAAGCGAATTAACACTGTTAAATGGAAAAACTTGTGACCACGCTTTCAGTTTCCAGCACGAAATGCTCCAACGCATTCACAGTCCCCACCAAATTCTCCTGGCGCCGAAACTCATCACTTAATATCCTCCCTGCTCTGTAGAAATCGTGCACAAAAATGGGTGCTCACTTACTCACCGTCAACACTTTCTTTCTTGCTACTTGCCAGAACAGCCGCTGTGAAAACCAAGAGTGGCACTGTGAAAACCAAAAGTGCCACTCTGAAAATTGACATAGGAATTGTGAAGAATCTCTCTACCCTGATTTTGGATCTATCGGAGATGATGATGAAGTTGCAGTCAAGAGTTTTTTCACACACACGAGGTTTTATGCCTCTCACAAGGCCTACAAGACATATTCCTAGAAGTACATATCAAAGATGAAAACCTTAATGCTTTCTGAAAATTATTCCTGGTGATAAAAAAAATTAACGAAGACCAAAATCATGAGAATAGGATTATCTTAAAAAATGACGTATAAAGGTCAAAGGAAAACAAGGCTCACGAGTTAAATGGGGGCATTTTGGGTGGAAATTAACAAGCACACGCTCAACAAACTCAAAATATGATCTGACAATACCTGAAATTATCGCCATCAGATTGAAAACAATCAGGCTTAGATCCAAGTTTCATGAACTTCATCCTGACCAAATAAACAAGCCAATGTCCCTTCCTTCCTTCCTTTTCACCTATTGACCCAATTCCTCTGAATGCTAATCCTTGACTCAAATTGAAGATGAATCATATAGAAGAACTGTATATTTCCCTAGTATGACATAAACCGCCACAGCTTAGATTCAACAAAACTAAGAATGGAATGAAGATAATGTTGAGCTTCTGCAGAATAGGAGGATTGGAATATGGCTCTGTTTATCTCTGTTGTGTGCCAAAAAAAAAAAAGAAAAGAAAAAGAAAACAGAGGTGGCTATGTGTGTGTATGCAAACTAAATAACCAGGTTCTTTACGCTTTAGCTTTTGGAATTGCTGAAACAAAGAAACTGAGCAAGTGATTTAGGTTTGTGTCAAGTGATAATTAAAAAGATGGGGTTCTAAAAAAATCATCACAAGAAAGCAAGAGAATTGGCACCTAAGCAAAACATAATTTTCAAGTCATCGGTTGAGAAAAATCTAGGCTGTATGTTTAGGTGATTTAATTTCTAGAGGAAGGAATAACTGTTAGGGGATGAATTATTCTGCAATGTGTATTTGTTCAGGAAGAAGATTGCATTTATTTGATGCTCATTACTTGAGTTGAGTTTTATGGTTATGAACTCACAGTCTTCTCCGAGAGTAAATTTTGATGCTATGCCCCCTCACCCCTTCCTTTTGTCCTCTATAGAGTTACGCGTTGTTGTGGGTTGCGTTTTGGTGTGTTTTTTTTTTTTTTTTGGGGTTAAACTGTGTTTTAACTTTTAACTCTATTTCCTTTTTTTTTTTTTTCACATGTCCATGTGAGATATGGTCTTTACAATTTATTTTTCCGCCTCATCTTGGCCAATCAGAATCCACATAAGTATATTAACGGTGTTAATACCTTATAATCTTAATTAACGGTGTTAACTCTTGTTTAAAGTCCTTCTAAAACTTTAGAGACTAATGATTTGAAATAGAATAAATTTAAGAAATCAAAATCACATATTTAAAATTTTAAAGACCAAAATCAAAATGATTAGAAATTAAGAACCGTATATGATATTGACTCTTAAATCAATTAATGGGTATATCATTTACACAACTTTTTTCCAATTTCTTCCTCCAATTAAATTTTGCAGCACCAACAGTGGGCATCGTTAGAGGTTAATCTTAGGTCATTCTCTCTTCAGTCTTAAATATAAGATAAAATTAATTTTTTTTAGAGAGATTAAGGAAGCTAAATAAATTACTTATTATATCATGTATTGTGTATCCTTAGATTATATATATCAGTTTATAAATTAAGTAAAATAGTTTAGAGAAAAAATGATTAAAATAAATATTTTAAAATAATTTAATTACCTTTCTTAATATCTAAAAAAATCAACCCAATCTTATAATCAGGAATCGAGAGGGAGTAATAGCTCGCGGGGCTGTTGCCCCACAAGATTAACAAGTACTTGTATTGCTGAATACGCTATTACTTAAACCATACTTGAGGAAGGTTTATTGCTGAACAACTCGATTCATTTAACGCAGGTCCCCTGGCCTGCAACTCGAAATCTCGGTTCCTATTGAGTCCCACAATCTATATTTACATATCATCTGGAGAAAAACCAAAATTGCATCCATGAAATTGGGGCAAAAGATGTGAATAATCGCCCGACCATTTGGAGCCTCAGAACCAGGGGATCCTGGAGAAAAATCTTCCCTCCTCAAAGTTTGTAGCAAAGTGTCGGAAGATTCGGAACATTCTAGATTAGAATTGAGTTCAAGATGCACATGAGATCTGCAAAGAGGACAATTAGAGCGAGACTGAAGCCTTGAGTCAATGCAGGAAACATGGAAGACATGTTTGCAGTTAGGAAGATGTTTGAGCCATTCCCCTTCTTCAAACTCACCCTAAACATATCACACAGTCTGCCGTGTTTGGCTTCTCTTCCACCTCACTTTTCTTAAACATGGACATGCGAAGAGAATGGATTACAGACAACTCCAAACCATGGCTTTGAAATTGTAGAGAAGGATCATCTTGAGTCGACTCGTCTAGAAGTCGCCTTTGAGATTGGTATCCAGTAGAATTTTCACTACAACAAATACGCTTCAACACGCTGTTGTAACTCAGCAAAAGGAAAACCATACAGACAACAATTACTGAACTAGTTTGTCTTGCATTCCATTCCAAAGACACGTCAAGCTTGGTGGAATTTGAAGACATGATGAAACTTTAAATGTTGGGTTACATTGAGTTTGCAAAACGATTTTGATTAACTAGTTGATAGCTTATGTAAGACAATGCTCAAGAGAAACAGAACGTTCAAACCGAAGAGTCACAGGATAAGGATGTATGGAGATAATATTCTGCACCAGAGGATGCGTGGAGATAATATTAAGGAGTGTGTTTCTTTACGTTTGAGGCAAACCTTGTCTTGGATAATATCAAGGTTATAACGACTCTGATTCTAGTTCTTAGCTGAAAACCTTGTTTGTACGCTGTCAAAGATTTCATTTAGTGAAAAGCAGTAAATAAATAAATTCTGATGCCAATGACAGCAAACCGCATCAATATATTTCAGAAGATTGTCAAATGTACTTACAAAACTAAAAGAGAAACACATTAACCATCGACACGCCTCCTCAAAGTTTGACAGAAGAATATAAGATAACTTCGTGCTATTATTATAATTATTTATGAACTTCAAGATGGCCAATACTAAAGAGTCTTCTAACCAAGTAAATTCCAATGAAATAGCGATTTCTAAACACCAAGAAAAAAAAGGTTCCATTCCAGCGTCTTAACCATAATCTAAAACACTGGTTGTAACGCTCAAATATAAAATAAAATCATGTTACGTCCTACACACAAGCCAGAAGAGAAGCCAATATCATCGAAGTTAGTAAGGCCGACAGCTAGAAGAGAAGCAAATATCATCGGAGTTAGTAAAGCCTTTGTCGCTTGCTTCCTGAGACTTGACCGTGGATCCATGGATCAGAGTGAAGCTCTGTCAAATTTAGCATAGAGTCTGCAAAGGAATCTCCTCGGAGATCAGCACGATTCCCCATATCTGCCATATCAATATCTTTGATAGTAAGAGGAGGTGGAGCAAAGTTGATGTATTGTGGTCCTTGAGGAGTTGGTTGATGCCACATAGGAAGCGACCCTGTATCCATAACAGAGCTCGGAAACTTCCCCTTTTCTTCCACAGCATTTAGAAAGGCCACACTCGCAGGATTAGACTCTGGCATTTGTGGATACACCAAACCTTGTTGGTTCCATGTTTGACCATTGACAGAACCCACGTTGTTATTCCTGGTGTCAAAAACGTTGTTGGTATTTGAGAACACCAAGAAAGAGTCACATTCCGCGAAGGTAGTATCCACAGGGGAAGAAATATGGGGGAAATAAGTGGATTTTGCGATGCCTGAGTTTGAACCCGAAGGTGGCAAGAGAAGGCTTTCTGGATACAGGGACGAATAATATTGCATCATACTATGAAGACAAGGACGAAGCAGATTTTCAATCCTGTTGTTATCTTGGGAAATATTATTCATTACATTCTGCAGTTGCGTCATGAGCTCATTGGCGCGATTCATTTGAACCTTGTTCTGGTGCAGCTTCAGCATCAACGAGTCAACTGTCTGGAAAATCGAAACAAGAATGTCAGAGATGAAGACACTAATTAACATCAGTGTCAGGATCAGGTGTATTTGCCTTAAAACGGATAGTTGACCCACTCTTTATTATTTGGAATATCAGGGATTTAATTAGAGACAGCAATCCAGCAATACAAACTTCTCAACACCGAATGTTCTTGTGAGGGGGAAAAGGCCATATTTTCAAACGAAAGTAATATTGGTTGATAGAAAAAGCAAGAAAAGGAACTAAGGTATTATGAACCAATTAAAATGATATATGTTATTTCATTATTCAAATTGTACAAAACAAATAAGGTAAAGAAACAAAGTAGACGAGTTTGGACGAAGTAAATTAATTGGGCTAAACATTTGGACCTTCTAGCATGGCTGCCTTGCTTTTACGTTACGTTTGATGAGACACATTCCTTGAGGAGGAAGAAAGAAGGGCAAGTTAAAAATCAAAACTTTGACAATGCCTTTGAACCCTGCTACCACAGCATACTGGCTACCACTCTCTCTCTCCTTAGCGCCAAATAATGGATTGAAATTCACATGCTGCCTCTTGTAATTTTAAAAGGAAAAAAATCAAAAAAAAAAAAACAAAACAAAACAAAACTTTAGAACTTCTGGACCTCTTCCCCAACATTTTATTTTGGGTTAAATAAAATAAATAAATAAAGCTTCACCAGTGGAACTGTAAGCGGGAAATAAAACAGAGTTTTGGCCATTTTTATTTTGTGAGGGTCTATGGTAGCACCGGAATAAAAAAAGAGCTTAAACCTCTAAATGATGTTTCCCTGGTTAACAGAACAGAAGCAAGCGAAATATTCTGCTTCTTACCCTCCATGTTTTTTGAAATAATAAATCACAAAGAGGTAAAATAAACAGAATAGTAATGAAAAAAATCTCAAAAAATAAATTCACTTTATGAATTATAATCATGGATATGATAAACTCATGAAAGAAATCCAGAGGAAGCATGAATGTGAGTGTCATTTTAAAAGAACTTAGTATTAGTAAATCCTGGAGGACTGAAAGCACAGTCGAGAGAGAACTATAACAGAGATTGCACAAGTGAGCAGAAATCATGCAATGACCAACCTCCTCAGCACAAAATTGAGAGCCCATTTTCTCTGTGATTTTACCTCCTTTCTGTTGTGAGACTAGGTGATAAGAACGTGGGAAAAATAGGAAATCAAATAGTTTAGATTATTCTTATTTATAGAAATATATTACCACGGATAATTGGAAAGGCGGTGGGTTTCTTATCAAAAGATCCTAATCCTGGTAACTTTGGCTCTCGCATAGGCAATTTTATTTGTTTTTGGGGCCAGGATTATCTAATTCGATTGGGAGGGTCTCCACTAACTACAATCTTTGAATTATTTTTTATGGGTAAGATTTAATTGTGGATCTTTAGTATATATAATATAGTTATAATATTTTTTATATAGTATTAAATGCTACCAATTAAAACATGATTTAGGGATTAAGATATTAAATGGAGAGAGAAGTTAGTAAAGATACCTTTTTGCCTAATTTGATTGAGTCTTACCCTTATGATCATCTCATAATTAAAAAATTAATTGAAAAATGCCCTTTTTCCTCTTTAAAAGTTAAAACACGTCATTCCTTTTATATATTAATTAATTAATTGACATATATATATATATATATATATATATATATATATATATATATATATTTATTTATTTATTTGCCTAGGCATTTCGACTTCGTTGTCTGGCCCTTTGGTGTGCGCGTACCATATGATATACTCCTACATTACCTATCTACCTATATGTAAACACGCACGCACTGTTGAGGGGAAAAATAAAAACCAAACGCCCCCGCGCACTCAGTTATATATATGGCAACTATATAAGTTGCTTATATATCATAGAAAATTTTAGTAAGCTGCAATGTTTCCACGTAATGGATAGGATAGAACACTGTAAATTGGATTCATTGAATTGAAATTGATAATTTAGATTTAATGATTTTCCTTAATCAAAATGGGCGATGATCAGAGAGAGATTGATTACGGTAATTTATTCTTCCCATTTCTTTTCATCCTCCTCCTCCTCTCACTACTAATTATAGCCTTTAGATTAAAATTTGAACGGTTAGATTTAATATTTATGAAAATATTTTAAAAATGTCAAATTATTAAAAAATAATTAAATAAACTCAAAATTACTAAATTTTAGTTATGATAATTTAAACATGTAGTAAAAAATATTTAAAAATAATATTTTTATAAGATATGAAATCCGAACCGCTCAGATTTCATTCTAAAAGTTGAGATGAGTAGTGAAGGGGAAGAGGATGGAAAGAGAACAGTAAAAACAGACGATCATAGCCAATCCCACTTAAAGACGTGATTATTAGGCCTCGGAGTTTGATTTATCGTCATTGGTATTTTCTTAAAAGAGAACTTTCGTTAGCAGACCAGTGCATATTCAAGTTATTTTCCACCCTTCCTCATAATTGCATGTCAATAAAATCTCCTTAAATCTCAAACTTGGAAAATTTCTGAAGCAAATCTTCAAAATGACATTTTTAAGAAATATATAATCATCATGTCGCCTATATTGCATAATTGAGTCATAACATTTGCTCTTTACATTTTTTATAATAGAAAATCATTTTTCTCTATTTAGGTAATTTGTAGAATGTAAACACTCATTTCTTTGACAGCCATAATTTACAATTAATTGAATTTCCTAAAATATATCTCTCATATCTAAAAAATTATAAAGTTCAACAATAATTTTTGAAAATAATAATTTCATTTTTAATTTGATCAAAGTATACCTAAGTGATTTTAGTCACCTGGGCTTAAGATTAATTCTTTCTGTGATCTTTTTTAAAAAGTGTGCTTTTTGAAATTGAAAACATGTATCATCCTCCTTTTTTTTTTTTTTTGGTCTTCAATGTGTCATACTCCTTATATGAATAAGACCACTTATCTCAACCAACAATTTATTGATAAAATAGTAATTTATTACCTATTGTTTTTATATATTTTTATGTTCTATTCCTTTAGCACACTCTTTGTCCTAAAAAATTGCTTTTCATCCTTCTTCCTCATCTCTTCGGCCTCCACATCACATTTAAGAAACTTGATGAAATCATTCAAAGTGTGAAGTAATTTCCTAGTTACTTTCTTTGCAGTCATTTATAGTTAGGCGTTCCAAGATTTGAACCTATTCTTATGAAGATGAGATTATTTACTATTTCAACTAATAATTTATTGATGAGTTATTTGTAGTTTTTCTTTCCTCTTCACTAATATTTTACTTTACCTTTTTTTTATTGTTGTTACGCACATGTATCCTCTTATTGGAGGTAATCTTGTTCGAGGTACTATAAGAGATTAAATATAGGCACCTTTTTTGAAACTTACCTTTTTGGATGAATAGACAGAGAAGCCGTTAGTTAGTGGATCAAAATCTCGTAAATTATGTATTAAGGCCCAATTAAACCATATGTTATTTAATTTTGGGCCCATTATTCTTGACTGGGTCACTACCCCTGTGCGTGAGTCCACTCCATTGAGAAATTTGCTATGCGGGCGGATCGCTGAGCCATAACAAGAATCATTCCAGTCATAACCCACCAATTTCTCTGTTGAGGTTGAGGAGGCAGCGTGACAGTGAAAAAGGAAAAGAAGGCGTAGTAGCAGTGAGAAATGAGGAAATTCGATCCATGGCCTGTTTTCTTCAAGCGAGAATGGAATCGTAACTGGCCATTCCTGGTAGGCTTCCCCATCATCAGAACCCTAATCGTCAAGTTCACCGCGGTCTTACAGGTAAGAAGGCGTCTCGATCTGTTGTATTTTGTCATTACCTGCCTCGGATTCTTGGATCTCATACGAGTTATTTTTGTTCTAAATTTGATTTGTAATTTCAGAGGAAGATGCTAAGAAGTCCAAGTTCGTTCAGGCGCACAAGAGGTAACCTATCCATCACCATTATTCGAACTCTAATTTTTTTTCCGGCATTCTTTGGTATTTGCTATATGAAATCAGTGCGCCTCTCAGCTTTCCAATCGCGGAAAGCTGAAACAATGACTCGTTAAGTAGATGACACAATCCTCGGTTCTTAATGGATAAATTGATTATAGATTGCTAGTTGTAGTACGGCCCCGCCCCTGATTTGGCTAATGATATTATCCCAGGATTAAAAGAGCACTAGGTGCACTACCCATGAATAATTCAAAGGTAAAAATTATGGCTGAAGTGATTGATGTATTGGTATTAGGCTTCTCTTGACCTTGTGCTTCAATTTTTTTGCCTGCTGCATTGCTAAATTCCATAATCATGATTTTCTTTTAATCCATACTAGTTTATGGATTTAGTTAACGAGTTTGTTTTGTTCCTATGTTCCAGGTGATTCCAAGTGGTGTGAATGGCTTCCAGCTTCACACTTTGCTTTCAGTTTTAGTGTCAAGAGAGGTTTGCTTGTCTGGGTGTCAGATATTGTAATAACAGAAGAGAGATGTCCTGCATACTCTCTCATTTAATTTTCAGTATTGATCTTTGATTAACTATGGAAAAATATCTCTACCAAGCATTGCATTAAACAAAAGACTGACGTTTTGATTTCTTTGTTCATATCAAACCTTATATACTTGACCTTCCTATTTTACTTATCTGCTATTCTTTTAGAAAATAATACAGTTCTTAATATTGTATTTTGAACCTTCAAAAGCATTGTAGTAAGCAATTGACAGGGATGAGGCTTCCCTTAAGATCTGTTATTACTTTATTAGTGTCAATATAATTTATGTTCCATTATTTGTTCTGAAGTCTTGGCACTAAATCTATATCATTACTCATTTAGTGCCGTTAGTTTAGAACTTATTGTGAAGTAATCATTATCCACAAATGGACACTTGATCTATGCGGTGGGTGTCTTGAACATTTGCTCACATTAAGACTAAGAGTTGTCACAATTCTCTTTCACTAGTTCTACTTTCTTCTGTCATTCTCAAAGCTCTTGAGGATATTCTTGGAAGGAAATTCCAAGCCCAAGACATTTAACCTCCAGTAAGCTACACCATACTGGATGTAGATGGGAGTTTGATTGTAGGATTTGGATTTAAAATTCAAACTTACATGGGTGTGTGGATATGTAGTTCAAGAATCTAGAATGTGATACCCTCATTTGTTGGGTGTTAGAGTTCCTATTTAAGGTTGAGGACTCCCTTCTATAAGGCTGAGAAGTGGGCTCTTCTCTACATCTTTCTAAAAAGGGAAAGATAACATCTCCAAAGTTTATTATTAGTCCTCATTGGAATAATAATTTGTTAAGGATCCCCACCCTTTCCTTTCTATAATCATAGACAATCTACTATCAAGATGTTGAGCCACATCCAGATTCCATACTATCAACGCATAGGGATTGTCATTGGGAAATTTCACTGATGAGTGCCCTCAGCTTTACATGATCAGATTGTGGACTCTCCATGCTATCATCTAGCTTTGCATGTTCAATGATTTTCAGAGAAAGATGGTTTTCATGAGCAAGACTTTTAAAACTTGCTTCCAAAATTTTATTCTGGTGAGCTAATATCATTACTTCTAATTGTGCAATTGGCCTTATGTTCATTTAGGGTGTGAATATCATTCATGGCCTAAAGTTGACTACGATGCTTAAGATGCTATGTTTGTCTATCACAGTTTGGATCATCACTGCCACTCTGCTCTTCACAATGACCCCTACTCTCAACATTATTGTCAATTGTTTTACCCACTTTTGCATTATCATTGCCACTCTGCTCTTTACTATGATCGCCTTATACCAACATTACTGCCACCACCTCTTGGATCATCATTACCATTGCGCTCTTGAAATTGATCCTCCTTACCAACATGACTGTCAGTTGTTCCACTACCATCACCACCACTCCTATCAAACAACGATGCTTGTACCAGTGTATCTATTGTTGTCAATATAACTAGAGTTTTAAGCATCTTTGGTATGTTAGTAGGTGTGTGAAGGGCCTCATAATCATGGGTAGTTGGAGTGTAAAGCATCTTTAATATGTTGGTAAGTGAACGAAGGACCTCATAATTATCAGCAGTATGATAGCATATTGTAATTTGAATGTATTGGGAATTGGGCATTAGGGTAGAGAATAAGAAATTAGAGGATTGAAGAAGAGAATTAGAGGAATTAGAGGTAGAAGATAGAGAACGTAGGATAGGTTGAATAATACTCTGATTTTCATTAACTTGCAAAAACTGACTAATAGTAATACAAGTGCCATATATATAGGCAGCAAACAAAACAAAGACAGAACAAACAGTACCAGTGCTTAAGGGTAACTAATTAAATCCTATTAGTTAATTAAACACAGGTAAGACCATGTTTGGCTAATGCCGCTCCTAAACGGCTAGTGCCATTAATGGTTAGTCTTGCTCGTCTCATTAACTAAACCTAGCTATTAAAATTGTCTTATTACAACATCATATCACAGTAGTGGTGTTAAACATCTTTGATCCGTTGTTAAATGTATCAAGGACCTCAGAGTTATGGGCACTAAGGGTGATAAACATCTTGTTGGAAGATTCGTCAAAAGGTGGAACAACGACCTTAGGATTATAAGCAATGGCGGTGGCATTATGCATCTTTGATCGTGTTCTTATCAAGTGCTCCTTCCTTGAATTCCAACTTTTCAGGCTTAATTTCATAGCATCTTTGTTGGCCTTTTTGCGATTAAGTGGAACGTTATGAAGTTGTGACAGCCAATCCTCACCTAATTCAAGCTCACCATCAAAGTATTGTCGAGCTGCCACTTGCTGGAGGTGGTGTACAACATGAGCCAAGAACAAAGCAGTGGTGCGGATCTTTTAATTCTCCATGTTGGAGATAGGGATCATTGAGCACGAGATTGTGATACGGTTTCCAAACTACTTATGAAAATAAAAAAAACCAATGATTTTAAATAATTTTCCATTGCACTTGAAAAGTTCTAGTGGCTAGCTTTAGGGAACAAAAATGTAGATGTTACCTCACTAGGGTTTAACTCGAAAATGATCTTTCATAGCTTTGCCACTGAAGGCTGCTACTTCCCATTAAAAAATCTAACATTATCCATTTCAGTCACCCATGGCTCCATAAGTGGAAAGGATGCTTTCACCATAAAAGGGTCGAGTTTCTTAAGGCAAACTGGCGCTAGCTTTGGTATGTGGGTTAGAAAAAATATTTATGAAAAGAAAAATGGACAAAGTAAACATTTATGTTTGAAATATTTATAAAATAAATAAATATATTTTTAAAATATAAAATTAAAAAAGATATTAAAGAGACTAACTGTAACTCAAACACAGCCAAATACGCTAGTGTGTTTTTCATTGCTTTGTATGCTTTCAAGCTGGTGTGAAGATTTACCCAGCTTGTAGCCCCCATGCATGTTTACTTATTTCTCTCACGTCTTTAAGGAATTAAAATTAACAAACTTTTTGTGGACCTTACTTTTGCCCATGTCCGGGGAGATCATGCATGCTATGTTGAGGAAGGCTACTGCTCGGGTTGTACGATTCAATGTGTGTTGATCACATTCACTTTGTCAAAAGAATTGATAAACTCAACCAATTGCTTCGCGACAGCAAATTTACCCTCAAGGGGAATCACAACAAGTTCAAAAACTTCTTGCTCTGTTAGATTTGTGATTGTGATTTTACCCCCTGAAAAATAATTGGCTTGCCATCAATTAGTAAACCAGTTATCATCAATATGTCTTCGAGGCCAAAATATAATATGTTTTGGCCAATATGAAAGGCTCTGATTTTGATATCATATGCCTCTAACAATGCAAGAAGTAGGGATTTAATATGAGTGATTTTATGATCAAGTTCAAAGATGAGCTCAAATTCTGACACCTTTACCTTTTGCTTGACTTTTTCGTGGAGTTTAGCCTTCGAATAATAAGAAACCAACTCTAGGGTTTAACCCCTTGCCACTGCCACCTAGAAATTGAACAAGTCATTAAAAGATGGACAAATAATTATTAGACCGGGGGGGTTTAAAACCCAGAGAGTTGGTTTCTTATTATTTTAAGGCTAAACTCCACGAAAAAGTTAAGTAAAAGTTGGAGGGTCGGGATTTGAGGTTCTCTTTGAACTCGATTAAAAAATCAATCATGTTAAATCCGTACTTCTTACATTGATAGAGGCATATAATGTTAGAGTTAGGGCCTTTCATATTGGCCAAAACATATTATATTTTTGCCTTGAAGATTTGTTGATAATAATTGGTTTACTAATTGATGGTAAACCTGTTGTTTTTAAGGGTAAAATCCCAAAATCTAATAGAGCAAGAAGTTTTTAAACTTGTTGAGGTTCCCCTTGATGGTAAATTTGTTAACGCGAAGCAGTTGATTAAGTTTATCAATTCCTTTGATGTAGTGAATACTGACTAAGACACATTGAATCGTACAGCTCGAGCAATAGCCCTCCTTGATATAGCATGCATGTTCTCCCTGGACATGGGTAAAAGTAGGGTCCACAAAAAGTTTGTTAATTTTCTTGAGGACGTGAGAGAAATAAGTAAACATGCATGAGGGGCTGCAAGCTAGGTGAATCTTCACACTAGCATGCAAAGCAAATGAAAAACATACTAACCTATTTGATTGTGTGTTTGGGTCTATAGGTAATCTCTTTAATATCTTTTTTAATTTTTATATTTTTAAAAAGATATTTATTTGTTTTTATAAATATTTCGAATATGAATGTTTACTTTGTTTCATTTTTTTATAGATATTTTTTTTTTAACTCACGTACCAAAGCTAGCACCAGTTTGCCTTAAGAAACTCGATCCTTTTATGGTGAAATCATCCTTTCCACTTATGGTGCCATGGGTGACTGAAATGGATAATGTTGGATTTTTTAATGATAAGTATCGGCCTTAGGTGGCATAGTTATATAAGATCATTTCTAAGCTAGAACCTAGTAAGATAACATCTATGTTCTTGTCCCTTAAAACTAGCCACTAGAACTTTTCAAGTGTATTGGAAAATTATTTAAAATCATTGGGTTTCCCCCCTTTTTATAAGTGGTTTGGTAACTGTATCACAATCTCGTGCTCAATGATCCCTATCTCCAACAGGAAGAATTAAGGAGATCGTGTATTACTGCTTTGTTCTTGGCGTATATTGTGCACTACCTCTTGCAAGTGGCAGCTCGATAATATTTTGATGGTAAGCTTGAATTAGGTGAAGATTGGTTGTCACTACTTTATGACGTCCACTTGATTGCAAAAGGCCAGTAAAGATGCTATGAAATTAAGCATAGAAGTTGGAATTCAAGGAAGGAGCACTTGATAAGAACACAATCACAAATGCATAATGCCGCAACTACTCATAATCTTGAGGTCGTCATTCCACCTTTCGGTGAATCTTCCAATGAGATGTTTATCACCCTTGGTGCCCATAACTCTGAGGTCCTTGGCACACTTAACAACGGATCGAAGATGTTTAACACCACCATTACTGATAATTTTGAGGTCCTTCGTGCACCAACCAACATATTAGAGATGTGCTCATGATTCTTAGGTCATACATACACCTACAAACATACTGGATATGCTTAAAATGCTAGTTATATTGATAGCAATAGATACACTGGTATAAGCGTCGTTGTTTGGTGGTGGAGCAACTGCCAGTCATGTTAGTAAGGAGGATCAATTTCAAGAGCGGAGTGGTAATGATGATCCAAGAGGTGGTGGCAATAATGTTAGTATGGGGGCCCATTGTGAAGAGCAGAGTGGCAATGATGATGCAAGAGGTGGTAAAACAACTGACAGTAATGTTGATAGTGGGGGTGATTGTGAAGAGCAGAGTGGCAATAATGATCCATATAGTGATGGGCAAAACCTAGCATCTCAGTCAACTTTAGGTCATGAAAAAAAGGAAAGCATCTAAACCCCTATGAGAATTATGACTAGATAGGTGAAAACAAGTAAAAAAGTGGGAATCTTGTGATGTTTCGACCATAGGAAGGGTAGTTAAGGTTATGAGGATGGTGAGCTAATAAAAATTTTATTCATCTATTAGTTTGAATTAAATAACAAAAAATCAATAATTTTAAGCTGACCTTTTTATAAGTTTATATATTAGAAATATTTTTAATTAAAAATTGTTCTTTCCCATCTATTGAATTTTTTCTAACATGAAATTTTAATCAAATTAGAAAAAACTAAGTGGGATAAATTTTATGTCAGTGATAAGTGATTACTATCAGTTTAAGTCTCAGGCTTCTCATAATCTAACCCAAAGCTTAAGCAGTGGCCCTTAACATAACTCTAGATTATAATATGCTTTCAAGCAGCCGGCTGGAATCTCTGGTGAAGCGGATGAATAGCAACCTCACTTAAATCTACCCATAGATACTTCAAAGGAGGAACTAAGGGCATTTATTCTATCATGTTCATCTACTGTTTATCACTGCCCTTCTCTTTTCATTTTTAGTATATATAGTGCTCTTGTTTATACTAAAGCTGGTAAAATGGGCCCAACCTGCCATATGGCGGGCTTTAGCCAGCCCACCAGGCCTTTTTTTTTAATAAAGTAAATCTAAATACCCTTGTTGCCTTTCCTTTGATGTTGTGTTTAATTAATTCCTCGTACTTTTTATTTGACACTTTTATTTTAATATTATATTTATTTATTATATTATTAGTAAATTTAAAAGTGATGTGTTTATATGTTTTTGTTATGTGAGTAAATAAAAAAAATAAAAATAAGAATGAAATTGACTTTCTAATACAAATATATAAAAGAAAAGAAGTGCGATGTGAGTGGGTGAAAGAGAAAGGGAGTGAGAATTAAAAAAAAAACAAGAGTGATTTAAAAAAAAAAAATAGGCGGGCTTGCAAGGCATGCCAGCCTGCCCCGTCGGACCCACAACCTGTGGGCTGGCTCGAATTCACAGTACTATTATACTAATTTCTCTTTTTTTTTAAATAAAAGGAGGTTTACATTTAATACCTTTCTTGAACATTCGTCCTCTTGGGATGGATCATTTTATTCTGATTTTGAGCCTAACTGAAGTAATTGAACATGATTTTCTTGCTTTATAGTAATCATGTTCCATCATTGGTTAGCTGCTGATTAATCTTTGAAGCTTTCCTGATCTTGACTCTTATAGAAGAATGGGGATAAGATGGATCATTCTGTATTTTTTTTTAGCTCTGTTGAAATATTTTGCAGTGAATGAAATGTCTCATCTACTGATTACATTTGGCGTATGTAATATTTCTGGAGAGAACCTTAACTGGTATTTTTCTATATTCACATGTTAGTGCTGGTGTGTATGCACTTGTACATCTTTAAATGATGACAACATGTTTTTCACTTCTAGTTCATATGATTGTTATAGTTTTTTGAGTTGTACAAAAAGTAAGTTGCCATCAGAAGAGTGCTGGTGAAGGCTCAGCTGTGGAGAAAGTAGTTAGTGCCTTTAGCTCGGTGATTGAAGTAGTTTGGTTACATTTGCTTGTGTCACTGGTTTCAATTTTGTTGTTTTAGAACCCATTGAAAGAGTTGTCAATTGAGGTTGCTGGTGGCGGTAAACATCATGAGGATGTAGGTTCAGATTGTGATTTTCTAAATGAGAAAACAGAGAAGCATGATGATGTGTTTTCAGATCAAGTTCTCACTTTATTGTTACCATTGGTAGTATATCATTCTGTTTTGGTCTTTTGGACCAAGAGGTCAGGATAATGGTTCCCTAAAGGTAAAGTGGGTTAACTTTGCTAGGAGTCAGCTATAAAGCTTAATCATCTCTGGTACTATAGAATTGAATACCATTTCTAATTCTCTGGTACTTTCTTTATGTAAGTGCTGATAATAAGCTTTTTATATTCATGGTCTAGATTCGGCAATCTGGATGGGATAAATTATTTATATCTTTTATCCCTTCTGACTCTGGGAAGGCTATAACAAATTACAACCAAAGCAAATGTGAGAAATGGAACATGCAAGTGGGTAGACCCAATCTATGAAAAAACTACAAGACTTCTTCAAGACCTTAAAACAAGAGAATACGATGATAAACTTTTTAAACTTGTCATTGGAATGATATGTTCTTCTATGACCTTATATTGTTATTGCAATTATATTCTGCCTTATTGTCAAAATTTAACTATTTCATTTGCATAATTGCCTTTATTATATAAACTACTCGTGTATGCCATTTTTTGGATGGGAAACATAGTCTACTGCTCCTATATTTTATTTATATTTTCTAATTCTATGATGCAATGACTACAGAAATATTTCAACATTCATTTACTAATTAATGAATTTCTCTTTCAAAACCTTCCAGTTTGATGGCTTTATATTGGGAATTAAATTTTAATTAATACTATGACTCATGCTAAGAATGTGACAACTCTTGTATTGTGAAATTTGAAAATCATATATTGATAGATAGCTGGTTATTACTACCTGCTACCATAAAAAATGCCTGCGCTGCCTGTGTGTTTACAATAAAAAGAGGTTCCATTGCCTTTTATGTCAATGGAACTGCACTAACTTCATTTTTAGTAGGGTTCTTCACGGTCTAGCATACTTGGAGAAAGCCACCATCAATCTGGCTGGTTTCGTTGACGCCTTGAAGCCTACAGCTATTTGTTTGGAACTCAATGGATGTGAGGCTGGAACTAGGGGTGGGAATAGGCCAGACCATACCAGGCTTTTATCTTAACAGGCCAGGCCTGTTTTGTATCAAGATGGCTTGATCCTGGCCTGTGGCCTGTAAGAGGCCATTTTTTAGGCCTAAGCCTGGCCTGTATGAAGGCTTAGCCTGGCATGTGGCCTGTTAAGGGGCCTATAACTTTAAAACATTTTAAATAGGCTTACAGGTCTCAGGCCTCACAATATGTCTCTTGACAAACATGCTGAAAATAGGCCGAAAACAAACAGGCTGAATACAGGCCCAATTACACTAATAATCCAATATACATCATAAATTATGAAACCAAATACAAAGCCTCTTAAAATATGAAACCAAATCCAAAGCCTTTGGACCTTCTCATATTCACATCAAATCTTCACCAGCATTTTTCTTCGGGGTTTGTTGACTAGTTTGCTAACTTGAATCCGTTAGTGCTTGTTCATAGACCTCAACGGCATTGGGAAGAACTGAGCTAGCTGACATTGTTTCACTCTTAGACGGAGAAGACATAAATAAATCAACAAGAGTTTAAATAATAGATCCTGGAAAAAATTTAAATGATTAAATCAACGAGAGAAATAAATAAATCTAATTTGAATGCCTATGTATATTCAATACTGATCTAGTTTAAACGATAAATATCTACTTTCTAATCGAATATAAAGCATGCCAATGCAGAACACAGCAAAGCATGTGATAAGAACAGAGTTTCAAAGCAATAGATCAATTAAAGCAGGCCAAAGAATAAACTGTGTTTAAAAGATAAATGTTTCAAAGCAATAGATCAATTAAACTACCAAGAACAGAGTTTAGAAGATAAATCGTAATTAACTGCATACTGTAGTTTAGTTTCAGATGATCCAATCTTATGCACAATACAAGAAAAATGGGCATATCAGTGTGCTGCATGCATGTTTTAAGCATGAACCCCTACATCACACAAACCGAAAAACCTTCCTGACAATAACTAAGGAACTAGTCAAGCGCAACATCAACATACCTAGAAGAAGCATCCTGCTGAGTTCGAAATGAGCAGTATACACAAACAAATGGTACCTTTCTTATAGAGAAGCCAAGAACGAACAACTTGACGTTGCACAGATCAAGATGTGATCTCTCGTAACTTAAAGATTTGAAGCCACAACTGGAATGGAACTTGGGTTAGGCATGTGAACGGGATGAGGCTTGACAAAGAAGCTGTCACTGTGAGCTAAGAAGGAGAACTGAGAAGTTGTGACTGTGAAAAGAAACACGATGCTAATGATGATGATTTGAGAAGCTGACGGAGAACTGAGAAGCTGTCTCCCGTCGGAGATCTGAGAAACTGATGACGATGATCTGAGACTGACGGAGAACTGAAGTGAGACAGATAGCGATGAGTCGATGGAGAGCTGTGTGTGGTGTGACCTGTGATTCTGTAAACTAAAGACGTAGGTGAGAACAACTGAACAAGGGGAGTAGCACTGTAACTCTGTAAGTTGTCGTGTGATGAATGGTGATCTTTTTTTTTTGAGCAAAATGATGAATGATGAATTGATTCGGGTTTATGAGGTTTAAGTGTTTGACCGTGTGAGCTGTGATTGTGAGGCTTTTTTAGTGCTTGTCACTATAGAAGTATGATGTGAGCTTGGGAGCTATGAAATCTGTCTGCCTGATTGATTGAAATTTGAAAAAAAAACAAATCTGTCGGTGTAGGGGAAAAAATAGAACGTTGGTGTTTTTATTTAATTACAATTTTATCCCTAATTTTTTTAAATTTTACCAGGTCGGCCTGATAAGCCTAAAAGGCCGACTAACTGGCCTTAGCCTGACCTTTTAACCTGACAGGCCAGGCTTGGCCAGACCCTTAACAGGCCAGGCGGCAGGCCCCTGACAGGCCGCCTGACCTGTTCCCACCCCTAGCTGGAACTATACTACATGCAAGAGTTTTTAAACCTCATTTTCCTTCATTTTATTAATTTTGGCTTTTTATGGCTTTATAGTATATAGTGGATCGTTCCACCCATTAATAACCTAATCTCCTTAATTTCATTTATTAATCAAAAAAATAATGAGTAGTATTTATTTTGGAATATTTTAAGTTCTACTGACTTATTTATTTCTTGGGCCACATTGGTCAATAGTATAAAAAATGGGTGATATTGGTAAAAAAAAACAAATGGGAATGATCTGGGACGTGTTGATCGAGGGGTGTGGTAGAAATTGTTTAATGTACAAATTAAATTCAAGGCGTGGGGTTGCATTAGTCGAAACATAGGGCGTGTTTGGATTGATAATTGGATAAATGACTTATTTTTATTTTGATTTATGGAATCTTAAGATTGGGTAAAATAATGAATGTTTGGATTGACGATTGGATAAGTGCTTTTGTAAAAGTGAAAGGTGTTTGGTTTGACTTTTGTATAAGTGGCTTTTGTGTTATTTAGGAGAAATTTTTTTAAAAATTATGAAAATGAAAAAATGAAAGGAGGATTGTGAAAAAAGACTTCAATGGCAACTTAATTGCAGAATGAGACATGAGAATATATCTTCACACAGAGGGAAAATATTTCCACAAGGAGATATTTTTTCACAATTTTTCCAAAAATTAACTTGGAAAATTTGGCAATGATAAAATTCTAAATAAAATGTTTAAGAGTTATATCATCATGACAAGTAATGCAAAAGGCATATATCAAGACAACCATTTCCACCTCTTTCTCATTTGTTAAAGTGGCATTTTTGGTGATAAATTAATCCAAAAATACCTGACGACAGTGTTATCACAAGGCACATACTTAAAAGTTTTCTGCTGCTTATCCATCAGATAACAGTTCTTTGCACACTCTTCACATACAAATCTTTCTTTTCTCTGGGCACATAATTTGATCCAAACATACCATAGGGACCTTACTGGAAAAGACACGACCAAAGGCATAAAACCTTCCCTTATCAGATAAATCTGCCTTAGTTTCATGTATATTAGCAAAATACCAAATTACAATTAAATAATTTGAAATTAGAAATTATAATTAACTAATTAGCAATAGTAAAATAAATAATAAAATTACAATTAAAATGCGAATAAATTAGAAATTATACAAACTTAAAGTTTTTGATAAAGTAAAATATAAGAGAACTAATCACATAAAAGGTCCCGTACAATTTGGTCCCTGATGGTGTCACGAACATGATTCATTTGGATTGAATATGTCCAAGCATCATTTGTCGATGATGGCTCTTGATCTTAATTATTATCTACATCAACTATATTATTCTCATTTTTTGCTTCCATAAAGTCCACATCGATTTGGGAATTTCTTCTAATGAAATTATGTATAGCCATTGTGGCACAGACAATACGGACTTGCGTGTCGAAGCTGTACTTGCGCATATGTTGTAATAGTTCGAACATATTTTTTCATACTCCAAAAGTCCTTTCTATTATGCACCTTAAGCTTGAATGATAAAAATTGAAGGCTTCATTAGGATTTCAAAACCATCGGTGATTCCTGAATTCTGGGAGGTGATAACGTTCACATCTATACAGACCAAGAAACTCAATTGATATTGGGTAGCCAGAATCGACCAAATAATATTTGTCTAACATGTGTTAAAATCATTGTAAATGTGAGATTAAGGTAAACGTGAAATGAAGACAAAGAAACGTAATTGAAGTATATAAAAAAATACCTTGTGGTGGATGTGGTAAATTCATGGTTGGATTTGAGACAGCAGAGTGAAAAACACAAGCATCATGTACTGAAACTTCCCATCCCGCTAACATGAACGTAAAGCACATATCTCAATCACAAACAACCATTACATTCTATGTGGGATATCTCTTTCTCCTGATAAATTTATCTCGGCTCGGTCCAGTTATGACACACCTGATGTGAGTACCATCAATAGCTACAATAACATCCTCGAAATATGGGAAATATCAGTTATCTTTGCTATTTTTGGATGACATTGACGGAATTCTGGATCGCATGACCTAATAATTTCGGTTCCAAGATTAAGGCATGCCTTTAAAACTGTGTGTAGAAGCCTACTTACAATTTCGCTCGAATGTTTAAATATTTCTTATACTAGCCTATTTTCTACTCCATGTCCGATAGTGAGCAAGAACATTGCAACCATTTCTTCAACATCGGTATTCCTAGAATCTCTTAACCCATACTTACACAACTTAATGCATAAACTGTCGAATACATATTTTTTCATTCTAAACATCTGATGACATTTTGAACCTTCATTTACCAACATTTCTTGTACCCAATAGTGAGTTGTTCGCTAACTCGTTCTACACGGTTGTCTGCACACATATGGCACTAAATATTGACAAATCAACACGCATAATTGTTTATATTTATCCAACTCAGCCTCAATAATTAAGGCATCGTCACTATCTTCATCTTCCTCCATCCCTTGCAACCTGTTTTGGTTGTTATGATTTGCCATTAATCTACCTGTGATTTGTGGTGAAATTGTGGTGTGAGCAGGATGATTAACAAATATAACATATAATACAAATACCAACAGCATAAAACAGTTCTAAACAATGGGTCAAGTAATCCGAAATGAAAAAAAATGAAAAATGTAATAATTCAAGTGTCCAGACATCAAATGCAACTACAACTACTACTCCTCTATGATATAACGCAACTATGTCATCAAGTACTTAGGGTCTCCTTTCAATGACACAAACACTTTTTGACGTTCCTTGCTTTCCAGAGCTCGCATACACCAGACTCTAAAGACTTTGTCCTCCTTCACGTCGTCAAGGGAAAGCAGAGATTTTATAACCTCTGGCATACTAGTTTCTTGATTTGCCATTAAAGCTGCAGCTCTATCCATAGAAACATTAGCAATAACATTGACAACATTAGCTATTTGCTTTACAGGTGGAAGTTTCTATTTTTTGCTTTTACTAGACCCTTCACCTCTCTTCCTTTTTTGTTTACTTCCAGATGCGTTAGGACCAGTGCTTGATGGTGTTGATGTTATTAATCCAACGCTTGCCATTTCATCTGTCACCCTTGTACTAACTGTAAGGTCAACGTTGAAATGCTCATCCTCATTGTCCCTAGAGCCTTCCTCTTCATCCATCTTGGGTCTGTAAACATCTTCCTCATTTGTCTGTGGCTGTATGCGAGAGGTTGAGAAAATATGGCCTCCCGTTGCCATATCATCCTTGAATATTATTCTTAACTCCCTTTCATGCTTTAGGCATGAGTACCTAAACTTCCTATATGAGGGTTTCTCCTGTATGCATACAAGTAAAAGGAATCAAAACGAATATCTAAATGAATTACATACAAAAAAATGAACTAATGAAACTTGTAAATTGCATTGACAATTTTTTACCTGTAATTTCTCCGTCCACCAATCGTTTGATGCAACGACATTGTTCGTAACAGGGTCTCTACCGACACCAGTCTCTTTAATTAAAGAATTCCAAGTCTTCAGATCTTTCTTTAAGTTATCCAGTCTATTCTTTAATTGTTTCTTCCTATATTGTTTCCTAGTCTTTTCATTGAAAGTGGAAATAATATTCTGCCATGCTTTTGGTGTGAATGACTGCCATTTGTGTTCTTTTTTGTATATTTGTTCTACATATATGTTGATAAATATCTCTGTTGACTGTAAATCCCATATAGCTTTTGTGTCCATATTCTATACCAAAAATGTCACATATAACACACGCCAAAATAACACAAATCCGAAATACACATGTATACAATGGAAATCAGACCCATTAAATGCAAGATTATGACAACATATACATACCTACATATATATAGAGAGACAGACACACACCAAATAACAGTTCTTTGCATACTCTTCACATACAAATCTTTCTTTTCATAGGGATAGTAGACAAACATAACCAAAATACCTGTAATTTAGTTGAAATGAATGAAGGAGGGACAAGTGCCAACAAACAAATTATACGTATGACACAAGTAGGCGTGTAAATATTATTTCATTAGTAGGTCACAAGCAAGCTTTCGTCATATCTCTATTACACACAAAATTTGAGGTTTCAATTTTATAATTACTTAAAGAAAAAGTTAAATATGTAATTTTTTTCCTTAGTTGATATCAATATTAAATTCTATATTTATATTTTTAATTCAACTAATGAAAAATTGTAATATCATCAAATTATGACTATTATAACTCATTTTAAACTTGATATAAATATATGAGGCTAGCTGTAATTGAAATGAGATATAAAATTTATAGCATGCTATGATGCCATTCAAAAAAATAAAGGTTAGAAATGCTTCAATTTGGGGGTTACATGCTATGATGCCATTCAATATGATGGGAGGTGAAGAACCTTATTCTTGGATGTTATGGACACCCATACAATCATAGTATTCATAACAAAATTCATTTAGTTTTAATAAAAGTATAAATATAAACTAACACAAGTTCATGCATTTGGAAAGAATTCTCCTCTAATCTCTTAATCAAGTTGTTAGAAACTTGATTCCCAATCTTTGTATATAAAACAAACCTATTTGAAAGATATATTTGCTGTTTTGCAAATCCCTTCTTCATATAATACAATTGGTCATTTTATCAAAATGAAAAAGTTTGATTGCTGTTTTCATCACAACAATGAGAGAAGCATAACAAAAATTTAAAGTTCATGAAACACATGCATGCAAGATTAAGAGAGGTGTCACCAAGTTTTGAAAGCATAATCTTCAATTTGTTTCTGATTTCATCATAATGGCAAGAAAGGCACAACAGAAATTTAAGGTTCATTAAGCAAATGCGTACAAGCTAAAGAGTGGTATGCAAAATTTAATAACTGTATTCAAACTCTATAAATAGATGCACAGTTAGATATAAAAGACTACATCCCAACCAGAAAAATAGGGCAAAGTTCTAATATACAACTCTAGCAAAGGAAAATAACATGGAATACATACACTTAAGAAAACACACGCACACAAAGAGGAATACACATACTTAAGAAAACACACGCACACAAACTAGCTGTGTCCAGGCAGCACAGGCAATTACCCAAAAAAAAACAATCACAAACTAAGATCTTAGTCTGCAAACTTACTCAAAACAGAGTAACTAACGCCTATGCAAACCAAGCAGATCTAACAGAGCAACCAAATAGATCAAAATTGACCACGACAAAGCAAACAATGTGGTTCATTGAAATGGCTCCAAATGCAACCAACGCATACGAAACCTTAGATAAAGGGAGAGACGTGAGTAAAGTTAAGTTTTCAACTTTACTAGCCAAAGAGAGACACGTGATTGAGTAGATCGCTGACGACCTTCAACCGTAGTTGGAGCCTTCAATGCTGGGCAAGCTCACAAGATCTTGCATGTACAGATCGGTCGTCCCCTGACTCCAAATAGCCCCAAACCGTAGCACAAGACACCGTCGAACTTCAACACCGCTTGTCGGACTTCCATAGTTACGCCCACACATGGAGACAGAGAAAAAAACACAGGCAACACCTAGAGATAGCCTAGAGGATGGAGCTCAAAATCATGTTGAAATGAGCGTTGACTGCCAAAATCATATGAGATCCGCTGCCGCTAGCTGCTGCTTCTGTGGTCGCTTGTGTGCTTTGCGTAGAAGAGAACATTGGACATGAATTATTGCAATAGAGAGAGAGAGAGAGAAAAGTGAGATATGTGGGGGTGGGTGAAAAATTTAAAATGTAATAAATGCTCACTAACGGTCAAATGGGCTGATTCAGAAGCAATTTAAGCTCTAATTTTAAGCTTATGCCAATTGTAGCATTTTGTGGCTTTTTTCTCAAACATGATCATCGAACCAAACACAACTTTTTGAAAAAAACACTGTTCAAACCTGATTGACCCACTGAATCACTCGATTGGGCCCTCAATCAGCAATCCAAACACGCAGATAGTGCGAACGGTAGGTACATTTAATTTTCAAGTTTTAACTTTGACTTTATGGGAAAACATTCAATTCAACGTACTAAAAGGATTGCTTCGCTCTTCGTTCCGGTGGTTGTCCTTCCTTCTCTGCAGTTCCCTTTCTCTTTGATTCATCGTTCTGTTTTTTCCTATACTTTTTTTCAAATTTTTTTCTCCCAACCATTTTTAATAAATTAGCCTGATTTGGGCTCAACTGTGCGAAGTTTTCAAACGCCACTTACCCTTACTGATACCTTATGAATATGTGCAAGACATTGAAAACAGTGGGAGCCGTAAGGGCCCATTTGTGCTGCGCATACCATCCTTGGTTCTATGTCTGAATACTAAAATATTCAAATTTGATTGTCCAAATAAAATTTGGAACGGTTAAGATCTCATTTCAATCATAATCCCGACTCATATATCTATGGCATCCTCTGTTTTGGCTGAGCAGGGGTGTGGCCCCAACTAATGCCCTCTTGATAATTTTATTTGAGCAAAATTATGTGCTTTTCTTTGCTACCTTACTAAAACAAGACATGTGAAGCAAAATTAGGTTTTTCCTTTCAACCAATTGTTAAAACCCCGCACCCTAATTGGCCCACTGAATTGCATCCATTGGCACCGAGGACAGGAGGCAATTCTGGTTAACTAGTGAAAGTAGTAATAGCTGATAACCACCACTAGCATGATGGCTTTGTGGACTTACCTTGCAATGAATCAAGTTTCCCCTTAAAAAATTCCATCTAAATTCTGCTATTATTTTGTTGTATCCTTTGGCGAAACCTCTAGTGATAAATTACTGGCAGTTGATCAATCACTACTTCTACCTATTTAATATGTTCGATATTTGGGTCTAGATATGTAAAGTCAATTTTCCCCACTACATTTTTTTTTGCCAACCACTACATTTGTTTATTAAATAATACTCCTTCTGGTCCATTTATAAGCAACTTTCTCTCTCACAATACTAGTTCCTTTTATAAATAATTTCAACTTTTTGTCTGAAAATGTAAGTTTCTTTTTCCGATCTAGCTATTTAATATGTTCGATATTCGGGTCTAGATATGTAGAGTCAATTTTCCCCACTACATTTGTTTATTATTATTTTTTTGCCAACCGCTACATTTGTTTATTAAATAATACTCCTTCTGGTTCTATTTATAAACAACTTTTTCTCTCATAATGTTAGTCCCTTTTATAAACAACTTTCACTTTTTGTCTAAAATGTAAGTTTCTTTTTTCTAATTTACCCTTATTAAATACCCATTATCTCTCATACTTTTTATCTATTCTTTCTTTTATACTCTTTTAATAAATAGGGGCATACATGGAAAAAATGTGACATTTTTGATACATTTATTGCTTTTAACTACTAGTTCGTTTTGCATAATCAAGGAGAAAGTTACTTATAAATAGGACCGGAAGGAGTAAAAACTTAACTTACATCATTTTTTTCTTTAAAAAAAAAAAAAGAGAAGTCGAGTGGCAAAACCTTCACATTTCAGTGGCTGAAATACGCAAATTTTGCAAACTTCGGACAATCTTTACTTACAACTTTCAGTCTTGTGATCCTCTTCTATTATATCCAAACTTGTCATCAGGTTCTATTTGCGTGAGCTTTTTCCCTAATCCATGTTGCTCGTCCCATTCCCATGAAAATGAATGTCTCTAAGGGCTTTTCGGTTAAATACTGCTTTCTTTGTTGTATCGTTCCACTCTTCTTTTGCGTCATTCTGTTTATTTGTGACAATTATGGGTGCATTGGTTCGATCTCATGAGAGATCACAAATAATCTTCATGCATCCTCACATTTCGTTGTTTATGTGATCCAATGTAATGAACTGGGCATATAATAACAACATCATGATTCCCCATGAAATCAGTAACAAGACTTGCATTAAAAAAAAAAAGCCTGCGTAATCTCCATTCTCGTATGTTCTAATCTATCATTTTTCTCAAATGCCCTTTACTCTTCCCAACTCCAACATCTTCTCCCTTCATCCACTCACTCGATCCAACTCTTCAATTCAATGATCCACTCGACATCCCATCCATCCACTCGCCCGATTTGAAGCACCTCTCTATTGAATCGAATCAACAACGCTTGAATCTCAAAGTCATCAGTGAACTTGTTCAGAAACCAAAGCCCTTCCTCGTCATTCTCGGGAAAAAAATGATAGTCCAAAGAAACCTACCAATTGTCTCGGAAGATTGGTGCGCACAATGATAGACGCTATTGCAGATGAATTGCACAGTCCCTGGAGTTTAGCGCAATGGTGGAGCTCAGAGAGGAGTACTGCTTGCTTGTTGGTGTGGCCTATGTCTGAGAGAGTATTTTTGTCCTTTCAATTTGATTTGTAGTTAATTAAATGTAAAAAAGTTAAACTTTATGTCACTGCTACTAATATTATATATTGAACAATGTCATTGTAATCATTGTTGGATTACATTTCTAACTATTACATTTCATCATATTCCCGCCTATTCCACTAACCAAACATGACATTACTAAGGTGAGAACTAAAAATTATAGTGAATAACTGAATGAGCGAGCTGGCACTTTAATGCACATATTCTTATCTATATGGCGTGTATGAGTGTATCGGCTGCAAAAACGAAGACGAGAGAGAGAGAGGGGGAGGGAGAAACAAGTGAAATAAGCCTGCAACCATCTATTTTCTATCCCCTCTCAGAGCAAAACCCAAAGCTGTCGGTCAAAGAAATCAAGCGAACCCTTTCCACCGGCCGATCCCAAGATATAACCCAATCGCAATTGGCCACTGCATCATACACTGATTTTCCTCCCTGGGACATAACTGATTAAATTATGGGAAAATCACTCCTAGGTCCCAAGTAAGGAAGATAATATCAGAAAGGTTCCTGGGTACAACCCTAAAGCGCGCATTCACAACCTGATGAGTGCGTTTTTACAACCTCAAGGGACCTTTCTGATATTATCTTTCTTGTTTGGGACCTAAGAGTGATTTTCCCTTAAATTATATATCAGATTATAATTTATAACGTTGACAAATTATTTTTTTAAAAAAAGATAAATATAAATATTTTAAAATAATTTAATTAAATTTTTAAATTTTTCTAGAAAAGTGAAGTGGATCTTATAGGTAGTATTTTGTATCTACCTTAACAATCTGGTTAGTGGTCTCCGCTCCTCTCTGCTCATCAAGCCTTTCAATTTGTTTAACTACTATCAATGAATCTACCTCCTGCCCGACTTCCATGTACCTGTTTTCCAGTGCTGCTCTGATAATATTTTTTAAAATAAGTATAAGATATATATACAATTATGAATTATGTCTATACTTATTGAATTAATACTAGAAATGATTATATAAAATTTGAGTTTTAAATAAATATTTCAAACATAAGATAAGATATTCGTAACAAATGACCAAAAAATTGAGTTTATAGTGGCTCTTGAAATATTTTCGAATATTAGAACATCTTCGGTGTATGTTAGAGTTGGTGCATGTGTTGTATAGAATACATGTTTTGGTTTGATGGTAGCTAGTACAAGTATTATATGCTAATTCTTTGATCATTCGGTGCTCTTATAACCCCAGTAACCTTTGATCTTAACATAGCCAAGAACAGAATCCAACTTAAATTCCCGTCACGTAACAGTAGCAGGACCAGCGTGAAGACCAAGAGGCACAGAGCCAACAATCATAGTCACTCGTATTAATGAATTTTCATAAGGTAAGAACAGTTCTGATTTAAGTGGAAGAGTGACTGGGGCACCAAATATAAGAAAACATGTTCAGCGGTACAGGGGCTCCTGGTTTTGTAGAACCCGGGGAGTCAAACTAAAAATGTTGAAGTGAGCTAGCTGCTAGCCACGCAATGGTCGTACTCTTTACCGCCTAGCAAAATTAAATTAGTAAGCTCCATTACACTTTTTTTCATCACTATGCCGGAACAAAAGAAAAGACATTTTTTTTTTGTTCAATGGCAGTTTGGTTTAAATTATTCGCTGCCAGCCGTCCATGATAATGAAAAATAAATAAATAAATAATGCAGATAAGCTTAAAAATTGAGATAAAGTTGTGGAGGCGGAGAATGAAATTAAAGTATGCCCTAAGAAAACTTGTGGCTCTTGAATCCTGATTCCACGTCCTCTTGGACAGATGGCCCACTAAGGCATTATTATTTTGCAAAATATATGGTTACAACAGATGCTTTGGTATTCAAATGAAACCCACTTAGCCCACCTTCTCCATCCGGGCGCTACCTACTTAATTTTCAATTATATTGAACAGTTCAGAGCATGACTAAACATATTTGTCGATCTCTTGCTGTATTATCACAAAAATGAAAAGAAAAATATAATACTATAATAGTAGCTAAAACTATAATTCGAAAGTCGCATAACAAAGCGTTCGAACATATCTAACATAGTCTCCATCGTTAATTCCTTGAGGATAATGACTGACGTCAAATGGCTTCTATTGACCCTGAAAGGGGTAACTTTGTACCTTTGCAACCCAATAAACGTAATAGTCTTGTGCTCTGCGATTTTTCTTGTTCCTTACTGGGGGTTACACTCATAGATAGTTTCTTTAGCACGGCTTAAGATGATCACATCGACTCTATTTCACGAGAGATTTGTCATCTTCTTACCAGGTTAGCATTAGACTCTCTAGGCACAGAGATGACTTACCATCCTTGAATTGTGGGACCATGACCTTTCATCGTCCCCACTAAGAACTCTATTTGTTAGTCACAGATTAAGGTTCCATTAGGACGTGACAATTAATGAATAAATGAATCCAGGGTATATAACTAATCCACCATGGCCCCATACCACATCCCTGCAAAAGTAAACAATACAGAATGTCGGTTGGGACAATGATTGAGGGACCCCCACCCCACACAAACATATTGGGCGGCGACTGACGCTCTTAACATCACATCATACCGTCCACGTGGCTTGACGGGAAGAATCCGGAGGCTCACCACTATTGTCCTCACAGGGTGGCCAAAAGAAAAAACCCACCTACTTCATTAGAAAAATTTTCCATTTCCCCGGGTGTAATTTAACCCCATTAGCTGCGACCTCTTGTATATATATAAACCAGGAAGAAGGCAGCCACAACATAAGAAACCATAGCTTTAGAGCATTCGAGGCCTGAAATCACATAGCTAATACAAAATGCCGATTTCAAGAATTGCCATCGGAAATGCGTCTGAGTTTAGTCAGGCCGATGCTCTTAAGGCAGCCTTAGCTGAGTTCATCTCGATGCTCATCTTTGTCTTTGCTGGCGAAGGCTCCGGCATGGCTTACAGTAAGGGCCTAATTCACCTAGCTGGAGTCAAACTGGTTTTCTGCCAACAAGTTCCAAAGTAACGTAAAATCAACTTCATCACCATTTGATGTTGTTTTGCAGATAAACTCACAAACAATGGTGCAGCAACACCAGCAGGGCTGGTGTCAGCATCAATAGCTCATGCCCTGGCACTGTTCGTGGCGGTCTCTGTTGGCGCCAACATTTCTGGTGGTCACGTGAATCCTGCTGTTACCTTCGGAGCTTTTGTTGGTGGCCATATTAGCCTCCTTAGAAGCATTTTGTACTGGATCGCCCAGTTGCTAGGTTCTGTGGTTGCTTGCTTGCTACTTAAATTTGCCACCGGTGGACTGGTACGAATATTGAGTCTCACTATTATCAGTTTATGTGGAGCAACTAAATTAACTGCAGCACATGAACCTGAGTAATATGAAGTTGAAGTGAGATATATGTTTGTGTTTGAATGCAGGAAACATCGGCATTTGCACTGTCTGCAGGGGTGGGAGAATGGAACGCAGTGGTATTTGAGATAGTGATGACTTTTGGTTTGGTGTACACAGTGTATGCAACAGCAGTGGACCCAAAGAAGGGAGACATAGGCATAATAGCCCCAATTGCTATTGGTTTCATAGTGGGTGCCAACATCCTGGCTGGTGGTGCCTTCGATGGTGCTTCTATGAACCCAGCCGTGTCGTTTGGACCAGCCGTGGTTAGCTGGACTTGGGCTAGCCACTGGGTCTATTGGCTTGGTCCATTCGTTGGAGCCGGTATTGCCGCCCTTGTCTATGAGATTTTCTTCATCAACCAGAACGCTCATGAACCACTCCCCACCACTGACTATTAAGCAAGCTGGGGGCTTATAATGTATTAGGTGTTTAACCACCTACTGTGTTTTAAGTTGAAAGTGGGTGTGTTTATTTCGCTTCATATTGTAACCTTCTCTTTGTTGTTTTCGGTCTTGTTGCCTTTTGTTGTTGATTCCAGTTCATCCTGTCCTGTTCTGTAAATCATTTCATCAACTACTCTTCATTTTCTGTTTATCCTCATAGGCCTTCTCGCTTGAACTTCGTTCCTGCTCCAATTAATTCAATAACTCTTATAAGAATGACATCACAATGGATAACAAATTCTACATAGCACCAGTAAAGGTCATATAATTGCCAGGCCGCCCTCATTCTCAAACTCACGCTTCACATTTAATTAGTCCATAATATAACTGTGACACTTGTCTATGCCTACCACAATAGTCTTCAATTTTTACCATGATAATCTAATATTCTGAAGAGGAAGCTTAATTATAATATGATTATAATTATTCTGAAAAGGATGCTTGATGAACTCATTGGAGCCCTTTGGTTGGGCCATTTATATAAATATTTAGTTAGGAGTATCCACTTTTATATTGCCGTGGCTGTTCCATTCCAATCTCAGGTATTTTAGAACAAGCTTTGTCTGTCCCAGCATGTTTATATTTTTTAAAAAATTTATCTAATTTTTCAACTTTCTAATCTGTTCTATATTTTGTATTTATGATCATGACTTTTATCTGATTCAATTTTTAATTATTTCTTACTTTTTATTATGCTTTTGCAGTATAAATGATAAAAGAGAATAATTACATATTTATATCATATATTTTCAGTGATCCATGTTGAACGTTTAATCTATACCCATACATTTTAGTAACTACATGTCCAAAAAAGAGAAACAAAGACAAGAAAAAACTCATTTACATGTCCAAATCCTTTAAAAAAATATATTAAATAGGACGTCCCTATATTTATGAACATTCTTAAATTTAGTTGTTGATAAGACACAATAACATACATCATCATCTATTTAGCCAACCCCACTTAATGATAATACTTATTATTGTGTATTATATATCATTGTCCCTATATTTATGAATATTCTTAAATTTAGTTGTTGATAGGACACAATAACGTCATATTATCTATTTAGACAACCCCACTTAATGATAATACTTATTGTTGTGTATTATATCATTATGATTATTCAGGCAAAAAAAACATTATGATTATTCCCCTAGAATTAAAACAAGATTATGAACAAAACCACCTCTCATTGGGCCAATAAAAAAAATGAAGCGACCCAAAATGATTTCAAGGTGGAGGGAAAAAGTTTTTAAAAAAAAAAAATAGAGAGGAAGAAGACAGCGAGGGAAGGATTGAAGGAAGTGGAAAGAGCGCGAAAACGCTGGCACCATTGAAGTCCCAATAAGTAACAACACACCAAAAAAATCCCAATCAACTGGGTTAAGAACTTGCATTGATAGGGAAAACAGTCATTTCTATAATTCTACATCACCGATCACAAAAAAGAAGGCTCATGACTATAACTTCGATAATGATGCATTAGCCCATAACGTACTCACCGGCAATCACTAGAATTGCTGGCAGTATCACCCGGTATGGTATAAAGGGAGATCCGCTATAAGCACTTTGAGCTCATGTAATGGCACGACATTCCAACCTCCAGCTATGCCCAATCTAGGCTGTGATCGTGAAGCTGAAAGCTTCAGGTGATATATATAGATCTCTAAGGCTGAAAAGCAGTACGCGAGTGAATAGACAACTATCAGAGAGAATGCAGTACGTTATTCCATGCAAGAAATCACTGTGAATTCTTTTTCTTGAGGTAAGAGGCTTGAGTTAGGGATCCACGGCTAGCTTCTACTGTCGCAGCTTTCTGCCCGATTCAAACAAACCAATTTCCACCATCAATCAAGTGGGCATTTGTCTGGTAAAACGACGGACAACTTATTACTACTAGGTAGGCGCAAGAGTGCCACCGGTCACTCTCCCTAGTTAGGGCAGTAGCCCTACTATGAACTTTGAGGAAACCATACCATCAAAGAGCAGCATGCGCGCTTAGCGACGAAGGTGACTCCAAACGGGAAGAAACCATAGGAGCAATAGCAAACTTGGTAGCCGAACCGAATCAGACACTTATTCTGTTCACAGAAAGTAGTCCTCTTTCGGCTCAGTATTGAACGCTTTCCCCCCTCAGCTGTATTTGCAAACTGGCCGAAAATTGAAATTCTATTAATCTATTCATCTCCCAAGGTGCAACGCTATATGCAAGGTAAATGCTCAGTCCGGTAATTATTTGTCTGCTACCCTTTGCTTAAGAATGTAGTATTCGTAGAATAGTGGCATATTTGAATCTGCCCAAGATCCGTAATTCTTGTTTATAGGCAGGAAATGCGAAATGTTTGCAGGGTGTTGTTAACTCTGAAACTGCAATTGAATTTACTCTTCACCACCAAAAGTGCACAAATAGACAATCAAGATTTGTTTAAACCAATTTGCCAATAGATTCAGTTACTCGTTTCCTGCATCGTCAATTTACTGTACTGTATCATGTTTGTCATGTGTACTTGATTGTATAAGCAAGAGTGTAAAGTATGTTTTTGGTAACAGTGCAAACCAGGTCTGGTTTGCATCTGTAATGCCAATAGGAAGAGTTTTCGTGGCCTGATAGAATAGTCTGTGCAGAGTAGCCTGCGCTACTGATGACTTGATGATTACATTGATCTGTCGCAGGCCATTGGCAACAAAAACATTTCGACCTGTTGAGTGTACGATGTTCTCAGAGACTTGACTGAGTTCATTCAGGCTAGTCTCGTGTCAATATTTGGGATCCGTTATATGCCCCCAATACATATGTGCATCATCGACAGCACCCTGATAAGGTTCTCTTAGGCAATTATGGTTCATTTAAGATTAAGTGAAATTAAAGTCAGGGATTTGTTGTCCTAAAGAAGATGCGTTGAATTACAGAAACAGATCAGAGACAAGATTAGGAGTGGGATTATGTTAGTCGGCACTCGATCATTTCATTAAGTGACAGAAGAAGAAATATATGCATGTCTTCTGCATAATCTGTATGTTGTGCATACTCTTCTATTCTAATTGAAGAGTTATGTAGATTAGTCATGCATTAACTAATAATAGGTGTGACGATAATATAAAACCTTAATTAAACAGGTGCATGATATTTTACATTCAGAACACATGACCTCCCTATTGGAGGTTTCTTCGCAGTTTCCCTTTGTGTTGCAAGTATAAAGCACTGGACGTGGACTACAACTTTGCATAAGAAGATTACAGCTGTGTCACACTACGGAGGACCTTGACTAAAAGCTTAAAGAAACTAACTATGCTACATAGGTTAGACTTCCTTAGGACACGTGGAACATATAAACAAATTTAAAATAATTTCCTGTTAGGCAGTTAAAAATGCGGTTGCTGCCCCTTGTTCAAAACTGGAAAAGAATTGATCACTTGAAGGGAGAAACGTCTTACTTTCTTCTTCATCCATAACCCACAGCGTGTCTGAAGAATACTCCCAAGAAGGAGATGGCAGATGAGGACAAAAGAAGCTGCACTCCTCTTCGATATGCCTAACACTAGCATGGACTGGATTCTGAACATTCTCTTCTGACAGAGCAATATCCTTCCATATGTCATCCATGGAGTACCACTGTTCACCTTGTTCTTTCCCTATCTTGATTTCTGTCGAGTCAATCATATTAGGCCCTCCTGTGTCATAAAAGCTTTCTTCTCCACTCTCCTTGGAAGGATGTGAACCCACTGTTTGATTATTTGATGATAGTGAAGAATGGCAACTAGATGTTGATGATGGAGTGGCCGCTGGCTTTGTCTCCTGGGCCTTCTTCCTCATGTAAGTCCTCCAGTAATTCTTAATCTCATTATCTGTGCGCCCTGGCAATTTCCGAGCAATTCTTGACCATCTGCACGTGGCAATCATCGAAGGCAGGGATTTGAGACAGGAAAGAAATTCAAAAGAAATTGGAAGGTTACCTATAAAAAGTTGTGGAATGAAAAACGCGTGGAAAAAATCTAGCCAGCAGCTTTCTGCATATTCTCAAACCTATTCCCCAATTTGGCGTGAAGCTCCAGCACGAGGAGCTCTTCTTGGGGCGTCATCTTGCCCCGTTTGAGACCAGGATGCAGGTAATTAACCCATCGTAGCCTGCAACTCTTACCTGTTCTATTCAAACCTACAGCAAAATGAGGTGGTTAAAGGCTGCTGCTTCTATAATCCAGTATTCCCAAACAAGCATACCTATTACTGTTCCCCGCCACCTTCAAACCTGAAACTTTGGCTATAAAATCCCATCTCCGGTCTCCGAATAAGCCAACAAAGGAGACCAATTTGATGTCCTCCTGTTCTGTCCATGGACCTTTCCGGAATTCCTGTTGAACCATTTTCGTCTCTTTTCCTGAGCTCCTGGAATAATTTCTTAGAAGGGAACTTTACTCCACTCAATCACTTATGGGGACCTATGTCTGCACATCCTTTATTTATACATGCTTCATATCATATCAGCCTGTTTTATTATTTTTAATAAGCAAATTTGCATATCCCCTGCTCATGTGGTGCACGCGTGCTCATTTCTTACTGTCAATTTATGAAATCTGTCGTCAGCCATTATAGGCCAATAATCAGACTAATAGATCGATCTGTCAATGCAAGTTTCAATATTCTTTTTATTTCCACCACTGTAATTGTTTATGGACTTGGCACTTCATCAGACAAAGTTGTGCCTGGATCCATTATCACTTCAGCGCACAGATTTTGTGGTTAGGCAATGGTGGCTTCTGTTTGAGATAGGCTTTCTTAAAGACAACTCATTTTGTAAGAGTTTATTACTCTTCCTGGTGACTGTCCAAGATAATCGTATCTTTCATAAACTTTAGAGGCAAAAGTTTGGATCCATTGCTCAAACTTAAATGGACTGGACTAAAAGTTGACGAAGTTGCCCGATCTTGTTTTTTTCCCTCTGGCCACTTCGGTTTCTTTCTTTTTACACAATTAGAGTGATTTATTTCTTTGGGATATCCTGCAACTTCTAGATGCATAGATTTGAAGAAATGATTGTTGCGTCCCTTGACTTCTATTTAAGGCCATGGTTGGAAGAAGACAAACTCAACATAGTACTTGGTTGAAATTTAGCTAGATATTCCTTTAAGAAACTTTTTTTCTCTTTCCTTCTTTTTGGCTGCCATTCTTTAATAAAGTATTGTAAAAATTATTGACCTTCGTTTAGATAAAAACTTGTGTGGGGGCCTAATCAGTATTTACTATTTAGGCTGAAATCATATCAAGCAACTTAATACCTTTTTTAAAAAAAAAAACAGAGAGAGAGAGAGAGAAACTACTATTCAAGCTGCCACAGGAAGATAGAGAAAGCCATTAAGGTGGTTTTTTTTTTTTTTTAGTTACAAAGGCATGCCAATGCTTGAAAAGTAAAGACTGGGATTAACTCCTAATAAACACAGTAACATTTAACACTGTCTCAATTGAGGCATGATGTCCCCAGGAGCTAAAAGTTCAGCACATCTATTAAAGACCCTACATGTGTTGTGATGCAGTTCCTCCATCTAGTCATCATGTAAAATCTCTCTAATCTTCATGATGGCATGTCCAAATGGGTGATTTAGATCGCAATATCTCATCAAGAGATTAAATGCATCTAATGATTCTGTGAATAACATGATATTGTGACAATTCATCTATTGACAGGTTTGGAGCCTCGTTCTAATAGCTGGTAGCTTAATTTCGGTGACCGGGCTCACCCCAAGAACTTTCTGGAACCCTATAGCACGGCTACCTTGGTCGTCTCTTTTCACCCCTCCCCAAGTCGCTAGCCAATGTTGCGGCTACACAGATTCATCCACATCTAGTCGTACAGCTCCCCTATGTGGTGGTGCCTAAGTCCTTTCCGGCCCATATCCTGCATGGAAGATTTGATGCCTAAGTGTATTATGAGTTATACACTCCATCAAGTGATGTGAGCATTTGTGAACGATCTCCTTCATTGTAGAGGTACGTCCTTCAAACGCAAATTTACATCTAGATGTATACAAGAGCCAACAAATCGAGCTAAAGATGCGTGTCCAAATCCATTGAATGAATTTCCCACAAACAGGACCATGTCTTGTATTCTAATTAAGCCAAACCTGCAAAGTCGTTAGGGTGTTATCAAGTGGTAAAGAATAAAAGATCATGACTAGGTAACAAGAGGTTAAAGTTCCTTTTCAATCATGCAATCATAGAGAAAAAAGTCCCGGCCAAATAAAAATAGCCCCTCAATTTGTGAAGATTGAAAACAAAAATAATAAAACATTTCCTAAAAAATTTGAGAAAAGAAGCTTGCTTCAACTGATCTGACTTTGGTCCGCTGCCCATCCTGTCCATAAAAATAGGTGTAACTTTGGGTGTAAAATGGTTGGGCTGATTTTTGTTTTTTAAATAGTATATGGCATTTTGAAGTATTTTTCTAGATGTATCTAGTATCTTACAATATTTTTTAAGTAACATATGGCATCCTAAAATAATTTTTAGTGCTTTTAACCCCTTAAAATATTTTTTCAGTTGTAGCCAATGTATTAGTAGACTGATTGTAGTTTTACCCTTAATGTATTTTTTCAGCTCAAAAAATACTTTAAAACATTTTTTTGCTGTTTTTAATCCTTTAAAATATTTTTTCAATTGTATCTAGTAATTTTTGGAGTTGAAAAAAATACATTAAAGGTAAAATTGAAATCAGTCTACTCACAGACTGGGTACAACTAAAAAAACATTTTAAGAGGTTAAAAACATTAAAAATTATTTTAAGATATTACATGTTACTTAAAAAATATTTAAAATACTAAATACTTCTAGAAAAGTAGTTCAAAATACCAAACAACATTTAAAAAAAAAGAAAAGAAATCAGCTTGATCATTTTACATACAAAACTACACCAAAACAGTGTGTTTTAAAGGATGGGCAGCGGACTGAAGTGAGATCCTACTTTAACAATGTTTTTTTCTCTCTATAAGGTGTACCCCTATTAGGCAAAATTGGCCATGGTACTATATTTGTTCTTTTATTGACCCAAACCATTCACCAATTATTTTTTACCATTCAATCTATTTACCAATATACTATAAACAAATTTGTACTCAACAATTATATCCCTTGTAAGAGGCTTATTTATAGGTCGACATGAAAAAGTAATTGTTACTCCCTCTTGTTATTAATATAAGGTTTAATTGGGGAATAAATATTGATCTTAAATATAAGACCTATTTACTATATTTGTCAATATTTTCATAGTTTAACCCTATTGATGTTCCTTCAATAATAATCAAGTAAGAGATAGATATAGGGAATTAAGGGAGATGATTAGGGTGTTCTAGAAAAAAAACGTGTCATATTAACTAACTTTACAAACTTTTTTAATTTAATCAAATTAGGTAAATATATCATATATTTAGGATTGAAGGGAGTGATATAATATGTTTTAGCTATCATTTTAAAAGGTTCTTAATTTAAAGAAACCAAAATGCAAATAAGTTTGATATTTTAAGTGTGTGTTAGGAACAGCGATTGAAAAAATGGAATTTGTCAATTTAGCTTTTGGTAATCTTATTTTTTGTAAAAGTCCGATTGTGTAGTGTGATTTATGTTTGGATTGGCGATTGAAAAAATGGAGATTGTCAATTTAGCTTTTACAAACTTGTTTGGATTAGCTTAAGCATAAGTGATTTTTGTGATAATGGTAAGAGAGAAATTAAATTTGAAATTGAAAAAAAAAATTTATAAAAGTTAAAGTTGGGAAATTTGGAAATTAAAATTAACACAATTTGATGAAATAATATTACATAACAAATTAGATCACATGTTCCGTACAATGTGGTCTCTAATTGAGTCACGCAACTGATTCATTTGAATGAAAGATCGCCTATCATAATTTGATGCGGAAGGCTGTTCATCTACGCTATTATTATCTACATCGACGAGATTCCCAGCTTCACCCTAGCGAAACACCACGTCTTCAACATCATTTCTCCTAATAAAATTATGTAGGGTCATTGTTGCACAAACAATGCGAACTTGTGTCTGGTAGCTGTACTTACGCATGTTTTGTAACAATGCAAATCGATTCTTCCATACTCCAAAAATCCTTTTTATAGTTGACCTCAAACTAGAATGATAAAAATTAAAGGTCTCATTAGCATTTCTAAATCCGGGTTGGCGGCTAAATTCTGGCATATAATAACGCTCACACCTATAGGGACCAAGGTAACCAAGTTGTGTCGGATAGCCAGCATCAACCAAATAATATTTCCCTAATAAATGGTGAATTCAATTCAAACTTTTAGATAAATATAAGTGCGGCATGGTGTGAAAGTAATTGACAGGAAGGTGACTGAAATATATCTGCAGGTGGATGAGGGAAGCTCATAGCTGGATTTGAAACAACATTTCTAAACACACGAGCATCATGTGCAGTACCTTCTCAGCCCGCCAACACGAATGTAAAGCACATATCCCAATCACATACGGTCATTACATTCTGCGTTGGATATCCCTTTCTGCCAATATATTTTTCCTGATTGCCACCAGTGATCACACACCCAATGTGCATTCTATCGATTACTCCAATAGCATCTTTGAAGTATGGATAATAACGAGAATCGTTTTCGATCTTTGGGTGGCATACAGTGAATTCAAGATCACTCGGTCTGATATTTTCTCGAGCTAGATTGATGCAAGCATCTAATACCTTATGCAAAAGCCTACTGACCGTTTCCCCTGAATGTTGAAAGAGTTCTTGCACCACCCTATTGCCTATCCCATGGCCAATGGTGAGCAAAAACATGGCAACCATTTCCTCGATCCCAACGTTCATTGAATTATGTAAGCCATGTTCGACCAATTTATGACACAAGCTGTAAAATACATGTTTTTTCACTTTAAGCATGTCATGACAGCGTGAACCATGGGTTGCTAATACCTCTTGCACCCATAAACGACCAGTGCGTGCACTTGTTTTACGGTATTCTTTGCACATGAAAGGCACCCAATATTGACAAATCATCGCGGTCATTCGTTTATACTCATCACATTCCCCGTTTATAAGAGATATAAGTCGAGACTGGTCATCTTCCTCTACCATATCAGGTAAGTGCTGATTGTTCGAATTTGCCATTGATTATGGACCCTGTGAGTGTGATTAAAAATTCAATTATAAGTAATGGAAGAAATAAAATACCAAATAAGGATTGAAAGGCATACAGTAAACAGATTCAAGTGATAATGGCATAAAATAGCTCTCACAAAGCATATTGTCATGAAGTCACATAGTTTCATAAAGTCACAAACATAATAAAATATAGTTTAGGTACATCTAGGAGTCATAAATCTTAAAACGCAACCACGGAACCACGAACTCCATGTTTTTTTTAGTGAGTGACACAAACGTTTTTCGGTTTGTCTTATCATGTACTAGGTTTATATAGCGGTGACGAAAGTCCTAATCACATATGACTTTGTCAATGTAAGCTGATTGAAAGCAGCATCGACACTAACTTCTTTAATAGCATCTAATGTTGCCGATCTTCCTTGGATGCATTTGCCATAACACTAACTGCATCCGCGATCTGTCTTAAAGCTGGCCCTTTCTGCTTCTTTCTCTGCCAAGACCCTTCACCCATCTTTCTCTTACCCCGACTTCTTGATGCAATACCACCAGTTGATGGAGTGCTTGTTGTTAGACCAATGCTAGCAAGCTCATCAATCACTCCGATACTAGGCACGGAGTTAGTACCGAACATATCATCTTCGCTATCCCCTGACCCTTCTTCTTCATGCATTGTTGGTCTGTACACATCTTCATTCTCAGCATTTTCTATCTGTGTCTGTGTCTGTGGATTTGCAAAAGGCGGTGCAAAAACATCCTCGCCGGTCGCTATAGCATCCTTGAATATAATCCTTAATTCGCTTTCAAACTTGAGGCTTGTGTGTCTAAACTTTCTGTATGCTGAATTCTCCTGCAAGCACACAAGCAACAAAAAACTAATTAATTAAACAAAATGATATTCTCGAGCGAAAAACAATTAATTGTATAAGTTGCTAAATTTTTTTACCTGTATTTTTCGCTGCCATCACTCTTTTGATGCGAGGACTTTAACTGTAGAATTTCTACTCACACCAGTCTCTTTGATTAAGGAATCCTAAGTCTTGGAAATTTTTCCTAAGGATATCAAACCTATTCTTCAATTGTGCCCTTGTATATTCTTTCGTAGTCTTCTCATTAAATGTAGCAACGATATCCTTCCATCCATCCTTTGTAAAATGCAACCCCTGGAGTTCTTTTTTTGTAAATTTGCTCTATGCAGGCGTACACAAAAGTCTCCGTTGTCACATCATCCCGAACAGCTTTATCCATATTGCTATGCCACTATTTCAACAATACTTGCATCTCAAACAACCATTCCAGAAATGTACAAATTGATCATTACACACACATAAGACTAAATGCATGTTTTTATTAATATGAATTAATATGAAGGCTAAAACACAACATCATTGAATAAGAATTATTAATACAAATTGATAAGTATGATTTTATTAATATGATTTTATAACTTCTTTCAATTGCAGGAGCAAATAATAATCAATACCACAACACTCCATCCTCCAACAAGTTTCATAGGATGGAAGATGCAAGGTTTCAGAAAAGAAATATTGAGGTAACTCCTAAGTCAATTAAAATGATAAGGTGATAAGATAGATGAGATGGAGTTTCTTGATAAAAACTCTCTTTTAACAGTTCCCACCTTAATCTGGAGTATGTCTTATTATATGGTCCTATTCCGAGCTTGTTACAAATATATTTGATGTCTAAGACTTGAAGACAACATTTCTTTTTTTTTTTGAACAACCAGCAAGGCACTACTTTCATATGTTGAAACAGCAAAGGTACAGCCCAAGTTCATACTACCAAAAGCAAAACAAGCGACATAACAGAAAAAAAAACTGCAAAAATAAAACAACCAATAAAAGCACAGAAACGCAAAAGAAAATCAGCCAGCAGAAATAATACTTAAGCGTAGCTTTCAGAACAAATTGTCAATCCCATAGACATAGTAGCGTATGCAATGTTGTGAATGAGATTATTATTGAATTTATTTAGTTTCTAATAAACTTTCTTCTTTTATTGGTGGAAAAAAATTTGACTACAGTGAAAAAATGCAAGACTTCAAGATTTTATTCAGATTTTAACCAAAATATCTAATGTGGATGAATTATACGAATTTTAATTGCAAGACTTCAAGAAATTTATAGAGTATGATCTAATAATGGCTTAAAAAAAGAGAAACTAAGATAGAAGAACTAAAGGCTGAGCATAAACGTAACAGAGACAGAGTACATGCCAACAGAGTCTACAGCACAAAAACGCAACAGAGCCTAGAACATTTTACTCTAGTAGATCGTAGCAAACAAGAGTCACCAATGCAACTTTAGGTACTACCATAAATGTTGGTTAAGAGGCCTTACAACAATGAAGAACGCACTGGAGCAGATCAATGGGAGAAGCAGAGACTGGATCGCGTCGTGTCCACGGGAAGAGACTAGACGACGATGGGTTTAGATCGACGGACAGCAGATCCACTCTTCACGGAGCAAAATGACAGATCAGCTACTATCATCTCAGAAGCTCCCCACCAGACTCCACAACACGCCGTCGTGCATCTACATCGGCGACTCACAACTCAAGCTACCGCAAGGAAGAGCGAGAAGCCCAACCACCGCCAACCATTGAGCACTACAGCACCCACAAAATGCACCTTGAGCGACGGTGAAGATCCAACTAAACAACAAGCTTCGGCTGGCGAGAGAGGGAAGATCGTGGAAAGGAAGGGCCGACTGGTTTCTTCTGTGTATGAGAGGCGATATCAAAGGAGAAGAGGAGAAAGGAGAGAGGAAAAAGCAAGGACGAACACATTAAATACAAAACTAATGGTAATATATTCCCTAACGCTCTTCATTAAAAGCTCCCTCAGTGAGCTTAAACAAAAGCTATTTTATCTTTTAAAAGCTATTTCCGAAATTGACCCCACCAAACATTGAATTTTTTTCCCAATACCCCATTGGCGTTTGGATCAATTACTGAGCTTTTTGAGCCCAAACGCCCCCACCAAACACACACTAAGGGAACTAATTCTCATTCTCCGATCCTTTGAATAATTGGAGGAAAGAAAAAGTGCTATCATATCCTTGCTTTGGGAAACGAGTAAAAGATTTAGCGAAAATAACGTGGCTAAAGATTAAAGAACGTTAGCACTTCAATGTCAAGAAGTATTCAAATTTAACATAAAATACAAGTATAGTAAAAAAGCTAGGATGAAATAATTATTGACATCATATCTTCTCATCAAATTATATTTAAACATTCTCGATAAAAAAAAAATTATATTTAAACATTAGGATTTTTTTTTTCCCTTTTCTCATTCGCATTCACCATCATGTTCATTCGATTGATGATTTCACTTTAAACTTGGTGCATATACAGTACTTTCTTTCGGATTTGATAAAAACATAAATTCAATCAATCCCTGGTTCATCATTTACCAAACAGAATACATAGAACACCATATGAACGAAGTGACTCGATCAAGCATGGTCTGAAATCCATTTTACTGTGGCTCATTAACTTCCTCTCTAACAGAAACATTTTAACTAAAAATGCTCCTTATGAATGCTGATGTAGGCTTTTCGCTTCAGGTACTCTTTAATTCTAATATCTATAGTTATATTTTTTTTATCTCATACGATAATGTAATTAGCTAACTTTTTCTGATTAGGATGAAATTAGAGTAGAGAGTATTGTTGGAAAATATAATTTTGATGGCATTTAGAATTTTTAGATTTATAAATAGAGCTTTTAACTTGTGGAATTGTCCCTACTTTGGCTGTCTATTTAATTAGAACACTTGAATACAGGTGGCACGTATTCACTGGTGTTTAAGATAGTGGAGGCATATCTATTGGATATATGTTGTGGAGTTCAGGCTTTCTTATGAGATTTGACGGGTCCAGATATGAAGGTGATCATATTACGTTAATGAACCATACGTTACTTAATGAACCAGAAACATGATAAGCAGATATGAGTGGAATATTGCATCATATGCTTGGGTCCATACAAACAATACTAATTTGGGGCGGTGAGCAGTCAAGTTAGCACTGTATCAAACAAGAGGAATAATATAATTACGGAATCGTTTGAGGCTCCTTTAATTTCAGGGCTTTTGTTTTTTGTTTTTTCTCCGCCCCCCATGGGAAAAGGGGAGATTAAAAAAAATAGCAGATAAAGATCAGCTAGTGACGTGGATGTCACCAGTTTGTGGGCGAGCCACTAAACCTTATCTCTTGGGTTTCTCTGTCAATTGAGTTAATTTAGAGCTAATGGTGTTCCCTTGAATTTTCTTATCATTAAATTAAGACTGAGTAACGACATGCACAAAGAAATTTGACCACTCCCCTGCCATCATCAACCCCATCTCCTTTCATCTGTCTCTCTTCTCCTTAGTGCAGCTCATGATCAAGGGTCCCAGATTATGATGCTTTTATCTGTACCTGGGCCAGTCCTGGATATTCCATTACGTTATCATGGTTTTTATTTGACAACAGGAATGCCATGTTGATCGTTGATAGCTAGCTAGTATCTTCTTGGACTTTTTTATGGGTCGCACGATAATATAAAAAAATGAGATGTGATAATGTTATTTAGTGTTTAATTGCCTTTTTTCTAATATCGATGAAGAAAATCACACAAGCATCGGTCTTTCTCATGCTACAATTTGCAGCTTGCACTAAAAAGCTTAAGCTAGTGGTAGAGAAATATTGCATAAGAATCAAGGAAATGGCCGAATTCCCCTACGCTATCTGAAAAGTGCCATCTGCCCTTTTCCATCATTATTTGTTTTACTAAAAAAAATGATTTATCATAATGGGGTCGTCATTACTTGTTTGGGGCAGGTACCTTGTCCCTTGAGCTACGTACGCCTGGAACATCCCAGGTAATCCAGTTCCTATGGTTAATTATTAAACTCCGCCCTCTTAAGATATACAAGATTTGATTATAAGTTGAAATTCTTTTGCTCCCTTACCTTTTATTTTTATATATGAGGCCACGGCTGATCATTGGAAAGGCGAGTGAGGGTTGATTGGGGATTATTAGGATTAAAATTACCGCACTTATCATCAAATTAAAGGACTGTTAACGATATGAATCCATGAGCTGGGACACGTGTTATAGACTAAAAACATCACAATGAGTGGGAACTAGGAATGGGATTATAACATGCATTCCTATTAATACGTAGAATCTATATATTCTTTTTATCTTTTTTGGTGTTCAATCTTCCTGGATTATCTAAGTTGCGGGGCCGCTGCATGAAATAAAAATAATATTTTATTATAGATAAAAAATACGCCTTTTTTTCTATTATGCCCGGTAGGGGCAAAATATAGAGCCTAAGACTCCGTAAGTGTATGGGCATATTAGGAAATAAAGAGTGAGTGAAACATCGTTTCCACGGGGACTTAATACCAACAATACAGTTAAACAATGACTTTACACTTTTGTTTAAATTGAGTGAACACAAGTTGGATAAAAACTAACTAAAAGAAAAGAAAATTCAATCTAACTAAGGCTAAGAATAATGGTGATTCTAAATCTTAAGCGATGATTTAGATTATTATAGCTTAGCTATTTCTTAGTGTCTAATTTCTCCATTTAATTGTATTTAAAGTTAAATTTGCTAGTCTATAACTCTTATTTACCTAAGAGTGTCTTTCGATTCATTAAAAGACATTCCAGTTATGTTAATCCCTAATGTCTTAGGCGATTGGTACTTAATTAGATTAATTTAAGTGCAAGCCTATTTGGAACTAAAAGGAAAGAAAATTAAATCTAACTAAGGCTTAGGATAAGGGTGATTCAAGGAGAAATAAAACTCAGTGAGGAAATTTCATCCGCACTGTAGATTTTTTTGTATCTTCAAACTTTAATTTCCCTCTATCTAAATTCTAAACTCTGGCGTTGCGGTCACCAACCAAGGAATTAGAATACTCCTCCATCTTGCTACACCTAGCATATATATAGGTATATATATATTGCCTCCCAGCGTGCGTTTATGTCACAATATCTTTGTTTATCTCTTTTTTTATTGATTATCATAGGATATAGATATATTATATTGATATTTTGTTTTCACTTGAATCTTATAATATCTCCTGCAAAATAAATCATGATATGAGTGGATTTTATATCAAAATATCCTTTTATCTTACAACTAATTAAATGATAGAAAAATATATAAAAGATAATTAAATAAGTATACAATATTAATAAATTTAATTAAATATATTTCAACATCTACACTTATTTAATCATAAAATATATACTTACCAATACCATTACTCGAGTTTGCGATGTGACGAACAACCTGAGGCAGCATTAGCAATGTTGTGCTAGCTAGTAATGCTGGTGGCAGCAACAGTGGTTAATAGTGCTGGAAACAAAGACGACGGCTGCTCTTATCCCTCGTCATGGTGCCGTGAAAGTTTGGCAAGGGTAAGAGTAGAATTTATTTATTTTCTCTTTCTTTTAATACGTAGATGTTTATAATTATTATACATAAAAAATTAATCTTAACTTTTGAAATAAAAATAATTATTACACATAAAGTCACTATAATATAGAATCAATTTAACTAGGTCTCGATGACCATCAAAGAGGAACAAGACTCTTGTTACAAAACCATACAATGTTATACTTACTAGTGTATGTTCGGAATGATGATTTAAGTCTTCAAAAGAATTATTTCAATTGTAATTTACAATTGATAAGATAAATATATGTGAGGAATTCTTAATCAGCTTACAAAAACAACGTATAATATACTTATAATAGGTAGTTTCAAATAAGCATCTAGTCTTATGAGGAAAGTTGCTGTGACGCCTGTCTTTCAATATTTTCCATATCTAGTACGTGTTTGATTAATTAGTTATTCCGTCTTTCTCTTCCATGGAAGTTCATCGCGTTGACGTTTTCGATGGAAGAATCCAATTCCTTTCCATATTCTCATATTTTCATTAGTAGTGATTATTCCCTGTGCTTCATTTTGGGTTGTTCATCCATGAATTTATTCTCCTGCTGTACTTCGAATTCTATCCATTCAATGTTTACTTTTGGGAACGTCAGTTGCAGGAAAAATTTAAAAGATAAAAATAGATTTAATCTGAAAGTTGAACCGTCTTCACCCACAAAAGGTATTCTGAGACGAATATATATATATATATATATATATAAGAAAGCTGAAACATAAAAAACCCTAGCACGAATCGGGATAAAAAGTCTGGCACAGAGAATCTGGCAAGGTGTCAGGGACATAAAAAATGAAGAGAAACCTATCTAGCTAATTGGAAAAAACAGAGAGGGAGAGCCCTATTAGGCTTCTTCGAGGAGAGGACGTGCCCAAAACGAAAATTCTTAAAGCCTTGTCCACTAAATGAGACCTATGCATGAACAACTTGTATATTTTTAATTGAGCACAGCACTTTGGGGTATGCTTCCTTTTGGGCTCAGAAGGCAGAGAATGATGGACGATGGTGATCATTAAAAAAAATAAAAAAAAAGTGTTTCTTTGAAGATAAATTTAAGAAAAAAAATAAGAAAATATCACTTGAACTTTAAAATCATAAATCAGTTTTGTTGTCCGTAAAAGTATAGTTATTAACCATAAAAATATAGTAATTGACAACTCATTTTAGTAGAATATCAATGATTTGCACTTTTGAAGTTTAAATAATATTTTATTGTTTTTTTCCTATAAACCTAAGTATTCCTTTTTTTTTCTCTCTTTTTGTTTGGCGGAAAATTGATGCTGTTGCTTGGTCGTGATTCTGTGTTTGGGTCAGTTGTCACATAGAGAGCATTTGGTTGGACTGGTGAATGAGCACTTAGGCGCACCCACAGAATAAGCAAATAACTCACAGCCGCTAATATGAGATTTCAAGTCAAGCATATAATAATTCTTTGTAGGCCAACCAAGTGGCCTGAACTTTCATACCTCCCTATCATCTGATCTCTGCATTCTTCTTTCATCAATATTTTGCTCCTGTCGCCTTGTCTCACTCGTTTTTTAATCAAGATTGCCATCAGAACATTTTTGAAAAGGCTCGTCCTGACCTGGGTGACGAAATTGACTTTTGTGGACATGGTGAAATTCAGTTTCTTAAAATGGCAGAGGAATTCACTTCTGATATATTAGAACTTTGCCTTAGGCTATTAGGGGCTGTCTGGCATGAAGAGGTTGGAGAGGAGGAGAGAACAATTTTTATAAGTTGAATTTAAAAATATTAGAAAAGCATGGTTAAAAGTTGTTTGCTTTTTCACTCACATGTTCTCTTTGTTAAAATCTTCTCTAAATCCCTTACACCAAACAACCCTTTAAATCATGGTTTTTCGTTTTTGTTTGATACATTTGGAGATTTTTCGTCAACTAAGGTCCACGGCCGTACTTATATTTGAAATCAACCTCCACTAACCATGAATTAGACCAATTTTCATAGGCTGGTTTGCTTTGTTTTGGGTGGAGGGGGGTTAAGGGGAGGAGAAGGGGATTTTAATGACTTCAACTTATTTCATTTTTTTACATCTTCTAAAATTGAATGAATTTATTAACATATTTTCAATCCTTCCCAAACCTTCGTTTTTTTTTTTTAAACAATAGAAGGCCTAAGCCCTAGAAAATAAAAGATTAGGGAATTCAATCTCAAACTAGCATTTTCCACTAAAGTCCTCAAATCAGTAGGACACACATTTAGGAGCGTGGTGCCAGATAATCACATTTTAGCTAAGCTATCTGCGACCTCTTGGATTCTTAATAGGGGATAAGTTTTTTTTTTGTTCAAAATTGGGGATAAGTTTCACGTAAACTCAAATAGGGAAATTGTCTGATTGAGCGAGGGCCTGCCATCACAATTATATGTTTAAATGGGCGCCTTCTTAATCCGGCCTTGTTGGGCCACCCTAGACCTTAGTAGCCTCAGCCCAGTCCATGCCCATACTTCTCAAAGTCTTCTCTTGTCTTTTGGTTGCTGCTTACTGGATCTCACGAAGTGACTTGGGAACTAACGTGGAGTATCTTTATGCATTTGTTCTTTTTTTGTGAACTATTGTGAATTTCTTTGGCTAAAATGTAATAGACACTGCAATATAATTTCAGAAAAGGTGTGGAATAAAATAAAAGAGATAATGGAGACGATTTTGGGAGCCGCGGGTAAAACCATACAAGAAGCATGGGACAGCATAAACCAGAGAAGGGCCTTGTTGCCAGCTCATTTTCTATTTTTGTTTTTGCATTTCGATATTCAAGTAGTTGCCGGTCACCACAATTAATTTGAATCGAGCTTTTAGCTGGTAATTAAGTACATTCTTTATCAAAAATGTTCTCTTCAAAGCTTGAATCCTTGATAATAGTGTAGATAAAATTCGCTTTGAAACTCGATCTGGTGCTACTAAGACAATTTTTTGGGTTGCAAGCTCCCTTTTTTAGCTAAGAATAACATGCCACTGGATACAAGGTGATTTGTATCATTCATTAACAATGTTCTCCTCCTTTGGTCCCACAGATCTGGAGCTCAAGATCAGATTTAGCAGCAATATTAGTTATTTTGTTAAAAAGAATAACGGGTCCATTTATATATTATTCATTTCATATTTAACACGTATACATTCTCACTTTCTAAAACTATTAATTCATAATTAATATACGGTATTTATGTATTAACACTAAAAATAATATGTCCAGTTAAAACATAACCTTTTTTGCCAGCCTGTTAAAAGATAACTTGATAATTGATATACATTTTTATTTTTATAAGACTTTTTTTTTTTTTTTTTTTTTTTTTTTTTTTGCTCTTCTATATTACTAGCAGTATTAGTAGAATAGTATTCAAAGCCCACTCTGTGAAGAGACCCAGGCCTGATAATACGATCAGGATTATTAGTTTATTACTTTATTAGCCTAAAATGAGGAAAGAACAATCCATTGACGCCCTCCCTCGAAGCTGTACATATTTATTATGTGTTCTTATACGGTTTTTTTATGCGACAATTACATTCAAGTGTCATATAAGGAAAAAAATAATTCCTAAAGTTATTAATGGATGTCCCTCGATTTATTATTAATAACTTCAGGAATCATTTATTTATTTTTTTATTTTTTTATGCGAGACTTGAATTTGATCATCCTTGTTTTTTAAATGACAACTTGCCTCGTTGTTAGTAGTATCAAGACCCCAAAACACACACAGAGGGGGGGGAGACAGGTCAAAACCCAAAAAAAAAAAAATCAGAGAGAGAGGGAGAGGGAGAGAATTTTTTTATAATAACAACTTGATTGGGACACTGACACATTATATATCCATCCTTTACCAAGTAATTTTTTTCTTCTTAAAAAATGAAATAGCCACTGTGCGAGTTTAATTAGTCAGTGCTGACTACGACTACAAAACAAAAAATTTGTAATTTGTAAATGTAGCGACAAGGGTAGAACAAACAAGAACGGTTTAGACTTTCAATGCATTATGTACAGAACTTAGACTCCTAGGAACGCCTTGTCCATGTGCTGAGGCTATTGCCTTGTTTGTCAGGCAAATATTAGGATGTACTACTATTTTCTTCCTTGAAAATGCAATTAGTAGACCAATACTGCTATAATTAGTTGCCTTGCTTGAAGAATAACGAATTCAAATGTACTAGTCCTATGCAAATGACTATCAATTACTCGCAACCCAAGTACGAAGACAAAACTTGCAGCATGTCAAACCGGAAAACAAGAAGGCAAAGACAAAAAAGGGGAGGGAATCCTTATACACGTGCACAACAACACAGCCTTCTCCAAGTCCCATTAATAATCATAGTACACCTAAAATAAATAATAAAAAATAAAATAAAAATTTATTAACTAGATAAAGTTAACAGAATACGTTATATGCTCAACATATAATACTAGTTATTATTCACTGAAGCCTGGAGTATCCCATTCACTCGCTCCCGTCCTCTCTTTTTCAAGATGTTATTATTTCATAAAGGCCCCGGGTAGATTTGTCATTTTGTGTTTTGATCAAGAGCTTGGGTTTTGATTGATACTTGACCGAGGTTTTTTTCCCGAGGTAAAATAATCTGGACCTTCTATTCTATATATCCCGATAAAAATATATATATTGGTCTTCGCCAGGAAAATCAATCTGAAACTTATCCAGGCAGACATCTAAAAAAAGCCAGGCATCTCTCCCGCTGAATTCTAATATGGAGAGATATATAATGACGAATCCATATCCGTGTCCCTCACTTCTCTAGGCACATTGTCTTAGACGAAAACCAGCCAACATGGGATACTTCGATATTCCATCACTCGCCCTCCACTGCACTTCGTTTTTTTCACTCTTCCTTCCTCACCTAAGCTATCATCTTTCTTGCATGCCTTAACAACGCCTCCTGCACACCCATTATCTGCCACAACTTTTCCTGTTCGTCTGACAACTTGTTGGCATGTCACTGCCCATTATTCTTTCAAGTGTATGGTAAGCGTCATTCTATTAACAACAAATGTTTTTTTTTTTCTGTTTCTCTGTTTTATGTTCTCTTTTTCAGTAAATTCTTGAAAACTCCCCATCAAATCCTTCTTCTTTGAAGCAGATAGGTTTCCAAGTATTGACTCGATTAGATTTTTGAGAATTTTTGAGACTCATGGGTCCTATACGAGGTTTAAAAAAGAGAAAAAAGCCTGAGAAGAAGTATGATGAGAATAGTTCGGCTTCTGATTTGCCGGCGAAAGAGGGCCCGTTAGATTGGTGGATTGAGTTCTCAAAGAGGATTAGTGGTAATTTTCTGTTGACTTCTGATGCTTTTACTCCATCCAATTCTCTTGATAGTATTTCTTTTGCTGATTAACCTCCGTATGATTGGGGCGTTGCTCTCCGACTCTATTCTATCGAATTTTGGTGTTGCGTGCTCTTTTACTGAAGTTCATGCTTAGTTACGCAAATACATTTTGGTATAGAAGTCGAGGATCCCTAATTTGATTCGAAAGTTGCCTGTCATTCTCATCGTGTTATCTTATCTACGAAGGAAAGTTTAATCACATTATATAATTGCTTTATGATGAAGCCTAAATCAGTTTGTGTATGATATAGTACATTATTGGGTTTGTATCGAAGATACTTTGGAGAATGGTACTTTCTTCTTGGTACGCGACGGGGACTACGGCCTCTCTTCAATTTCTGTTTCACGTGAGAAAAGTTTATACTTGGCATATTATTTCTTGGGCTTGTCATAATTAAACAATTTAAGTCACCATGGACCCTTCTACCTCTGAATTTGGACTGTCACAAAAGAAATGTTTTTACTGATGTCATGCATATATTACACGATCTTCAATGGACTTTTTTGTCTCGGTTCTGCTTTCCATCCATTGTAGCTCCTGCTTACAGAATTGGGAACTAAAACAAATTAGTCGATCCAATGCCGTTGTGCTAATTTTTGGAAAGTATATTCTTAAGGAATTTGACATGCTTAATGTCTTAAGTTGCAAATTTAAAATCGGTACCTTGGATCTCAAAGTTTCGAGTATGACATTCAGAACAACTGCATAGATGAACTATTATGATAATAGAAGAACAGAAACAAAGGACTGAAAAGAGGATGTATCTTTGGGGAAGAATAACAAGATGTATGATTGGCTAGTCTCAAGTTGTTGTGGTTGGTGTATACCAATCCTTTACCCATGCTGGTATTTGGTTTCATGACAGTAAACTTAAACTTTCAGTGCTTGGCTCATTTTTTGAAGCAGCTACCTCTGAAAAGTTTCATCTGGCGTTGTTTTGTGTTTATCTTGCTGTCTGTATAATTAAGATGTTAATTAATAATGATAATCAAATTTCTTGTTGATAGGGCATGCTGAGTGGGTAACTTGCTGTGTGTAGGAGGATTGCTTCTGTTCCCGAGTTGCTTTGTATTTGCTGATTAATATTACCTTAGATCTGTTCAATTACAGGTTTCATCGGGAAAAAAAAAAAGTTTCTAGTGTGATTCTCTTTGATGATTTATATCTGTTCATTCTATCTTAATTTTGAAATTGTTCATTTTAGTTATGTATGACCATCATGTAGGGTTATATTGAAGGCTTTCTTTAATTTGTCAGGCCACATGTCCCGAAACCCTCTATTTAAAAGAACAATATAAAAGTCATTGTAGCATCTGCTGCTTGAGGAGGTCACAACCAGCATTCAATTTTGAGAAGTTACCTTGTTTTTTTGTTGTACTAAAATTTTTTAGTCAACTTTATGGACCATTTCAGACAAATTTTAACTCATATGCTTAAGCATATGAACTCTTGGCTTGATGGGTTGAGCATTTTGATGACCCCACTCAAGTCACGAGTTCGAAATGGCACCATTGCAGATATGAATCAAAACCAAAACTCATATACTTAAATTCTGGTTGGCATCATATTAGTTGTAAATACTCAATGATTGCTTACAGAAACAATTGCAAAATAAGATTAAAAAGGTATGTCAGTTTTTACGTAATTTATTTTCTTATTGAAGGTTATAGTCCTCAAACCATGAAAAAACATGGGGTTTGCAGCAGAGGATATGCGCAAAACCATTTACTGCTGAACTGTAAGACACAAAGGGCTTAATGCAGTATATTTGGAAGTTTATTGACAATTAGGTTATGACAAAGCAGTTGCACGTTGAAATTTCAAGGAGTTATATCTTTAGGACTACTTATTTATGTACCCTAACCAAAAAAAAAAAACTATTTTCTAATGTTCAACAATCAGAAGCTATTTTCTAACTGGTATTAAATATCTTAACTGTGTTGGTGTCTTGAGCCGTGTGATGCTTATCCTTTTTTTTGCCGGAATATCCTAGTCATATTAATATGCTCTTGGTTTAAATGATATTTAAACTACTGACAGATATTTTGGTAGTAGCAGTGTTCTAGGTACACTTAGCTGATAGGAACATAACACGAGGTGCAAGTACAATAATGCTGGATAATTTAGGATGAATTAAGTTGTCCCACAGCTAGCCTCTAATCACCTTCTATGTTTATTATTTTAATATAATTACATTTCCTATTTGCAACTCAGGCACATTATTGTTTTTATTATTGTGTGATTCGGAACATTTCTTGCTGGGGAGCCACTATTTTGTAACATCACCATGTCTCATTTGCAAAATTTGCAAGCATAGTTATGCACTAGTTTCATTGCAAGTACAAAGGTAGTTCAAGTCTGAATATGAACTAAATGGCTGCATCATTAATTACTGTATATTTCATTTACCCGGATGTGTATGTCTTGGCATTATCAAATAATCTTCACTGCTTTCACAAATAAATTGAAGGCTTATAATTTTTCTCACAAAGGATTATTAGATCTTGCTAAGAAGGAAATTTACTGCAATAAATAGTTCTTCTCAAGAAGGAACATGATTAAAAAAAATGTTGAAAATTACATCTGCATTATCCAAATTTGAATTTGGTAACTTTTGTTTCTTAGCAGATCTTCATCTGTCTGCACCAAAGGAGTTGGATAACTTTGAATCTATTTTTAAGATCTCCAGAAAGACTTTCGAGTACATATGCTCACTGGTGAAGGATGATATGATGGCAAAATCTGCGCATTTTGTGTTTGCTAACGGCAAGCCAATGTCTTTATATGATCAAGTAGCCGTAGCGTTGAGACGACTGGGATCCGGTGAGTCACTAGTCGCCATTGGCGATTCATTTGGGCTGAATCACTCAACTGTTTCACAAGTGACTTGGCGATTCGTTGAATCTATGGAAGAAAGGGGTCTTCAGCATCTGCAATGGCCTTCTACAGAAGCAGAAATCATATCAATCAAATCCAAATTTGAGAAAGTACGAGGCCTCCCCAATTGCTGTGGTGTAATTGATGCTACTCACATCACGATGTGTTTGCCTGCCTCAGAACCTTCAAGTAATGTCTGGCTGGATCACAAGAAGAATCACAGCATGGTGTTGCAGGCAATAGTAGATCCTGACATGAGGTTCAGGGACATTGTCACTGGCTGGCCAGGCAGAATGAAGGATTGGTTGGTTTTTGAGAGTTCCAATTTCTACAAGCTTTGTAACAAAGGAGAGAGGTTGAATGGGAAGAAGTTGCTGCTTCCTGAAGGATCAGAAATAAGGGAATACATAATTGGGGATTCTGGCTACCCTCTATTGCCATACCTGGTAGTCCCTTATGAAGGTAAAGAACTTGCAGAGCCAAAAGCAGAGTTTAATAGGCGGCATTTCGCAACACAGATTGTGGCACAGAGGGCGCTGGCAAGGCTGAAGGAAATGTGGAGAATTATTCAAGGAGTGATGTGGAGGCCTGATAAACACAAGTTGCCCAGGATTATTCTGGTTTGCTGCTTGCTTCACAACATTGTGATTGATATGCAAGACGAAGTGCAGGATGAACTATCTTTGTCTCACAACCATGACTCTGGTTACCATCAACTGATTTGTGGAGCTGTTGACGTAAAAGGAGCATCACTCAGAGATGACTTGTCTCTCTTATTCACAGGAAGGTTGCCTCCGTGATATTTTGTCTTTTACTTTGGGTTGGTACCTCAAGAATGTATCTGGAAATCTGAATTACTTAGAGTCGATTCTCCTCCTTACTTTATACTTCTTAATTCAAATTATGCATTACTGAGTGAAGATTGCAGTCATACTTTTGGTTGAAAGTAAATATTGCATCTATTTTTACAAGTGGCGTATAGGTAGTAAAGTTGCTCAATTTTATCACTTTGTGATCATTAAACGAAGGCAGCGAGCCTGATTCAATGAACCGTGCGATATAGGTATAAATTCATCATCAAAATTGCAGCTGACTTTGTTCTCCCTTTTCTGCGAACTTCAACCTCGAATTCAATGGTAACTAGTGAATAAGATAAACCATGCGATATAGATAGACACAAGTGCAAGGTACCATCTAGAAGATAAGACCAAATATTTATGTAGCATTGATTCTTTTAAACAGAAAAATAGAATCAAACAACGACGAAGTTTCCAATTATAGTTGATAAATACAGTTTCATTTGAAGAGTATAAACAAATGTGACCATAATAAAAATAGTAGAACTTCAATGTCCTCCGCAAGTCAAAATAAAACAAGTTAGACATCTTTGATATTGGCAAATGGCAATGTTCTGGCACTGCAAGCTTTCTCTGGTTTCTAGAAAGTGGTGTTACTCTGAAGACCGGTATGCAATTTTTTAGCAAAACAAATAAACAGTTCAATTTGTTGGTGATATATTGATAACGTAAGCCCTGATGACAGATGACAATTACCAAACGGGAGAAGATATAAGATACGAAAGGTTCACTAGCTGAGTGAGTGGCAATAAGCACCAGTAATACCGTGATGCTCACGTCGGCCGTTTGAAAAGCATCGCAAATACCAACAGCAATCACCACCAGAATTCCTGTGGAACTTCGCAGCAATTTCCTGAGTTCCCGAGTTCACACTCTTAGTTGAAGTTGAAGATGCACCGCCTACCCTTAAATTATTATCACTTTCATAATGAACGACACTTCCATTGTTCGCTATAAATTTTTTCTTTTTCAATTTGTGATGTTACATTTTATAATTATTTTAAACATAATTGAATTGTTTGTGTGTGTGTGTGTGTGTGTGAGTTTCAATCTAATCCATTTGTCGATGATCTTTATTCTTTACACAAAATGGCACGACTAGAAGTGTAGGAGGACAAAGCACACGACAGTGTGAAATCATGAAATGAGGTGGCATGCTGGCTGCTTCTTTTACCAACAATTTCGCGCTTGTTTTTTTTCTTCCGACCTTTTTCTTTACGGCTGACGTCTTTGCTCCGCTCCCCCACTTTCGTACCCCCCTCCCCATGTAATTTTATATTCCCCACGCGATCTGCCCCTATCCAATAATTAAGAAATCCCACAATTAATTAAAAGATCTATTTATATATTTTTTAAATTTTATAAAAAATTATATTTATTTTTATCAATAATTTAATGTTTATTAATTGATATATTACGAGAATTAGTATAAAATATTAATATTAATTGAGACCTTGCTATAAATTAAGCATACAGAAATCTATTTTTTTGGGGTCTGATTCGAGGTCGTGGATGGAACGCTCCTGTCTGCGCCTGGCTTAGTCATGGCTGGTTTGGACTAGATTTACCACATGCAAGACAAAAAAGCTCCACGCTGGCAGTCTAACATTGAAACGCGGTCACGCAAGCACAGGGAAACTGCATTTCATGCAGTAAATTGGATCGGGACACTTCCGTTCCTTACTTTCCAAGAAAACTAACCCCCCGCGTAACTACCAAGTCGTACTTGATTTATATATATATATTCCTCTTTCATTTCCTTCAACTTGTATGCCAATCCACCTGTCGAACCCCGCTAAGCTAAGTTTCACTTAATCCTCCCACCATGAAGAGAGCAAGAGATGAAGGTGATTCAGAGGGCTTAAACATGGTTAAGTGTTTGATGTTACTGTCCAGAGTTGGGGTGACCAACCCTTCCTCACAGTGCAGTGATGGTGGTTTTAAGTGCAAGACTTGTAACAGAGTGTTCCCTTCATTTCAAGCTCTTGGAGGGCACCGAGCCAGCCACAAGAGGCCCAAGCTCATGCTTTCTTCCTCACATGATCTACCTGTGAAGCTCAACAAGACTCACCCATGCCCCATTTGCGGACTCGAGTTTGGAATCGGACAAGCCCTCGGAGGTCACATGAGAAAGCATAGAACTACTCCTGTTGATAAGCATAATAAGTTTGATTCATGCTTGGACTTAAACTTGACACCGTTAGAAAATGATGATCTCAACCTCCACTTGAGGACGCCCCTCGTTAATTCTTTTGTTTGATTCATGCTAATATAGACGTACCAGAGTAATACACTTGATTCATGATGTTTTGCGTTCTCAGACTGTAATACACTCTATATGTTTCTTCATTTATGAGAGAGGTGATCTCCTTCAGCTCAGGCATGAGATCGGCTGTACGTACGTAGTCAGTCTGTATTTCTTCCTTCCTTCTTTCTTTACCCTGCGTGCTGCAAATTGTGCAGACTGCGTGCATGTTTCTGTTTTGCCATCAAAGCTCATAATATATAGTTGCATATTTGCATCTCACTCTCCAGCTTTCGTCTAGATGTGAATAAAATGTAAAAATATTGTAAATAAGAAATATTTTTGTGTACCTTCTCATAACAAAGATGTCTTTTTTTTTTTTTTTTTTGGTATTAATGATGGCTAAAAGCCGATTATACTGACAAATAACTCAACTTGAAGGGGAAATTAATCCCATACACTCTTGGTCAACCCATAACCGTAGTCTCGTAGGACAGTAGGCTAGTATAGATGAATTCGTGATCCCCATCTTGGCAAGCGCATCTGCTATTCTATTCAATTCCCGGGGGATGTTGCTCAACTGAATCTACCATGGAAGATTTAGAAGTTCTTGAATGCGAATGGAAACTAAGCTGCAATTACTAGCATTCCCATTGGAGAGTCTGGTGATTAATTCTTGGGCATCAGATTCAACCATAACTTTACGATAGCCCAGATCCCAAAGATGTCTATTTGTTGGACTTTTAATTAAAGTTCATCCTTAATGGATTGGGTTGAAACAAAGCCCAAAAGCCTAAAAGTATGGTTGGCCCCATTTCAAGGACGTTCATGCCACTGCCCCCATTCCTCCTTTTTTTTTTTTTAACATAATCATTAAACAATGATACAATCACTGCTGAAGTACTGATGTGAGGACGCTGTTAAGTATTGACAGTTATATTTAAGTATTTTTGTAAGCGTTTTTTAAATCTGGGGGCTAGCTCTATCTGGAGGCTTACCCAATCCTGATAAGGCCCCAAACACAACTCACCGAACCTATTGGTCTCAAAAAAATAATGATACAAAGATATGACAGATATTATATATTTAATTATTTAATAACAAAACAACAGCAGGCTTTTATTCTATTGAAGTATTTAATTTAAGTGGAGTTAATTACAAACAATCAATCAAACTCTGGGACTTCTCCTCAAATCCCACTCCCCCAAACACTGCCACGTATAGACGCGTTTTGCAGTTCGGAGCCCACCGCCCGTTTCTGATTCTCTCTCACTGCCACTGGTAAAGCCGAAAAGACCAATTTGGGCATTGCCAAAGTTGCTACTCTCCTTTCACCCAGAAAAACAAAAGTTGCTCCGCTCCGTCAACGGTCTGGATCTGTTTCCCACAGTACACGTGTATGTCAATAACAGGGGCAACCATGAGTCAAGCTCAATTCAGGCTCATCCGGTCTCCACCCGTTTACCGAGAAAAAATCGAGTGCGATTCAGACACCGGAGCAAATATCTCATTGCTTTCTCCCTCTGAAGGCCATGTGGCTTCGCTGGAAGCTTCAGAATATACGTTCCTGAGAAAAACTATCCGGTTAAGTTTCTTTGGAGGGACATCGGCAAGGGTCAGATCGTTGAATTTCAACGTATAATCGCTTGCTTGCAATTCTTCAGCTCGGTTGTAGGCGTTTATGTGCGATGAACCTCTCTTATCTGAAAACTTCTGGTTGAAAAATCTCTATGATTGACATATAGCGGAGTTTAAATATGTTTTCTGTCTCTTGTTTCCAATGTAAGCAGCCGTAATCGTTAATTCTTACGATGGCCTTCCGCTATTTTATGTTCTCTACCTTTTCTGTTTTGTTGTTGAGCTCGATGGACGTGAATCGTGTTACTGTACATGAATAGGCTTTCTGCGGTGTTTAGATGCAGGAGTTGTTGGAGCTTTGGAGTTCCCGTGGACACTGCTAGATAGTATTAGTATCGCCTAGTAAAAAATCGCCGTGGACTGAGGAATATCTATCACGTGAAGTATAAACAGGTGGTATGTACCAGATTCTGCTTTCTTCACTCTCTTTATTCAGTGTTTAACTGTATGCTTTGCTTGCATTTTTTATGAAGAGCGCCTATAACGCACGAATAGACATTGAAGGTGTAAATGTTGCGTGGGGCTCCATCTGCACTTCTGTTCTTGGATTCGGAGAGCATCTGTGCTTCTCTTCTCTTTGGAAGGAGACAGGGAGTGATAGAGGAGCTATGAATCACAAGCCCGGGCATGTGACACAGGACACGTTAAGACAATAACATAGCATGATATAGAAAATAATGGAGGGCAGGTTTAGGCTGGTGATACTTGAGCCTGTCCACCCACGTGAACGTAAATGTATATGTGAGATAGATTAGTGCCAATTAGTTTCTGGAAATAATCTATTAAATATATATAATATTTATCATTGCTATCTGGCTGTTTTGTCAAATAGCCTTGTCTACTTTCTGAGGGTTAAGTTTCATATATCTAATGGAGCGCAAGTTTCATATTTATCATTGCTAAGTAACTGCCGATTGAAAAACGGCTAAAATGATAAATCTATAAGCGCATACAGGCATATGCACGGATATGGTAGTTGTTAATGACTCCTGGAGTTACTCTATAATTCGTAAGAAACATTCAGGGTTAGATTTTTGTTCATTTGACTCCCAAACGTATTTTCACTTGACTTTTGTCATTCGTCATTGGTTATCAAGATCAGTTTTAAGTGGAAAAAATCCCTTCTTAAATGCTTAAGTTTATTCTTTATGTGTCCCCATTCTATCTGTATAAGTAGCATTTCTGTCTCATCTGCTTTACCAGGTGAATTCCAATATTTTTTGCTGCAGTCTTACCAAAGCAAGGGATTTTGGATGGTAAAGGGCACTGGACATATCAATGACAGAGATACCGCATTTGATAATCCTTCTAAAATTGAATCAAAACGAACTCATCGATGGTTCATTGATGCTGCCGAAGTAGATTTTTTTCCAAACAAGAAACAAGCAGTGGAAGATGAAAATGGAAAATCAGGTTCAGAAATTTCAAGTATAAATTTTTCTCGCTGGGAGAACAATCCTAATTTAAAATCAGTTCCTAACCAATTTATCGGCAAACTATTTGGGTCTGAATCAAAGCCTGTCAATTTCAAGGAAACAAATAGTTCTTATGTTGTGGGTAATAATTCTAATGTGAAGACGAAAATGATAAGCAATCAATACAGAGAAGATGCATCTGAAGAAACTGAAGCACGTCTAAGCTTTGATGGAATTAAAGAAGTCAAAGCTAATCGGGTTCAGGATTCTGATATTGTACAGGCTGAAGCCAGATACAATTTGGTCAGGCAGGATAACAGTGATCTACATCAGGCTTATAATGGTGAGGCTGAGATGGGCCATATGTCTATAGGGCAAGCTTTTGATAAAGGTAGTAATGTGTCTCTCATGGAACTTTCCTCCAACAGGGCGGATGCCCATGTTAGATCATTGGGTGAGGCCTCTGGTAAAGGCTATGATAATGCCGTATCAGTTGGTGATTCCTATAAGAAAGAGGACACAAATACAATATCTTCTTGTGGGTTCCCAGATGAACAGGACATTTTCCCTGTGGACAGGCCTTCTGGGGACTTTGGTCCTTTATATAATCTATCTTCGGTTCAAGTATCAACAACAGCCGGTGGGAGAGTGTTGAATGCATCAAATTCCAATCGAACTGTAAGTATTCCCCTGGTAGATAAACTAAAGCCTGAACCTGTGTTCAAGAATAAACCAGAGCTCAGAGCAGCGAAGAGAGAAGCTCCAAATAGCTTCCCTTCTAATGTCAGAAGCTTGATATCCACTGGTATGCTTGATGGCGTTCCTGTAAAGTATGTCTCGGTTTCCCGGGAGGTAAATTCAGGTCTCTCCTGTTTAATTTGTGAATTCGAATTTCGAAGTGCTATTTACTAAGTTATGGTTATGTACCTGCATGGATGAAGGAACTTAGGGGGCTTATAAAAGGTTCTGGCTATCTTTGTGGGTGCCAATCATGTAATTATTCCAAGGTTAGTAATCACTGCTGGTCCACGATCTGACATGACCTCTTATTCATTATTTTTCCTTCAACTCCTTAAAATTTAATTGCCACCTACTCAATCGATGATTTATGACTCAGGTTCTGAACGCTTACGAGTTTGAGAGACACGCTGGTTGCAAAACAAAACATCCAAACAATCACATTTATTTTGAGAACGGGAAGACGATCTATCAGATTGTACAGGAGCTGAGGAGTACCCCTGAAAGTTTGTTGTTTGATACAATCCAAACAGTTTTCGGTGCACCGATTAATCAGAAAGCATTCCGCAATTGGAAAGGTAAACAAATTACTCCTTGCGTCTGTTTTTGCACTTAAATACATGCAGGCATACAGAATGGTTTTTATTTTTGGGCTATTTGACTTATCATGTACTCCCTCCGGTCGTTAATTATAAGACAAAGTTAACTATTTTTGGAGAAATTAAGGAAGCCAATTAAATTACTTTAGAGTATTTATATTTTTAGTATCCTTAGATTAGTTTATTAGTCAAATTAATTAGTTTGGAGAAAAAAATAAAAATATAAATACTCTAAAGTAATTTAATTGAATTCCTTAATTTCTCCAAAAAAAATCAACTTTGTCTTATAATTAGGACCGGAGGGAGTATCTAATTCTTCTACCCATGCCAATCCTCTTCAGAATCTTTTCAAGCAGCCACACGTGAGCTTCAACGTATTTACGGAAAGGACGAACTAAGCATATGAGTCACAAGCCTTGGACGACATATTATTAAGGTTAAACCTTCTGTTGTGGGCAGGAAGTTATATCAATCTGAAGTATTTTTGCCCCACTTTTTCTGGCGCATTAACCCAATTGCATACTGTAAGCGGCCTAGTTTAATAGATGGGATTCCACTTGATAGAAAAGGAGCAAAGATAAAATGCTTCTAGGATCACGTAAAGATCACTATCTCTGTTGGTGTTTGCGTGAATGCAATCCAATTGATGATAAATGAAGCGCATTTTCTTCCTTTAAGTTCAAACTCAATTCCGAGCTTTTATATTGTTATTGATTGTGCGGTAGTATTATTTTGCCCAAGGAGAGTGGATACAATTACAAATGACTGGGCAGATTTAAATAATAGAAACATAAATATTATCGTGAGTGATGGCAACACTACCGTTTTTCCCTTTACTCAAATGCTACGTCCTGCGTTTCCGATCAAAAAAAAAATAAATGCTACGTCCTGCGTAGGGCTAATGGGCTATGCAGTTTTGGGAAGCTATTGACAATTGAAATTTTATTTTATGGGTTTCGGCTCTTGCTGAGCGAAATGCATATTTATTTAATGCAAACTCAGTTTATATTTCAAAACAAATAATGAACGCCCTCCTACCATTAAAAGCCAAGGGCGTTTTAGCACGCATTTCCTAGTAAAAAACTACTTTTTTAGACCCAAAAGTTGAAGCAAATACAAAAGGATGCCTAAAGCACAAATTATCAACGTTACACTAATAATATTTTCATCCTTCCTGCTTGATCTTGGATGATGAGTTCCCTCCAACTAGAATTACCTTCGACTCAACCACAACAGCCCGACTTGGGAGCAGCCTGCTCACCCCCCGCTTCTTGCTGGCCGATTCTGATTGTTGATGCCTGCAATAAATACATAATGGAAATACTCACTTTTTAGAGGGCTATCACCATATCAATTTGCCTGAGAGGAAGTGTAATTACCTCTGTCCTAGAGTCGGTATCACCAAGCCTCTGTTTTATATCTCTTGCTATCGAGAAGAAAACTTCCTCCACATTTAGATTAGTCTTTGCGCTCTGCAACAGAAAATCCCTCAGTGCATGATAACCAAAAGAAACTTCCGGGAGCTTCAACCTAGGAAAGTACGCAGCACTTACAGTTTCAAAGAATAAAATTCCATACTCATCCGCCAGTGCTTGGCCCTTGGAGGTTGGCACAGCCTTAAAAAAAGAAGGCAATGTATATCATTAGTATCTGTAACGGTGAATCTGACTCATGGCATAGTGGCTTACAAACATCATTCCTTCAATTGGAGGCATCAAATTAATTTTCTATAAAAGCCGAAGTGCCGAAAAAATGAGTTAACTGCTTAAGCATCAAATTAATTATGAAAGCACGCACAGTTTTTTTATATGTTCAGGTATCCTCATATTAGAGGTTATCTTGTTTGAGGCACGGTCAAATACTAAATGTGAATATCTTTCCCAGCGGGGATTCAAATCTTGGTTCATTACATTAGGTGGGTATTTGGGAAACACCCAAACCGTGATTTCAAAAGCTATTTTCCGTAAATCGAGACAAAACTCCTCTCACATACTTGCCTCGTAAATCATAAAAACTATTCTTAAAAGCTAATCCAAACACACACTTAATAACTAGCACTTTCTACCAGACCCAACCCACCTTGGTGAAGTAAGCACATGTTATAACATTGAGAGTTCATTTAAGTGACGTGGTGCACAGCTCGGCAACTCTAATGATCGAAGTTGACGTTGGAGGGGAACAGATTTGAATCAGGGCGGCAAAACATTGTTCTTATTACGTAAAGACCACGAGCGGGGAGGGGGATGCAAAAGAGGATTATATATATAATCAAAACAAATGATATTTTACCCTTTTTTTAGTTGTAACCAACTCTTGTTATTAATTTATTTTTAATTTAAAATTAAATTATTTTGATTTCCTTGATATATATCATAGAAATTGCCAATAAAGTTTGCCTACCCTTTTACTTTCATCCATGTCAGCTTTGTTCCCCACCAGTACTTTGTTAACATTGTCTGAAGCATGTTGCTCAATGTTTCGGATCCAGTTCCTGATATCTGTAATTAGAAGCTAGGTCCAGGTGAGAATTTGCACAAAGAGAAAATCTCAGAAATCCAATCATAATTAGAAGATGGCCATGAATCTGGGAATTTCACTATTAAATGACGATTCATCTGTAACATCATAGACTAGCAAAATGCCCATAGCTCCCCGGTAGTAAGCTGGAGAAAAAACAGTTTAGTAAAATGATTAGTAAGCGAGAGTGTAAAATGATAAATAACATCTTTATTTAATTAATGTAAAAGATAAATTGGTTTCAACATTCCTAATATCAATACTAAACAAACCTAGTAGCCTTTCCACTCCATTCTTTTCCATTAATAGCCATTCTAATAATCAAATAGGCCAAACTGTCAAGAGGTCATAGCGCACTCTGGATTTGATCCTGATATTACTCTGATCCTCAGTTCCTATTCCCTATGGCTCATACCTCTTTTGTAACCAAGAGACTGATCAATCATCGAGTTAAAAAACAGTAATCTACGACTTAAACTTGTATGCCTTTTTGGCTGCCGATATTTTTGTCCTATAAATTCCATAAGACGGGCAATGACAGTGGTGGAAAATCAAAAAAAAAAATTAATGAGTTTCTTTTAGGCGTCAGCATTAGTTGTGGTTTAAGGGATTTGATTTAGTTCTACTAAAAGGTCACGAGTTCAAAACCTAGAAACAACCTTTTCATTTGTAGGAGTAAGGCTGCGTATATCTAACCCTCCAAGACCCCACCTAATGGGAGTCTTGTGAATTGAGCCGCCATTAATATATGTATGTAGAATTTCTACGAATTTGACTTGTGGACTGCTCACTATGTGCACATCAGTTCTGATGATCAATAAGAATCAGAAACCTTACCAGTTGTAATCGTTCGAAACCGCTCCTGACCTGCAGTATCCCAAATTTGGAGTTTGATCCGCTTGCCATCAAGCTCAATGGTTCTTATTTTGAAATCAATGCTGCATGAAGAAGATACATTTTGTGATGTAAGTGAAATTTATAGCAAACTATAATCGGCAGTTTTACTCCTGTTGTGTAAAAACGCACCCTATGGTTGTGATAAAACTGGTAGTGAAAGAACCGTCTGAGAAACGCAGAAGAAGGCAACTCTTTCCCACACCTGCAAAAATTAATAGCAGAGGAGGTTTAACCTCAATCCACAAAGGCTGCAAGGTAGATTGCCATTATCATCTTCAGTGATTTCCCAAACAAACTTTATTTTAAGTGCCCTAAAAAGCCATCAACATTGTTATTATTATTAGATTTCCCGGGAGAAAAGGCACTGACACATCGAGATGATGAACGTATGACACATTGATGCTGTAGAAAACATCGGATGGGTTGTTAATATCTGTTAGTATGTTAATATGACCAAAAAAAAAACTTTACTTGGATCATCAACCACAGTAGTCCTTCATTTTAGAAGCTACCAGACCATTCGAGGACTGCTTTGGCAAGTAAAAATGTAAAATGCTACGAATTAAACACATTATTAAATCAGAGAGATGCTCACATTCATATAAACTGCACAAAGACATTAAGAGATCAAGATCAAAATGAACATTTAATTTTGATATGTTGACGTCGAAATTGCATTTTAACCGAACAATGGTTCAGATCACGCTCAAACTAAATCATAAATAGATGCCACAGATGATATTCCGTAAAAAGAAAAAAGAGAATCATCAGTTATGCTTTTCAAACTCCGAATCACACATTCTTCTGAAATGATGAGGGGGTGATGCCACGTACCACTGTCGCCAATCAAGAGGAGTTTTACAAGGTAATCGTAATCCGCACGAGCCCTTGCCGGTGGAGCAGCCATTAACCTTCAATCGATAAATAAAATCCTCGATGATGATTATTCCTCTCTGCACAAAAATACGTTACTGCTAATTAATAATTTCTCTGCAAAATGCAAGACCGAGAGATTGAGAGAAGAGAAACAAATACCATACCAGATCAGAAATGGGTAGGTAAATGGCGGAGCGAGAGAATCTCCAAAGCTCACTAGTGATGGAACATGGAGATTTGGAGAGAAAGGGATGGGAGTTTCTGTTTTCGTTATTTTTCCCCCTTTTAAGTTTTAACTGAAATGTTGATGTTGTTGACAGCCTTCAACCTTCAAGTTTCCCCGACTCTATTGGGTTGCTAAAGTGCGCACCCTCCTTCCATGTCCTCCTTTCCTTTACATATATTTTTGTTTTCGTTTTTTTTTCCAAACGCGAAAACGTTTTGATTTTGAAAGGGGATGGGGAGTAACTTTTGTACATGTCACAGGAGATAAAAACGTTGTTGCGAAAGGAGGGATAGTTCGGTCTTCTCAGTGAATGTTTGGGAATTTTTTAAATCTAGATTTACATAATCTAAGATAAAATTATTCTCATACTTTTATCTTATAAATTATAAAAATTATTTTTAAAAGTTAATTCAAACATACAATAATTATAATTATTGCCCAGCTTTTATTCGGGCACGGTGCATAAATGATCGTATGGGAATTAGTCCCTCTGCTGATAAATTAATGAATGGGTGAACCCTCTATTTGCACCGCAAAAAAAAAAAACTTCAACCCGATCCTCTTCTTTTATGGAGGGAATATTTTCCTTGCATCTTCACCGTGGAATAAATCCAACGATCCAAGAATTGCCGCATCATAACCAGCCAGCATACAACTACCACTCTGGTCCTATTTATAAATCTTTTTTGCCTAAAAAATTTTGTCATATTTATAAGTTCATTTTCAGGGTAGTAAATATGTTTTGTACTTTTTTACCCATATTAATTGCAATAACCCAAAAAAATTTATTCATGTTGACTTTTGGAACCAATCATAGATAAAGGCAAAATTGAAAATTTAGTTCATAGTTAATGAGTTAACTAACTCTCTTTGGTATGTGAGAATTAGTTAAAAATGACTTATAAATAGGACCATAGTGGTACAGTACTAATGTTTCAACTTTGAATACTCCCTCCGGTCCTAATTATAAGACATATTTACTTAATTTTAGAGAAATTTAGAATAGTAGTTAAATTAGTTAATCATATTTATTTTTCTAAAATGCCCTTATTTAAAACTTTAAATTAAAAAAACCAGTAAAATTGAGGTATATGTAGTATTAATGAATTGTAAGCATTACTCACTTTATAGAATACATAGGTGTATTCTTAAATTATTATTGTGTTTAATTATTATTAAGAAAGTATCAATAAGGGGTATTTTGGGAAGAAATTAATTTAATTGTTTACATTTAGCACAGAAGTTTTGACGGTTTTTTTGGGAAAAAAAAAAAGAGGGACTAATAATTTGCAGTTAAATTATTTTTTAAATGTAATTAAAATATGCTCCATGTTAAAGAAAAATATTAAAGCGTTCAAAAAATAAAACTATTATTTTCAGTTTTTTAAAATATTTGAGTTTTGAGATCCAAATTTCGATCCAAAACAACGATCATTTGGTAAAGTTATCGACTACCAGCCACTTTACAGTTTACACAATTCTACATCACTTTTTTTTTCTTTTTTTGCCAGTAAACGAAACTTCATTGCAACGTAACTTGATACAAATCCTGAAATTATAGCATACATACAATATTAACAACCTAATCAAACAACAACCTAATATATTACATCATCAAAATAATCTTAGGTGCTCTTTCAAAAGCTTTGGCATCCATATCCAGCAATCTTCTCAAACGTTCAATTGGTCGAGCGACCTAATCAATCGAGCATGACCCTTCTAATGAAATTTTAGCAACCCAATCGATTACTGGGTTTGTTTTCTTAAGAATCTAATTATAATAATAGTTCCTAATTAGTTTCCATGAGGTTTGAATATTTTCAAAGATATTCATACACCTCCAATCATTAAAAGGGTTATTATCCAACAAGTATTTAATCGATACTTGATTATCAGATACAAAGATAACATTTGAGTTGATTATCAAAAGCATACTGCACAACCTTAAGGAAAGCTAGGCTTTCTGCCATAAAAATTAATCCAGCATCCACAATTTGGATGTCCCCATCTAATAGCCATCCATTATAATCCCTTACAACAAATGTCACTAATACCCTATTGTCAATAGTTGAAAATGCATAATCCACATTTATTTTACCTTCTAGTCTACTTCATCCGGGTTGCTACATTTTTTCAATTCTTTCCCTATGATGAAGTCTGGGCTCAAAACTTTCTCATCCATGTGCTTGCCATAATTCATGAATCAATTTTTCAACCTAAGAGAATACAAAGATAGGGTCAATTGATGTGTTATCAAAATTAAAGGAGTTCCTTGCTTTTTAGATCCGCCACAAAAATTCATAGCCGAAAGGCTCTTTGCCAATAAGAGGGTCTACTTTCACACAACCAATGGAGCTACCCTTTGATCTAAATTAATGCTTTCAGTCTCCTCAATTCTAAAGGAGAAATTGCTTCCATACCACACCCTCATAGCCTACTCACAAAACAGAAACAAATGTTCATTTGATTCAGAATTATTATGACATATCAAGCATAGGTCAATAGCACAACATTTTCTCCTGCATAAATTTTGGAGAGTAGGTAGCGCCTTAGATAATAATCTCCACACAAATTTTCTTTGGGAGGAACTCTAATTTTCCACACCTCCCTCCGCATCGATTTTTGAGCATTATTAGAGGAAGATGGGATGTTTTCATTCCTTCATAGTAATTGCATTTTGCACCTTCATACCCTTCCTTAACCGAGTAGAAACTCCTCTTTCCTCTAGTCCAGACCCACCTATCATATCTATTTCTCTGACTTATATCAGTATTATAAATTGCTTCTCTCCCTACATTTGTGATCCATCCCTCATTAGACATCAAGTTCCATCCTCCTTTATTGAATAATGCAGCAACTCTTAACTCCCTAAAATCCTCAGGTGGACATGGTGAGATCAGCCTTTTCCCCGGGAGATCCCCAAGCCACGGGTCCACCCAAACTCTAGTGCTCCATCCATTGCCTATGCTAATACACACATGATCTTCTAGCAGACTTCTTCCCTCAATAATAAATTAATAATAGACCACGGCCATAATGCAGATCTTCCCTTCTTACCTTCTGAAAATGAGCATTTGGGAAAGTATTTTGCCTTTAGCATCTTTACCCATAATTGATTAGGGCTCTGCATAATCCTCCAACCAACTTTTGCCAGCAAAGCTAGGTTGAAGGTGTCACACCCTTACTTATTTTAACTTGCAGTGGAATATTAATGCGTGCCAACAGCTCAGGTTCTCAACTCGATCATAAATAGCATAGAAGATAAGCTTAGAAGAAGGATTATATACGTCAGGTACGAGTTCACCGAAGAAATCAACCTACCCTATGAGTTTTTCTTCTCCTTCTCTCCCTAGAATTCTCTCAATAGACATTTTGTCCAAAATATTCAAAATATTAAACTACATATAATCACTATCTTTGCATTGGGATCCACACCCGTCAGTTTCCCGTGTCTGCAACCTTGCCTTTAGATTCGCTAATTCCCGTTGGCACATTTTCATTTTTGAAAAAGAATGAGATTCCAAGGAATCCCAATAGTAACATATAATCAAACATATAAAATACTAGAATTAAATATGCAATGCATCATATAATGTAAAATGAAAATTTATAACAATACGTGTGTGTGCACAAAGCTCATGGCCAAATCACTATTTAGATCCCCTACATGTACCTTAGTTGGGCCCCCAACCATAGCTAGGTAATATAACCCAGGCGTATTATTTCAATAATATCAATATATTTTCACTATTCCTATATTACCACCGAACTGCGTGCAAGTATTATGAAAAATGTGAAAATAAGATAAGGGTATGACAGAAGGCCTCAAAATCCTTGAATCTCAAACCCCCTTCTACCTTACTTCTCTTCATTTTCTCCATAGATACCTAAAAGATTTTCTTTTTTCCCTCATCAAAATTCCACTAGAAGTTAGACACAGTACTATCCAATTGTTTCAGAACTTTTTTGGGATACAAGAGACAAGACATTAAATAGAAAGGGATGGAGTTTACAATTGACTTAATCAATACTTCCCTTCCAGCTTCTGATAAGATCCCTGAGCTCTCTTTTCCACCCGATCTAAAACAAAATTCAAAGCTTGGGATCTAGATCTGCCCCAAATGATTGGGAGCCCGAATGATTACCAGGAACCTCCATGGTGTGAATTTGGAAAATTTGACTGATTTCTTCTTTAAGTAAGTCAGGAGTGTTTCTTGAAAAATATAAATAGGACTTTCCCAAATTTATTGCTTGACCTGAGGCCTTATAATATTCATTCAATATTCTTTTCAAATTCTTGCAGTATTCTTGATTTGCTTGAAGAAAAAACACAGAGTCATCTATATAGAAGCTATGTGTAATTTCTAGACAGCCCGTAGCTACCGAAACTCCCCTCAGTCTTCCTCTACTCTTACCTCTTTCAATTAACTTAGACAACACATTGTTCACTAATATAAACAAATGAGATAGAAGGCCCCCTTACCTTAGCCCTCTTCTAGGAGAGACCTTAGCCTCCCTTTTCCCATATGTCATTACTAAGAAATTGATGGAATTTAAACACCAAAAATTCTATTCACCCAATCTTTATTAAACCCTATTTTTAGGAGGGTTGCATACAAGAAGTCCCATTACACTCTATCATAGGCTTTGTTCATATCAATCTTGATTGCCACCTCACACAGCGCCTTCTTCTTAAGTTTCACGTGATGAAAGGTCTCATACACAACTATAATGTTATCCTAAATCAATCTACCCAAAACAAAAGCCCTCTGTCTCTCATCAATTGCCTTATTAAGCAAGGGTTTCATTCGATTTGCCAACACTTTGGAAAAGATTTTGTATGAAAAATTACACAAACTTATTGGCCTATAATCACTAATAATTTCAAGGCAATTTACTTTAGGAATCAACACCAAATCAGTCTCATTTACATCAGCAAGAGAAAAACAATAATGAAAGTAATTTTTAACCATGTACATACCTATAGACCAATAATGTTCCAAGCTTTTTGGTAAAATGTTCTAGTGAAGCCATCAGGTCCTGGTGCTTTTTGTCCCTTAAGCTAGAATACTACTTGCTTGACCTCTTCCCTTATAACTTCAACCATTAAAGCTCTATTATAATCATCAATGATGATTTCTTCAACACATTCCAGCATACTAGAGAAATCTCTAGGTCCTACTAAAGCGAAAAGTGAATTGTAAAATTGAGCAAATTGATCCCCAATTGCTACTTCTTCTTCAACCCACTCGTTATCATTCCCTTTCACCCTTGTTTTTTCATTTCTACATCTCCTTTTAATTGTAGACATATGGAATAATTTTGAATTGTTATCCCCATATTTCAGCCATTCTATTTTAACCTTTTAAGCCCAATAAATTTCTTCTTACTCCCATAGGTCACCAATTTGTCACTTTAATGTATCAATTTCCCTTTCGGTTTCTTCATTCTAGCTTGATTCTAAGTAAATTTGCACCCTTTTCACTAGCTGATTTATTTGTTTTAAATTGTTTCTGAGCTCCTTTTTACTCCAAGCAGTAAGAACCTCTCGCAATGCAATCAAATTTCTCACAAAATCTAATAACTCCTCCCCACTTCCTTCTAACTTATAATTACTTCTATCAACTCTATTAGATTCGGGTGATTGATCCATCTAGCATCAAATCTGAACAGAGGCGGAGTTTTTTACCCAAAATGATAATATTCAATGACTATCGGGCAGTGATTTGACCCTATTGCTCCTAATACTTGCCCCTGGCCTCTTTGGAAACTTTCCTTTCAGCTGGTATTCATAACTGCTATATCCAGCCTTTCTCGAATAAACTCCTCCCCCTGCCTGTTGTTTCTCCACATGAACTTGCACCCTTTAAGTTCTAATTCCATCAAGTCACAATTTATAATACATTTTCTAAATCTATCTAATTCCCTTTGAGTGCACTCCCTCCCTCTTTATCCGAAGAGTAAAGCAAATCATTAAAATCACCCAAAATTATCCAAGGAGTTGCTCTACCCGGATTCAACTTCTCTAAGTCATTCCACCATCTATTCTTCATTACTAACTCCTACGGCCCATATACTAAAGACATGTTTCCCATATAACGTCCCTCTACAGTCACCTCTTCTAGATGTATCAAAAACTTGCTAACAAACCCAATTTCCAGCTAGACTTTTTCCTTCTACCACACTACCAACCCACCTAACCTTCCTACTAGATCAAAATAGCACCCTTCATCAAATTCTAACTTCCTTCTGATTCTTTCAACTTTCTCTCTTTTTATTTTAGACAAAAACACCATGAGGGGTTTTAATTTACCACATTGGAATTTTAAGTTATGAATTGTCAAGGTAGTTCCTAAACCTTAACAATTCCACCCTAAGCAATTCATAACTCCTAGGTGGTTGCATTAGGCCAGCCACTACACCCCTCAATCTTATCTTCCCCCTCATTTACACAATCGATCACTTACTCACCCTTTCCACTTCCCTCTAAATTCTACACACAATGATCAGATTCTAAATCCCTATCATACCTTTATCCAAATTCTTCAGCCAGCCTTCTTAGTTCTTATTCCACCTTTTCTTTATTCCCAGCACTATTCGAAAAGTCTTGTTCATGATCTTTTCTTCTCCTTTTAACCGGAGATTTAGGTTCTTCTTCTGCTTTTCTCTTTAAAGATGCCTCCTGAATCCCTTCAGCAATCTCACCAATAGCTAGGTTGTTAACTGGTACAATTACCCATGTACCATTGTTCTTGTCCACCTCATCTTTAGCAAGTTCTGCCCAATATCTAATTTGGGTTTTTTTTTAATATTTTCTTTGCATACTTGTAAAAGACTAATGGACTCATATAGTTGTATTATCATTGAGTCCAAATCATTATTTTGGTATACTTCCATTACCATCTGGGCCTCAGATTTCTAATCCAAGCTTCTTTTTGTGTATTCAGATAAGGGGAGTATGTTATAATCTTTTCTTCCTGAAACGCCCTCTGAGCCAATATCATTTGAACATTAATTTTATTTGGCTGACAACGACCTGTTTCCTTATTACTTATACTCTGTCTACTCGAACTCTCCCCAACGTCCTTAGAGACATAAACTAGTCTTTGCCCTCCAGTCAAGTACTGATGCCTTTTGTATTCTCCTTACCCTGCCTTCTTTTCCAATGAACTCACCGGATTCCTGCCCGCAGGCATAACCCACTTGGTCTTGAGAGGTTGTGCACACATACTAGCATCCATAGCCTCTTGTTACTCCATTAACTATGAATTCCACTGTCTCTTATTCACAGGTTTTACTTTCATTCCCAAGTTTACCATAATTGTAGCAGAAATGGACTAGCTTTTCTTACTTTGCCTATGTCTATACGTCATCTATATCTTCATCAAGATGAGGTGCTCAGAAGCCCGGAATTAGCGGTTTTTCCACTTCGACCTCCACCTTTGTTATGCCAAAATTGCTTCCCGTGAATCTTTGATCTTCCTACTCCTCTACTTCCATAACTCTCCCCATAATGCTTGCCATCATTTTGATATTTATGCGTATTCTGCCTTCTGGAGGGAGGTTGTGAAATTGGACCAAGAACTCACAAGTGTTGATTATTATTTCATTATCACTTAGAAATGACTTTCTCTCTTGTAAGCTTAACATATAATTTTTCATAACCCATAGGTTCTCTTTCAACACTTTCTGTGCCTCGCATTGGTTTTTGAAAGAAATTAGAATAGATTGAACCCAATAGGTTTACCTCTAAGCCCCTTTTCACCCTCTATGCCGCCGTAACTGAGTCTCTTACCGTCGTAAAACCAACTCTAGAGTTCGTCAGTACCTTTCCAACCAGTTTGTTCTTGTCTTCACTTTGATCGGTCTTCTTCCTCCATTGTAGCTTGATGTCAAGGCGTCTTCTGTCCATTCCATCACCATATTCCTCTGATAAGCTCTATTTCAAGCCGAATCTATTGACAGTAACCTGATTGAGTTCACAAGATTGGTGAAAAGTAAAACAGGGACGAAACCCTAACGGACCTCTCACTTCGAAGACAAATTTAAACTAGTTCAATGTTTTTAGTTTAGGGTAAGTCCCATAATTCTACATCACACTGTAACCTTTTTCTCACCCTGTTTTATTGCTACTAGACAGAATTATAATTATAATTGTTTTAATATGAAATCAAACATATATTGATTACAGATGGCTAATTAGTTGGCAAAAAATACAAATGGATAACTAAAAGCGATAAACTGTAATAACTTGTTCAGTTGAAAAAATTATATCAAAGATTTTGTAATATTTATTACATTAATTTTGTATACATGAATACTGATGTTATGATAAATCACAAACTACAAATTTATTACTACCTCCAATCATAAATATAAGACAAAATTGATTTTATTTGAAGAAATTAAGGAAATTAAATAAGTTACTTAATCATATCATATACTATGTATCCTTAGATTATATATTAATTTATTAGTTAAACTAATCAGTTTGAAAAAAAAAATATAAATATAAATACTTAAAAGTAATTTAATTAGCTTCTTTAATTCCTTAAAAAAAAGTTAACTTTATCTTATAAGTAAGACCTGAGAGAGTATTACTTATTTTACACAAAACTATACAACTTCTGTTTTTATTTGTATTTTCTTTTCATTTTCTAATCATACCCCTCAAGCCTGTATTGACAATTCAGGCGCCCAAATTAAATTGTTGCCGCGAAAAGATTCCGCCGGGAAATACAATTCATATTCCATTGATCAAGTTGGTAAGATCGTGGAAACAATCTCAGCCAAGTCATCAATCCGCGCGCTATCGCTACGTCATCAACACATGTTGACCGTCGATTGATTCTGGGTTTTTGAAATATCCGACGCACAAAGCGATATCCAAGTCACCGATCCGCATATAACCCAACCAACCAATAAGAATAGATAAATATTTTTATATATTAACCAGTCCCTGGTGTAGACCTCGCTACAGCGTTTCTTTCAGCAAATTGCAATTGCAATTTTCCTGTTCGGTTCCCCGAAACCCTAGTCTTCTGCGCAGTTCCTCATGGCCCCCAAAGCTGAGAAAAAGCCTGCTGAGAAGAAGCCAGCAGAGGAGAAGAAGTCCACGGTAGCAGAAAAGGCTCCACCGGCAGAGAAGAAACCGAAGTCCGGAAAGAAGTTGCCCAAGGAGGGTGGCGCTGCTGCCGGCGACAAGAAGAAGAAGAGGAACAAGAAGAGCATCGAGACCTATAAGATCTACATCTTCAAGGTGCTGAAACAAGTCCATCCCGACATTGGGATCTCCAGCAAAGCTATGGGAATCATGAACAGTTTTATCAACGATATCTTTGAGAAACTTGCCCAGGAGTCCTCTAGACTTGCTCGATACAACAAGAAGCCTACAATTACTTCCAGGGAGATCCAAACCGCAGTGAGACTTGTTTTGCCAGGAGAGTTGGCCAAGCATGCTGTTTCCGAAGGAACAAAGGCCGTGACTAAATTCACTAGCTCTTGAACGAATCTCTAGGGATTGTTTAGGGGTACCAATTAGGCTTAAGTCTATATTCGCAGTCTGTAAGTTTCTACTTATTGTTGACGATGCTTCATATTTTGGCGAGTTTGGATCTATGTGCTCATTCGATATATTGTATAATTTGGGGGTATATAACCGTTTATTGTGGGTATTGCAGCTGGAAGGTACATGGACGACTGATTCTAATTAAAAAAAATGCTTTTCTCTGCACTAGTCCTCATGGCAATTACAAGATCGTCGATGTCCAAAAAATAATTCCACGATAGTCTTAAATTAAAAATATAAATATTCCAAATCATGCGAAATAGATATTATTTGCTTCTAGGAAAAAACGATTTTGTTCCAATTATAAATTTAAGGAGTCTTCGTCCAAAAAAAAAAAAAATTAATGAGTCATTCAGGTGATTCCTTTATCCTTGCTCTCATCTGGAAGTAATAACGTCTTGATTTTAAAAGTAATGATATAATATTTAAAATTATTTAGCATTTTAATAGAATATCTATACCTTTGATATAAATATATATATATATATATATATAAGAGACACTATTAACTGCATGTATATTCTGATCACATGTGAAAAATGTATAAATGAGAAAAATTGAATTTGTCGGAAGCATTTGATCTTAAGATCGCAGAAAAGCGTAAAACAAAAAGGACATCCTTTTGCAAAACGAAGGCAGTGGGGTGCATTTGATTTATCCATAACTGTTGTCGCTTATAAAAAGTGTGCCATGTAGGTTTTGTTTAGATGTACAGAAACGTGAGAATGTAAACACTGTAAACGTAAAAGTGGCGTCGCCCGGATTCGAACCGGAGACTTTCAGTGTGTTAGACTGACGTGATAACTTACTACACCACGACACCATATTTGGTCGCGGAAGGTTTTTTGTATATATATTTAATTTTATGGGAACTTTTGCATGTCATCCATCCTTTCGTATTTTAAATAGGTTTTATTTTTTGCATACATATATTTTGTTGGTGGTAGCTTCTAGATTGTCACGCAACTTAGTGGATTCTCTAGCTCCTCCTAGTGCTATACAGATCCTGTTAGCAGCAGCGCCTGCAAATGACAGAGTTGATTCGAGTCGTGTCCAAGGACACTGTCCATAAAAGCTATTCCGCAACTATCGGCAGATAAGAAGCGGCACTACTTAGGATTAAACGAATCCTTCTTGTAAAACAGGGTGAGCAGAACTACAGAAAATAATAAAACTCAGCAAGGTAGAAAATCAGAGGAGGAAACAGAAGTTACTCAAAAGCTCAAGGCCGGGTTACACAGACCTTCAGTCTCATACCCTTTTATAGACCGCAGGTCACAAGAGAATATTGGGCACTTAAACATAATTAAACGTCGGTTACAAAAACATTAAAAATGTCAGTTACAAAATCATTAACATGTTTAATGAATATTTACAAGGAGGTTACTAGCTGTTAAGTCATTAAACACATCAATAGGTGTTTATGATTCAATAAGGTAGCAATAAATCATACAAATTAATCTTGTATTTTCATAGAAATGTTTCTAGTAAAAGTGTCAAGTACCGTATTTAACTTGCACATAAGGGAGGGGTAAATTGCCGGATTTCAACTACGTTTCCCGGTGGCCCTTTGCCATGCGGTAAGCCTATATTCCTTCTCTTAGTTCATTTACTAGCCTAAGATCACTTGTTATTACTTAAACCCCACAATCTTAAAAAATGTGGGACTTGTTCCTTGTGACATACTCACTCATTATTTCCAACATATTTGAATGGGAAGAACCACACTCCGCCGCCACAAAGACCCAACATTTTTTCGCTGCCGCAAATACCCACTCTTATTCGCTTCTGTCGATCTCTCCTCCCTTCACTTTTCAAGTTAGCGGGGTATTGCTTTGAGACAAATTTGAATATTTCTTTATTCACTAATGTAACAAGGGCAACATGATCATTTTACTTAATGTTTTATTTGTATTCAAGGACCTCAGTACTTCATGTCCCATTCAACAAATATCTTCTTAATAAGATCTTTTAGGGCAATTTTCCCTATTTAAAATCAGTTTCAAGTCATATATGTCGTGTTGTCTGAATTAACTTCGGCTTGATCAAAATTGGAATTAAAAGATGTTTTGCGTGTCTTGAAAGGTTTTCAATACATTAACACAGGAGTGAGAGAAAGAAGGCTTCTTGTCGATCAATTCCGTGAGTCCTGCTATAGTTAAGTAGAGAACGGGTTCTTTTCCATTGAGTACTGTAGTTCCTCAACTATTATTCATATGTCAAAATGGTACATAGCATCACCCTATACAATGTTCTGAAAAACTGAATAATAATATCAATTCAAGAATTTTTGGTGCATTACCTCTTTTTCATTTAGTTGAAACGTTTTAGATGTTATCAACTCAGTAAAACATGTTGGGATAGCGAATTCGCAACCTATATTAGCGCTAAGGGATGAGATTCAATTTTGAACAAGAAGTTTTCAACTATAATTATTGGATATTTAGAAGTTTTTTTAGGAACAATTTTACTTCAGAAATTTTAAAATAGGAGCAATGTCACCCGTTTTTTAACATTCATTTACCTTGACTGTTATTTTTTACTGCAATTACTTATGTGGCAGCAGAATGATGCAGCTGCCACATAAGCAATTCACATTACTCCTATTTTAAAATTTTTAGGATAAAATTGCTCCTAAAAATACTTTCATATACCCAATATTTCTAGGTAAAAACTTCTAAGATAAAATTGGACCTAACAGCAGCGCAAATGTTGATAAGGTTCTACTTCGTGCAAATGTCTTGAAATGGAAATAAAACGTAGGTTCTTCACTCCGTATCTGTTTTGCATCGCATTTTTTGCTTAGGCAGCTTGTTTGCACGTGTTCATGATATTTATCATATTCGTTTTTTAAAAGAATATTTATCATATTCTTAATTTCTTACCATTATAACATAAATTATTCTTTTAGATTGTCATTTAATTATCTTATTATTACTTTTATAATAGAGACATGAAACATATTTTCTTTTAAGTCACATTTCTTGCTTGTTCTATGGCATTCTTTTTCCTGTTGCATCCGATTTTGCATTCAGATATATGTTTAAAGGTAAAAAAACTGAAGACGGCTTCTACATGCCATTATGAAAGAAAAAATTAATTCACCCGGATGACCAAAAAAATGGGGTGGCCTAGTACACAAGGCTCCCACTAGGTGGGGTCTAGGAAATGATAGATGTATGTAGCCTTATCCTTGATAAACTGAGAGGCTGTTTCCACGATTTGAACTCGTGATCTCCAAATCATATGACAGCAACCTTATCGTTGCACTACAACTCACTCTAGTGACCCAATTAACAAAAAAAAAAAAAAAACGGAGGAGGATCTTGGCTTTTCAGTAAACTTTCAAAGGAGTGATAACTGATAATGTACTTCTAGATTTATAAGAACAAAAAACCTTCATATTGTTACTGGAAGTAGATGGGAATCTACGGTTGCTTAGGCTTGATAACCTTTTTCCAACTAGAAAATATCAATCTCAGCAAGGAGCAAAAGATTGCCTTCACGCAAGAAATTACAAAGTTCCAGCAGGAGGAGGGCCAATACCACGGATAAAGCAATCTGAAGAACAGGCTAATGAGGTGACGAGGGTATCGCCCGACCTGTATCATCAACTTTTAGCTTTTTGGCAATCCAAAATTGTTCACTCCTAGGGCTATCAAATATTAATGGGTCATAAAAGATTGATGACTCAAGTTCTCTTGCTACATATTGCATAGAGCAATAGAAAAAACCTCTCGCTAATTAAGATAACTTGATCATGAATTATCAAGAAATACTCACAGGGAAAAGCAAATCTAGAGCATGCCAAGCTGCATGGCGAACAGCTCTTGTGGGATACACGGGACACCCGGGACACGTGAAACTATACAAACAGCTCTTCAATCTCGTACTCGTAGTCATTCTCAATTCCATACCTATGTAATGACCAAAATGGAAATCAATGAAGCTATGTAAAGTTGAAAGAACAGTCAACTAAAAAGCATCTGAATGGTCGATTGAGTACCCTGAAGTATTTTGATCTGTGAAAGATAGTGCAGCAGCACTGGTTCCACCTTCAACTTCAGAAGCTACCAACATAAATATGTCCAAGACCTTAGCATAAGAATCAAATGTCCATTTCTTTATATGACAACCACATGAATGTCAATGTAAATATACCTGATCAGTAAGTTCAGTAACAATTATATCCGATGGGCCGCCAACAAAGAAAGCATTTGGGAAAGTGGGACAGTGTTTCAAGAAGCTTTCCGTTCTGTCAGCTGCAAGCAGAAGGAAGCGTTATATATCAGACAAGTGTAATGCCATTCACAGGATATGATCCACTCCTGAATATGTCTACCTGAATTATAAAATGGAAGGAACCTTGAAAGCAAAAGATACATATCACGCTGAGCCTGAGAATTTTAAGCAGCGAATATCAAAATGCCATTGCTCGCAGGAATCATAAACCAACTAGAAGATTCAAAATTAAAAAAATGTAAAATTTCATCTTATTCAAAAACTAAAGCTGAACAGATCACGAGATTTTGAGGTTATCTAACCTGCACAGGAATTTTATTCAATCGAGTCTGGTTTAGCACAACATCATCTAGAAGATACTGAACTCAAAGGGAAAAAAGAAGAAATACACAGTTAGAAAGGAAGATTTCAACATTTCCAGAAAATAAATATAACTGAAAACAAACATAAATTATCCAGTACAAGTGTGATGAGTCTTACATGAAAGAGGGACTGGAAAAGCCTTGTGTTTGTTTGAATGTCAATCCTGTGCATGATCAGAAAAATTATAGCCTATCACCACAGGATTGAAGTTATAGACATGGTGCTACTGCTACTCTGATAGAAGTCCAAATTCACCATTTCGGACTTATTCAAGAAGAGCCAAACGTGCAAAAGTGGCTGACAAAGCTTCATGCATTAATGGGTCCTTTTATTAATTTTTCCTTTTTATCAAAACCCAGATGAGTATTTGTGTAGCATCAAGCAAACCGGAACAGTACATGAATACCGATCAGAATTCGCAAAGAGACAGGCGCATGTGAGGAATTGGCCTGATCATTGCTTGCTGGGTGTCTTCGTCAACGGCCTAAAAGAGGAGCTCAAATCTGACGTGTGCATTCACAAACCAAAGTCAGTATTTCGGGCCACTAGTCTAGCACTTGAGTATGAATCCAAACTCAAAACTGCACCTAGGCCCAAGCCCGCTTCATCCTTCACTACCCAGACCCGAACCAACTATTTCACACGTGATCCCAAGGGTAGTGCTCATACCACGTCACAAGCCATAGCATCATCATCTGGCACCAAGTCCCTGACCGCACCTCCAATTTCTGAGTACCAGTACCGACACGATAAGGGACTAAGTTTTCGATGCGGCGAGACCTTTCGACCAGGACACAGGTGTGCTAGTTCCCTCAGTTTAATAGAGTTAATAGAAGAAGGCAAGGAAGTAATTCCACTCGTGAGTGAAAACGTCGGCACCGAGGAAGAGGAAGCTATTGCTGAGATTTCTTTCAATGCCATAATGGGAAAGGCGTCGGCATCCACAATGAAACTTGAAGGAAAATTGCGTGGTCACTCCGTCCTCATTCTAGTCGACAGTGGGTCAACCCACAATTTCATCTCGGAAACATTAGTTGCAGAGCTCCAATTGCCAGAACAGAAGATCTCAACCTTTGGTGTGCAAATTGGAGATGGAAGGACGGTGAAATGTCATCGAGTTTGCATGGATGTGGAACGAAATGTTTTTTGGCTCCATGGTAAGAAGTATAAATTACAAGGGGTAAATACTAAGTCTAATTCTTCTATTCGGCTGCAAAGTTACTCCTTGTTACAGTGTCCCGAGAATACAATGGCCACGGAGTTAGATATAGAACCTTTAAGCCATGAATTTGCAGACATATTCTCAAAACCTGACAAGCTACCACCTTCTCGAGGCCAATATCACAAAATTCAGCTGTTGCCTAATGCCACACCGCCGAACCTAAGACCCTATCGCTATCCCTACTATCAAAAAGATGAGATCGAATCACAGATTCAAGGATTAATGGATAGGGGTTTTATCCGAGCTAGCTCAAGCCCTTTTGCAAGTCCAGTACTTCTAGTGAGTAAAAAGGATGGTTCCTGGAGGCTGTGCGTTGACTCTCGCCAGCTCAATAAAATCACCATTCCAGATAAGTTTCCTATTCCTAATATTGATGAACTACTAGATGAATTGCATGGTGCGGTTTATTTTTCAAAGATTGACTTTCGCTCGGGATACCACCAAATTTGAGTGTTACCTTCTGATGTGCATAAAACTGCTTTTTGCACACATTCAGGTCACTACGAATTCGTGGTAATGCCTTTTGGCCTCATCAACGCCCCAGCAACTTTTCAATCAATCATGAATGATTTATTCCGCCCTTATTTGAGGAAATTTGTGCTAGTTTTTTTTGATGATATCTTGGTATATAGTAGGGGTGAGCATGGTGCCCAGTAGCCCGGTGCGCCCACCCTGGCCCTACAAAAAAATGCCCAGCCCAGCCCTAAAAAAGTGGCCCGAAAAAATTTTAGGCAGCTTTGGGCGGGCTAATAACCGGGCAGGGCCGGGCATCGGGCAAGGGGTGCTGCCCTGCCCATTTGGCCCTGCCCTGAAAATTATTTTCATTTATTTAAAATATAAAATTTTATATCAATTAAATATTATTTCATATATATATTTTTATTTAAAATATATATTGTCTATTGTATAATACTCTTCTAATCCTCTCTTTTTTGCCCTAACCATTAAACACTATTTACAAATAGATTTCTTCCTTTCCTCTTTACTTTGTGTTGTATTAAATTATAGTTGCTTTTTATTTTCTTTCCAGATGCTTCATCATTTGATCAACTTTTGGGACATTGAATTGATGCAAACTACTTTGACTTCACGGTTTTAATTACAATCATTTTGTTTTCTTATTTATAATGGATTATGGATGTTGTTTAATTTTTAAAGTATGGATATTTGTTAAGACATATGGTATTTTTTAAATTTCAAGACTCAAGTTGTAGACTTATTTTGAAATATCCTAAGATGTGAAATCATCGAATGTATTTAAAGTTTATATTACTTAGGGCAAAGTTAAGATATATATGATATAATAACTACAGGAATGTTTATGAAATTCATAAGGAATTATTTTTTTCATAAGTGGACAAGATAAGGCGTTATCACTTGGGCAGGGAAGCCCACCCTGCCCAGCCCACCCTTGCCCAGCCCATAATGGTTAGGGCTTTTAACGGGCAGGGCTGGGCATCGGGCTGCAAAATGCAGCCCGTTCATCCTTTGGGCAGGGCATTGGGCAGGGGTCTCGCCCTGCCCAACCCTGCCCATGCCCACCCCTAGTATATAGCACTAATGCTCAACAACACCTAGAGCATCTGTGAGTAGTATTTCAGATTTTGCAGCAATAATGTTTTCACGCCAATCCCAAAAAATATGCACTTGACAAACTTGCATTGATTATTTGGGGCATATTGTATCTGCACAAGGGGTAGCAGTAATCCCAGAAAAAATCACGGCGGTTATTAATTGGCCACCACCAGCTACAGTAAAAGAACTACAAGGATTCCCGGGGCTTACTGGCTATTACAGGCGATTTGTGAAGAATTATGGGGTATTAGCCCGCCCACTCGCAGATCTCACTAAACGGGGCGCCTTTCATTGGTCGGAACCAGCTCAAATTGCCTTTAACGAACTTAAAAGAGCATTAACCACCACCCCAGTCCTACAGCTACCAAATTTCCAGCACCCCTTTGTGGTTGAATGTGATGCGTCCATGGAGGGGGTAGGAGCAGTCCTAATGCAGAACGGCCATCCCGTTTCCTATTTTACCAAAGGCTTTTCACCTACCAATCGATTCAAATCAGCTTATGACCGAGAGTTATTGGCATTGGTGTTAGCTCTTCAAAAATGGCGCCATTACTTGCTTGGACGTCACTTTTATGTCCAAACCGATCATTGCAGCCTAAGGTATCTTTTGGATCAACGGATAGTGCACAATTCCCAACAACGCCTTATGGTCAAACTACTGCCCTTTGACTTCACCATAAGCTATAAAGCGGGTAAGGATAACATAGCAGCAGACTCCCTCTCTAGAAGACCATAGTCAGCAGAATTTTTCCAATTGGTCATGCCTCTAGCCATAGACATTGAGCATTTGCCCCAACTTTTGTTGGACGATCCAGAAACTAAACAGAAGCTAGAGAACTTGCAGCAAGACCCGGACTCGGTAACCAACCATAGTTTGATAAATGGCCGCTTGTACTATAAGGGATGCTTGGTGATCCCAAATGATGCTGAGTTACGCGCTAAATTACTGGAAGAGGCTCACGCCACACCTATCGGAGGGCATGGGGGATATTTAAAGACTCTAAAACGAGTGTCAACCCACTTGCATTGGAGGGGAATGAAAAGAGATGTTAAACAATTCGTACAACAATGCTCGACGTGCCAGCAGAATAAATACCAGACCCTCTCCCCGGCGGGACTGCTACAACCACTCCTAATTCCAACACGAATTTGGGAAGACATTTCTCTTGATTTTGTGACCGGTCACCCAAAATCTAAAGGGTATGACGTAATACTACTAGTGGTGGATCGATTGAGTAAGTATAGTCATTTTATTGCTTTAGCTCACCCTTATTCAGCTAAATCAGTGGCACAATTGTTTTGTCAAGAGGTAGTAAAGTTACATGGCATGCCCCGTTCTATAATCTCTAACCGAGACTCGGTTTTTCTCAGTGCATTCTGGCAGGAACTCTTCCGATTAAGCCAAACTAGGCTAAAGATGAGTACGGCCTACCACCCCTAAACAGATGGTCAGACCGAGGTGGTCAACCACTGTTTGGAAACATATCTCAGGTGCTTTGCCCAAGAACAACCAAGGTTATGGAGTAAGTTCCTATGCTGGGCAGAATTTTCATTTAACACTAGTTTCCATGTGTCAACCCAACATACTCCTTTTAAATTGGTTTATGTAAGAGAGCCACCCCCTCTCATCCCCTATGTCAAAGGTGAAACTAATGTAGCTGAGCTGGAAGAACAACTAGAAGAACGTGATGGCATGTTGAGACTCCTTCGGGAAAATTTGCTCAAAGCTCAAGATAGGATGAAAAGCTAGGCTGATCGTCACCGCAGAGATCTTGAGTTTTCACCTGGTGATTATGTTTGGTTGCGTCTCCAACCTTACCGGCAAAAATCCCTAGCTAGGAGGAGGTACGAAAAACTATCCCCAAGGTTTTTTGGTCCCTACATGGTTGTGAAAAGAATTGGGAAAGTAGCATATGAGCTTGAACTACCAGCAAATGCTCATGTTCATCCCGTTTTCCATGTTTCGCTACTACATCCGACTTATGGGTACACCACCACACAGCCGCCTCCCACATTACCCCTTTCAGCAGACATGAAATTGCTATTAATGCCCTTTAAGGTTCTGACGCATCGATGGACAGCAAATGAGGAACTAGAACTTTTAATCCAATGGAAAAATCATTCTATGGATGATTCTACTTGGGAGGATTACGATTTGCTAGTTGCCCAGTTTCCAGAATTTCGCCTTGAGGACAAGGCGAGTTTTCAGGGGGGGAGAAGTGATAGAAGTTCAAATTCACCATTTCGGACTTATTCAAGAAGAGCCAAACGTGCAAAAGTGGCTGACGAAGCTTCATGCATTAATGGGTCCTTTTATTAATTTTTCCTTTTTATTAATTCTTTAGGATAGGATTATTATTTCATTTATTTCCTAAAGAGTCGGTTAGTTACACAATAAGTGGATCTCCACTACCCCATGTTCCTGTAGTGTGTGTTCATGTCATTTGTTTTATTATTTATTATGAGAAAACCTAAAAATTAAGCTCTGTACTTTCTGTATAAATAGGCCTATGGCCTTGATCAATAAAGATAAGAAACCACAGAGTGAAATATCTTTTAGTGGAGATTCTCCTGGCTATTCGAAAGTTGAAGCGAGATACTTGCAGAGGTTTTCTAATAGAGTTCTCTTATTCATATTTTATTTCTAATCTTTCTGACCTGGGTACTAACATACTCCAATGGCAGAGGTTTATAACATTGGACATTGCTTTTTTCATTTTTGGGTTTTTTGGGAAAGGGAGAGTGGGTTGGGCTTGGATAGATTGATCTAAGTTGGCATGGGAAGGATGATATTAAAGTAAAATAAAATTTAAAAATAGATAACAAACCATAAAAATCAATATAATATAAATGCAAACTATAGATAGAAGAGTCCCGACAAATATATTTTTCTACCCACTTCTAAGTCAAAGCCTGATTGAAACTAGTGAAAACTAGGTACTCCAAAGCTGGTCGAGCTTCAATTTTTGGATGCTTGGATTTAGCAAGGTTTAGAATGGGCATAATTACAAGTGTAAGTGATACCCAGTTAAGCCAGTTCATTCAAAAGAGCTTGTATTCCTACCAGAAAACATTTCTTGCTCCTTCAACCAGAGCAGATGAATAACGGAGAAGCACCTCTGGATTATCAAGCTCAACTTCAAATAACTGCAAAATCGTAGGAATGTAGTTATTGTGCAATGCGACAGCTATGCCAAATAAAAACTAACTTTTTTCACCAAAAAAAAAAACTAAAATCTAAAACGTTGGTTTTATTGATGAATCTTATTTGAACCATACAGCATAGATCCCCATGCATGAGAACAAGTGGCTTATCAAAACCAATGTCTAAACCGAAGTAGGTGCCTCCACAAGCCACAATATTAGTTACCAATATCATAGTCGGACTTGGGTTCTAGCTGTATAAGGATGCTCATGATGATGAAAACATCCACTGAACAGACTTCAAATGCTTGGCTTCATTTGGGTTAAGAATATGATCTATAATTTGTCCTTTAATGCATCATAAACTATAAAATAATTTAATATAAACAAGGAATTATATTAAAACCAGCATAAAAAGCTGCTAAATAGTGATATAGATGCGTGCTCACTTACCCATTTGTGGAATAGGAGGGCAAATATATTTGAAGCAAATGACTGGCTCCATAGTTGGACAATCAATTCAAGGATAGGCTTTCCATGTTCAGGCACTCGAACAAAATAATCAGCAAGCACATCATAGAAACATAATAAACCATTGATACCATCATCTGCTGGAGAGATTGTATCTTCTTCCCTGCTGAAAATTATATCTGTTATTGTAAAAAAAATGAAATTGGTAATTCTGTTTGGGAAAATAAGGAAGAAAACTCAAATGTGCCACAAAAAAAAGAATACTGTGACACCTAGTTGGCTAGAGCCAGAAATTCTGATTCAAATAATCAAGTGTTGTAATTAAAGAAATCCTGGTTAGAATTTAGAACACCTTATTAAACCAGCTAATCATATTATCACATCAAGAACAGTCGCCCATTCGATTAACTTCCTAATTATGAAAAAAAATCACAACCTTATACAAAGGAGACAGTAACAACTACCTCCGGTTGTCAATATAAGAACTTGGAGATAGTTTTCCTTTTTCTTTTTTTTTCTTTTTTTTGGTTTTGAGTGAAATATGACATATATTTCACATATTCTAATTCCTAATTAAACAACATCCATAAAGCAGACAACAGCATTAGTTGTTAATTTTTTATGCTTTGGAGAATTTACAGTGGCGATCAGTGCCTCAGCCCATTTATCTACACCATCTGCATCTCACCTTTGGCTCGGTCATCAACTTCTAATGCTATATCTGCAAATAGCTCCTGCAACAAATTGCGCCTCTCTAACGAACTAGCTAGCGCCTGTAACAAATTTACCAAGCGTAATTCTGTTTAAGCAAGTAACATAGGATTCTTGAATTTTTTTTTTTTTTTTTGCAAAGGATAATAAAAGTCATTGACGCAACAACAGTTCAAATCAAATACAGAAGAAATTAAGTAACCGCACAATTGTACATGCATGCAGGTAACAAAGTGATCAGCGTTGACACTCGTTGATTTCAAAGAAAAATTGAAATCGAAGAATTCGAAATTAAAATATCATGATCTATATAGAATAGGAATCACTAGGGGAGAATCAGCCAGCAGTAATGTACATTCTACCATCGGTCGGAGTCATAGGCAGCCGGAATTTCTAGCGAGAATCAAGAAAACCTTGACCCAATTTTCTTGTATTTTCTCAACATCTAAACAAAAGTTAAAAGAACCACCAGGAATATGCAAGATAACTTAACCCGCTGGAGTTTCTTGTGGATTGCTTCAGAGAGAGCGTCGAGATAAGCAGTGCTTTGAGGAGATGCATGAACTCCAGTCATTTCCGATGGATAACGCTAAATTCAAATCTAAGGTCAAGCTTCGAAAGGGAAAAGCTAGAGAGGAAGAGAAATATCGGGCAAAACTCTAGCCCGAACTCCAATCCAGACATGGCCGAAACATTTTCTGAGATCCAGCATCAAAAATCAAACCATAACAAAAGATTATGAATACGATTCCACATGGACAAATATTGGATGTGGTGTCGAGCTCAGTGCAGTACCATTACACGTGTTAATTTCTTCATTTTGATTTATGGTTTGGATAAAGCGACACTTTGGCGGGAGATAACTGCGCTGAGTAAGTTACAATACGCGCGTCAATTCTGGACATCCATTAAATTAATGGCGCAAATCAATATTTTTTTTGGCTAGAGAGATGGCATAATTAGTGAAGGAATTAATTTGACGGTGAATAATAATCAAATTCAATTGCTCCCTCTATTTTAAAATTCCCGACATTGTTTTGTTTCAAATATTTGTCACTCAAAATTTCAATACAGGAGTTTTTTATACGTTCAATGTATGATTTTTATCTTTAATTGCCATGTCTAATGAAAACTTTTTGTTTTTTTATCTACCTTTTTGAATTTTCAAGATAACATTAATTATATTTTTCAATTATACCTTTGTTTTCATTAACTTTAGAAATTTAAGGCAACATTAGTTACTAAAATAAATTAAGAGCATATTAGGAAAAGTTAAAAAAAACTGACATATAATAATATTTCTTAATTTGTGTGCTAAACAACAGATAAAATGAACTGAAAGGAGTAAAAGATTTTATCCTTAGTATGCATTTGGATTAGCTTCTGAAGAATAACTTTTACTATTTATGAAATAAGTAATCGAGATAAGTTTTGTGTCAGCTTATGGAAAAAGGCTTCTGAAACTACGCTTTTAATAGTTTTCAAACACTCACTTAAGTATAGTAATTGATTGTCTTATATAAGAGGTGGGGTTTGCATCCTTGTCATGGGATCATTTGCTATCATGGAACTGCGTTAAAAGAATTCTCATAAACAAAACAGACAGTTTCAGGTGATATTTTCCTGTCACAGTATTTTAGAATCTCTTTTCTGTTGTTTGACTTCAAGATTGACGGTGGAATGATCAAAACGGCCACTTTCTGATCACTGTGTTAGTAAATGCTTCCTGCACATTCTTACTATCTCCTGTTAGACAGCAAGTGTAATTTGGCATGAATTCCCTCTTATTTATGCTTTTAGTTCCTTGGTACACTCACCTCTTCAGGTTTTTGCTCTTGTATTAATTTTTCCCTTAGGAATTTTGACTGTATGTAATATATAGCATGTACTCCTGATATTAATGAATTTCATTTTGTCTTGTTCCAAAAATAAATAAATAAATAAAAGTATTAGAATTAATGGATGACTGTTTGTTTATTTTTTTCCTGCCGTACCATACATGCTTCCATACAAGACAAACTTGTGACGTGGCCTCGTGGGCCCATCTGGGGCATTATACAACAATGAACGTATGACAACTTGTCTCAGGCCAAAAAAATGAAAATAGCAAACAAACAAAAGACGAGCAACATGCATAAATTGAAAATAAAAGCACAAAAATAGCCATGAATTCTCACCCCCAAGCACAAAATACTGACCACCAACTAGGAACCTTGGACCAGGCCCCGAAAAAACAGGGGACCTCGAACATTGCGACTACACGCAACGTTTAATTGGGCAAAAGATAAAAAATGCTGCGTGTTATTTTCGAGTTTACAGAAACCATGCTTTGTCAACATAAAGTGGAGTTCTACACAGGTCAACAAGGTAAAAAAATGCTCCCTCAAGAAAGAGCTCATTAATCTTCCCTGAAAAGAAATCAATCTGCTCACCACCCCATCAAGGTTCTTCTAACTTTATCTACAATCTGATTTCTAGCAACGATACTGTTTAATTGAAATTCACAGTTTTCATCCAAAAGAAATCTGTAGACCTCCCACTGACGTTCTGATGCCAAATGCCGTCCTATTTCAGCCTAAAACAGGGGGGGGGGGGGGGGGGGGGGAAGCAATTAGTGATTTATTTCCATACAAGGATATTATCCATACGCCTGTGTGCCCTATCAGCATGAACAGCAATTAATTTGGCGCATAAAGTTCCATGAATAGATGCCCACGACATGTGGACCATTCACTATGCCATATAAAGTAAACTAGACAGATAATGATAAATCATGCTTCCCAATGGATATTCAATGTCCATCCTGAAATGTATATAAATTGTTGTAGCATATCAAGATGTCAAAAATCTTCTTACCGAAAAAATGCAGATTCCAAGTGCTTTGAGTGCAAATGTAACATCATAAAAAACACGGGGTCTTCCCTTTCCAGATAGCTCAACTGGATTGGCGACCAATAGTTCAGTATCTGGTCCTCGGTTTGCAATGATAACTCGCAGGGGATGAAGCATTTCCAATTTTAAACGTGAACAGAGTGTACTCTGCTTCTCAGGATCCACAATCTTTTTCCCTTCTTTCTGCTGAATAAACAAGTCTAAATCACAATACCCCATGGTACTCGGTGAGAATCGCCCATATAAAATCTGAGAACACAAAAGTTGAAGTCAACAAACTTAAGGCCAACAAGAAAAAAAAATTAGCAAACTAAAATTTGTGAAAATACTATTCTAAACAATTTATTGAGTTATTTTGGTTAAAATGAAGACATCACAGACCGATGCAAGAGCTAATGTCACAAGCTTTTTAATCATGAATTAGTAGGAACGACTAGTGATATGGAAGAATTGACAACTCAAGAAGGCACACGGAATTTGTCATTCAATTGCACATTTCAGGTTGAAAAGGTTAAAATAGAACACTCTCAAGAGAATGGATAATAGTAAAACCAGTGGTCAAGTGGAATCGTCTAAGAGAGAGAGGTATTTTTTGGCTCCCTAAGCTACTAATTGAAAGTTTGAGGTCCAAGATAATGAAGGAATGGATGAGGAGCACTTTGGTGTCTATATACAAGAATTTTGGGGGGGGGGGGGTTTGGGGTGGCCTAGGCCAAACCAAACCACTGGAGATGCTTCATAACCAACATTTGCAACTACAAAGTTTCTATCTTTTCTGTGATGAACTGATGATGCATTGGAAACCATGAAGAGCATGTTTGTGCAGTGTCACTTTGCAAGAGCCCTGTAATTGTTTCAGGATTAATGGTGAGGATAGGAGAGGTTCAATGTCAAGGCTAGTAAAAGGGTGTGGATTTCGTATGGCGCATTAAAATTGTGATAGTCACTGCTAATGCCATATGGGAATGCAGAAATTTGAAAAGAACATCAGATTAGAGATTTCAATCTGGTGGTTGCCTGTCAAAAATCAAAGTCATTTTGCGCTTTGCACCTTACAGCTGGAGAAAGGAGACAGGGATAGTAGAAAAGCATGGATTAAGCTATAAAATCATGACAAACATGCATAATCAGCTTGATGGATGGTCAATCATATTTGGATCTGGATCAAAGTAGAGAAGAAGAACGAGAATTGTAGAGATGCAATCTAGAATATGTTGATTACAATGAAGTGTTCTAGAGGGAGAAAGGGGAATAAAAAATTACAAAGCTTCCTGAGAGTAGATCAGCTTTGTCTTAGATTAAAAAATGTCCATGGTTATGTAGCACTAGAAGACAATGATATTTACACAATTTTCGAAGAACAAAGGAAGATAACGTTATATCCAGTGAAAGGATTGGTTAGTCAAATCTGTAGGTTATTCTTCGCCACATTCAGATCCTACAATCATGATTTAGGAAGGTTAAATCAAAGTGCTACCTCAGAGCTTATGGATCTTCCGCCATTAAATTACTACCAAAAAAGGGAATTTTAGTTGCAACAGGCAAACACTTTTATGGAATTTATTGATCATATTAGAACTACTATAAATAAAAATTCTAGATATATTCCTCATTTAAATTTAAATATGCTTATAACTTAGGCGTTAGAGGAGTTTCAATATTGTTAGTGAGTGAGTCTCATCTAATTTGATCCAAACACGTAAAGAGAAATTTGGTCAGGATCAGTTTATTGCCACTGCCTAAAGTAAAAATGTCATGAAGATATTTCTGTATTGGGGCAAAAACAAGACCCACGTAAATTTTAACATCTTCCAAGTTTATTGTATTTGGATGAAAAGGAAGCAAGTGCTGTCAAAGGGACCTATGTTACAAATAACTTTGGGCAAGAAAGAAAAGCATACCGTCATATTCATGTCTTTCAAAGCTCTCACGGTGTCATATAGAAGACCCTTGTGATCAGCACAGCGTATTTGAAGTAATGTATGAGCTGGGCTCATTGAATTGTCAATCATCACAGTGGTTTTCCTTAACTTCCTCATATCCGAACTAAGAGCTTGAGAACATACTCCATCATCTGTTAGCTCACTACTCAATAGCTCCTCAGTTAACTCAGGGGGCAGAGAGGAAACACCTTGACTATATTCGTACTCAGGACCAGCCAACTGAAGTTCACAGCTGATACATGAGTCTTGCAGCACAGCTTGCAATCTTTTGCATGTCTCATCTTGTCGGTTTTTTGTATTCATAAGTTCCCTATAACAGATTTAACCAAGTGCTTATTACTAAAAGGCATCAATACTCCACTCAAAATAAAACTTATAAACGAAACTGAATTTAACATTTGCTTGTACTTAGTTGAGCCAAATCACATGTGAGGTCAACTAAATGACATATCCAAGATTACTTGTTAGGAATGGATAAATTGTTAGGCTTTTCATTTCTGTCCTTTATCTTAGAGCTGCCAAGTTGTGTGACATGAGGCTATGTGGATGCAAGGATGGAATATGAGTAAAACTGAATGAGATCTCCGATATTACACATTAAAAATGAGCATCGGCACATGATTGATAACAGATACATAAATTTTCTGCTTCCTCTAATGCTCTCTCTCACTTATGAAATGAACCTTGACCTCTAAATTGGAAGTAAAATACCCAGACTAGGAAGCTACAAGGGAAACCAAAATGCCAGATACAGAAGGATAAGGATAAGAATAAATATCTGAGATCTGAACATTCAGCCACTTGTATCACAGACCCAAGAAATCCACCATTTAGCCCAAAAGAAAGCATTTTAGTTATCACCATAACCACAGGTATTAGGTAAAAAGGGCATAGATGAAACTCAAGAAGCTTTGAGGAAGCAATATGTAGGGGGGGGGGGGGGATCACAAATGAAGTGGAGATAAAGGCATACAGATATTAGGGAAAGGCATGAAGTTCATAGTATGCAAAATCCATTACACTTGTTATCATTACTTAAAAATAACTGTATATTTTTTATTGTGTCTTATTAAGATATCTGTACAAAAGACATTTCGAATCAGAAAGATTTTTTTGTTTTTTTCAATTGCATCCCTTTCCTTTTTGGGTGCCAAATTGGGCTTAAAGCAAACAGCCTAAAATTGGCTCTAGTTTTTGGCCTACAAAGGACAGCAAGTAGCTTCTCATCCTCAAGTTATTTATAAACAAGAAGAGGTCAATTCCATTAATCCATTAGTATCATTAACTAATTTGTCCATGAAATTGTGGGGAAAAAACATAGCATTCCTCATACACAACCCCAAGACAGAGACTCACATGTTATCTGTTATGAGAAAGAGGTCCAAGACTTTGCCATCCGGAGTTGTTGTTACCTTCACCTTTTGAATAGCAAGTTCTAGCTCGCAGAAGGCTTGTGTAACATCTAACAAAATAGAAACAACATTGTAAGCATACAGTCAGGAAAACGCACAATATAAGAAATCATTTCTATATAGCTTCTTTGTTACCGTGTAATAACCCTTTTCTATCAAGGCAACAAAACTTCAGTAGATAAACAGGAGAGGGTCTTGTAGGTTGTTGGATGAAGTAAAATGAGGCTGTACATGGCGGGCAAATTGCCTCAAGGCGGTCTTTCAGATTTGACCATCTCGTACAAAGCGATGCAGAATATGGAACCACCCACAACACAATATAGCACCATATGCCATCAGTTGAAAAGTCTGGAGAATATCCCAAGAGAGCGGAATATAGTGTTCAGTGTCAACTAGGCTAACAGATAAGAAATGATAATCATTATATTAAAACATTGTTGCGGTGGTAATGGTAATAAAAATAATACTTATCCTTAAATTACCACTGAGTTAGAAGTTTTCACTCAGCTATTGCTTTGTTGGATATGCAGATATTTAAATTTGTCAAGTTTATGACCAATGAGCCTTCCTTTAGCGATAATAGTTATCCCCAAGGCTGAAGCATATAAACTCACATCCCAGTGGGAATCAAATTAACCCAAAAAAGTTTCTCAAGTATTCATAAACCAATTTATAAGGTACATGGAAAAGACCAAGATTCCCACATTAGATATACGCTCTTCTTCATATATTTTATGCTAAGAGCTTTTACAACAAGATGTCCAGCCGCCAAACACAGAAGTATTTATAAAGGGTAAATCAGTTGTTGCATCAGCTATGCAAAATGTGTTCAACTGAAAACTAGTTTTAGAACCTGGACACCTACTCCTTGCTCATTGAGGAATGGCTTAGTTGGCTAAACTAAGCTGTCTCTTAATGCTTATCCATCTATAATGTAAGCTGAGGCAGAATATTATGCAAAATCGTCCTAAATGACTTGAAACAGCTAGAATTATTCTTAAAAATCCGGTACAGTTGCAACCAGAGAATCCGACCCCAGAGGAAGGATTAGAAAAGAAGAATCAAACAAGAGAAAAGGAAAAAAAAAAAAAAAAAAAAAAGGTCGATTGACAACCGTTTACCTCCTTTAGTAATGTGCAGCCCAAAATCGAGAATTATCCAGCAAATATCACATCCTAGCCCTGTCTTGTCGGGGCAGTTAACAGTGATCACGCAAGGTTCACCGGGGTTCCTCCCTCTCTGAATTTGAACGAAGTCGTCGTCAGCCGGCACTCCCATGCCGGAATCGGCCAGAAATGCCAAATTTCGATCTAGCAGCAAACACGTGCTCCTCACTAGAGACTTCCAGTGGATAGTCTGCGCTGCCAAGTCAACCCAAAACGATGAAGGTTTTATTTTAAGTTGTTTTTTATAATGAGAAATAATTTAGAGAGCTGGTGGGTGGAGTATGTCGTAAGGACTGAGGAGGAAAGCGAGGGGAAAGGAGAGTAGTCAGGACGTTAGGCAACTGCGTTGATATAGGGGGCATGGCCTCCAGATAGTAAAGTCCCACGTCATCCATCGAGAAGGCCCTGTGATAAGATGTGGCAGCATTTTGGCGGTTAGTCTATAGCATCGCGCCATGTGTGCTAGTCTTTAGGATTTGCCTTTGTTTTTATTTTTTTATCATTGAATTCACACATGGCAACATCGTTCGTGTTCCGTCTTACGCTGAGGTGGGTTCGAAATTTTGAATTTTGACGATATGGTCACATTCTAATTCTATCGCTGTGAGTTGGCAAGGCTCTGTATAATGAAGGCTGAAGAGGATCACATGATCTCCCTGCTGTTGGTACGTCAGAGAAATATTTACATATTTAAGTCTTGAGGGGTGTCACTTTATTTATATTTTGATCAATTAAAATATAATAAATTATTTCGTTTTAATCCTAAACTCCTGGCTCCTGACTTATTTAGAAAAATTTAAATTTTATGATTTTAAAAAGTATAAATCTCATAATTTAGGAAAACAATAATTTCAATTCCCTCTCTTAAGTAGTCATTTTTCTAAATCATAAAATTAGAATTTTTTTAGATGACTTATCAGCCATATAAAATTAAAATGAGATAATTTATTATATTTTAATTGATCAAAATATAAATGAAGTCGCGCACCTGAAATATATAAACATTCCTGTATAACATGGGATGGGCTTGTATGTAGTAGGCTGTGTGCTTTATCAATATTTTTTTTAAAAAAAAATGAACCCCAAAAAATACCGCCAAAAAACATGCGAAGGGTCATCCTTTAAATACTACTTTGCAAGTTATGAGCGCTAGACATACTGATAAAATATGTAATAAGTATAAATAGACAGTGTGTTGTATATTGTATTTGTATTATTTGTATGTTGTATTCTGTACTCTGTAAGTGAAGTAAATCAGGTGTTAATTAGTTTTGTGGGCCTGAGGCCCAATAGGATATGTGATAGGACCATTATATATATAGGGATCATTCTGTGATCCAGGTATCCTCTTGTAGAATTCATTTTACACATCAATAAAATATTTGAGCAGGTCTTGCTGCTCTTAATACCTCTGGGTTTACATTTCCAACATGGTACCAGAGCCTCAAGACTTCATTTGCTCAAGGTTTTCAAGACTTTTCCTCTATGATCCGTGAGTATTGGCCCACGAAGGCCCAAGAACGCCAAGACGGTTCTTGAAAACCCGCCCGAGTTACTTTTCTTTCCTGCCCGTGCCGATCCTTCTCTTCAGTTTCCCCTCCCAGTTGTCTTCGCCGATTGCCCTAGATTCCCTTTCTCCTCTCCCTCCAATGGCCGACGCTAAGACACCGTCCTCCTCGTCTTCCGCCGTTGATGATTTGACCTTCAATCATCCTCTCTACCTTCATCCATCGGAGACGCAAGGGATTACGATCGTGCAACACGTCCTTATCGGCGGTGACAATTACCTCATGTGGAGTCGGGCGATGCGCATCGCCTTGCGTGGGAAGCGCAAATTGGGCTTCATCGATGGTTCGTGCACCAAAGAATCGCAGGACGAAGGGCTCCGTGAGCAGTGGGAACGGTGTAATGCCGTTGTTCTCTCTTGGCTTCTTAATTCCCTTTCGAAAGATCTCGCCAATAGCGTCATCTTCTACCCACACGCGCATATGGTATGGAACGATCTTCAAGAAAGGTTTGATCAAGGTACTGGCTCTCACATTTTTTCTTTGCACCGTGAGTTGAGCTCTCTGCGTCAAGACTCTTCATCTATTTCTCAATATTACACTAAGATGAAAGAGCTGTGGGAGGAACAGTCGACTTTGTTTCCCATTCCATCCTGCCGTTGCAAGACGTCACGAGTGTATGCTGACATGATTCAGCGCCAAAAACTACTACAATTCCTTCTTGGTCTGAATGATTCCTTCAGTGGTGCTCGCAGCCAAATACTCTTGATGAGTCCACTGCCTTCGGTTAATCAGGCCTATGCAATGGTCGCCGAAGATGAAGCACAGAAATCTCTCGCCTCCCACACTCCGACTAGTCCTGTTGAGGGTGTAGCCATGACCACTCGTGGTAGAGGGCGTGGCAGGGGGCGTGGGCGCTCCAACTCTAGACCAGAATGCTCCCATTGTGGCAAGAAAGGCCACCACAAGGATGTTTGCTGGGAGCTCGTTGGCTTCCCCGTTGATTTCCAACACAATAAAGGCCAGACAGGTAGAGTGGCTGTAGCTGCTCAGATGACACCTGAACCTGTCCCCAATGGTGAAAAGCGGACTCAAGGATCCCACACTGTCTCTCCCACCTTTACTCAAGATCAGTACGAGCAACTTTTGAATTTACTCAAGCGTGACTCTGAGGCAACAGTGCATGCTCTCACTGGTATTGATTTCGGTTTGCCCTCTTCTATATCTCCTTACAGTAGATGGGTATTGGATTCTGGGGCTACTTCACATATTACGGGTGATCTTTCTTTGTTTGAATCTTATAGAGTTAATAATAGTAATATTAAGGCTATTACAATCCCAAATGGAGCTAAAATATTGATCACTCATATTGGAAATGTTAGGCTTTCTCCTGATATTTACCTAACAAATGTCTTGTATGCTTCCCAATTAAAATTCAATCTCATCTCTGTGCCACGGCTAACTAAGGACTTAAATAGCAAAGTGATTTTTTATCCTGACCACTGTCTAGTGCAGGCCCTTTCAAATGGGAAGAAGAAGGGGACTGGTAAGGTTGACGAAGGCTTATACATGCTGTCATTTCCTAAATGTTTTGCTGCTGTAAACAATTTGAATTCCGCTATTACTTCTTCTGCTGATTTGTCACTCTTACACAAACGATTAGGTCATGCTCCACTATCTATATTGAGGCATTTAACATTTGTACAAGATAAACATACATCTTTCAATAAAGACTGTGACATTTGTATACAATCCAAACAGACTCGCCTGCCTTTTACCTCTAGCTGTATTAAATCTGTATTCTGCTTTGAGTTGCTCCACATGGATGTTTGGGGGCCTTATAAGACCCTTACACACCAAGGGCACCATTATTTTTTGACTATTGTGGATGATTTCTCTAGAAGTAGTTGGGTTTTCTTGATGAAGTCTAAATCTGAAACCGTTAGATGTATTCACAATTTTGTATCATATGTTCTCACACAATTCTCTTTGCATGTTAAAAGGATTCGTAGTGACAATAGTTCTGAATTTATTAATCATGAATTGAAAACCTATTTGAATGATAAAGGTATTATTCATGAAACTTCATGTCCATATACTCCACAACAGAATGGTATAGTGGAACGTAAACATCGCACCTTGTTGCAAATAGCAAGAAGTCTTATGATACAGTCAGGGGTGCCCCTTAAATATTGGGGGGAATGTGTTCGTATGGCAGCCTTTATTGTTAATAGAGTCCCGTCAAAGGTCCTAGGTTTCAAAACACCTTATGAAAAGGTTTATGGTCATGAACCTAATTATGAAAATCTTAGAACATTTGGGTCTCTTGCTTATGCCACCAATTTGCATGTCACCGATAAATTCGAACCTCGTAGCACCCCTTGTGTGTTCCTAGGATACCCTAATAATCAGAAGGGTTTTATCCTTTTAGAGTTAGGATCTGACCGCCTTATTGTTAGTCGGCATGTAACATTCCTTGAACATAAGTTTCCCTTCTTAGATGAGCCGGGCTCCATCCAAGGGGGAGTTCCATCAAGAGAACTAAGGGATATGTTTCTTTTTGATGAAAATGATATGTCACAGCCCAGAACACAGTTAAGGTGTCCTCAGTCCAGGTCTGCTCCTGATGTTGTTGCACAAGACAGATCTGACCCTACTATTTCTGAACAGATCAGACCTGACCCTATTATTCCTGCAGCTGCTTCAGGGTCTTCTGTATGCCCTGAACAGGGACAAGTCCCACATACAAGTGTCCGAATTGATAGAGAGAGGAGGCCCCCCATTTGGGCCAAGGATTACGTATGTAGTTTAATAACCAAAGAATCTCATGAAACTTCCTCCACATGTCTCTATCCCATTGAAAACTACATTTCATATAATAATGTTTCTACTTCTCACATGTGTTTTCTATGTCAATTAGACTCTATTAGAGAACCAAAAACTTACCAAGAGGCTGCATATGATGCTGATTGGGTAAAAGCAATGAACCTTGAGATGGAAGCACTTGAAACCAATAAAACTTGGGATCTTGTGCCACTGCCTATTGGTAAGAAACCCATTGGTTGTAAGTAGGTATATAAAATCAAATATCAATCAAATGGGGAAATTGACAAATATAAGGCCAGGCTAGTAGCCAAAGGGTATAATCAAAAAGAGGGAGTGGATTACCATGAAACGTTTTCTCCCGTAGTAAAGATGATTTCTGTACGCATGACTCTGAAACTTGCTGCATTATATGGTTGGTCTATATATCAGATGGATGTGCATAATGCTTTCTTGCAGGGTGATTTGGAGGAAGAAGTCTACATGACTATTCCCCAAGGTTTTCACAGCAAGGGGGAGAACCTTGTGTGTAAACTTCGAAAGTCCTTATATAGGCTCAAGCAAGCTTCCCGGCAATGGAACTGTAAGTTGACTAAAGCTTTAATAGCAGGAGGTTTCACCCAAAGTAAGTATGATTACTCACTATTTTTTAAGCGGTACAGTGATAATAGTGTGGTCTTGATTCTGATTTATGTTGATGATTTGTTGATTACTGGAAACATGCATGAGAGGATAAGTGAGGTAAAGGAATTCTTACATAGTAATTTCAAAATTAAAGATCTAGGTATAATGAAGTATTTCCTTGGGATAGAAATGGCTAGATCTGATAGAGGCATTGTTATGTCCCAAAGAAAATATGTTTTAGACTTGCTGGCAGACCTGGGAATGAGTGCTTGTAGACCCCTTGGTATGCCTATGTTCCAAAATTTAAAATTGATAGGATACCGTAAGGGTAAGGATAAGATCACAGATTTGTTGAAAGAACCTGATAAGTATAGAAGGTTAATTGGAAAGTTAATTTACTTGACAGTGACTCGTCCTGACTTATGTTTTTCAGTGCAGGTCCTAAGTCAATTCATGCAGCAGCCTATGAAAGTCCACATGGCAGCAGCTTTAAATGTAGTACGTTATCTAAAGCAAACTCCAGGGATGGGGATTTTGATCAGCTCACAAGGAGATACTACCATGAGTTGCTACTGTGATTCTGATTGGGGGTCTTGTAGTATGACAAGAAGATCCGTGACTGGTTATTTGCTCAAAGTTGGAGGTTCCTTGGTCCATTAGAAAACAAAGAAACAATCCACAGTGTGCTTCTGCTGATGATCGGAAGTTGTTTGGCTTGAAGGGGTGCTAAGGGAGCTAAGTGAACCTCAATCAAAACCAGTGGATGTTCACTGTGATAGTAAGGCTGCAATTCATATTGCCACAAACCCTGTCTTCCATGAACGTACTAAGCACATCGACATAGACTGCCATTTTGTTCGTGAGAAGGTTCAATCCAAATTGATCAGGCTAGTGCATGTTAGTTCTGCTGACCAACAAGCAGATATTTTGACTAAGGCAATCACCAAGAGAGCACAGAACTGTATTCTGGACAAGTTAGGCGCAGTGAATATTTTCTGCCCCCAACTTGAGGGGGAGTGATAAAATATGTAATAAGTATAAATAGATAGTGTGTTGTATATTGTATTTGTATTATTTGTATGTTGTATTTTGTACTCTGTAAGTGAAGTAAATCAGGTGTTAATTAGTTTTGTGGGCCTGAGGCCCAATAGGATATGTGATAGGACCATTATATATATAGGGATCATTCTGTGATCCAGGTATCCTCTTGTAGAATTCATTTTACACATCAATAAAATATTTGAGCAGGTCTTGCTGCTCTTAATACCTCTGGGTTTACATTTCCAACACATACTACTTCCAAATGTCTTTAATATAAAATATACTCAGAGAGATAATTTTAATTATAAATAGAAGATATAATTTTTATATTTATCAATCTTTTCTTAATTTATCTTTATTGATGCTTCATCAATAATAATCAAGAAGGAGAGGAAATGAGGTAATTAAGGAAGATAACTAGAGTGTTTCAAAAAATATATGTCATATTATCAAACCTCCTTTTGAGATAGCTTATTTTTGGACAATAAGTGCTTATTACGTAAGTCGAGATAAAACTCTTCTCACTTACTTACCCCGTATACCGTAAATCGTGATTTATAAGCACTTATAAGTCAAAAATAAGTTATCCCAAACAAGCATATAATCAAATTAGATAAATATATCTTATATTAAGAACCGAATGAGTACTTTCCAAATTATGAGCATTTTTTTTTTAAAGAGGCTAACTGATTTTTTTTCTATTAGACATGCAATATAGATTCTAATTGTTTACTTCATATATACACCCACATACTCTCCTGCATGTTTCACACACATCATGAAAAATTTTAAACTCTATTAACTCTTTTATAAAATCTAACAACTTTCCAATTTTAGCTTATTTAATATACATTATACCCTATAACAACAAAATCAATATAATAATAAATAAAGAGTAAAATTATACATTCATACGAAAAATTTCTCTATCCCTATAAATAGAAAACAAAATTTTCTCTCTTTGCCATGCAAAAAGTGCAAAAAGGACTAAAGGTGTGCTCTAATATTTTGTTTTATTTCTTCATTATCTTCTTGCATATTTTAAAAGTGCTTAAATATTTTTAATTAGAGGGTTAGATGCTAACAATATAAGATTACAAGTAGGAGCAGACATGCAATGAAAGCTTTCATGTTACTCCCTCATGTCTTTAATAGAAGATATATTTATCTAATTTGATTAGATTACCGAATTCAGTTAAATTAGTTAACATGACATGTATTTTTTAAAACACCTAGTCATATTTCTTAATTCCTTCATCTTCTCTTTTTTTATTATTGTTGAGAAAACATTAATAGAGATAAATTAAGAAAATATTGACATATATAAAAAATATTTCTCGTATTTAGAATAAAGATAAATTCTAAACATGTCTTATATTAAGAGCAGAAAGGAGTATTATATTAAAAAATCATTAATAATGTTGTTGGGAAAAATATCTTTACATCAAACAAGAAAAAAGATATAGAGTATATATTTAAGGGTTAAGGGCAAAAAAATCACCGATAGGAGTACTAGAAAGTTTCCAACGGAGTAGTTTTAAGCTGTGTTTGGAAACACTTATTTTTAAACAATAACTCCTTATTATATAAGTCAAGATAAAACTCCTCTCACATACTTATTTTGTATATCGTGAATCACGATTTATAAATATTTATTACCCAAAAATAAATTATTCCAAACAAACACTTACTTCATGAGCTTAAAAAGTGGGGGAATTTTTCCCAACACCAACCGACTTTAACAGTCAACACTTGTTGACCCGTTTTCGCTGAATTGGCATGCCCAGATCCAACTCAATTTTTTTTTCCAACAATGGCAAAAATTAAAAAAAAAAAAAAGTTATCCCTTCCCCTGGACTCGACGGTTACTCTGCTATGTTTCTCCTCCTTTTCGCCGTTATCCCCCGTGTAAATGCTCTGGCTCACCGTCCGACGTCTCGCCTCTGCCATCTCGTGTTAGACTCAGCATCATTGATCTCTTTCACCCCCTTCAAAAACAGGAGTTTCTCACCGATTTTCCAAATAAAGTGGGAGAAGAACCAAGCGAGAACCATAAAATCGATCTCCATATGCCGGCTACACCTGAGAGAATAATTCCACACACCCATAATACTACAGTCACTAATTCATGTATAGCTTCCCCAAGAACCCTTTCTTTCCCGGAGAAATCCTTTGATTTCTCACTTCCACTACAAAATCCACCTCCAAATTGTGGGCAACAGCGTCATCGGAGATAAGAAATCCTTTGATTTCTGAAACTTGGCGAATTTTTGGAGTAACAGTGTCATCGGAGATAAGAAAAGCATGTGATTCAAGAAGCAACCAGACCTTGCATGTTTGATTTTTGATCATTTTATATATTCATCTCATTTTTGGCATTGGATTTTCTGTTTCCTGTTTTGTCTTGGCCCGCTGCATGTTTGATTTTCGAGAATAACAAAAAGCTTCAGTGAAAAGAATGGAAAAGAAAAAGGAGAGCAAGAGGCGAGATCTGGATGTGGAGTTGATGGTGATGAGTATTAAGGTGGCTTGGGCGGGGATGGTGATGGGCGATGGATTCGGCCGGTGGAGTGACGGAGTCGAGAACAGAGATGAATGGATGACGCAAATTAAGGGCATGTTTGGTGTTTTTTGTTTTTATTTGTAAGGAAGCAGCATAATACGTGGAAGAACACGTGGCATAGAATCTTATGTGGCAGAGCCACATCATCCTAATTAGTTGACTGCTTAAATATGTTAGCGAGGTCAAAAATGCACTATTTTTGAAACTTTCATTGAAAAATTGCTTCTCTGAAATAAACTTTAAATGTCCATTAGTAAAAACTTCCTGCATTTTTTTTTGCCCCTTAACCCCTATATTTAGACCAATACACCTTTGGAAAATGGTGCAGGTAAAAATAGTGGGAGAGGGGCCTCTCCATTTCCCTTACCATCCACTTCCCTCCATTTCTTTATTCTCACCATCAGATTAACTCTGAATGGTTGAGATTTAATATTCTATAAAAATATTATTATAATATTAAATAACAAAAATGCATATAAATAAATTTAAATCATTAAAATTTGATATAACTGTTCATATCTTTATACTTTTGTTAACGTATTTTATGTATAATTTTTAATTTGTATAGGATATTGAATCTCAACCGTTCAAAGTTAATCTAATGGTGAGAATAAAGAAGTGGAGAGACCCCTCTCCCAAAAATAGTGAAGAGACAACAAACATCTCGCCGGATTTAATTTGGAGGTGATAAGCACCAAATCTGGGCGGTCCAATTTTTTTGCTCTTGATTTTTTCGGGAAAAAAATTATTTTCGACCCAATGACCACCCAACTAGTTCACCTTCTTATCCCTTTTGCTAGTCTCTCTCGTTATAAGTAGGGATGAGCAAAGCACCCACAATATGGCTAATTTTCCCTGCTTGGGCTTGCCCATAATTGGGCCTGTAACGGGTACGGGTTACCCGTACCTGTTTATGCAAAAACGGGCGGGTAACAGGTGTACCAACAGGTCACCTGTTACCCGTTTAATACCCTGTTAGTTTTAGGGCAGTTTTTTCTCTTCCATTCTCTGATTGTCTAATAATGTAAATTGTAGTTTGTTCTCAAATCTCAACCCATGACTCTACTCTCACTTCACTACTTAGTTAGATCGCTTTCCTCGCCTTGTCGACCAGTCCCCCACTCCCCTAAACCCCAATCGCTGTCCTCGGCCAGTCATTATCGGCGGACAGCTGCTCAGCTTGTCAATCTCTACGCCGACGGTGGTCGGTGAGCAGGGTCTCGTCGTCGTCGCTCGTCAAGGTCTCACCGTCGTTGCTCGTCCGACCGAGGAGTCCCGACGGTGGAAGTCGCGACTCGCCTATTTCTCTCCCTCTCTAAATTCCTTTGCTTCAGTAGCCTTCAACATTCAAGTCTTGAGTCGTGAGTCTCCCATTTCGATGTAGGATTTGCACTTCTCTCTCTCTCTTTGATTTCTGATTTTTATCTGTTGTGTTTCGATCTTCTTTGGTAGCATTGTGTTTTCGATTTGCTTTGGTAGCATTGTGAATCTGTTAATCTCTGGTAGCATTGTTTTCAATCTTCTAATTTTTACTAGATTCACAATACAACAGATAAAGACATTGTTTCGAACTTCTTTGGTAGCATTGTTTTCGATCTTCTGATTTTTAACAGATTCACAATACAACAGATAAAGACATTGTTTCAATCTTCTTTGGTAGCATTGTGAATCTGTTAATCTCTCTTATCCTGTAGGCTATAGCTCCTGGACCTGGGTTAGACTTAGAGAGTTAGAGTAATATAGGCTATAGCTAATTCCTATCTCCTGTCCTGTGGTGTTTCAATCTTCAGTTTTTTTTTTCCGAAAAGATGTTGTTTTAACTTCTCATGTTTCGATTGAATCAATGCCGCGTGGGTTAACCATGTTATGTTGATCTTAGATGATGGACTCTAGGCTAAATCCTGTGATGTGTTCTAATAGTTCATTTGGATTGATTATGAAATCTTTGATGACTCTCATGTTTCGGTTGATACATACTTGTAATTGAGTTGATGAGTATATGACAAATAATGTTCTTATTTCCATTGAGGATCATTAAAAGCATATCTAGTTTTCAGCTTTCAGTTTGCCACACTAGGACTATTATGTTTTAAAGTCATTCAAGTTGGGTAGTTTTTGGTTTTTGGTTTTCTATTTTCAGATTTCTTATTTCAATTTTCTGTTTGCCAAAATTTTCAATAGTCATTTTTTATCTTCAAGTTGTTGATTGTTTGAGAAGGTCAAATAGTATGGCACAACCACCAATTGCACTTGAAAATGTGGATGATGAACCTGAAACTGGACTAACAACAGCAGGAATAACACAAGATAGCGCTAATGTTGAGAGTCAAACCAACGATGAGGGGAAAGCAGAAGAAACACGGCCTAGGAAAAAAAGGAAGGACTCATCTGATATATGGATCCATTTTACAAGGCTGCCACTAGCAGAAACCAAAGAAAAACATAGGTCCAAGTGCAACTATTGTGGATGAACTTATGCAAGTCATCCTTTGCAAGATGGCAATAAACAATTATGGAGACATTTCGAAAAGTGTCCAAGGAATCCTAACAAATCAAGCAAGGGCCAGAGCTTGTTCGCGGCTACAACAAATCAAATATGGACTCATCACTTGTTCAGTCAAGAACGAGGCAGAAAGGCTGTTGCTAAGTACATCATAAAGGATGAGGTGCCTTTCCGAACTGTGGAAAATGAGGGTTTTATAGAATTGTTGCAAGAGTTTCAACCCAAATTTCAAATGCCTTCAAGGTGGACAGCCGATAGAGATTGCTACAACATATATCGAGAAGAAGCATATATCTTAAGAAAATACTTCAAGACTTCGAAAGTTCGTGTGTCCTTCACCACTGATTGTTGGACATCTGTACAACAAACAACTATATGTGTTTGACTGCACATTGAATTGATGAGGATTGGATTTTACATAAACGCATTCTTAATTTTTGTGAGATTACAAATCATAGAGGGGAGTCAATTGCCAAACAAATTGAGGATTGCTTATTTCATTGGGGCATTGACAAAGTGTTTACAATCACAGTTGACAATGCTTCTACCAATGATTCTGCAATTGCAATTTTGAAAAAGCGTTTCAGGAGTTGGGATGATTTGGTTTGTGATGGAGACTTTTTGCAAATGCGATGTGCTGCTCACATATTAAATTTGGTTGTTTTTTAAGGTCTCAAAGAAATGGACAAGTCCATTGATCTCATCCGACATGCAGTAAAATTTGTTAAATCTTCTCCATCAAGGAAGCGTAAGTTCATAATACTAGTTGAAAAAGAGTGAGTTGAATCAAAAAGTCTACTTACCTTGGACTGTCCTATGAGGTAATTTATTTATAATTAGTTTGAATGAGCTTTGATATGAATCCATTATTATGTATTGATAATTGATGTGCAATTGTTTTTCATTTCTATGTTGTGATTAGATGGAATTCAACATATCTTATGCTTGAGAGTGCTGTTAAGTTTGTCAAAGTTTTTACTCATATGGAAGAGGAGGATGAAGATTACAAAGAATACTTCAAGAAAAAGGTTAAGGTAGGGTCCAGTCGAGATACTTATACCTTGATTGATTATCTTGAAGGTGTTGATGATGTATCTGATGATGCAATTAGAAGAAGGACAATAGAACCTACCATTTTGCCTCCTAGTGCATATGATTGGAGCACTGCGAGTGAGTTTCTTGGCTTCTTAAAGTTGTTCTACAACATGACATTGAAGTTTTTTGGATCAAACTATGTTACAAGTAACACCTGTTTCCAGCACATAGTTGCAATTCAAACAAGCCTCAATGGAAGTGCAAGTAGTTTCTGCTCTCTCTTGAATGACATGTCAATAAGAATGTTATCTAAGTTTAACAAATACTGGGGAGCAGTTGAGAAAATGAATCCACTTTTGGTTGTGGCCTTGATATTAGACCCTAAATATAAATTGACATATGTCAAAGTCGCTTTTGCTTACCTTTTCCATGAACCAACAAAGTGTGAAGCTATGATAAGGAAGATTATGGGTGTGATGTATTGTTTATATGACCATTATTCAGCTAGTGTTCATCTTGGTGAAACTTCTGGATCTCAATCATCAATGGAACAAGGGGATAATAGTGGTAGTGGTGGAAATAATGTTCTATTACCAGAGTTAGAAGTTGAAGTGGCCTTGTCATATGTTGATGCTACATATCAAATGTTTTTAGCCAAGGCAGATGCAGAGAGTAGTGTAGAGAAACTTTCAGAAGTACATGAATACCTTCGAGCTGAATTTGTTGGTTATCGCGATGCAAAATTTGACATCTTGTCATGGTGGAAAGGGAATATTTGTAAGTATAAAGTGTTAAGCTTGATGGCACGTGATTTGTTAGCTATCCCAGTTTCTGCAGTTTCTTCAGAAGCTGCATTTAGTACGGGCGGTAGAGTATTAGATTCTTTCAAGAGCTCTTTATCCTCAAAGATGGCTGAGGCACTCATATATGCACAAAATTGGCTATAAGTGAAACCACCCAACTTGAATGACTTTGATGTTGATAATTTTGATGAGATTGTAGCTATTGTTATTGGTATCTTAATTTGCATTCTCTATTTTCAATATTTAACGTTTCATTTCATCTTCTTATTAGTTAATATTAATACACATTCATTAATATGATATATTATTTATCTTTGTTCATTTTGTAGAGGAAGATGCAAAAGCAGAGGAGGTGAATCTGAACTGACAAAAAAATGAAGATTTGCAAACAGGGTCCTCACCATAGCATATTAGCATTAGCAATTTAACATGTTATATTGCTATTGTTTTGTAGCTTGTGAATTTGTGATCATTGAAGTTTAAACTTCATAGCATATTAGCATTAGCAATTTAGCATGTTATATTAGTATTTATGACATTTTAGCAGGTCTAAAAATATGGACATTTTATGTAGTATACTATTATTTAAGGACTCGGGGTATGTTTATGTAGTATACTAGTCTTTATGACATTTCAGCAGGTCTAACCGTCTAAAGGGCAATATCATTGGCAAAAAAAAAAGGGGCAATACCTCAATATTCTGGAGGTCCAAAAAATATGGACATTTGCATTCCAATCAATTCTGCCATTCTGGAGGGCCAAAAAAAAAAAACAAAACTGGGTTGTGAAATGGGCTCCCTATTCTAGAGGGCAAAAAAAAAAAAAAAAAACAGAACTGGGTTGTGAACGGGCTCCCTAATCTGGAGGAAAAAAAAAAGGTTTTTGGTTAAACGGGTTCCCTGGACCTGTTTAACCAAAACCCGTTTAACCCGTACCCGTTTAGATACGGGTTTAGGCACGGGTACGGGGCAACCCGTACCGGTGAAACTTAAACAGGCAGGTCACGCGTTGACCCACGAGTCAGACCCACCCGCCCGTTGCTCACCTCTAGTTATGAGTTTTATTTACCTCTGGAAAGTCATGAGCATGCTGCTACACTACTGTCACTGTGAAGTAGGATCCCAATACACTTGTTGGTATAAGTTACCTCCTCAAATATTTGCTCCGTATTGCTATTTTTTGTTGCCCAGATTTTCTTTTTTCTTCTTTGAGTTGGTCAAAGATTTCCCTTTCGAGACTTGGAGTATACAAGGTTTTTGCCTCCCCCAATAAGTGGGTTTTCCGGATTTGAACTTGCGTTCTCTTTCTTTCACCTCAATCAATTGATTGATGGTTTATTTCAGTTAGTTTAAATTATGGGTTCATGTTTAATTTTTAGGACTAAATCAGCTTTCTGTTGTGGCATTTTTTTGTTTGACAATCGAAGAAAAGAAGGCACAGCTATTTTTCCCATCGAAGAAGCAGGTATGACAAAAGAAAAATTCACTTCATAAATGATATTTCTTGCTGAAAATTTGGACAGACAGGCAAACATATTCTATCAACAACTGAATAAGTTCAAATTGGCGCTCCTGGTCCTCCTACTTCTGGGTCTTATGTTAACTGAACGCCGTTAAATGGGAAAAACCGGAAGAAAAGACAAGAAGAAATACAAGTTCATTTATTCAATACAAACACCGGCAACTCTGCAAATTTGCTCACTGTAATCATGAATGTGAAATACCTAAAGACTGATGATAATAGGCTTATCCCGATTGTTACCCAAAATCCGTACGGAGCAAAACGAACTTTGTATTAATTCTTCTGGGCAACTCCAAGCCTGAGACGGAAATCCTCTTCCATTAGAGGAAGACCATCTCTCAGCTTGAGCTTTGGCTCCCACCCTAACAATTCCTTCGCCTTTGTTATGTCTGGTTTTCTCTGTCGAGGATCATCAGGAGTGTTCTCCACCATCTTTATCTCCACACTTGGATTGATAAGCTGCAAAAAGAGCCTTAAAGCATTAAACTACCTTGAAATATTTCACCAAGAACTAAGGCTTCGTTTGGATGGGGGAAAATGCGAGTAAAATAGGGAGAGAATACTATGAGGGAAAACTCCCAAAAATAGTTTTCTCATATGATTCTTTCTTCTCTAATTTTCTTCTCATCCAAACCAAAAGCTAATAGAATACAGTATCATATAATGTAAATTACATATAGGTGTGATAGTACTTCCATTTACAATCAATGGAGATCTTAATCCTAGAATGACAAGAATATAACCAGACTTGGAAGTGAATGACAATAATGGGAAATGAAACGGCTCACCTCCTTCACTGTCTCAGCAAGTTCGGTCATTGTAAATTCACCTGTGAAAATAACATTCAAATTAGTAACTGCAAGTAAAAGCTCTGCACAGAGAATTCGCGGTTGGAGTGTAACCTGGATTCCCAAGGTTGATTGGACCGGTGTTTTCTCCTTCCATTAGACGGATAAGGCCATCAACCTAACAAATTCCAAACATATATACGGCATCAGTCAGATCACTAGTGAACCAAAGCAGCAAAACACAAATGAGAATTGTGAATTATGTATACCATATCAGAGACATAGCAGAAGCTACGAGTTTGCGTTCCGGGAACTTGTACAGTCAGGGGCTCCCCACTGTAACACATGAGACCATATGAGAATGAATGATAGGCAGAAAATCCATTCGGAAATGGGGACAATAACATGATAAATGAAAGTTATGACTAGTAAACTAAAATGTGGCATTAGAATCAAATTTACAAGAGACATATCAAGTAAACAGAGTGCTCAAAACACGCGCGTAATTTATCAATTCTAAGAGTGTGTTTGGAACAGCGATAGAAAAAATAGAGTTTCTCAATTTAGCGTTTGGTAATTTTATTTTTGGTAAAAGCCCGATTGTGTAATGTGATTTATGTTTGGAACAGCGATTGTATAAATGACTTTTACAAAAGTAAAACTTGTTTGGATTGACTTAAGCACAAGTGACTTTTGTGATAATAGTAAGAGAGAGTGGGTGAAAAAATATTTTAAAGGGTTAAAAACACCAAAAAATAGTTTAAAATAATTTTTGGAACTGAAAAAGTACATTAAAGATAAAAATTGCAATCAGTTTGATAACACATTAGGTACAGTTGAAAAAATATTTTAAGGGTTAAAAGCACCAAATAATAGTTGAAATTAATTTTTGTAGCAAAAAAAGTACATTAAGGGTAAAATTACAATAAGTCTGATAGTACACTGGATTCAACTGAAAAAATATTTTAACCATTCTCACTCTCCTCAAAAGCTAAATCAGTAAAAGTTGAGAAATGGAGCTTATGACAAAAGCTATTAAGATAGAATTAAGCTCGATTGCTCACTTTGGAAAACAAGCACTCAAAAATTTTTTTCAAATTGGGTATTGAGCTTATAGGGAAAATTTAGCGTTTGGGGGGTTCAAACACTCCCCCCAAACACACACTAAGTTTGTGAAGTTTAGGGAAATACCGAAGTGCTTGAGCAATAAAGTTGCTCACAACTCGGCCATCATCAATATTCATGCGCGGTCCATATGTGTTGAAGATTCTGGCAATGCGTATTTCTGTGATAATAGACATCTCATGAAGTGAAAAACAAAAGAAAAATTGATTTGACACTAACCTTTAAGAATGAGGAGTTACTCGTGAGGAAAAGAAGACAAAGAATTACCTATTCCATGTTGCCTATGATAATCAAACATCAATGTTTCTGCCACACGCTTTCCCTCATCATAGCAACTCCGAACTCCTGTTATAAACATCTTTTAAGTTAGAGTGTATCATTATGGGCTTTGCGAAAACACATTCTTATATTTGTTTATCATTTTCCCCCTTTTCTTGGCCAGAATACTGTCACCATGTTTATTAAGAAATAATGGAAGGATAGTAATTGAGGACATAAGTATAACATCATGAGTCAACTACCAGTACCCCTACTTTAGATGCCACAGATGCAAAATTTAATAGAGATAAGCATGCACCAATAGGGTTCACATTGCCCCAATAACTTTCTGGTTGTGGATGCACAAGAGGATCCCCATATACTTCTGAAGTAGATGTCAACAAAATCCTGTTAAGTAAAACTATGACTGATTACAACCAACTAATGATAGCATTTCGGATTATCAGTTAAACAAGAAAATAAAATTTATAAGCAATCCCAACCTTGCTCCCACTCTTTTTGCCAGCCCAAGCATGTTCAGTGTTCCTATCACATTTGTCTTTATAGTCTGTACAGTTATTTATGGAAACGTTAGTTTCTCAAGGTTCATTAGACAGATATAGGATCCTTAACCAGTGACGCACGAATAAAGCTTGACATAACAGCATAGCAATATAGGTGGGAACCGTATGCGAACTCAAGACAAACTTCAGAGTCACAATGGAGAAAGGGGGAGAAAGAATATGAAAGGTATTGAAGCTAATTTTTTGTATATTTTATAGGAATATGTATATGTATACATAGGGACCATATGATTAATGATGCAAAATACAAAAACAGATTTTAAAACCCCCCACCTTCACGGGATTATATTTGTAGAAAATCGGAGAAGCAGGACAAGCAAGATGGTAGATCTGATCAACCTCAATGAACAATTGCTCTGTCACATCTATAGAGGGAAAAATAAAAAGAAATACATATCAATATATATATAAATAAACACATATGAAGCCTCACTATTCATAAGCCATGAATAATGTTGTTCATCTCAAACTTGATGCAATATAAAGGTCCCATATCTAGTTATTGAGTACAAAATCATTGTGCCAGCTGATCTTCAATAGTGACATTAATAAAAAATGTTGAAATTCCAGTCAGTTTTATATCTGCTTTAATAATCGACAATTTTCTTCTTTTGCATCCTATGAATACCATTTCTTAAGTAGATCAGAGGATGATTGGATTTGGAATAGAGAGAAGAAGAAAATATACCATGACGAATCAACTCAAATCTAGGATGACCGATCCATTTTCTAATGTTGTCCTTGGATCCAGTGAAGAAGTTGTCAGCAACAACAACCTAATTAGACAAAGAGCCTGTCATGTGTTGCATAAAAATTTTGTTGCTGCTAAGAAACTAAAGAATCCAATTAGTTCAAAGCCATCAATTCAACACTGAATTTGATAACCATGCCCAGAAAGATATCAGGAGTACTAACCTCATTTTTCTCATTCTGCATTAATCTGTCCACTAAATGAGAGCCAATGAATCCAGCTCCACCAGTAACCAGAATTCTCATGTTGGGCTGTCGTCAGGAATCAGAAGTATTGGTAAAAAGATTCAAGAAATCATAAAAACAAACATGAATGGCAATGTGACGTCAATAGGCAACACGATAGTTCACCTGAAAGAACTTGGAAAAGCGCAAGGGAGAAGGCAAGGGAGGTGGCTTTGTTGCCTGTGTTGTCGTCGTTGTCGTTCGGTGCTCTCCATTAGAAGAATTTGCTGCCATTTTCAAAGCTTCTGAAATTTAGTCCTGCACAAAAGCACTGGATGAGTAATCAAATTCTATTTCAATATCAAATCCAGAAGATCCATGACATATGGCTGGGAAGATAGAGACAGAAAAAGAACCGGAATTGGACCTGATTGCTAAACTTACACGGGGAGCAAACCAAAATACTAAACTACAGCTCAGTTGTGACTTCAGATTTAAACAAACCACGATCAGACATCCATTTTATAGAAGACAATAGATCAGGAAATCGAGGATTCTCCTACCAAAAGCTAAATTAGAAAATAAGGAAAAAGAAAAAGAAAAATAATTCAATTTCGGAGCCTTCAAACTCACGGAAAGTTGAAGGACATCATGAAAGCTCCATGGCAACGGCAACCGTAATAAAACAAGGATCGCACCAAACTCCCAAATTAAAAGCAAACTCGCTAAAAAACATAAAAACTGAATGTCTTACCATTGGACAAAGGAAATGTAAACAAAGACAATACAGGGTATTCCGGGGGATTTCAAGTGAGAGGCTGATTTGAGAGAGAACAAAGGATGGGTAAGCGAGGAAAAACCAAGTAAGGACAAGGATTGTGTGCTGGGGAACTCGCAGAATGAGAGAACTGCATGAGCTGTCTGTACATGGAATAAGTATCTCGAAGGTGCGGGGTACCTTAAACTAATACTCCCTCCTTTAAGACCATTTGATTTTTTTTTAATACTAAAATAGTTAAATAAATAATAAAAAATTCTAATTAAATCCTTTTAAAATAATCAAAACCTAAATCATACCTACACTTTAACCAAATTCTTAATAAAATCAAAAGGACTAATTAGAAGTTTTGGAATGTTGTTAAATAACAACAATACCTGGTATGTTTGAAAAGAAAAGGAAGGTAGCAGCACGGTTGAGGAAAAATTAAAGAAAAAATCTCATTCAAGTATCAAAGAACGGAAAAAATATATATATAAAAAAAATCCTAATATAGATTCATCTATCAAAAAAGCCTCAGTGTAGAATTATCTATCAAAAAAGTTTTTAGGGACCTCAGTGAGCTAAATTCTAAATGTGGACTTACCTTATTGACAAGTATATGTGACTATATCAACAAGTCAGAGAGTGACCATTGATAAACTTATAATATTTTAAAAAAAATTGTCGGTAGCTTTTCAAAAAAAAAAAAAACATATGAGGCCCGTTTAGAAAAAGTGATGGGAGGGTATTATTAATACCCTTTCCCCTTCCCTTCTCTCATTCAAGTTTTACGAGCAAGCGAGCGGAGAGCAAACGTAGTTTTAACATGTAAGGTTCTAAATTTATGATAATTTTGATACTTAAAATCACTTTTTCTTATCAAACTTCCTTCATAAAAGTTGTTCTATGTATTTTTATCTTTCTATTGATGATAATATTATACTGATTAGCGAGAATTTTTGGATTAAGATTTTGGGAGAATTTTGAGTTTTTACAAAAGATGGTTATAGATATGTAGAGAATAAATCATAGTTGATGTTAATCGATTTAGATTTACCATTTGGTTATTTTATGATTTTATAATTAATTTCTTCTTAAATAAATCATAAATTATGCTTTAGGAATGTTTTTGACTGATTAAATTTGAATTAAACAATTTATTTAAATTATTGGAAGTATTATTGAAATTTTAATCTGTTTAGTGTTGTAAATTTTGAATTATATGAAATTATAAATTATGATTTAATATTATAATTATAAAATTATAGTTATTAAAAATTTTATTGAGTGGAATAGAGTTAAGAAATTTTAGAAATTTTGATTTAAAAGAAATTTGAGGAATAGATAAATTGTGGTTATTTTTTTTAAGGAAATTGAGCCAATTACGGGGATTGTTATTTGCTATTTTGTATTAGTTAACAATTATTATAAATTAAACATGTAAATATATATATATATATATATATATATCTATATATATATTTATTGTAGAATGAATTTAAATTTGGCTTGCTGGAGTTAAATTCTCTTAAGTTTAGTTTTGTCAAGAAATTGAGGTAACCACTTTCCAATTTATCTTGTATGCTTGTTGAAATGATTATAGGTGTATGTTGGTATTTTTAATTGCTATGAGTATGTTATAGTAATTTATATATGAAACATGTACCATGATTTTTTTTAGCTAAGTGGGCCTGAATGATTTATTTCAAATTGATGATGCATAGCATTAAATATGAAATATATGAATAAATTATTGATATTGAAGATTGTGATATTGAGATGTTGAATGTGGTGAGTTGTGATTGAGAAGAGGTTTGATTCTTTTATGCCACGTGGTATAATCGCGACCGCATACACAGTGGATGGCTTTGGCATTCTCAGGGCCCTTAGTATCACCCTTTCCTTTGGTCGGGTTAAGGGTCAAGTGACACCTTTCCATTTTTGACGGAAAGGGAATACATTATCTAATATAAGTTTTGTAGCATTTGGCCGGGTTACATCTCATTATTAGAGAGCTTGGTGCAGTCTTATCAAAGAAACTACTCCTATTATATGTTATAGCTCATGGGTTCTGTCAACGGTTAAGGAGGTTATAAGGATGGTTGAGGAAGTTTTATGCATATTGAATGGTTTTCTTGAAATAATAATGTTTTGGGAAGATTAAACTTTATGTTATAAGAATATATATTTTGCCTGCTTAATTATCTTATAATCATTCCCTGCATACTTGTTAAATGAAATTGTGGTTACTGAGTCCAGGTGACTCACCCCGTCTATATTTATAATTTTTCAGGCGAGAGTTCATGTGGTGCTACCAAGGGGAAGGTGAACGAGACTTGATTTGATACCAATTATATGTCTCATTTAGTTACACGAGCATAATGTATATTGCCAACCATAAAGGCCTTTGTGGTATACGTTGCATATATTGAATATTTCGCTGCATAGGGATTTGTTTTGTGGGCGGAGCCCATAATATGTTGTATTATGTAATACTTAATGCTTTACTTGGTTTGGAGATTAATTATATGGTAATTAAGAGAGGTCGTTACAAAACTCATATATGTTAACTAAAGCAAGCCCTGTTGACAAGTGTGTGACAATATTGACAAGTCACAGAGTGACCATTGACAAGCTTATCTATATTAACTAAATCAACTTTCATTGACAAGAGTATGCCATTATATAGACAAGTTATAGAGTGGTCATTAACAAGCCCATCCATATTAACTAAACAACTTCTGTTTACAAGTGTATGTGACAATATAAACAAGTCATAGAGTAGTCATTAATAAACACATCTATATCATTGAGGTATTTAGGAACTTTGTTATAGAAAAATCTATATTGGAACTTTTCTGATAGAGGAATCTATACTGAGACATTTTTTATATTTTTTCTGGTCCTTAAGACCTCAGTGAGATTTTCCCAAAATTAAATTTGTTTTATTAACTTCCCACCACCTTTTAATTATCATTTTATATCAACGGAGCTTCCTAATAAATATCAACTTCCAAGTTCCCCCAATCAAAGCACTGCGATGAATTCTGTGTGGAATGCTAACAACCAAAGCACTAGTTTTATTCACATTATGAACACCCAAAAACAAAGCGTCAAATCCTTTGACAATTGTTTTTAATAGAATCATGCATGATCGAACCCCGAAATAAAAATAAATCCTACAGAAATAAATTTTGGAATCGTCTCCTAGAGATCCAAACTCCGAATTGAGCATCAATCGCCTCAAAATCCCTCCCCACCTTGACCCTAACTGCACTAAAATTCTATATCGTTTCAAAAACATCCTCACCATGTCCCTTTTTCCACCATCAATATTACTACTAATTAATGAGCACCTCTCCGTTTTTGGATTCAACCCAAGAGCTTGTGGCTCTAAACTCTAAAATTTTTAATCCAGAATGCTTTAATTTAGGAAAACTATTGATTGAAAATTGGAAGAGAAAGCTTTGATTATATTTTGTATTCAAGAAAAAACGAAAAAGGATGCAATAATTGTGTAAATAGTTTCTTTTCAAATTGAGGGGCACTGTTGTCACTTAACAACATTATAAAATCCTTAGCCAACCGTTGGCTTGATTAAAAATTTGTTAAAGGTGTACGTCTTATCTAGATTTTGATTATCTCAAAGGTATTTAATTGAGATTCTCCCAATAAATAACTTAACCATAGCATATTTTATATATTATTAGATTATATATTAATTTATATCAAACAAATTTCTTATCCCAGATAAATCAGACAAATTAGTTTAATATAACAATAATAAATATTAATTTATTTTACTTCCTTAATTTCTTCTAAAACATCAATTGGGTAAGGAGCGAATTTTAAGAGACTCGCGTGACACGGTGAAAGTGGACTACAACGTCAATGTCTATCTTAGTATGTGTTTGAATTAATTTTTAGAGAATAATTTTTACGATTTACAAGATAAATATGTTAGAAGAGTTTTGTCTCGATTTACGGAAAAGAGCTTTTGAAATTGCGGTTTGAAGCTTACACAAACACACACTTAATTCTTAAACGTAACGCAAGCCGTGGATCTAAGATTGTCCTCCTTGGTCTATGCCGTCTTAGAAATTATATTTTTAATATTATCATGGGAACGTGCTTTGCGGGAATAAATTTAGGAATAATTACTCAATTTTCATCCCCCCAAAAAAATGCACGAATTCATTGAACAAAATAATTTCTGTAATGTACAGTAAAAACATATCGATTATATATGTACTATTTGATGATTATCATATGCACACATGACATTATATGAGTTCGGATTGTCCCCTGCCAAGGCAGGAGAGATAGGACACAGAGGAGTGCAAGGGGCATTGACGTAAGCCACAAGCCTTTAGCCTTCGGCTTTGTCAGTGGTTGGGATCACTGAGTTAGCGTATATAATGGAGTTTTGTCGATTTGGAACTTTGGATTGATTTAAGCTTTAGAGTGGCCGAGTATGTGTTGGGCTAGGTTTTAAAGTTTTATAAAGAGAGTCACAGAGGAACGCGAGTGTAATTTGCACATGCATGGCCATAGACTGTGTTGGATTTTGGCGGCTGTCAAGATCAAGAAAACTGTGCTGCATCCTCTCCACCAGCGGATAAAGAATTAGAAAGCTCAGAATTTTTATCAGCCGCCTCCTCTCCTTTAGAGGATTTGAGCTTTGAATCTGCCTAAATAAGTCATATATAGAATAAGAAACGCTCCCGTTGATCCATAACAGTAAATGCTGTGAGTTCGTGCGAGTGATTTGCAGGTTCTATTGGATGAGAGCAATTAAAAAAGCCGTGTCATTGTTTGTTTACTAAAAACGGGAAGTCGAAGGCTGTGTTATGGACAATGGAGTTCGCTCAATGCATCTGATTGATGTTACAATCGAATGCCAGAATGTCTTAGCTTTTGGGTCGTCATTCTTGCATGTAACAGCTACTGTTTTGACGCACATGATGGCTACTTCATTCGCCGCAAGAGTATTGCGTCTCTAAACCAAAACGTTCTGGAATATTAAACCAACCCCACCTGAAAACTACTCGAGAGCAGGGCATTGTGGCTACTTCATAACTTTGTATCTATCTGTTATTCTACAGCGTAATGGCACTGTTATAACTTCAAACAAAAATACCAATTTCGAACAACAATTTGGGAATCACCCGTTTCGCGCAGACAGAAACTTGCAGAACTTCATTAGACGCTCATTAAAACTTACTGTAAGGACAAGGATAACACCGCATCCTAATTCAAGAAAACAAAATGAAAGAAAGCAGACTCGTCCTACTAGGTTCTCCAAAAAAGTATTCACCTCCGAGTAAAAGTTAGGTTGGCTAGTTTTACATCAGACTACTTGGATCAAATAATCCAGCACTAAAAGCAATGAAAACCCAAAATATGAGAACACTTATGATTGCGGTTCTCAACAAGTGATCATAATTACCATGTAGGTGGCCATCTAATTCAAGGGATGGATGTGACGATGGAGAATTTTCATTGTCACCGATATCAGCTTCGCTATCTATCCCGCTGCTGGTCCCAGTTGCATAAGGTAGCTGCATAAACCCCCTGCCAGATTTGGAACATTTCATGCAAGTGCAGCTACCGCCAAGATATGATGGCAGTGTGGGTACAATGTCATAAAGAACCTTCTGATACATCTCTCCTTCTATCGTCAACTTTTTCCTAGTAATAGGCTTCAAAACCTTCGGGCAAAGAGCGGGACAAAAAAATTCAAATCCAATGATTCAGATGCTCTTGTTAGCTCACGTCTAAAACAGCGTAAATAAGTTATCCAACAGACGTAAAATGCAATTGCTGATAACAACATGCCGACATGCAGATAAGCAATTAATCATATAAGGGAAGCTTGACATTTAGGGTGTGTTTGGTTTTAAGGGAGGGAGGAGATGGTTGGTAAATTACAATTTTGGATAAGAGAAACTCAAAATTTACCTTCTCATTCTTTTAAATTTTGGGTTCCCGCCCAAAATTTAAATACCTTCAACCCCAAAAAGGTAATTTAACCCCCTACCCTCCCTCCCTCCCCCTCCCCTCAAACCAAACACACCCTTATTGTTGGGCTGAACTATATTAAAGAGACCAATATGATTGGGGAACTACTGTCACACCAGAGATTGTCAAGGAAGATAGGACAATCCTTTTCTCAATCATAACATTCTATCAACACAATCGCTCGCCTATACTTCACAACCAAACTCAACCATATCCAAAAGAAAGGCCATTTTGAAGCACTTCTCTTCATGCGTTCTTTGTCATTATAACTCAAATAAATTTGAGAGTAAAGTTCACCTGAATAAAAGTCTGGGCAACAACACGAAGAACTGCTGGAAGTCGTATGACAAGCAAACAACCAAGAAGGTTAGGAAAGTGATCTTGCAGAAGGGAAGAACAAGACCTCATCATTTGCATGGGAATTCTCAACGGAGATAACCCTTCACAGTCCACCAATACTGTAATATGAGGGTTGTCTGCATCAACCAAGTGCAAGACACCATATTCTACCTGTGATACTGCAGTAACAACCATGAACACTATTTGAACGCGGCAAGTGATAAGACAACAGGACTAAATATGTTCGATAGAAAACCAAATGAGAAAGGAAAAACATTACTGCCACAAAAGACAGCATATTTAGGAACTAAAGGTAGGAAAAAGAAATACTGCATGCCACAAAAAGAACGTACTCACTGCCTGAGCAAATCGAGGTCTATCTTGTGACATCAAAGTTCTGCAAGCAACCCCAAGCCTGACAATGAGGCAAGGTCGGTGCATCTTGTCAGAACCATGCCAAAACACTAAATCTGACCACATTTCCAGCTCTTCTCCTGAAAGAATTCTGTAAGTTTCCCTCCAGCAAATCGTTTTCTTGACTGATGCAAGGAAGCTTGAAAAGTCATTATTAGAAGCCGTATAAAACCTCCGGAGCTCATTCTCATTAATTCTGCATAAATACTACCAAATTACAGTCGCTGCCATAGGAGAAAAAAACCAAGAAATATGCAGGTAAATATGTTATTGCTAACTTATAAGGCAACTCCTGGCAAGGATTTGAGAATTTTCCCAAAGAAACGCAATAGTATAATACCAAAAGGACAGTGGCTGTTATTAATAGTTTGATTATCAAACAGATTTTTGCATGCATGCAAAATACACAAATTGATTAACAATATTCAGGCTGTGCAAATTACATAAATTTTACTTGCAGAACAAAAATTATACAGTACATTCAACTCCATATAAGTGTGGCTAAAATGCAATATATGATCATATATGAAAATTTCTGTGCTTCTATTTTTGGAAGACAAAAGAAAGTTGCAGATCTATGCCAGTCATATAATTTCATAATCACTGCAATTTTAAGAATATCCAGCAACACAATTTACTAGGAAATTTGTTTCATACTATATAAGCACAACACAGTATCTTCTGAAATGGTTCTGTGAACGCCTAGTTATTATGAATACCTTTCTGACAGAGTGATCCCTTGATTTTCCAGTTCTTTGTAGAGTTGACTCAACCACTTTTCAGATTCTAAAATTTGAGGAGCTGTCTCACAATGACTGCAAAATGGATGGAAAATAGGAGTATACAGTTCATCCAGGTTAGATCGTGGTAACAGTAAATATATAAACTATACAGTTCATATACATGGACCAACAGATATCAATATCCTACATCACTTTTAGAGAAAGCCCCTAGCCTCTAGCAAAGTAGATCACGTCCCTTTACGTTCAATGGATCTCTTGAAAGGTCTAAAATCCCAGGAGTTTACAAGGATTTTGAATGTCTAAAAGATATTTAACAAAAAACAAAAGGCTCAATTAGACTTTAAAAGCCCATAAGTAGTACCATCAAGTTTCAATAAAATCTGCCTTCTACAGATTTTTAACCAATCTCAAGTTGTGGAAACAATTTGGTGTCTTCCAATCAAAACAATGCTGCCAGTCATAATTTAGTAACACAAATTGAGGCCAATAATCTTGTACATCACTAAAATTCTTAGCAGGGACTCGAATGAAATGACTGGAATTTAAGGACCTAAATTCAAACTGAACAAGAAAGATTGAAACTACCATAACCAAACTAATTCAAGTTGTCAATATGAAAAAAAAAAATTATTTTTTTTTCACTTTCAGTTCATGTATGCAACAGTTCATTTATGAATTAATCAAAACCACGCAGAATAATATGCATTCAACATATTCATTAATAACTTTGCCTACCTTGTATGTGAATCAGCCTGCACTGAAGATGATTCTGAGTATGCTTCTGAATCAGGGGAATCAGTACGACAATCTGTCGTTCCATCACTACATTCTGATTGATCATTAAAAGCCGTCGCAATTGAAAGAACTAGTAATGGTCTTGATAGAATCTTGTAGCAAAGAAATTTATTAGCTATTGACTCAAATATAGTTATAATTAGGATATCAAGGAAATGAAAAGACAAAAAAGGTAAATAAATAAATAAATAAAGACATCCACCTTCATAAAAAATTGGCAAAAGGGGGGAGGGTAATTATTGTATACTATATTAACGATCAGACCATACGATCTACTGTTGCTTCTTTACTGATATTGTAAGATGTTTGTTGGAGAGACTTGCAAGATGCTAAATACGCTGGTTCTTATGATAGTAGAAGCCATCCAATGAAGAAAAACTTCTTCAAAACCAAGCTCTATTATGTGCCTAAAGCTATTTCCCAATATATCACAATTGATGCAATAAAATGTCATTCACATACATCATGAGATCTTCAAAAATCTATAATTACAAACCTGCATGCTTTTGACCAAACCCTTGAAGGGTGCCCACCTCTGAATCCATTTGAATGGTGGATAACAAAGGATTTGTAAAGACTGAAGGCCTCTCCATACAATTGGACACCTGTTTTTTGAGAACCTCCTTACAGTTTCTAATGCAGCAACTTTAAGTAAGAAAAAGGTCATATGACCCACAGCACTACTTCCAAAGCCACCATGGGTCAGCGAAACAAGCTGCTCATAGTTTTTCTGGGCAAAACTTTTAGGGCGAGATGCAACTAGCGATTTTTTATATGCCTTTTTTCCGGTGGCGAGACTGCTTGTCTTAGAATTCTTACTTGAGTTAGAGTAACTCAACGTGTCTTCCATTTACACTGCGTGAATGAGATGCTCCCTGACAAGCTGTACAGCAAAAGAATGTTTTCAAATTCAAGCAATTATAACAGATAAGATTATATTGCAGTAACATCTATCCATCATCAAGAGTATATTTAGCCATTATATAGTACAACTGGAGCTCAAAGAGCTGGATTATGAGAAGTAACTAAACACGTATACAGTAATATTAACAACAGAGGTAACAGGAGTTCAATATGTAGTCCCCACAACGTAGAAAGCACACATCATTGTGGTTCAACTACTTCAAAATGAAATGTGCGAACATAGAAACAGATGCAAAGCTGCGACAAAGGAAAAAAAAAAAAGCATCCGCGCTTTGAAATGAATATCCTCAAAGCCTCTACGCAGGAAAAAAAAAAAAAGGCTAATCCCCCTAACTAACAAACGAAACAATAAGAACTTGCTTTCTTAAAAGTATGAAGCTGTCACTGAGATGGCAATTTCTTGTGAAATTTAAATAATTCAATTCGATTAAATATTGTAGTCCAGGAGAAAATGCTGTCAGTTGTGAATATGAAGCTAGAAGTATTTCATAATTTAGAGAGGCTCGTATACATAAGTACGAAAATCGTAAAATTATTCTGAATGGATCCTAAAGACTTCGATTAACATAAAAACCAACTTATTCGGTTCTACAAAAGCAAGGTATTGAAAGTTTTCAAAACATCACCTGAAATACAATTTCAAGTGACGATGTCAGCATTAGGGGACAACAGAGATAACAGAAAGATCAAGCGGAAGTGATGCAGCGGATCAGATCAAACAGATTTTCTCGAACAAAGGGTGTTAGACCTCACCGAAAGTGCGCCAACAATTAGGGATCAGGAGCACTCTCTCCAGTCCCCAGTGCGCAAACCGTCAAAAGCGTCCGGTGGAAATTGGTGAACGTCTGTGTTGTGGCATGTGAATGTGCATTCGCGGTATGAATTCGCGTATGGATGCGTTTATTATTGCTCCTCCGGTCCAATGGATCTAAGTTCTAAGTTCTAACTGTGGAGGGGAATTTCAGTATTTCTCCATTTTTTAAAAGGCTGACATATTATTTCTCTGTTAACAATAATCAAATAATAATCAAATAAGATATATATAGAAGGATTTAAAGAAGATAAAGGGAGTTTTTTAGAAAAAAATATATGGTATAAGCTAATTTAACTAATTTCCTTATACGATTAAATTAAGTAAATTATCAGGCTTACCTACATCAAACAATGTATGACTATATTTTATTGGGGGATCATCCTTTGCTGTCCCTCACAGATTTTTAAAACACTCGCCGATCAGAACAAACGTAGAATTATAAATTTTACACATCTATGTTAAAATAATGCCGTGCTATCCTGCAAAATAATTTATTTACTTATTTTCTTACCTTATGTATAATTAGTTTTTTTTTTGTCATTTTTTAGTATGATAATAATGATTGAGTCTCATACTTATGGAGAACTTGAAATGACTTGGGCTATTTAATTAATATTTTATAGATATGGTATAATGTATTTCTACGGTTTTATTTATAATAGCTCGATAACTGAATTATATAATTTAAGAAAATAGGTAAAATTAGTTAAAATAATAAGCATGTCTGAAATAAAATTTTATTCTAAGTGTGTCCTTTTTATGAGGGACAAATAAGAGGAGGAAATAGAGTATATATAAGTACCCCCATCAAATCAAAGAGTTTATATAAGAATAACTAACTTTTTAATTAACACAATATATATAATTAATATGAAAAAAAATAGGAAAAAAACATATTTAATATTCAGACAATTATTATAGGAATCTTATAAAAAATATTAAGATAGTTTAAATTTTGGGTTCTTATAAAAAAAGATAGAGCAAGTCATAAGTTATCCACGTCAATAATTAATAATATAATTTATCAATCTTTTATTTTTATTCCAGAGGGCTCCACTATTTCATAAGCGGCATAAAATGGGCTCGCCCCAGTCCGAGGGTGTAATTAAATTTATGTTCTGCGCCTCATCTCTCTGATGCATTACTTTTTGGACGATTTGCAAAAGTTTCCCACCAAACTAAATTATGGTTTAATATTATACTACTTCCGATGTTAAATACAATAATTTTTTTAGAAAGATTAAGAAAGTTAAATAAATTATTTTAAGATAATTATACTTATTATTTTTCTCTAAACTAATTTATCTTATTTATAAATTAATATATAATCTAATGATACACAACATATGATGTGATTAAGTAATTTATTTAGTTTCTTTAATCTCTCTCAAAAAAAACTCTCAAAGGTCTTATATTTAGAATAAAATAAAGCATCTCTTTCGCTATGGATACTTGGACTGTATTATCATGTCATATCTTTGCCACCGTTGGGAGGGCCGGGCCAGCGAACTATAGTACCACTTGCTTTTTGCTAGCCCAGTTGTTAATGTCTTTAATTTCTTGCCATTTGTGAAATTATGTTGACCTACGTACTGCTGAATTGCTAATGTGCCATGCATGATCATTTGAGTAGATTTCTTAATTTCATTGCGTGTCACATTTTATTAGTTATTCACTTATTTGTACTTATGTTACTAAAAGATTGCATTTTAATGGGTATGATTTCAGCTGATTTAGTGTGTGTTTGACAACATCCCAAATCATGGTTTCAAACCATGGTTTGCGCAACCCGAGACAAAACTCCTCTCACACACTTACCTTGTAAGTCGTAAAAACTATTAAAAGAAGCTAATCCAAACACACACTTAGTTATGCCTAATTATAGTAGCTGTGGATGTTGCTAAAGCTTTAGTGAATGAGTCTTATCCTTCAATTTTAGTGTTGTGACTCTCACTTAAGTCATAAAAATTGTTGCCAAATGATGCTTTGAAGATTCTCTTTGGATCATGTTGCTTGGATTTATCTCTTTACTATTCTGTTTATTTAGTTGCTTTATATGTGTTTGCGTGTGTTATAACTTATATTTTAGTTTATATTATAATTTGTTGTCTCAATTTTTTGTTTAGTTTCTTTCTTTATATTATAATTTGTGTTGTCTCAGTTTTTTGTTTAGTTTCTATCTTTTTAGCACAAAGATTTTTGTACTTATGGTTTCAAATTAATGCATTTCTTGTTGGCAAAATAAGTTATTAATATTTGACATTTGTTCTCTCTCATCTCCCCGGCCTTTACATTAACAGTGATGTATTCATTTGTTTTTCAATGTGTTTGTTTAAAATAGATATTGAAACCTTTAAAAATATTTTTTCAATAGTGATTTATGGCATATAAAATACTTTTAAGGGCTCTAAACAAGATCCTTGACAATATCGATCGCATGGCACACTCAACGAGCTAAGCTTCAAGTTGGAAACTTGGAATAGCGGTAGAAAATTGGAATAAATAAGTATAATCATAAATGAGTTGAGAACTGTGTATCCAAAAATAAATGAGTTGTAGATTTTTTAAGACAAATGAGGCCAAACTTATGTAATTTTTAGTTAGTAACATAAATATAAATAAACGTGCTTGTATTAATTAAGGAGCGATTTATTGGCTAGGGGGTTTTTAATCTGGCAAAAAAATAGGGGATTTTATTTCTCATCAGAGATGGTAATAAAAATGGAATCTTAAAAATAAATGAAAGTCTAAATATCGAATGCAATTTTTAATTTCAGGAGACAAGTCTGTAAATTTCTTGGAATAGAAAATATATTTTTTAATAATTAGGATCCGGTTCATTGGATGGCAATCGCGCGATAATATACAGGACACGAAGTAAAATGCCCGCAGTCGACGTGCAACTCTGGAAGAAGTGCCACGCATGCGGACATTGGAGCGTCCGTGGAGGATCCAAGGAAGGATTAAAACGAGAAGCTGCGACCGAGAAGAAATGAGCTAAACATTTAGATTTAGATCAATGGCGTCGAATCTGAGGGCGGCGTACGGGTGCACGGTGGTTTACGATAAGCGTGTGTGTTTGGTCAACGGAGGAAAGAAATTTTAGCATGTGTTTGGTATCACTTATTTTTTGATAATAAGTCCTTATTACGCAAATCGGGATAAAACTCCTTTCACATACTTATCTCGTATACTATTAATCACGATTTATAAGTACTTATTGCTTAAAAGTAAGCTATTGCAAACAAGCTCTTAATGGAGGAGAAGGATTTTAATATTATTTCATTTAAATTGATAAGGAGGGAGAGGAGGAGAGGGGGGAAATTTTAATATCATGTTGTTTGGTTGACGAGAAGGAGGGAGATAAAATATATCCATACAGACAATTTTATCCTTATTATATTTAAGTCATTTTTTTAAATTTTGTAGAATGTTTAATAATTATATAAAATTATGATTTTATAATTATTAAATTGAATAATTATAATTTCCATGAACAAAATAATCAGGTCATACCAAAGCATTAAAGTGAGGGTGGAGATGGGGAAAAAAATTAGAAGCGTATCATAAGAAAATTTTCATGAACATAATAATCACACCATCTTAAAATATCAATCCTCTCCTCCAAATCCCCCCATTTTAAAAGGATCCCCTCCTTAAATTTTATTTTTATGTTGTCAGGAGTAATTGCTCCCCTCCCCTACCTCTCAAATCAAACAAGACAATAAGAGTGTGTTTGATTTGAGAGACGGGGAGGAGAAATTAATTTTTTGGATATGTCCTTTTTAAAATTTATCTTACACCCTAAATTATAAATCTTTTAATAATAAGGTAAATTTTAAAAGGGACTCATCCAAAAAATAATTTACCCACCTCCCATTTCAATCCAAACCAAACATACCCTAAAAGTCTATGGCTTTCTATGCAGATGCCTTGGGCTGCAACGTTCGGTACCAAATCCAAACCGCCCGTTGCAATTTTTAATGAGCTAGGATGCGATGGTTTCATGTATGGAATGGGCAGATGATGACGAGGGTGTTTGTTTTGACGTTGTCATGCGCAGGGTTTGAATAGTGGAAAAATTAAAATGAGTGTTTGGTTGAGTGATGAGATTTAATGTAAAAAAAGGTAAAAGCCAAAAAAAGTCATAAACCTCAAAATAGAGTTTATTGGAGCTTATTGCTATAAAATAATATTGATAGAAGTATTTTCATATTTTTTGGATCAATGAGGTACTCAAAATCACTTCTAATCACAAAACTTCTTTTATGAAAAATGTTATAAATAATTTTCTCTTTCTTTATATAGTAATCTTCTGCTAATTAAATAATACTTTGAGATAAGATTATTAGGCAAGTTTTGAGTTTTGTCAATATATGACTATAGAAATGTAGAAAATAATTAATAATTAATTTTAATCAGTTTAGATTTATTATTTAGTTGCTTTATGATTTTATAATCAATTTTTTTATAAACATGTCATAGATTAGTTTCTATGTGGTGTTTTGACCCATTAAATTTAGTTTAAATAATTTATTTGGATTATTGGATGTATTATTGAGGTTTTAATCGGTTTATTTTGTTAGATTTTGAGCTATGTGAAAATATGAGTTAGGATTTAATATTTAAATTAGAGTTTGATATAATTTATAAAATTTAAGCTTAAGGTGCACAATACAAAAGACTTTTTGAGTGTACCAATTTAAATTAGAGTTTGATATAATTTTATTTAAAATTGTACCATTGCCAAATTTTTAAAGTTAATTTTTGAGAAAATTGTGAAACAATCCCTCCATGTGTAGATATCTTCCTATATCCTATTTGGAAATTAAGTTGCCAATGAAGTCTTTTTTCACAATTATCCCTTCATTTTTTCATTTTTCATAATTTTTACAATTTGTTCTCTTAAATAATATAAAAACCACTTATGCAAAAGTCAAATCAAATATCATTCACTTTTACATAAGTTATTTATCCAATTGCCAATCCAAATACTCATCATTTTACCCAATCTAACTTTTTTCCAATTTTAAGATTCCATAAATCTAAGTAAAAATAAGTCATTTATCCAATCTTCAATCCAAACACGGATCTGGCTGCGGTCCGCTGCCAGTCCTTTTCTTCTAAACTACACCGTTTTGGTGTAGTTTAGGGGTAAAGGGGTGGGTTTTTTTTTTTAAAAAATAGAATATAGTATTTTAAAATATTTTTTTGAAAGTATCTAGTATCTTAAAATATTTTTTAAGTAACATGTAGTATTTTAAAATAATTTTTAGTACTTTAACCCCTTAAAATATGTTTTCAGTTGTACCCAGTGTGTTAGCAGATTGATTGCAATTTAACCCTTAATGTATTTTTTCAGTTCCAAAAATCACTTTAAAATATTTTTTGGTGTTTTTAACCCTTTAATGTATTTTTTCAGTTCTAAAAATCACTTTAAAATATTTTTTTGGTGCTTTTAACCCTTTAAAATATTTTTTTGGTGCTTTTAACTCTTTAAAATGCATTTAGAATTAAATTGCAATCAATCTACTAACACACTGGGTACAACTGAAAACATATTTTAAGGAGTTAAAGTACTAAAAATCATTTTATGATACTACATATTACTTAAAAAATATTTTAAGATACTAGATACTTTCAAAAAAATATTTTAAAATACTATATTCTATTTTTTTTAAAAAAAAAAAAAACCCACCCCTTTACCCCTAAACTACACCAAAACGGTATAGTTTAGGGGAAAAGGACTGGCAGCGGACCGCTAGGCAGCGGACCGCAGCCAGATCCTCCAAACACACCTAATAATACTCAGGTGGGGAGAGTTGGAGAGCGGGTAGACGACGATTGCTTTCACTCCGATGCAGCAGCACGAGACGGATGATCTGACCGGGAAGGTCCAAGCACCTCGATCGGGTCGAGAAAGCACGAGACGGATGTGCTTGTTACTCACATTTATCCTACCTTTTTTATTTACTATTATTTTTTTAAAAAAATCCTATAATTCCTCTCTCTCTCTCTTTTTTTTTTTTTTTTGAATATAGGCTTCATAAACTTGAAGAATTTTTAAACTTTTTTTGGCATACATTATAAAATACTTGTGAGCAATTAAATGACTTATTTTCAATTGAAATCAAAATTTGCTTTCGTATTTAAATTTTGTTGTGAATTTAGAGTAAAATACAATAACCTTTCTTTTATTTACTCTAAATCATAGAGCCCTTCTTTTTATTTTGAAAACTTATATGAGCTTCCTTTAAAATCAAAATATATGTTGCATAAATCTCCCTTCTAGTTTTAAGATTTGACTTATATTCACCCAACCATTAACTGACCGTTAAATCACAGCATTAACCCATTATTTTGACCAAAGATAACTTAATAATCATGTAATCTTTATCAGAAAATAATCATTCAATCCCATATCTTTATCCAAAATTTTAAAAAATAATTTTAAGCTTTTTATAAAAAATGTTGTCACACTGTTAAACTGATTACTATAATACAAAGTTAATTAATTTCATCTTCATAAATTTTGGTTTTTTAATAAATTTAAATTCTTAATCTCGTTCATTTATTAAAATTTACTTATGATAAAATCTTTTAAATGCATATATGTTAGCTAAAATATTTGCAATAATATATATATATACATAATGATATAATTTTGACATTTTTATATTAATATATCATAATTTAAAGTTTTTAAATATATTTGATTAAACATTTTTTTTGTTAAGAAAATTAGTCTAATTTTTTTTATCAAATTGTTAATATTTTCACATAAAAATTACTTAAACTCTTTCAGAATTTAATAAAATATTAAACAGATCATTAATAAATATTAATATTAACAGGTAAAATAGGGATTTGTTATAATGAGGGATAAATCAGTACACAGGATTTACTTTAACATGGATTTTAATTAAAAATTGTAATTGAATAATCTTTTTAAAATATTCTTTAACAGTGTTAATGGTTTGGGTTGAAGCGTATATTTTCAAAATAGAAGAAAAATCTGTATAATTAAAGCAAAAATAAAGGGGTGATCAGAGTATTTTACTCTTAAATCTATAATCCTGCAACAACAGTAAAGACTCCTAAACCGCATGTAATAATAATGATAATAAGTGTGTGTTCGGGTATTTACTAGAAAAACATTTTTTTGCCCAAACCTTGGTTTTGTGCTCTTTGCTGTCGAACACCCATCAAAAAATCATAATCCCGTTTTTTTATTCAAACCATGGTTTCAGCTCAAATCCATAGTTTTATCCATAAGCTAATTTTTTTTGCTTTTCTTGCTATGTGGGTCCCACTTCTTATTTCTTATTGGCTCTTTTCCACTGTGGGTCCCACGCCACAGACACACTCTCTCTCTCTCTCTCTGCTTTTTTTTTTTTTAATTTCTGCGGTTTTCTCAATCTCGTCTGTCACTTTGTTTTTTTTTTTTAATTTTAATACTCCCTCTTATCTTTAATATAAGACCTATTTATCTAATTTAATTATATTAGAAAAAATAATTAACTTAAGTAACATTACATATAGGAAATTTTATTTCATTTTTTGTATTAATTATGAAATTTAATGTTAAATAATGGGTTAAGATGCATCATTTTTAATACGGTTAGGGGTTTTCTTCTCTTACAATTTAATATCGTTAAGTAAAATTTAACAGTTTTGTTAAATGTACATCCTTTTTAATTATTCATTATTATTTTCCATCTTTCAAAACTCATTCGTACCAAACACCCCTCAGGAAAAACTTGGCCGTTAAATTTGGATCTTAACCCTTAAATAATACATAAAATATAATCTTATTCTTTATATGTAATTATCACAAAAGTTAACATCCTTTTTAGTAATTTGACCATAAAAAAAGCTATTCTGATCACAACATTCAAACACTCTCATTTTATCAAAATCACTTTTTTTCCATAATCTATTCTTCTATAATCTGTTCTCTAAAAACTATTCTCTCCAGAATCTATTCTCCAAAAACTAATAAGAATACACCCTAAAGAGGACCCCTACCGCAGGTGGTCAATAACCAGGTTTCATTTTCCTCCAAGACTAAACTGTAACCGTGTTAGTGCAAGAACGTCAAATCTTTGGTTTGAGCTGGAACGCGAAGCGGCAAAATCACAAGGGTTGAAATATAACATGTCATAGGAAGACTAATACTGTCACTTAAAACTCAAATTTTATAAATAAGGTTATGCAAATGAACAAAGAAATTCTCCAATTAACTAGTAAATAAACACTAGCCAAAAACATTTAGACTAGAGTTGGCTTTTGCAAATCATGAGAAGAGGCCCCAGAGCAAGAACAAAACGGAACTGAAGAAAAGACGACTTCCTATAGCAATTTCACATGGATCAAACCACCCGATGATCCATGGCAAATGAAGTTATACATGTCTCCCAGTTCTTCGCTTTAAGCAGGATGATGCTTGGCCCACAAGTCACAACATTTCTTGTGACTTTCTCACGCAGCGGCTCACTTTTTTCTTGAAATCATCCCTCTTATCTCTCCACTCCTTCTGCAATAACACATCACAACAAAGAAAATTCAGAATCTCTACATTGAAGCATTTTATCACCAGAAAAGTGTCACTAGAAAAAGCATGACTTCTCCAGGAAAAGAAATTGTATGTTTGGTAAGACAAGAGACTAAGTTCAAACTTTTTTTCTTATTAGCTGAACAAGGTCCTCCTCGGTTAAAGGTACAGGAGAGGAAAAAAAAGACTGTCCAATAAATTATACCTGCTTGATATAATTTTATTGAGTCAAACATAATAAAACACAGGCTAGTCCCATGCACAGACAGAATATATATGGTTGATGAGTGAATGCAGGTCCGATATTTTGCATTTCATTATCTCACCATTGCCAGTGTGACCAATGTATCGTATATCAGATCTTATATGCATTGAATATCCACTGATTATTATGTAACTATGTAGCTGAATATATGACAAGATACAAGGACAAAAGTAATAAGGAAAGAACATTGTCTGCGGTTAACTCACAGATACTCACGCAGCTTCTCAGGACAATTTTTGGTTTTTGTTCTCTCTCCCTCTTTTTATATGCAAGCATGCATCCATGATCCATGTATATCATTTATGCGAGTTTGCAATACATGAAATACAATCTAATACAAAATACATCTAGGATTCAAGACATAAGCAGTAAGCACTACATAAGATTTTTCCTCTTTTCCTTTTTATGGGGGTTACAATAACGTAAACGAGTGAAATTGTCAACTTACAGCAGCTTCGACGTTTGCAGGAGACTCATCATTAGGACTAGAAAGCATTGATATGATACTCAATACTATACTCTCTACCTGCAAAACAGCATATACATATTTACTTGTGCATAGGTCACCAAATAGCCTTACAAGTCATATCATAAGAAACACAAAATTCAGATGTTGTGGGCAAGCAGTAGCACCCCGTTTACCAAAGATGTCAAGGCAAGGTTATTAACGGAAAACAAGCCTTGAAAATTTTAACACTCTAGTCTCCAGATTAGTGTTAAGATATTTAAGATTTGTTGTCATGACAAGTACGTTAGCTATTTTGATCAGATCCAGTGATTCTGTAAAGCACTGGCTTTGACATTACACTTTTTGACACCATATCTCTCAAGCCATCACACACGTGCAAGAGCTAAAACTACTAAGGAGCCTTCCAGTCTAGCTATATAATTTCAGAAAGCACAAAAGTTTTATCAAAGATAAGGGTTAGCATATTCAACTTTCAATATCTAGTTGACTCCTTTGGAATTGCACATTACAAAAAGTTTGAATTGAACACTGATTAGGCACATAATGTCCCCAACCAAACCACATCACTGAAAGCCAGTATAAAGTAAGGTATCATATGGTTTGCTCTAGGACATATTTGCACATTACAGTAGTGTAACATAACCATTAAACAAGAGTATGCTAAAGGTGTCAAATTTGAACTGCAGAAAGTTCAAATTTGCTAAAGGTAAAAATTCAAGAATGACGGGTGAAGTTATCGTATAGAAGAATAAAAAGAAGATAATGGTTGCATATTTTGACATACTGTATGAACAGGCATCCAGCGCTCACTTGCAAGCTCATAACCATTTGGATCGTCTCCTGGAGGATGAAGAATTGATATACAAACCCGACCATCAGGATATACTGCACATAGTAAGAGCATAAGTTAGTTTCATGTTACGCTCAACAGAGCAACATCACAAAGTTAGGAAGAACAACCGTTGGGGTGCCAGATTTCTGAGATGAATTTCACTGTTGGTGGACTATTTGGGTAATTGGATGGAAAACTCATAATCGCATTGAAAAACCCTCCCTCGCTATGAGAAAATCAGATTATAAACAAATAGAACAGAAAGGCTGTCAGTAAAACTCAAGCAGTACAGTAACATGGAAATATTAGTAATAAAAATATTAATGAGCAGAACTGTTATTATATGGAATCCTCAGATAGTAATCAAAATCCCTCTGTAATGAATCTAAAACAAAAGTAGCTCCCGCAGTATAGAGCATTTAGACCAACCACTGGACAAATCTCAAGAATTTGCAACGCAGTTGATTAATTTGGATAAGTGCCAAAATAGGAACTTAGGAATTGCATTATATGCAATATAATCTATTTCCCATTTATCATGTCTCCCAAAATCATTCTTTATTATTATTTTTTTCAACTCAAATTCAAAGGATCACTAGATGGATTAGTAAAAGCTTCAATGTTGCCCATTTTTCCCCCTCTGAATTATCAACAATGATACAGAGAAACTAAGACAAGGGCTCATATTATCATAAATTTGATGAATTCATTGTGTTAGGGCAGACAAGCAACAACTCATTAAATTAACAACCATAAAAAACCGAAGCATAACTAGGTCATTTTCCAAAAGCCAGACTCTAACGCTAGGAGTTGCATTATATGCAATATAATCTATTTTCCCTTTTTCATGTCTCCCAATATCATTCTTCATTATTCTTTCTTTCAATTCAAATTCAAAGGATCGCTTGATGGATTAGTAAAAGCTTCAATGCTGCCCACTTTTTTCTGTTTTCTCCTAATTATCAACAGTCAACAATGATATTGAGCAATTAAATGGGAGGTTATGGGTCCTAGCCTCGAGGTAGGCGATGTGATGGGTGTGTGTCTCCCTACCCAGGTTAGGGGTAAAATTTTTAAACAATGATATAGAGCAACAAAAACAAGGGGCTCATATTCTTATCAATTTGATGAATTCATCAAGTTAGGGCAGACGAGCAACAATCTCATTAATTCAAAGGAATTAGCAATCATAAAAAACGGAAGGACTTTAAATGACCTAATAAGGTGATCTTGGGGAAGCCAGACTCCGACGCTCCCTCAACCCCATAAGCGCGCACAATCAAAGAATTTCTGAAGCATATATACATAAAGCGAATCTAAAATTCTAAATAGCAATCGTAAATCAGATTACTTTTTGCCATGAAACGTAAAAGATACACGATATGAACTTACTAGAGAGTATCCGGAGGTCCAATTATCGTCACACTCCATTCAAAAATGTTTTCATCCACCAACCCGGCGGAAAACCCATCGACAGGGTTCTTGCAAAGATCTACAGGTAAAAGAAGGACAAGCCGATCACAACATCGCGGAAAATCCACGCGAAACCCTTTGCGACTGCCGACAAATCAAAAGGCCACAAAGCCAGACAGTATCAAAGAGAGGACTTATAGGTAACCCCTTACCTTTGAGTTGCTTTTGAAGGAGGAGGCTTGCCTGAGACGCCATCAATAAACAGGGATAGGATCAAAGAGCTCCAGCAAACGAAATTGGAGCTGAGGAGCAAGAGCTCTGAGGCTTTGAAGAAAAAGGAGAAATCAGAGGAAGTCACAGAGCCCGAAAGTCGACACTTCGATTATTTATAAAGAGATGGACGACTTACGAATGGCGAATGCGGCTTGGGTGACTGCCAAATGCCAATTCGAGTTATTGGGGAAAAAAATCTCTGCGAACGTTATTGCCATATGTGTTAGCATTTTTACGGATATCTTCTTAAAAGATGATTTGAAAGGTAAACAATAAATGAATACATATATATAGCTCTAGGAGTCTTGTACGCGGGTTTGATTTTTTTATGGTTTGTATATGAATAAGTAATTTATTTTTGTTGTTATTGTTCTCTTTTTTTGAATGAATATTATTGCTCTCTAAACTTTCATCAACGTTTTCTTTGGAAAGAAGTAATGCATGGCATAGATTGTTTTTTTAATGACTCGTACCGTTAATGTCACGACTATGGATGCAAGGAATGCATATTAATCCATTTATATATTTTTTTATCCTATACGTACAATGTAATCTATTTATCTATTACTATATACTAGTATATGCAAGTAGATCTTAAAATTAAATTTTTGATGTGCCATATCACATTAGATCCGAGACGTATAACTTTTGACAAAATCATATTAAATATTTTTATGAAGTTCTCTTTTTATCCTAACTAATTAAATTTTGAATTTTCAACGAAATGAAATTAATCGGTGTTAAAGTTCATAGATTTTGATTTTAGTATGTTGATAAATATTAATGAAGCCACAGAATTGATCAATTTATTATTTAAATAAAAAACAATTTGTTTATGTATAGTTTTTCTCTAAACTTTCTGTATGAGATTAATATAATAATTATATGCGATTTTGTAGTTTAATTAATTAAATTATTTTTCTCTTTCCAAGTGCTTAAAAAGACAACTATCTCACGATGATGTTTGATATTTTCGACGATTAGCAAAATAATAAGCAGTAAATCTCTTTATTTTGTTTAAATTTCAATAATTTTACAATAACACGCATCTGCATTTGTGAGTATCAATATAATTTTTTTAGCGTATCATTATATTATTGTTTGATTAAGAAATTAAAATATGTTATGAATATAATATTTGTGGATTTCTATATCCCATTATTTCTTATTCTTTTATTGTTTTTTGTTCTCTCTCATTATTTCTTATGATTATAGAATCATATTAATTATATATTGAAGAGTTGTACTTATAAATAAAAAACATATGTTATATATTTCATAGAATACTAAATAATGAATGAGAATTATTCTTTCTTACTTCCTAATCATTCTTTCTTTCTCTTCTCATCTTTTCCTTTACTTTATAACAAAATAGACTATTCCAATCAACAATAAATTTTTTCCATCGATAGATATCGATTAATTTGAACTAGTAGCAGGAGTAGGTCAAATTTTTGAATCTAGCTAGAAAATTTATATACTCCATGTATATATATGGAAACGTGAACATCTTTTATTCCTTTTTTCTTTAAAAAAAAAAAAAAACTGGTTCGTCATGGGTTTTTTCGTTAGATCTGTACATCCCTGCGCAGTGAAAATGGAATCCAAGGACCAACTGTAAAGTCCCAAGTTCCTAGCTTCCGTCCTAACCAACCCAACTCTCTTTCTTTTATGTTTTTTTAGAAAAAGCATATATCTTTGTTTGGAATAGCTTATTTTTGGGTAATTAGTGCTTATAAATCGTGATTCACGGTATACGAAGTAAGTATGTGAGAGAGATTTTATCTCGGCTTGCGTAATAAGAACTTATTGTCTAAAAATAAGTCCAACCAAACACACACTATGTCCTTGAAGTAAATAAGAAAAATACTGGGACATATAAAATTTCCATGCCTCTTCCCACGTATAAAATATTTTATGATAAGAAGTATCAAGATGTAAATTCGCTTCATAAATATTCGTAAAAAAAGATACTACCTTAAAAGTCTATTTTAACCTTAATGTCATCTCAAAAATATAAAAACGTAACAACATTATCCCTGTCTGTTAATAAAATTAATTTTAATCGTTAACTTGTTTGTCTGACTTACATCATATACATGTTACCTTCACATTAAAACTCAGGACAATGACTCATTATCCAGGTGGCAAATTTTTTTTTTAAAAAGGAGTATATAACGGGCTTCTCCTTCTTCCCCATCGCGGCAATCATCATTGCTCTCACCCACCACCACCTTCTCACTCATCGGTGGCCACAACAACTTCGAGAAGGATGAATCTGAAAATCTATGGAAGCCAAGAACTTGAAAATCGAAGACTAATGACATGCCTCCAATGACCAGATCGAGAAGCAGAGAAGAAGAGGGAGGAGGAGGAGGAGATTATGGAACCCCTTGGTGACCAGATCGCCGTCGGAACCATCGAAAAGCACTGGGTTTGTTGAGTATAGATCGCCATCGGCTCCGGCCTCCATCGACGGCGGCATCTCGGACTGACACCCACACACACGCTGCGTCCCAAAGCCACGCGGCTAACTTCATTAATTTAAATTAATCAATTGTTGAGCGGGTTCTGCTCAGCAGGGGATGGTTTTTCTGGTTATTGAGATTGAGATAAAAGCATCGTAGTTGTTCGTACCCAATAGGTGTGCCCAGATTTTTCCTTCAAACCTCTGTGAATCTGCGATCTTGGGGGCAGAGAACCTGTTGCGACAACGTTTTTAGCTTTTTATGTTTTTGTTCATATCCATGTAATTGCCGATGGAAGTGTCGGCCATGAAAGAGAGGGAGGGGTGGGAGATGATGAGGTGGACAAGGGAAAAGAGAAGAGATATGGTGATGAGGTGGTATTTCAACATGGCAGTGGTGCATCCTTTAATAGTTAAAGTTAACTTTGTGGATAGGTGGGAACAACGTTACTATATTTTTATATTTCTGGGATGAATTGAGATAAAAAAAAAAACTTTCACAATAAAATTACTCTTTCATTTTAGATGTGGATTTGCAGCTTAACTTAAAAATTATGAGAAACAAATGTTTTAGCTAGTAAGAATTACAGTGGAGACAATTTTCAACTTCTCTATTACATCATGGAACTGATAACTGAAAAGTATGCAGTTTACCTGCCTAATCTACTACACAAGGTGACAAGCTTTTCCTAATATCAATAATAATCAACAGATTGAATTGAAATTGCGGGGGTTTGGTGCATATATTGTATTGAAGGTCTATTGTGGCATCTGAAATGAGCATTTCATAATTGCATTGAAGGTCAATTGTGGCCCAATTAAATTTGGGCCGGGCCTTTAGTGTATATGTATCTTCGACTCTGGTACTCCCCAATGCATGACGCCCGGGGGGGTCTTTGGTCTGAAATTATTATGAGCTACCAATTCATGATTTAACCAAGAAAAGAAAGGAAATAATTCCTTGAAGAGCTTGCTTTTTTTCATTTTATCAACGGTTTCCGCCTATGAGATTTAAAATGTAAAGAGTTTTCTTTCCTTCTAATAAGTACGCTTCTCATAATTTAAACTTGTATTTAAACCTGTATTTTCCTTTTTAAAAGTATGAGGCCTCTTTGCTTTTTGCTCTATGCATGAACAGGATCAGGTAGAGGTATGCTAGTTAAGGAATAATGGAGCAAAAAACAAAACATGAATTTTTATGTATAATTCGGGGGGTGTTACTCGATCCCTAAACTAGCATATCTTTGCCTGATCGTGTTCATGCATAGAACGTGTGTGCTTGGTATGTATAAATTTCACTGGCCATTCAACTGAAAGTATGTAATTGGCCAAAATTAAAATCCCATACAAAGGAATCCCTTTAATTAAGGGCCTGCTATCCATGTGCGGTGCAAATAATAGGTTGCATTCATCAATCTATTATGATTCATTGACTCCCCAAACTTTGGGCTTGTGGCTTCAAAGTATTATGATTCCCTTATTATGATGGCCCTTCGAACTTCATCTCATCTGATTAAGGATTTGGATTTATTTTAGTATTAACCTCTTCTATACCCTTATTTTAATAATTACCCCGCCACCTTCTCAATCCTTGGTCCTCCTAGCTCCGGCCACCTGCACCAGCTCCTAGGTATATTTTATGGGATTTGACAACCCTTCAAGCTCTTTCATTGTATCTTGGAATTCATCAGATTCTGTAAGCTACCCAATGGTGTCTAGCTTCCATAAGCCACGACCTCATCAGAGTTTATATGATCTTTACGCAGTTTCTTCATATGAATAATTCAGAAAGCTTGGCAGGTTCTCCAGGTACCGAGTTGAACTACCTGCACAAGTCTCCAGCATATTTTTCCCATAGCATCCGTACATTTCCTGAATAAGTTCCTCAAATCTAGGACTGGACATCTATATGGTGGAATAGAAATGAATACCCTCAAGCATAATTGTAGTCCGAGCAGTAGAGAAGACAGGGACTCCAACTAAAGTCCTTGTTCTTGCCGCTGTGTGTGTGTTTATGGTACACATCTCTTCTTTCTTTCTCTCTTTTCTTTTGTATATATCTCTCCTTTCTTTTTGTTTGCTGCGCACTCAACAGTAAGTACGTCATTGAATAAATGGACCAACGTGCGCACACTGTACGTGTATCGTAGAACGATGCCCAAAGCATCTAATGTCGCAATGATTTTTTCATTTATTGGGACATGCACGTCATATGGTAATTAAGTGCAGCGGGTTTGTGGTGGCTGATATGATTTAACAAGCAAATTAGCTGTATATACAATATTAAGTGGGTGTTTTTGGATTAAATTATTTTAAGTGATTTTGCATGTACGAGATAAATATATTTGAAGAGTTTTGCCTGGTAAAAACATATTTGGATTCGATGGCAGTTGCGGATCCTCTATGTGGACGTATAAAAAATTATTGGATTCAGGGAGAGTAAAGTGAAACATACATCAGGAACGTGTGTGGACTTGCAAACCAGCTTTACTCTGCGTTAATATATAGGTGATAAACTGATGGTATATGTAGAATCCCTGTTCTAATTAGGTAAAAGACAGATGCATCAACATCAACATTAATTGCAATGTATAAAAATATCCTATTTACAAGTTTATATAAAATATTTATTTAATGTGGTTGAGAGGGAGTGATGAATAAATTAAGTCATGATAGAAGACATAAGGGGTTGGCCGCTAAGAATAGACAACATATAATTAATAAATGATTGCGTACCAAGAGGCCCCAAAGTGAGGGTGCATATCTTTTGTAGATTGCAGTGTTCGTGTGGGGATAGAAACTATATGCTTTTTGGCCCCCTCACTACAACAGACGATGCATTCATATATATATATATATGCATGCATATCGATCAACTATAGCTTGGTCCCGCTTACTTCTTTATTTTTCTGATCTGTATATCTCATGCACGTGCATACCTACCTTCGCATTTTGCAATGCTTTGTCTGTCTCTGTATTATATGTGTGAATGTGAGACACACCCACAGACCTGACAGACACAGAGAGGACAAGTGAATGCAGAGTTAAGGCTGAAATTGGGGTGCCTTTACAACTATAATTTCCCGAAAGTAAGTAATCTATCTTATTTAAATATAAGGTAAAGTTGATTTTTTTTTTGAAAGATTAAGAAAACTAATTAAATTAATTTAGAGCATTTATATTTTTATTTTTTCTCCAAACTAAATAGTTTGACTAATAAACTGATATATAATCTAAGGATATACAATATATGATGTGATTAAGTAACTTATTTAGCTTCTTTAATCTCTCCAAAAAAAATCAATTTTGTCATATGTTTAGGACCTGAGAGAGTAATAAGCTTTTCTCCCTTGAAAATTAGCAAAACACCATAAAGGTATCAGACAGATTCCAACACCACCAAGGCACCAGCCCTTAAGAATCAAGTTTATAATCTTATCCCAGTTTAAGACTGACATTATTTCACTTTCCCAAATTATTCCATTAGTGCAAAGTAATTAATAGTGACACTAAAGCGTGGTGTGTAATATCAAAAACATCTGGTCTTAAATATATGACCCAGTTAATTTTTTTTAGAGATTAACGAAGCTAATTAAGTCACCTAATGATATCATATGTTATGTTTCATTATATTATAAATCAATTTATAAGTCAAATAAATTAGTTTTTGAGAAAAAAATATAAATATAAATACTTTAAAATAATTTAATTAATTTCCTTAATCTCCTCAAAAAATTAACTAGGTCTTATATTATATTTACGATGGGAGCATGCATGCTGCATCCACACACACATATATATGATTTTTGGCCCCTCGCGAACGCTGAAACTATCTTTAGTCGAGGATAAATGGCTATCTCTATGTCGTTGACATGGATACAGTCCCAAGTACAAAACAGTGAGTTTTGTGGGTGTCGCAGCAGCCATAACGCATTAGCGCTCATCAGTGTTTTTACGTATTTCCTTGATTTTTCCACTTCCAAGTTACGTATATAAATTAAGGAGATCGAGATGGCGATGGTGAGAATTGCGTGATTGTTTTTTTGGGTGGTCGAAGACGATGGCGAGAATTGTGTTTGCTTTGCTTTTCCAAAGTAATTGTGGGATGGGTGGGCGCCATTGATGGATGTTCAATTATTTAGAGATGGAATGGATATGGATGGTCAACTTGTCTTTTTCGATATATTTAAATTCACTCAATATGCATTAAGAGATTGTTTTCCCATAAAAAGTGATAATGAAGTTCGTTTTTACCAAAGAGACAAAATTTCAATGCTTTACGTCTACTTGCCACATTTCAAATTATGGAGGATGGCTCCACTTAGCTACAGGACTGTTATGAATCAAATCAATTACATATGACACAAATTTTAATTTATCATGTGTGTGTGTGTGTGTTTGTGTGTGGGGCTTCAACTTGAGCTTCATTGGATTGAAGGTTCGTATTGAAATCGCCATCTTCATAACTACATAACCTACCACAGTTACTAATAAGCATGTCGAATCGGACAACGCGACATCTTATTCTTGAGTTAACTTTCACTGACATACTCTCAAGCTAACCCCTCCTATTCCATTCTTATCGTCTCCCCTCTTTTTCTTTTTTTATAACCATTAAATCAATACTGAGACAAATATTTAAATAGTTGAGATTTGAGCTTTTATAAAATTATTATTAAAATGTTAAATTATAAAAATAAAAATAATTACTTAAATATGAATTATTAAATTTTGATATGAATTATTCAATACTAAATAAAGAAAATAAAAAATAATATTTATATAAAATTAAATCCGGACCTTTCAAATATTGATCTAATGACTAGAAAAGGATGAGGACGAAAGAGAATGGAAAGGGAAGAAAAGGGGTTCCAAACCCATTGTCAAGTGATCATCATAATTAAGAACAAGAAAATATTCAATCCTCAGTTTAATGATTTAGCATTTTACTGTCAATAATTTATATTGAAAGTTCGTAAAGTCATTTAATTAATTGTTTATCCCCTGTAGGAAACCATACAACTGTCCTGATTTCACGAGCTTACGATTATCGGTCTATCTTTCTTTTCTTATTTTTAAACTTACTAAAATAAGTATGCAGCGGATTATGAAAAATTTTATTTTGACCTGAAGATTTATTCCTTTTTGGGAAAACCGCACTCAAGTCACAAGGATAAAAAAAAATACTACCTCCAGTCTTAAATATAAGACAAAGTTGATTTTTTTTGAAGAAATTAAGGAGTTAAATAAGTTACTTAATCATATTATATGTTATGTATCGTTAGATTATATATTAGTTTATTAGTCAAACTAAGTAATTTGAAGAAAAAAATAAAAATATAAATACTCTAAAGTAATTTAATTAGCTTCCTTAATTTTTCTAAAAAAGTCAACTTTATCTTATAATTAGGACTAGAGGGAGTAGTAAAAAAGTCCTATAGTAAATCCCCTATCAAAAAGCTCTTTAAATACTACAGTGATATAAATTTTGAATGCAAAATTACCTTCTTGCCCCTATGATTAAAAAAGGAAAGGAGAAGCAATGATGCATGAATAGGTGCAGGTATCTGTCAATCACCATTCTATGACTTGTTAACGGGAGTTGTTTTAGTTAACGTAGATGAACTTGTCAATGGGCACTCTGTAAATTGTCAAAATAGACACATACACTTACCAATGTATAATTTGTCATTATAGACACATACACTTGTCAATATAAAACTTGTCAAAATAGGCACATAAAGTTGTTAAAATATATAAGCATTACACTTGTTAAAATAGGCACATAAACTTGTCAAAATAGACATATACACTTGCTAATGTATAACTTGCCATTATAGACACATAAACTTGTTAAAATAAGCACATACACTTGCCAATTTATAACTTATCAAAATAGGCACAAAAAGTTGTCAAAATAGACATATATACTAGCCAAATCATAGTGACGATTGATAAGTACCTACACATAATCATATCTCACTGCTTCTCTTTTTCTTTTTTAATCTATGGGGATAAGAAGGTCATTTCAAATTTAGAATTTATAACACTGCAGTCCAGATGGATCTTTTTGACAGGTGAATCTACTGTGGGATTTTTTCGCTATTTTTTTTAGTCATTGGGACCTGAGTGCGATTTTCCCTTTTTTTGTTTTTTTTATAACAAAAAATTAAAGTTTAGATAAATTGGGTTTCGGGGCTCACAAGGGTCAAGATATGCCTCCGGGTTCAAAGAGTGCTTATAGTAATATTTACATATCACCCACCAACAAAGTCCTCATATCAACAGTAAGAGTTGAACTAATGATTTTGTGAGTTAATAGCTAACTCCTTACCAACTGAACCAACATTTATTGACTTCCTTCTTTTTTTTTCATACAACTAGAAAGAAGCAAGAACGAGAGAAATTAAGAAAGAACCTAAGTCGCTTCACTTGTACCCCACAGATTCTTAATTGATCCTTCCCATGTTGCGATTCCCATCATACATCCTTTAAACAAATAATCGACATCGCAAAAATTTGGAGAGAGTGGTTATGGGTCTATAAATATTGGCCTACTAAAAATGTTAATTATAATAGAATATTTGGCGAGTATAAAACGGTATTTTATCCGTAATATCAAGTTTTGTTGACATAGATACATATAGCTTTTAATTACACATTTAAGCAAAATCTATATTAATATATATTAATTGAAAATAATTAATGGCATGGAAATTATTTTATTCGCAATTAAGTTATCGTGAAGAGCTTAATTGTCTCTTTAAATTCATATTAGATCAGTGATCAAGGTTGAGTTAGATTTTTTTTTTTTAATTTTCAAAACAAGCACACACACAAAATATAGTATGAGAACAAAAGAATTTTTCGATGGTCAATATGTCATATGGTGAAAAGGTATAAAAAATACTTCTTCTAGTCCTAATTATAAGATAAAGTTGACTTTTTTTTTGAGAAATTAAGGAAGCCAATTAAATTACTTTAGAGTATTTATATTTTTATTTTTTTCTCCAAACTAATTAATTTGACTAATAAACTAATATATAATCTAATGATACTAAAAATATAAACACTCTAAAGTAATTTGATTGGCTTCCTTAATTTCTCCAAAAAAAATCAACTTTATCTTATAATTAATTAAGACCGGAGGGAGTATTGATTAAACAAATATCTACGTATATTGTGTGTTTGTAATACAAAAAAATATAAAATTATTCCCCGTTTTGTGGCTGCATCAGACGGCTAAATGTGACGTATTTCAGAGGGGAATGAAGTTTGATATGAAAAAAATAATGAGAGAGGAGGTGTTCAAATATGAATTTATGATACTACATGATCAGTAGCGACCAGTGGGAGGACTGGAGTTCAATCCCATATATAACCATATGTAATTTTTTTTAAAAAAAAAATAAGGGAGCAAAATATTGTTTGGAGGGAATTGAATGATATATGATAAGGTCAACTGGATTTATTCACTCAAAAAACACAATAACAACTAAAGAATATGTTTTAACAAGTTTTAATATAAAAAATGACAATATACTTATGCGATTGATGGTATTTAATTTTAGTTATTAATTAAATTCTTTTTTAAGAATCTCATAATAATAATAATAATCCCAAATTTTTTTAGTTGGGTTGGGGGTTGAGAACGGGGGACCCACCAAAGAATGGGATTCCGGATCGCTGGCATCTCTTGACTTCGTCCCTGATACATGATGCTGCCCTCCCTCCTTTCCCTTCAATTACCTGCTTATCCAATCTTTTCATCCCCCCACTCACTCCTTATTAATTTCACTTCTTCCTATTTATCCGTATCATAGACACATACATATGTAGAGAGATTAATTAACCGAGGTTCCAAGAATATAATTACTTAATTATAGTAATACAGTTACATTTTGTTTGTTTGTGCCCCCTTTAAGAATGGGAGAGACAAGATGTGGGGATCACCTCAATGTCAACGGCGATCCATCAACCTACATGCAGCACTTGAATATAATGGCCACACCTATTTTGTTTAATTTTCTCTATTAATGGTTGCCTGATTTTTACTGCCACAGATTCACTACTTTGTCCAGAATAATTTGTATCAATATATTATTTAGAACATGCGTAGGGTCGTATAGTTTTTACCTACGCAGATATAAACAAGAATTTAATAAAACTACTAATATGGAAAAGACGTTTGGGATTGTACACATCTATTCCCCATAGGCTTGAGAGAGCTATGTATTTGACCAAAAGATTATTAATTTATCAATATTCTGTCACTTAATTTTTTTAGAAAGTTGATGATGGCCCTTATTGGTTAAGTAAAGCTTCTATTTAGGAAAATGATTTAGGTAGGAAAAAAAGACTGAAAAAAAAGACCCAAAAAAAAGAGAGAGAGAATAAGAAACACAATTTCAATGGCTTTTCCCGACCTAACTTAGTAATCGAATGTACTTTATCACCAATGTTGGCACGTGCGTCAAACGGTAAAATCAAAAAGGGCTATGAGCTGGGTTAAAAGTCTCTTGAGGTATCTATTGGAGTAACTAAATAACCAGTGTTGCACTGTTGCATCACCCATGTGTAGAGTCACGTAAAAAAGGGATCTACAACAGCCCAAAATGAAAAAAATAGTAAAAAAAGAAGGAAAAAAATATATAATGAATCAATTTTCTACCCAATGATCCTTATTAAATTAAATGAAAAGCTTGGTTAAGTGAAACATTTGAATTTTTTTGGAAGAATTGAGTAGCTTAATATTCCTTTACTAATTTTATTGTTGCACTTGTTACTTGCCAATCCTTTTATCATGGAATACTAAGAGATGGTTACAATTTTTCAAGGCTATTGGCTTAGTGATGCATTTTTATAAGAAATAAAATAAAATAAAATTTGATAGCATGTTCTAAGTGTGGTGGTGTGCCGCTCTCTGTTTAGGAATTTCATAAGCAATGTTCTTCTAGTTCAAATAATAAAATTTTATTTTATTTTGATTGAGGACGAGCAAATGTTTAAGTGTGGGGAGGTTTGATAGGTATATATTTTATAATTAAATAAGTATAGATTTTGAGATATATTTGGTTAAATTTATTAATATTTTATACCTATTTAATTATCTTTTATATTTTTATATCATTTAATTAATTACAGGATAAAAGGATATTTCAATATAAAATTTACTCATATCCTAATTTATTTTACAGGAGATATTATTAAATTCAAATGAAAATAAAATATCAATATAATATATTGTTAGCCATCTAGCTTAACCGCAAGCACACGGATCATTACAAATAGTATAATAATATCATTCTCACAAGGACTAAGGCAAAAATGAGTTAATTATCACACTTATGTTCTTAATTGGGTTGAGTGAGAGAGATGAAAGAATTTTAGAATTAATTGATCAAAAGAGATCATGTATTCGAGAACTTCAAGACGGGAGGAATCTAGGATTACTTATCCTTATTGTACTTCATAAAACTAACTTAAATTTTAAATTGATAATGAAAAGATGTGCTTGTCAGAGGTCCAAAATTAATTGATAAAGCTTTCTCAAGTCAAAACCAATTTTATATTCTTAATTAATGTAACTTGCACAATCTCTTGTCTTAGTTAATGAAAATACTCATTAAGCTTCTATCCTCAAATAGACAATGTTAGGCTAATAGATATATTTCTATTCTATTAACAAATCATCAATTTAACCCATAAACTTCAAGTCTAACATAATTTTATCTAATTTCTACAATTATATTAGCTTTCTCAAGCATCACTCAATTAAACCTAACAATCTAAGTGGTGGCCAATCACCTAAAAACACTAAGGACTTGATAAAATCAACACATAAATTTCATTAATAAATAAAATAAATAAATAAATAAATAAATAAGTCTTAATCCATTTAATAGTTCAAAGCAATTATAGAATAAGAAATTTAATTACTTAGTCATAACCAAACCCATCTCAAAGTAATAATAGTCCACAGCAAAATAAGAGTTAACTGAAAAAAAAGAGAAGAAATTAATAAAACCAAAAGATTGAGCCTCAAATCTCTTCTAAGCTTCAATTCCTTGGCTTCAATTGCCCCCAATTCTCCACAGCGTCATCTGATTCAGTGGCGCTGCTGGTCTTCAAATCAGTCGCCTCCACAATCCTCTCGTAATCCCATGAAGATGATAACCGAACCCAAACACCTCCCTTTCTGTCCGTGCCCGAACGTGTGTTCTCCTCCTCCTTCCTGAAAAAGCTTAATCTCCTATATATAGGTCTTCCTAGATCCTCATGCAATTTCTCTTTAGCAAAATAAAATCAAACAAAAAGATAAAAAGATAAAAAAATAGATAATGATAATAATAAATAATGATAATAATAATAAATATTGATGATGATGATGATAATATCAATAATAATAATAACTGAAATATCTTTTCCTTTTTATCTTAAATTATTATTTTTATTATTAATATCATTATTTTTATCTTTAATATCAAAATCATTATTTTTATTCTAAACTTTGATATTTATAATGAAATCTCTCTAAACTGATATCTTATCAAAATCTGAGTAAAATCCCTTTTATTTATTATAGATGACTCCCAAATATATTAAAATATATCTTAAGATTATCTAAAAATAGGGAGTCATCATATATCTATGTTATATGATAATCAATAATAAAAAAAGAGATAAACCAAGATATCATGATAAAGACGCATCATGCACGCATGAAGGCAATATTTACTTGCATATATGCTAGGCTAGCAAGAGGAAAGGTGTTCTATTTTCCTAGTTGGTGACGGCAAGGCAAGAGCTTTAATAGAGGGAGATTAAAGTATGGAGATACAGAAGAGCGACAATACGGATGAAAATTCGACATTGAGTTTTTTTCCCCTTTCCTTTCCTTTCTTTATTTTGTCTTTGGTTAGTTATTATTTTGATCATGAAAATAATCAGTTTATGTAGCTAAACCCTTGATTTTGGATTATTTAGTTTGATTATAGATTAGCGAATGATAATTTTTATCGTTAATTGCTTTAATATTATATATATTTTTTGATTTAATTGTGTGATTGATTCTCCTGAAACAAGAGACATCTGATTGGGATTATTTTGGTGTTCTAAAGAAGCCTAGATATAGAAAATTTAATTGGATTATTTAAAACAGCAAAATAATCCCAATCAGATTCCTCTTGTACTTTTCGTCTATGTTTTGATTTAATTAATTGGATCATTCCTTGTACTTTTTGTTTCATTTTTGTAATCATTGGAATAAAATAAGATAGCTCATTTAGAACACTAAAATAATCCCAATCAAATTCCTCTTGTTTCAGGATAACCAGGTATACAATTAAATCAACAAATATATATAATATTAAAGCAATTAATGACAAAAATTATCATCCATTAATCCATAATCAAACTAAATAATCCAAAACCAAGGGTTTAGCTACATAAACTGAAAATTGTTATGACCAAAATAATAACTAACTAAAGATAAAATAAAAAGACAAAATAAAGAAAGGAAAGGAGAAACAAAAACTCAATGCCGAATTTTCATTTCCGTTACGTTGTCGCTCTTCTGTATCTCCAAACTTTAATCTCCCTCCATTAAAGTTCTTGCCTTGCCGTCACCAACCAGGAAAATAGAACACCTTTCCTCTTGCTAGCCTAGCATATATATAGATAAATATTGCCTTCATGCGTGTGTCTCTATCACGATATCTTGATTTATCTCTTTTTTTATTGATTACTACATATGGTTCTAAATATAAGACAAAGTTGGCTATTTTTTTGGAGAGATTAAGGAATTGAAGCTAAATAAGTTATTTAATCATATCATATGTTATGCATTCTTAGATTATATATTAATTTATTAGTCAAACTGATTAGTTTAAAGGAAAGAATAAACATATAAATACTATAAAATAATTTAATTAGCTTTCTTAATTTCTCAAAAAAAGTCAACTTTGTCTTATAATTAGGTCCGGAGGGAGTATCATACAATATAGATATATTATATTGATATTTTGTTCTCATCTGAATATTATAATATCTCCCACAGAATAAATTAGGATATGAGTAGATTTTATATTAAAATATCATTTTATCCTAAAATTAATTAAATGATAGAAAAATATATAAAAGATATTTAAATAGGTATAAAATGTTAATAAATTTAATCAAATATATCTCAAAATCTACACTTATTTAATTATAAAATATATACTTATCGGTATTTAATTGTAGTTCACAAATTAAAGACAGCGTCAAGCTATATATATAGCTCAAGTACGTACCCCACTCTTCTACATGCTATAGTTGGTTAGATTTCCTTCCAAATTAATTATGGAATAACCCCGATTTATTGGAAAAAAGATCAAGGTATATTAACGTGCACTCATCTTCTGATGACTGGGAACTGAGTATTTTTAAGTTAGTATATATGCTACACACACACACATCATGCACGCACGTACGTAAGTTACGAAAGGATATATGTGAATGTATACAGATTTCTTAAAGCCGAAGAAACGTGGAATGAATCATGATTTGCAATTTCACTGCCTGATGGGTTTCTGAGTTCGAGTGTGACCCCTGCCCACTTACAAAAAGAATACCTTGTTTTAATTAATTAGCCACCACTTCGTTTTTGGGCTCTCTCCGACGACAAAAAGAAGGAGAGGTAGATCCACAGGAAAAAAGTAAAGCAGGATTGGACAAAAGGGACGTGTTAATCTATTAAGTCGTCCTCAATATGAAGTATCAATTAAAGTTAAGAGGAAGCTGGAAGATTTTGGCCACCTACTTGCATATATATGAGAAAGATATAGATGATAGAATTGGATCAACTTAGGATCTCATGCGTACGTGGACATCACAAGTCTCAGTGCTCTGCTCAACACTTCAATTTATTGGCGCTCATTGCCGACTATGCAAAACTAAAGCAATGGCGAACAAACGCCAGTATGTGGTGGACATTTTTAACAGATTTCAGTAACCATTTTTCAATAATTCTTAATTAACTTTCTCCCTTCTTTAATTATTCCATTTATCTCATTCCTGTATCAGTTTCGTGATTCTCTATTCTTGAAAGGATTCCCTTTATATACATACATATATATATTTGTGATGTGTTCTCTCATATTTTAGTATTGTATGTTGTATGATAAAAAATTAAGCATACGGCGGATTCAATTATCATCTCCTTATATTCAGTTATTCTGAAGTAGGTAGCTCGCCTATTTAGTTCAGAAAAGAGACAGAAGCAGCTGGCCTAGCTAGCCATTAATTTGTGATCGCGTAGTTTGCAAGTGTGCCGACCTCATGGGTTTATGATTGGCGTACGTTTTTCCTCGTAATTTTTGTTTCGAGAACTTGGCGACACAATATTATTAATTTTGTCCCTACGTTAATCATAAAAATATACGTCACTTCCTCAGAACTTATTTTTCATTGTCACCTAATTAATAATAGATCTAGGGGAATGTCACCAGGTCCCGTTCCACTGGCACTGATGATGACCGATCAAAATCTTTGATTACGTGAGCCGATTCCACCCCTGGCCATCGATTTTACAGCAACTTTACTGCAGAATTCCGGTGTCTGAATATAAATATTATAAAAATAAATATATAATATAAAAAGGGGAAAATTCCAGAAAAATACTTTGGAATAGACAAAAAAACAATTAAGACTTCTGAAATTCTAAAATCCCAAGTTAATATGTTGTCGATACCGAGGATGAATATGGAATTATGAAATCGCTGCGAAAAGACGATCCTGCTCTTCAGCTCTCTCTTTCTCTCAGTTAGGAATAACAACACCTATCTTTTTATTAACAACACTAGATTCTACATTGATAACTCCACTTTCTTCTTTTACAATAACAACACTGTTCTCTTTATTAACAATACCTTATTTTACATTAAAAACTCGACTTTCTTGTTTAACAACAATAATACCAATCTCTATATTAACAACATTATATTTTACATTAACAACTCAACTTTCTTTTTTCTTAATTTCATAATTTAAGTTTCAGGGCTAATAACAACATCGATTTCTTTTACGATAACAACACCGGTCTCTTTATTAGCAACACCTTATTTTATATTAACAACTCGACTTTCTTGTTTTACAATAACAACACCGGTCTTTATACTAATAACACCCTATTTTACATTAACAATTCAACTTCTTTTTTTACAACCTCATAATTTAAGTTTCAGGGCCAATAACAACACCTCTCTCTTTATTAACAACACCATATTTTATATTAACAACATCATATTTGAGATACAGAGTTGTGGAAGAAGTAAAGCGGAGTTGTTATTGTATAATGCGATGTTGTTAATAGAGAGATCGGTGTTGTTATTCCGAGTTGAGAGAGAGAGAGTCAACTGAAGGACAGATTCGTCTTTTCGCCGAGATTTCAAAATCCCAGATTTCTCCTCCGTACTGACAGCATATTGATTTGGGCTTTCAGAATTTCAGAGGTCTGATTAATCCTTTTGTATATTCCAAAGTATTTTTCTGGAATTTTCCTTATAAAAAGTTTAACTAATAATTACTTTATTTATAATTCATCAAGAATAATGTAATTTAATTTTTATCGTTCTTTTGTTTTGTTTTGTTTTTTTTTTTTTTGCCAACTAATTTTTTATCGTTCAATGCATAGGATTCATACCAGCTGCAGTGAATAACATTGACTTTAAACGTACTGTTGTACTCTGGAATAGAATTGAATCAATTGATGACTATAGCTAATTTCTTGCAGGCAAGGAAAAATAAAGACGATATATTTTTTGTGTTCATGTTTTTTTTAAGGCGTCTGTCTTTCCATGCATGGGAGCCACCTCGCTTTCTTTAATGGCCTAATTTACGGGCCAACGCTACAGAAAAGAAGCTTACGGGTTAAGAAACTTCGCCCCACTAAAAACCCTAAATCATAATAAAACAAAAAGAGAGATGAGAAAAAAATGAGAGAATAAGAGCAAAGCAAAAACAAAAGCGTCGTCTTGCTTTCTTTTCTCCTCCCTCCTCCCTCCTCCCTCTCTCTCTCTTTAGTGATCCTTTTTTCCACTCTTGCTTTCTCGGCTCTGGTATTCCCATAGCGTGATTCTCCACCATCTCTAAAGACCCATCCAACTTTATAAAAGAAAATAACATAAAAAGATAACCAAACACCATGGTTTTCTCTTCTATTCCGGTCTATTTAGATCCTCCCAATTGGCATCAGCAGGTAAGGTTTTCCTTCAATTTCAGCCACAGCATAAACAAAAGCAAATTACAAAAGATTATTATTCCTATTCCCTGTAATATCTCCTTGGATATACCAGATTTTTCTGTGTTTTTTATTTATATATAGTTCATATAACTGGGATTAATTATTGTGTGTTTTGCAGCAACAAACTTATCATCATCAGACAAATGAGACATGTGAGCTTCCACCGCTGCCTCCACAAGCCCCTCATATGGGCTCAATCAGGCCCGGATCGATGGCGGATCGAGCCCGGCTAGCAAAGATACCGCCGCCGGAGGCAGCTCTCAAGTGTCCTCGCTGTGAATCAACCAACACAAAATTCTGCTACTTCAACAACTACAGCCTGTCTCAACCCAGGCACTTCTGCAAGACCTGCAGGCGTTACTGGACAAGAGGCGGGGCTCTCAGGAACGTTCCGGTCGGCGGAGGATGCCGCCGAAACAAGAAGAACAAGAGAAGCCAATCCAAGTCTCCGGCTGCCTCTGACAGGCAGCCACCGTCCAACTCCTCAGGCGGCGGGACCGCCACCATAGACAACGAGTTGATTGGTCAATTGCCGTCCCAAGCATCTAATATACCATTCATGGCGTCCTTACAGAATCTGAGTCGCTATGGAGTGGGAAGCATGGGCCTCAACTTGCAAGGACAGAGTGATCACATGTTTCCCATTGGGCTTAATGAAGGTAATATTTCAAGCGGAGGACTAGATCAGTGGCGGTTCAAGCAGTTTCCTAATTTCTTGAATGGTTTCGACCAGTCAAGTTCAGCTGCTTCAAACCCATTTCATCAAAGCGAACTCGGGAGTTCTAGGGCTACGCAACCGCCTCCAGTGAAATTGGAAGAGAACGGAGCCCTAAATTTGTCTAGGTCGCAAGATCCGAGCATATCAGAAAATAACAACCAATACTATTCATGGACTCCTACCACGGATATTATATCAGGCCTTGCCTCTTCTTCCACCACCCATGTCCTGTAACTTGCACATCAATTAGTTGTTGCACCACATCATCATATCGGAGAAATTCAAGTTCCCAGATGATGTAGATGCGCCACCAGACTATCCCAGGTCTATTCCCAGATATGGTCAGAAATCGATATGTGTGTGTGTGTGTGTGTGGACGTATACATCTTGCTGTCTTTGTTTATTTATGTTATGGACATGGAGTCTTCTTGTGTACTATATATATGGGCTTGCTTTGTATAACTGTATGTATTGTGCACGTACGATGTAATGTTTTCTGTTTGTTATCTGGCGTTATGACCTCATCTCAATACAAAATCTTCCGGTGGAGGTCATCTAGCTAGCCACTCGGGTACCCGTTTAATTTCTAGACGGTTACTAGCCCCACACTGCTGCGCATAGTTTTTCGCTTCCCTCCTCGTTTGCTCTTTGTCCCAGGCTGTGTATCTCGATCGGGATAGTAGCTTGGGACTTTAACAATATTTAGTAATTTTATATATATTTATCTATTATCTGGTTACTTTTTTCATCTGGCATCTCCCATATAATATCTGCGAATGAAAATTAATACTCCTCATGGGTAATGGTCTGGATCTAATATACTGCAGGTATATGGTCGAACACAAGTTGGATATTTCTTTTTTTTTTTTTTTGACCTTGAAAAAAAAAATATTTCGACATATATAGATGGCAACTTAATTTCATGCCCATTATTTTTGAGTAATGCAAGACTCTTAAATTTGCTCCTTCCTCCAATATTACTCCCCCAATCTTAATCTTCGGGGCGCGTACTCTTTTCATGTAGGTGGACTTCTCCTATAGAAACTTGAATGCGAGAGTCATATAATGCTCCCCCACCTTAATTGTCTTGATGATTATGGCAAAATTTGAATGGGAAGTTCGTACGTAACAGACTTGTCGTTGGATGATTATATTACAGAGTGTCAGCATTTTAATTTTTAAAGCCCACAATGTATAACAATATTATTAAAATCTAAGAAAGAATTAACGCTTTCATTTCCAAAATATTCAAATCAACCAACTCCCTTTCTGATTTATTTTTCACCCGGCAGAACTATGTACAGAAGAACGCATTAGTGGAAAAATCACTTTTAAGATCGGTTAAAAATGATATTTTAGATTAGTTTTGGATCCAGTCTTGATATAGCCGGTCTTAAAAGTCTACTATTTTTTAGACCGGTTAACGAAACCGGTCTTAAAAATCACTTTTTTAGACCAGTTTCTCGAAGATCGGGTCTCAAAAATTCAGACTTGTTAGACCGGTTGTTTAAAAACCGGTCTAAAAACTTTTTTTTCAAGAGTTTTAAGACTGGTTGTTAAAATAACCGGTCTTAAAAGTCTTATTTTTAAAATCGGTTAAAAGTACTTTTAAGACTGGTTATTTTAGCAACCAGTCTTAAAAGTGATATTTAAAAAAAAAATAGGACCTTTTTTTTTGTAGTCAAACATACAGATGAGTAGAAAGGATTACAGTGAAAAATCGATTGCAGATACTTCCAAGCAAATTACCACCATCAAATTTCACAAAAACACCTTCCCTGTGAATCCCGTTGCTAAAATTTCTGAAAACCTGAATTCCTGTATCGTTCACTAAGAACATCAAACAACGTAGAAAGATAATGAACAGCTCTTGTAACAAAATTCAGGCACACCCATAAAGTTTACTTTGTATTCATATTCAGTTTCTTAGTTGAAACTATGAAACTATTTTGGCACAACCATAAGGAAGAAGAAAACCAGAGACGATATTAAAAAAAGCAAACAGAGGAATTGTTTTAAGTGAGACGCTTCGCTCTGCACCTTCTTCTTCCTCTTTCATCTATCGCTACCTTGCAGTAGATACTTAAAAATTAGTTTACAAATTAATTAAGCGTTTAAAAGGAAAGTTTATTCAAACCTCATAACATCAATTGCATCTTCTTCATGCATCTCTGGGTCAAAGCAAAGGAGCAAGCAGCTCATGGCAGCAAAGATGTGAGGTTGCCAAGGTAGGTTGCGATGAAGGATGGATGTCACGGGGAAAGAGAAAAGTCGTGATGAAGGAGATCAGAGCAAGCGAGGTTGTGGTGGCGACAAACTCATTCAGTGCAAGGGTGAGAGCATCGCAGCAACAAACATGAGAATGAGATTGAACGAAGATGACCGAGCTCACAGAGTAATCGCATCAAGAAGAGAGGTTTCAGATTTAAAGAGCGAAATTTAGAGGCGACAAAGAGGAGATTCAAAAATTTAGGGTCGATTTTTTAGACCGGGTATATATAAAACCGATCTTAAAAGATGGGAAAAAAACTTTTTAAAATTTTTCATATTTAAGACCGGTTTTTATTAAAACCGGTCTTAAATGTTTGATATTTAAGACCGGTTATTATTAATAACCGGCCTTAAAATTTTTAAGTTTTTAAATATTTTGATATTTTTAGACTGATTTTATTTATAACCGGTTTAAATAATTTTTTTTAAGACCGGTTTTTTTTAGAACCGGTTTTAGAAGTTCTATATAATTATAAAACTGTCACCGGTCAAATTTTTTAGACCTTATCCGCTATAATCAGTCTAAATATAACGGTTTAAAAAGAAAATTTTGTACTAGTAACCTAGGCGAGTCACGAGGAGTCAGTGAAAAGAAAGAGAGGGTGTAAGAAATGCTGTGTTCTTTTCAGTCAAGAGCAAAGAAACTGCGCTGGCGAAAAAAAAGAAAGGGAAAAAAAAAAAAAAAAAGCAAAGAAGCTGGAAATATATACGAGGGGAGATATATTTCACGTGAGAGATGTATATGGGACGTGCTTGTGTAATTTGTTTGATTCGATGTTGAAAGTGGAAGCATGGCACATTCAAATGGAAGCATTCGAAGAAGGCGCCGAAATGGCAATCAAAACCATGCAATTCCATATCCGACCAAGCTTAAGTGGGTGAGTATTATGGAACTTCCTTGGCAATTGGCATAATGGGGCAAGATACGGACGCCGACCTCCCAAATAAATGAATTAACAAATCATATTATATTATGCCCTTTCGATTTCAAAAGAAGAGAAAAAGATTCTACGGTCAAAGCAGGTTGGAGGCCTTAATTACGAATTCACTCCCGCACACATCCTCTCCCTCTTTAATTTGGAGCGATCAACTATCTGGCATCCTTCGAATTACAAACCCGCCGGGAATAACGAATAATTTGACTGAGAAATAAAAATAAACAGCGGGAAAAGGCAGCAAAGCAATGAGAGGATATAACTTTTGCAGGGACCAATACAGCTTTCAAGAACGAATAAAGCAGCAAAACCAGACGAGACCAACACAGATAAAAGTCCTCTCTATGTCCTTGTGTCGTGAGCTTGTCTTAGAGGACGTAACGTAGGTATTACATGTGTTTTCATGTGATTCCAAAATTGTCGGTGTCACTGCGTCCCCCACCGGAAAATAAGCTATTTAAATTTGTATCATTACCATTATTACTTACTTTAAAATTTACAATAACAAGTAAGTCATCTGTATAACTGAGTTTTTGGGAAACACCTAAATCTTGATTTTAAAAATTATTTTTTGTAAGTTGAAATAAAATTCTTTTCACATATTTATCTCATAAATCGTAAAAACTATTCTAAAAAATAAATCTAAACACCCATTAAGAATCGTATTTAATCAAAAAAAATTATGAGTCTGGTGTGTTGTAAGAAAATTAAAATGTAAGATGCGGTGTAATAGGATTGAAAATTTTAATTTTTAACTTACCGTATAAGAATTTGATATGACAAGAATGACGGAAACTTGATCCATAGGGCAAAAGGAGAGGGGGTGTGTCAGTAAAATTTGCAGGACGAGTGGGAATCAAAAGGGGCACAGAAATTGATGTAGAGCTGTTGAGGCGTACGTGGCTAAACCTGCGCCGTTGGATTCAAAAGCTAAAGGCGCCTCACTGCCCTGCATCGTCTTTCTTTCTTTTGCTATTCCCTTCCCTGTTCTCTGCCTCTTTCTCATTATTGTTCTCCTTCGTCTTCTTCTACATCAGTTGTGTACTTGTATCCTTCGCCCTCTCTTCTTTTTCTTTTCTACAGATGCGTGGGACCCGTCAACCTCATCAATGGTGTCCCACAACTATTTACACGCGCACACACCCTACTACTTTATCGTCCACATAACTGGTGACGCACAACTTAAAATTAAGGGAAAATTAGAGTTCTAAATAAGAAGAAAAATATAAAAAAAATGATTCTTTAAAATTATAAAATGATAAAATGATCCTATTGATAGTTCTATAAGTAAGTCATTGATAACTTCAAGAGTAGACATTGATAATTTTATAGGACCATTTTTTTTATTTTGTAATTTTAAGAGATTATTTTTTTATTTCCCTTCTTTTATGAGACTTAAGTGTAATTTCTCTAAAATATAAGGGGACATTCCCAATCATTTTACACTCTAGCGCATAACAATGCAGTGCTTCAATATGACAAGTTGTTAAAATTACTTTTGGTTAAGTGTTAGCGTTACTGTTCATTGGAGATTTGTCTGGAATTTACTCATTAGTCCCCCCCCACCTTGTTGTAGGTTTTAAATTCTCAACATTTTGTGTTTTTTCCAACTCTATCTCTTGTTAATTGTATTTGTTGTATTTATTCTCTTTCACTTATCTTTTTTTTTTTTTGGTAAACAACAGGCAGACAGGGCCTTTGGCCCCCTAACCCGGAATCCCCCCAGTATCTGGCGCCTTTTCCTGAGTCCCTGACTTTCTAACACTGGATCAGGTAATCCGGGGTAACCGACTAATCCGGAGCGGGGGATATTTTTAGGCATACCCCTGTAAGGTGCTTTACACCAAGGGTGGGTTCCCCTTCCCAACAAGTGCTTCTCCCAGGTTCGAACTCTCGTTCGCCTGGGGGAGTGTCAGATGCCTTACCATTGCACCCGGCACTTGTTGGTTCTTTCACTTATCCTTTATACACACAAGTGTATAGTTAAAAAAATAACAGAGAGAATTACATTCAGGTCCCGTATAAAATAAAAAAATGAAAAAATTGTTCCCTGAGGTTACCAATAACACCCTTGAACTTGTCAATTAAAATCCATAGAGATGTTAATGAAATTATTTTTTTATTTTTTTTCTCTTATACGGGACTTGAACATAATTCTCTCAAAATAATACAATATGTTTACTGACTTTAACTAATTTTAACTGTTTTATTAATTTGAGACTTATGTTAATCGACTGGGGGATTATTTGTTATCATGTCTCCGCAGGTTGTCACAGATAGGCACGTGGAAGCTGAGGTGAAGAGCATGGGCCGAGTCGTCATAGTTTGGATTTGATATCATGCATCAAGCATAGCGTCCTTTGGCGACCTCAACCAGGGGACGGGAGGGAGGGAGGGAGGGAATGAGAGGGTGAATAAATTAACTTTTTAGGTTAAAAGAATTTAAATTTTAGGCGGGAACCCAAAATTTAAAAAATATGAGAAAGTAAATTTTGGGCGGGAAACCAAAATTTAAAACAATGAGAGAATAAATTTTAGGTTTCTTTTATCCAAAATAGTAATTTCTCTGCTCTCCCCTCCCATTCTTCCTCTACCCCTCAAACCAAACACACCCTTATCCTCCTCTCCTCGTCTGCCTTAACTTTGAATCAAGACCCCAGGGCTTCCAATCAAATGCTTTTGTGTTCTGCAAAAGCAGAGACTTCACGTGCTGTTAATGAAAGCCCTTCAAATGGCTCCAAATCAAATCAAGATTTGAACTTTGCCCTGTATGTAAGGCGGCACGTGGCCGAATCCAATGCGTTTCACAACAATTTGAAGCCCAACTCTGAGATCCTTTGGGTCTTTGAATCCAAGGCCCGGTCCAACCATGTATGATCCGACACAAGGCAGGTCTGGGACATGACATCAGCATGAGTTTGGATGAGGGATTTGAAGGGAAAGAGGGGGAGGGTAAATTTTTGGGAAAATTCTAAAAAATTATATTGAAAATATCAAAAGGACAATTCAGTATATTGAAAATGGAAAAGGATAGATCAGGCGGTGTTAAACGGGCAGAGGAATCTGGGATTTTGAAATCTCAGCCAAATGACGAAAATGCCCTTCAACCTTCTACCCTCCACTTCAGAATAACAACATAATCCTCGTAATTAACAACTCCGGATTCTTCATTAACAACTTCAATTCTTCTTTTACAATTCACAAGTTTCAGGGCCAATAACACCACCGATCTCGCCATTAACAACTCCGGGTTCGATATTAACAACTCTATTTTCTTTTTTCGCACTTAACAAGTTTCAGGGCCAATAACAACACTCATATCTTAATTAACAACTATGGATTCGAAATTAACAACTCAAATTTATTCTTTCACAAATAACAAGTTTCAGGGCCAATAACACCATTGATCTTGCCATTAACAACTCCGGATTCACCATTAACAACTCCTATGTTGTTATTCCGGCTGAGGGTTGAAGGGCATTTTCGTCATTTGGCCGAGATTTCAAAATCCCAAATTCATCTGCCCGTTTGACACCGCCTATCTGTCCTTTTCCATTTTCAATGTATTAAATTATCCTTTTGATATTTCCAATGTAGTTTTTTGGAATTTTCCCTAAATTTTTAGGGAGAATTCCAAAAAAAGATATTATTTGAATTTTAGAATTCTGTTGACAAGAAGCATAATGAGATTGATAAAAAGAGTATTGGGATTGATAATGCAAGTTCTTATCAAATCACTAATTTAAAATTTTAAAGTTTAAGTGGTATTTTTCTGAAATTTTCTCAAATTTTTATGAGTTAGATTTTAAAATATCGAAAAAGTGCAGTTATAAAATGCTAATGAAGAAAAGTTGTGGAATAAAAGAGGAAGAAAAAATAATAAAAATTTTTTAACCCGTTTCTCTAATTTTTTAAAATCAAACTCTACAAAATTTTCACTCAACTCCAAAAAATTTTCTCAATTATATATCTCTAAGTAAACTGTTTTAGCGAGATATGAAATCAGATTGTGTCAGAATATGAATCGCAGCTCTTAAAGTGGAGTCAGTATATTGATGATGGAGGGAAGCCTAAGTGCCTGTAAAAGTTATCCCAAACGTTTTTAACAAAAAAAAATCACGGTGGTTTTTGACTTTTTGAAAACTGAGATATTTAGGGTTACGTTTTGGTAATTAGGTTTTTTTCTCTAAAAGCAACTTTTGAGAAGAAGCTTAGAAATCTCGCTTTTCCAAAAGAAGCCACTTCTGCCACTACCAATACAATCACACATCACATTTATAATATAATTTTTATCCTATCTGATTTTTGTAAAAGTCAGATTAAAAAAGCCACTTACCCAAACAGACCCTAAGAAGCACCTTCACTTGTTTTGCGCCGTCCTCGAACAGGCGGGTATTCATTGTGGCACATAATGTATGTGAGGTAGGCCAGTGAGGCAGATTTCCCCAAGCAAATTAATGAAATCTCAAAACTTGAATGAGGGTAGAAGCAACATGCAGCAGCTTGAACAGTGAGGTTATAACGGTCCAGGAATTGTTTTTCCTCAGAAGTTGAATTAGTTAATGCATTGGTTGCTCGTTTCATACTAAATACTTGTTATTACCATGAAAGTGTATAATCTGTTCTGGTAACAAAAGAAGCAGTAAAAATATGAAAAAGCGTGGCCTTAAGTGTGTATAAATTTACTAGCTAGTGTTAGTATATTACCAGGAATATAATTCATTTGTTAGCCGTTTAAAGGGAGACCACCAGAGACAACTTTAAAATTTACGCCAGAGCAGTTATATACTTATATGTAACAACTATATATCAAGTGTCTCAGACTCAGCCACCAAAAAATTGGAATAAAAGGAAAATGCATATGCTTTCTCATCCTCCACACTCCAAAGGGATAAACTAGAACAAAATTTTCTTTCTTCTTCTACTCTCATGTTTTTATTCAACATAAACAAGTCGCACACAGTAGTTAGTACTTGCTCATCTCCAAATTAAAGAAAAATAAGACTGCCAAAGTAAGAGGGCACCGGTTTCTCCCTCATGGCCAATCAAATACTTGCTCTTTGGATGCACCCAGTTGGGGGGACTACACTACCATTAACAAACAGAGAATTTGAGTGTCCCATGTTTTGAGTTTGAGCCAATACAAACTCATCATCTGGTCCATATATAGGGACGCTGATTTGGTCCCTTCTATTCTCAACAGCTGCTTTTCTTTCCTCCGCAAGAAAATGGGCAAGTGATGCCACATTTTTCTCATTCCCTTGTCTCCTCCAGCATGAACACCCTAGCCATGACCTCCAATTGGATTTCTCTCCCTTCTTTCTCTTCGACACTTGTGTTCTTATCCCTCTCACTGATCTTCTTGACAGCTCCAGAATACTTGACACCCCTATCAAGCTCCCAAGCGTCCTACTCTTGTCCGGAAAAAATGACCCAGTTGACTGAATTATAACAAGCATTATTTCAGCATCTTCTACTAATTGTAATTATGTATTTACACAAATCTGTGCTAAGTATACTGATTGATTTCTTCGACAAATAAGTGTAAGAGAGATTAAGGACATGGGGTTGATATTAGAAATAACAGAAGCTCTTCAGTTTTCCCCCATCTCTGCATGCACTAGAGAAAAAGACTCATCAGCTTAATTGCAGTATTTTCTCAACTGACCCTTCCTCTAATCTGATTAATTTTCCCCTTTGTTAATTAGGAATCACGTCATATATAGTCTTTCTAGCCGTGTTGTGTGTAGACATTGAACTTATAGAGATTTCCTGTCACAGTCTCAATTCAAGGAAAAGCCTAACCGTATCAATAGGTAAATTTTAAATTTCCTTCCAATTAATTGATTCCCATAATGTGATTAAAAGCTGTACGAAAGGATTGTCCAAAAAAAAAAAAAAAAAAAGCTGTACGAAAGGAACTAACTGTTAACGTGCGATCCCCTTAATTAATTAGTTAATTGGGAAAATATGTTTAATCAGCAAGTAATTGATATGGACATTCTAGGTCTAATCACCTGAGTAATGACAGAAGCGTGCAACTGTTGAAAAAGACAAGTCGTAAGATCTAAGACGCGAGAGTAGGGGGTATATCCTAATCGAACCAGCACGTCACATGATACCTCGCAATGCTTGCTATTGTGGTGGAAACAGCAACATGCAGTTACTTGTTTATTTTTGGTTAGAGAAAGAGGGTCGTTTTCAGAACCAAAAGTGATCACCTTCAATCATGTGACAAAAGTTACTGACCTCTGTGTCTAAATCTGAAGAAGAATCTGTAGATGAAGAAAAAGAAGGAGAACCAGAGATAACGGTGTTGGATGAGATAGAGCCCGAATTGTCACGGTTTCCACCTACACCAATCCTCGCATGCAATGGCTGTAAACCCAAAGGCCATCGCTCATCCTAAGATCACATCGGAATTGGGACATAAAGTTATGAAATAAGTGCAGAAGCCTCCCGCAAATAAAGAGGGAAGCATACAGAAAATACCTGTTGGGCCATGAATGATCAGAATCAGAACTCTGCCACTAGTGTTGGATGTTAAGAAGCCGGGATCGAGGATGGGTAAGATGTGAGAGAGGAGTGCAGGAACAGAGGTTTTGTGTGTGCATTCTGAAACTTAGAGGAGAGGGGTGGAGTGAGTGAAAGTTGGAAGGTAGGTAGAGCTCGGGGGGTCCTACGGTAAAAGTAGGGGGGGGGGGGGGAGGAAGAAGGGTCAGAAAAGAGTGAGATGACGGGGGAGAGTGGATGTCAGCTTTCTATTATTTTGGCCATGTTGACTACAAGCACGGAACATCATTATTGCTGTAACTCTTTCGAAATGACGTGGATGCCCTCAGCTCGTTGGAGGATCAACCATTGAACCACAAACCAGTGAAAGCAGGCAGATTAATACATGCTCGTCTAGTCGGCTGTGATGGGAAATGAGGGTAATTAACCCCACCAAAACTACTACATGCATTATGCATGTGCCGTCCCATCTCATGAAAAGGCGTTTGAGCAGTGAACATAATAACGTTGTCCGGCGCTGGATCCTGTACCCTTGCCCTGCGCATACAATCCCATAATCCCGGCCTCACACAGCTGCCTCAAGCCATATACATGATGATGCATTTTTGTGGTGCAGGAGCGTAGGGCAGAGGATCTTGTGGTGAATAATGGAAGGAAAACTGCTATAGATAACGACGTGGGGCTTCTCCAGCGACCCATTTTCACAGATTCTCAAGGCTTTGTAGCCCACTAGGCTGTCACTACTCACTGGCATTATATTCTCGTGCCACATGATGTCTCCTTTCAATCTCCCTCCTCCTTGTATTATTTGTCAACACGCTCTGCTCTTTGGGTTTGGGCATTCCATTTATTGGGCACTATTTCTGCTATTCTGTTGTTGTTCATCTCACCAGAAGTAAGCCCAGAGAAGTAAAAATGGGCCGGCCCAATTTATGACGAGGATCCTCAGATGTCAGCTGGTCACGCTTCCCTTGCCTCCGCATCCGCATTTCAATTGACATGACTACGTACACATTCCTATTGTCATGTCATCACGCGTGAGCGGGTATCTCATAAGGATCACCGAGAACCTATACCCCTTTTTTTTTTTTGGGGGATCTAGCATGGAGGCTGGAGCTCTGAGCTAGGATACTATTGCGCTTACTTCACTCCAATCACTCTAATCATTATTTTTTGTATGAGTTAACAAGTTTTAGGAATTCAGAGATCCAATGAGATAAGAAAATTTATGTCGACCTTACTGCACGAATCCTAAGAAGGAAAAGTATATGCGATAGTATATATTCTCCTCCATATTTGTGGATGAACTTCTTTTGGCAGTTGATGGTGTCAATCTTAATTATCCCCAACAATATTTCTATGTATACTCCAATAATGTGTTTTTTTTTTAAAAAAAAAAAAAGAACAAGAGAGGTGTGAGTATGGAAGTTGGTTATTTAAAAGTGGAGCGCTATGGTTAGTTGGTTGACAGGTTTGTACAGACAGCCTCGACGGCAATTGAAATCCTCAGCCCACAAAAGGGGAAACGCCATGGGATGTTTGTTTCCCTTCAGAAAAGTGAATACGGTGCATATTCGCCTTCCATCATCCTCAACCCATCAAAGTCAAATCTGTTTGAATTAAATTTTGAATAATAATTTTTACGATTTACGAAATAAATATATTAAAAATTTTTATTTTGAGTAACCAAAAAGAATTTTTAAAACCATTTCAGTGTTACCTGAACACCTCCAACGCAAAACCGGGAAGCACAACCCTAACTATCCTATAACTCGTTCACTGAAATTACTTTCCTCAACTCACATCCAACTCTCTCTCTATAGACAAACGCATATCTAACATCGATCAACACATCTTTAACATCCCCACGCCAAAGTAATCAATACCTTCCTTAAAATAAAACAAACCACGCATGGATGATTATATATATATTCACAAATAATTACTACTCAAGCGTACATCTCCAAGGGAGAGACCGGCGTCGTATTCGAGAAGGGGCAGCTACATGTGTAAATTTTGGAAAAGACATTTCAAGAGCAAGTTCGTACAAGCCGCAGAGGGAAATACTAATAATAGCATATAATGATATTAAAAAAGAAAGATTTACTACGTTACTCATGATGCGTCGTTGTGGGAGTGCCATTTCCTCGTCTGACTTTGTTAATCTTACCGTAAAGATCGAGAAGCAATGGCGCCGGAAACAAAGATTCAATCTCTTGGGAGAGATCAAGAATATTTCCCGTGACGACGCAAGATTTTCGCTTCCTGCAGGATGGAATTGCTTTGGGCTTCTTGGGAGCAGGCGGGCACGGCGGGTTCGATGGGATTTTTTGATCCCAAGATGTTGGAGTCCTGCACTCACCACCGTTTGATTCATCAAAATCTTTGTCATCGTAGGATGGAATCTTGAGCTTCAAATTAGCTGCGGCAACATTATTACGGGCCCGTTCTCGTTCTTGGTGGTGTTGTTGTGTTGAAGTACTTTGGCACTCCATTTCATCGTGGAGTTCCACAGCGGGCCTTACCAGCACATTGAATCCCATGTCGTAAAGATGAATGAATGAATGAATGAATGCTCAGGAATTTGAGAAAAGCATGAAGAGGGAATTTGGATAGAGCGGAGAGAAATTAATTAGAGAGAGAAGAAGAGAAGGAACACAAGATAGGAGGGATTTTGTCAACCTTGTTTTTATGAGTTAGTTACTGCGAGAGAGAGAGGGTTGAATTGAGACTTGAAGGATCCGATGCAAAGGGTAGGAGGCATTAAGAATTGAATAACATGGCGATGAGGCAATGGCTTTTTAATTACGGGGCCGGCCGGGAATTTTGATGCGTCCACTGTGCACGGGCCTTTCTCCTACTTTTTCCTATCCTCCTAATATTTCTCCTCCACCCTTAATTTTTCCTTCCTTTCTATCCCAATCCCAAGTTGTCCCCACACCCCCTCACAACTTAAATATGCTTGTATAATACTCTTCGTTCTTTTTTATAAATAATTTTTTCTCTTTTAAAATTGGTTTTTAAAATAAGTAATTTTTTTTTACATCTCAAAATTTAAACTATCTTTTATTTTTTTACCTCTATTAAATACATGTTTTTATATTAGTTATTTTCCACTCACCACTAATTCTCTTTCATTTAATCATTTTTTACTCATTCTCTTTTCTATACCCTTTTTATAAATAAGGGTATATTTGAAAAAAAAAATCCTTATATTTATTATTTTTAATTAATTTTAACTGTTAGTTTATTTTATTCATTAAACAATTATTTATAAAAAAATAGAAGGACGTATATAATTATGCAATCACTGAGGGTAACTTGTCACCCCCACTTGCAATAAATATGTACCTGCTCAGAGAATATTGTTTTGGCGTTTTTGTCCATGCGGCTACTACTAAATCAATACATTTCAAGAGTCCTCAACTTCATAATGAAAAATCAATGCCACACACACACACACACACAAATTAATTTCCCATTCGGCACCATTTAATTTGTTCCATATTATAAGATATAAACATGTCCATCTACCTGCTTCTTTATTACCGGCGTGAGAAGGACATTGGCAGGACCCTCGACTTCAAGATTCAAATGCTTATCTCTCTATTTTAGTGTTGTCTTAACATTAAGAAATAAGCGCCGAGGGTATTTTATGGAAAATATCATTACCTAATTGACGTTACTCAAGCTGTTTTGAAGAGAGAAAGTAATTGTGTGTGTGTGTGTGTGAGATGACGAAACATGAATGGTAGAGTGGGATATAATGAGGGAGTGGAACATAGGAAATGGAAGGTGGGGTAGTTTCAGAAAAGGGTCCCCAATGCCGGCCATTTGTGAAGTTTGGGATAATTGCGTCAGATTTTGTTTTGGACTTAGGATCCCCAAATTTAATGGTATCCCACAATCATATATATATATATATATATCCTCCTGTGATCTTCGTATCTTGGGATATATGTGAAGCTCATTGCAGGCAATGTGGCCAAAAAGTCTGATCTAGAGGGTGAAGAGATCGATGATATAAATTCTGATATTCTGGCTATATATATACATTGAATTTACTGCAGATCAGCGCATATCTCTGTATGTGATAAATAGAATAACAATGCAGGAAGTTATTTTGAACATCAGGAATTAATGTGGGTATTGACAGTATGTGAGAGATGAAAATGACAAAGTGAATGTGCAGAAAGTGGAGGACCCGACTAGATTGCTTGGATTTCACCACATGATGACTGATCCATTGTCAGGACCACGTTTGCAATAATTTCCCTCTTTCTTCATCGCTTTGTCCTCCTCTTCTCTTTAGTCTTTTCATTAACATTTACCACTTCTTTAACCTATTTCTGTCCGTTTCATTAACGGCCAACACAATTCTATTATCTAGCTATGTGTGTGTGTGTGTGTGTGGACAGTGCTTTACCCAAAACTTGATCTTTTAATTTTGCCATATATATACAGTTGTTAGTTGAGTTGATGACGTAATAACGTACGTTTAATTAAGATGTACACAACTGCCTTTCGTCTATTAGCCTAATGGAATAATGGAGTGCGTATTATTATAACTACGTAGTTAAATTTGATTTAAAGTGTGTAAATTGCATAGAGGATCGGACATGACGAAGTGGTGTGCATAAGTGGGTAGAGAGTGGGTCAAACTTAAAATAATGGAAGGGAAAAGGCGAATAACACACACTCTCATGGCCCATAATTGCATCCTATGCTCATGCTTGATGAAATCACTTCCCATCTGTGAGATAATCATCATGTTCCCATCCCTAACAATCATGAATCACATACTCCTCCATCTTTCTCCTCTCTATATTTATTTATCTATTCCCTTCCCTTCCCTTCCCCTCATTCTCTCTTTCTCTCCTCCCTTGTACTGGATGCATATTATATACATATATATATATAGAGAGAGAGAGAGAGTTTCAGGATATCATGGTATTGAATTTCAATTATCATATGGTGAGAATTATAAGCGAAATGCAAGAAATGACAAGTGCAAGCAAAATATGGGATTCTGTCGAGTATGTTTGTTATAGCGTTGAGACTATTTATAAGCTGTTTTTCACGTAAATAGAGCAAAACTTCTTTCATATACTAATCTTGTATACCGTAAATCACAATTAAAAAACTCTTTTTAAGTATTCCAATTACTGTTCCAAACGAATATATAGTGTGATATTATTAGAGTTATATGAGTACTTTACATGCATGATGATATAGAGTGCAAATGGAGAATCATGAAGCGGGAAGCATGCAGGCTGATACGATATGCGATTAAAGATGATCCCAAAACGTGGGCCGGACAGAATAATAAGGCATGTTTCTTTATATGCTGACAACCTCCACACCACCAACGTGGCCCCTTGTCCTTTAATTTTCCCTATTATATTTTACTTCAACTCCTGTCCTTCTCCACTAACCCATTCTCTTCTCTTGATTCAACGCATTCCTAGTATCAATGTTTATATGCTCATAATTATAGTGTTAATGGCTTCATTAATCACTACTGGCACCCATCACCAGAACGAAAGGTCCCCTTTACTCTCGGGCCGCTAATCGTCCCACCCATTAATAACCCAATCTCCTCACTTTCATTTATTAATTAAAAAATAATGAGTAGTTCTTATTTTGGAATATTTTAAGTTTTACCGACTTATTTATTTCTTAGGCCACATGGGTCAACAATATAAATGAAATGGGTGATATTGGTAAAAAAAAATTGGGGATGAAATAGGACGTGTTGTTGGAGGGGTGTGGAAGAAATTTTTTAATGTCCAAATTAAAGTCAAGGTGTGAGGCTGAATTAGTCGAAACATAGTGCGTAGGGTGACTTAATAGGAAAACATTCAATTCAACGTACAAAAAGGATTGCTTCGCTTTTCGTTTCAGTGGGCTGTCTTTCCTTCTCCGCAGTTCCCTTTCTCTTTGATTCATCGTTCTGTTTTTTCCTATACTTTTTTTTTTCAAAGTTTTTCTCCCAACCATTTTTTTAATAAATTAGACTGATTTGGGCTCAACATTGTGAAGTTTTCAAACCTGGCCACTTACCCTTATTGATACCTTGTGAATATGTGCAGGACATTGTAAACAATGGGAGCCATAGGCTCCCCCATTTATGCTGTGCATACCATCCTTGGTTCTATGTCTGAATACTAAAAAAATTGAAATTTGATCGTCCAAATAAGAATTTGAATAGTTTAGATCTCATTTCAATTATAATCCGGACTCATATATCTATGACATCCTTTGTTTTGGCTAAGCAGGGGTGTGGCCCCAATTTATACCCTCTTGATGATTTTATTTGAACGAAATTATGTGCATTTCTTTGCTACCTTATCTAAACAAGACATGTGAAGCAAAATTAGGTTTTTCCTTTCAGCTAATTGTTAAAACCCCGCTCTCAAATTGGCCCACTGAATTGCATCCATTGGCACCCAGGCCAGGAAGCAATTCTGGTTAACTATTGAAAGCAGTAATAGCTGATAAATAACCACCACTAGCGGGGTGGTTTCGTGGACTTACCTTGCAATGAATCAAGTTTTCCCTTAATAAATTCCATCTATTACTAATTCTGTTATCGTTTTGTTTTACCCTTTGGCGAAACCTCTGGTAATAAATCACTGGCAGTCGATGAATCACTACTTCTAGCTATTTAATATGTTCAATATTCGGGTCTAGATATCTAGAGTCAATTTCCCCCCCTACATTTGTTTATTGAATAATAAAAACTTAACTTACATTATTTTTTTCTCTTAAAAAAAATGAGAAGCCGAGTGGCAAACCCTTCACATTTCGGTAGCTGAAATACGCAAATTTTGCAAACTACGGACAATTAATTAGCAGCGTTATAGTATTGTGTCCCCAGCAGAAAGCAGGGAAGCATTGGCATGCATATGTGTCGAATTAAATGGATGATCATTTTCATGGTCATCCATGAACATATTAGGCCTGGAAGATTCTGCAGCCCCATTTATAATTGAATCAGACTTCCCTTTCATGTTCCAAACATGTAACTCCTGTTTCTTGTCTGGATCCATGTAATCACCACGAGGCATGTTCGTTTCAAATTTTGCAGCCACCTTGTTTTGTTCCTCAAAGCGATGGTTGTTGAAGTCGGAGTTACATCTGTCGAATGGTGTTGACGATGATGTTTGTCGTAGAATGCTGTGTGTTGCAGCTGACCGTTGGCTGAAACTGCCAAAGCCTTCAATTCCTCTGGATAGTTTCCGAGCACGGTCTCTCTCTTCCTTTAGAAGAGGCCCTTCTTCCAGCAGCATCAATATGCGTTCCGATTTCTTCTGGAGGGTTAGTCCCCAGTTGAACCTGCAATTACTTAAAATGTAGTCATGTCAGCGCCAACACGAACTTTAATAATGAGTCACCGACATCAGATTAATCCATACCCTCTAGCATCAATATACTGAAAGCTTTTCATCTGATTAATAACATCTTTGTCGCTCTGGAATTCCACTGCAACACTTTCCGGCCCATGAGTTAGTAGATGCTCCAGTACAATCAGAGAATTGTAAGAGGCCCTCCATTCCTTCTTTTCAAATTTAAGCAATCTGTTTCCAAACAATTCCTTTGGCTGTCAGTTACCAATGATTTCTTCCTACCAAAAAATTGAAGTTGACATAAAAATGGGAACCTTTTGTGCAGAATCTCGACGATCCTCCAAAAGTCTTCAAGTTCAAAAGCAGCTCTCGAAATTAATCTGAGTGTGGGCGAATCTGGGGCCCATGGATTTCCGTTTGTAGCCTCTTCTGTCATCCTGCAAGTACAGTACAAAGACCATTATAGACAAGAGATTACAGAGCCGAAAACCAGAACTAGAGCCATCTTCACATGAAGTCAAGAGTGACGAGGAGCTCACAATTGTGCAGGGGTGACATCGGTGAGGGCTAATCTAGCCGTCTTGATTTTCTCCTTGAGGAAGAAAGAAGCTTGCTTTCTGAATTCGTGCAACAGAGCCGTGCTCATTTTGCTCTTCTTCCCCTGTCAGGCTCAGCTACTCTTTTGATACAAGGAAACCAGCGCCTGCTTCTACGTAATCAATTGCATTTCGGATATAGTAACTAGCTAGTAAGTAAGAAAAGTGTAGAATTGATGGTCCTTATGTGAAGATGAGAATTCAATGAATAATTTCGCTGAGCACTTGCGGGTCAGATTTGGAGACGATAATTTTGATTTGAAAATGACGGCTTGTCTGGAACTCGTTAGACTTTTGGGCTTTGAAGTAGTAAACAAACGCATAATAGGACCATGTGGGTTGGGGGGTTTAAAGTCAACATGTCTAAAGTCTAAACTTAATTTTTGGGTTTGAAATTTGAATTTGAATATGCTTATTTCTCAGTGCTTCTGGAAGGACAGAAGTTAAAAAAAAAATGCAGGGGCATGCACGTACTTAGCTTGAGACAAGCGTCAAATTTGGCACGCGTGGATTTCCTGAAATGCCATAATCTCTCAACCATGCATGGACAAGGACTTCAGTGTTGATGGGGCTCTCATCATGGATGTATCAGCAGAACTAAAATGTGTGAGCTAGGTGCAAAATGACGCTTTATTTTTCTCCAGTTTTTATGATTTACTATTTAAATTAGCGTGGAGACAAATTTTTGTGTATTGAATGTTGATGGTATTTGATCCACTCATATATGTATCCGACTTGTTCATGGATTGATTGATTAGTGCGGTGGGGTTCAATTCAAAATGTCAAAACACTGGGAAGATCGCTGTCGCTGCTGAACAAAGCAAGAGTTGACTGACACGTGGCAAAGGGTCACTGGATGGAAAGGTCAACCTTAGGTTTCCATTTCAGTGAAGAAGATGATCATGTGTAGTTTTAAATTAGGATAGCGATCTGTTTTCTTGGATTTGTTTTATTATGGAGGAAATGGTAAGTGGGGCGTAAGAAGTTGTTGGGTATACGACATATGAAGGGAAGGAAGCGTTGGATGATGTGGGATGCAAGTAATTGTTTGTTGCTGTTTGTCTTAGACAATTACTCATATATAGAGTTATAGACTAATAATATACTAGATTAATGTTGTGATGGAGCATTAATTAAGCCATATTTACAAAGTAAACGGCATTAGTAATAAATAAAGGCACAAAGGAAGAGATGTGGATCTGGACTTGGCCATTGCTTTTTAAATGGCTTACGAGAGAATGACACGCCACTCTCTTATTTTATTTCATATTTCAATCATTTTTAGTTCTCATAAGATGTTGATTTAATTTAAAAACAAATTAAAATATCATGAAAATTAATTTGACTTTAATTAAAAAAACAAATTTAGTTACTCAAAGGTTACAAGATGGGAGTGGATCCGGATAAGCAACTAGGCGTACAGGTAGGAACTCATTCCCCTTCATCTTCTCTTTTGTTTAATTATTATTAATATTATTATTTTGGCCTTCACTTTTTATCTCAACCATGTCACATCTTGAGTTGAAAAAAAAACTCGGTTTTGACAATCTTATATGTACCGGTTTTACAGAAAATATTAAATCAATTTAATATAAAATCTTTTTAACTTGTTACAGAAAAGAAAAAAAAACAAGAAACAAGGAGTTATTTTTGCTCTTGGGGGGGATAATGGAGAAGGTGAGGGATTCAAAGGTGTAATGATTCAATAATTGCAAGTGGGAAAACCACCCTCAGCCAGCCACCTTCTCCACAACCCATTTGCATGTCTCACCTACCCTTTCCCACTTTTTATTTCCGTTCTGATCCGTGTTTTTACCATTTTTAGCGAGCGCCAGATGGAGTATGCCGTATTTCTTTTTTAATTTCATTTTTATAAAATATAATATTTTCCAATTAACAAATGGCCATTTTCTACATAAAATTCAAGGGAAAAAATAAATAATAGTTCATTTTTAAGAGAAAAATAATTCTTGGTTCACGGGTCAAGGAAAAGATATTCAATTGAATTTTTGTATTATTTCACGGGTCTGATAAACATGTTAGAGCGTGAAATTGGATATTATTAATGATGATGATGACGAGGAAAGCACAATGAACTTGTTGGTTGACTAATTTATCCACTAACCAATTATGAGAGATGCCACAATGGAAACTCAAATATCCAAACCAACTTGCGCATTCCAAGTCGCTGACTCGCAGTATCGCAGTAATTTACCTGCACAATTGCAATTTCTAAATCTCTTTACTCATCGGATTGACAAGTAATTCTTACTAAGAATTTACCAATATTACTGCCCAACTAGTCTGTTCTTTTACAGACAATTTCGATAAATCGAGTTTAAGTCGGGAACTTCAACATGTGGATGCGTCGGGCGGCGAAGGGCAATGGTGGTTTAGAATTTATGTGAGGACTTTAAATTCAATGACAAAGCATCTAATACCCACCTGCACCTTCCACTCCTGCCCTCCTTTTACTCCCGTGTTAAATGGAACGCCTATAACCCCTTGATATTTCCTAGCATTACTATTTTATTTTTCACTAGTCCCTCACACCTAGTCTGATTCTAAACATAATACATTGGTTGACTTTTATCTACCTCATTTAATATTTTCTCCCCCGCACTGCCCTCATTAATTTCACAGTTTTTCTCTCCATTCATGAGACAAACAGGCAGAGTCGCAGGAAGTGATGAGGCGCTGAGATGCACTAATAAGCTTTCAAGGAATGACTTGGGCCAGAAAATTACAATTCACTGTGAGCAATATAATAAACTTATAATGAACAAAATTCAGCTTTTACAACTTTACATCCCTCAGCACCCACTAAATTGCACAACTAAGTCTCTCAGGCTCAATCCCAGAGCTTACTTGCTATTTTACAAAAGGTGAGAGGAGGGAGGTTGAATGAAAACAGCAAAAAATAAATGCGTGACACTTGGGCACTATATATCTCTTTTTTTGTTTCTTCCTCAAGTTAGTTATACACATGATCTCCATATCCTTCCCTCCAAGGAAATAACAATGATAGAAACATCATCGTGGTAACGACGCCTGTCTCCCTGTGGTATTTCCAGCAACTCGTGGAAGTCCAAACCTGAAGGCAACAATAGATTTGGGTGAAAAACGGGCCCATGATTTGTTAAAAGGCGTATATGTGTTGGTTGAGATGAGATATTAGACATACCAGCTTTCTTTGCAGCACGGAAGAGAACTTCTTCAACCAAATGCTGAGCGGGGTCTCCCTCAGGCTGCAACGTGATAAAAAGCTCAACTTCAGCTACTGCTTCTTCGTTCGTCAAGTATTGATAAAGTCCATCGGATGATAGTATCAAAAATTTGTCCTTTGCCCCTAATCTGTGGTGCTTTAGGTATGGCAGGCAGGTTATGTAAGGAGAAGTTCCTATATAGTCTATTCTGAACATCTCCAGAAGAGCATTATTCCACTTCGGCTGCAACATATCAAATAATAACAGCAAGCATTCAGAAAATGCCCAAAGGCAAATCCAAAAATGAACATACATCCATCATATTTAGAAACACATCTAACTTCCGAAACACACATATATGGTTGATCTCCAAATAGTAGGCCAGCAACAAAGGGGAAAATGTGGTAACACGTTTAGAATCCTAGTTATTGTTATTGCACATGTCAAACATTAGAATCATAGCTTTCTTCAACATAACATATAACCGAAAACAATACCAATACCAACCTGTTTAAGATATCCGGCACCAAATGCTCGAGTAACCTTCAGGGAACCCTTAACACGATCATTTAGCACTGCACAAGCATCATCCGGGTGTTCTCTCAGTACTCTCTGGACTTCCTGAAAAATGAATCAACACTTTTTTCAATCAAGATGAACAGATGAAAAATGAAAACTGACTCAGAAAACTTAAAAAATGAGCTAGTGGACTTACTTCCTCAACATTGGTACAATGATCCTTGGTGAGCTGACACGCACTTAGACTGGGCACCAAGTTTGATCTATCATCGTCCAAACATTCAAGATCATGCATTGTTTCTTCGTTGATCCTCTCCAAGTCCTGCTTGATTTTGCCAAGCCAATAATCAGGCTCCGCCTTTTGACCCAACACGGCTCTGCTATCGCCAACATTCATGACATAAACATCCTCTCCTTTCATTAACATTACAAGAACACACGAACCCATCAGAGCTAGCTCCGGATTTTCCATGACCATCTTATCTGCAATTTCTAGATAAGACTCCTCTGTTTTTCTCAGAGCCTCCGAGAGAGCTTTCAATACATCTGAATGATTTATTGGGTTGTTACAATCACCAGAGCCAGACCGATTCAACTGTTCCTTTAATCTCGTATCAAGCTCTACTCTTTCACGATCCCACTCACACTTCCACCTTCTCTGATTCTCCTCCCATTTCTTTGTTGTCCCTCTATACTTGCTCTTACCATTCTTACCTCTCTTTCTCTTATCAATATTCGCATCCCCACTTGTGCACGCATCATTATTCTCCTGCTCAACACATTGAGAACAAGCATTTACCGTCCTTTCCTTCCCAACATCACTATCACTGCTTTGTGGCGATTCTTCCACTTCCATATTATAATTATTCGTCGGAGGACCGGACATGTCGGGGGTGGCGTTGGAGGATTCAGACCCGTCGTCCCATAATAATCCCTTCAATTCTCTATGAACAGCACCATACAAATTAGACACAAGGTAATCGGGAGCATCAGGACCATTAAAACCATCGTAAATCCCCACGAAAACCCAGCCGTGCTCCTCTGATACCACGACATGGACTCTGTCCTCGCCCGCTTTCCCTTGAGCCCATTGAAGATTTTGACTTTCCATTGAATCATCATCTTCTAAACTACCATCGCTGCTGAAATTCACACTGCTTACCATCATATTCTCGTTGTGCCTCTCGGGTTCGATAATCCACTCCGGTTCTTTAATCCCTTTGATTGAAGAGACAATTGAGTGTTGTCCCTGAGATAATGTTTTTGAAATCGCCCTCTGAAGAACTTGAATCCATCGGCCTTTTCGCGTTTTAGGTTTAAAGGCAAAACCACCGTGAGAGTAGCTTCTTTGAAATTGATCAGAACTGCCCCTTTCCATGGGACCCGAAAACAAGCCCCGATCGATTGGACCAGACATGAATCCACGCTCTATTGGACCAGACATAAACCCTCTTTCTAGCGGACCCGATCCAGGAATCAGACCAAGATTTCCCGAGAAGGGCCCGGAATTCATGAGATTTCTAGGGATTGGCTGCAGAGGAAGGGAAGCAAAAGAAGTTGAACTCTCGAAAGCTGCAGCTCTATCGATAGAACCATAAGAGTACAAATCAACGAAGGCTGTGGAGAGAGGGGTCGATGTGTTGGCACTCACAGATGCGCCGGAGATTGTTCGGAAGGTGGTGGTCTCCTCACAGTGGACTTTGGAAGAAGACAGACGGGTCGGGTCGGGCCTAACATAGCAGAAGGAGTGGCCTAGTCCCTCGTCGAGAGGCTGAGTGATCAAATAAGATATCTCCTGCTTCCGTTGACGGCCTCCGCCGCCGGTAAAGCAAACGGTTAATTTGCATATGCCGTTGCCCATTAGAGAATGAAGGAATCCAAGCAGACAACAGAGCTTGCAACAATCAGATATTCATGGCTGCAAGGTGTAGATAGGAAATGTGAGAGACAGAGTAATGAAAAAGAAGCCGAAGGTGTGAAGAAGAGGTAGAAGAAAGACGGGGGGCGTTGACTTTTAAATAAAGGCAAGCTGAAAATGAAAAAAAGAAAACTCTCGTTTTCTACCTAAAATAAATTCTTCCCCGTTTTCGGTGTGTGGGGGGCATTGACTAGTTTTAAGGCTTATAAGAGAATCAAATTTTTTTATCAAGAAAAAAATTAAAAATAAAAGTGAAACGACCCTTTTGCCCCTGTCCGCAAGTTCTTCCACCGCCCTTCCCAATAGTTCTTCTCCCCGGCGTCGTCACCAACGCCGGTCACTCACAGCACCGACGAACCAATAAGTAGGTGAAAGAATAAAAAAAGCAATCTCGTTGGGTTGAGGAAAGAGCTGGAGTTGAAGTTGATGTGAAGATGAGGCGGATTTTATCAAAAATCATATCACTGCCCAATCGGCCATCACCATCGATTTCGAGCAGTGAGGAGGATTTTAGGAAAATTGCAGCAAAAAATCAAATCAACAACCGAAGCTTGAAACTAACCGCAAGTTACAGCAAAAACTCAGATCCACTTCGATTTTATTTTTACCAAGCTTCCAAATTGCAAAGGTCCAAAGTCGAAAAGAGAAATCTGAGAGGGGATTTTTCCGAAACGGATAGACCAGACGATGAGGGTGAGGATCTGTGACCTATCATTCCTGGGAGGCAACGAACCTGCCGCCACACAATAGAGCTGCAAAAAGGAGGCTGGGTGGTGTCGGCGGAAGATGACGACGATACAGGCTTTAGGAGGAGCAGAGTCACGTTTGAGCTGACGGTTGGAGCTTCGAGGGGTGGAGACGAGGGCACAGTCTGGAGCTGAGGATGGTACTTCAAAGGATGGAGATGAGGGCATATGGGGAAAAATCGGTCGGGAATGGCAGGGCGTGGGTATTCTTGAGGCTATCGGAAGCCATCTGATTCCAAAGTTTTGACTTTTGACGCAGGGTCATGAATTCTGGGTGTGCGATCAAGAAAGTCAAAATGCTGAAAATTAAGGAGGAAAAAGAATAATAATAATAATAATATTTTGGGGTTGAAACTTGAAACGCAAGGGGGGATCACCGTTGGATCCAGTGGATGATTGGAGAAGAAAGCAAGAGTTGACTTGCACGTGGCAGCGGGTTATTGGAGGGTACTGTCAACTGGAGGCTTCAATTTGTTATTGTTGGGTGGGCAGCGGGGGAGGGGAGTTAGGTAAAGGTGTTGTGGGCCATTTATTTAAATGGGAGGGTTGAATTGACAGATGAGCAGAAGGGAAGGGGCGTTGGGTGTTTTGTTTGCTACTGTTAGTGGACTTTAGTACAGAGGTTAATAGAGTTCTTAATTTGGGGGTTCCGTATCAAACGAATAATTAATGCGGAGAAGGGAGAAAAGAAAAACAGGAAATAAGAGTGGACCAAGAAAGGTATATAAATATATATATAGGGATATTTTTGAAAGTAAATGGAGTATGAGAGAGATTAGCACGTTGTGTTTGAAGGAATTTGTGACTTTAGAAAGTCATGGAATCTGTCCTTTCTCAACTATTATATTCCTCTATTTTTTTTATTAACCCAAAATACCCCTCCCACTCTCTTCCTCTTAGTTCCATTTTAATTTGCCCGCACCCTTTACTCAGTGTCTACTAATTAACATCTCTATTTATGTGAATACATGCAAAGAGGCCAAATATTGGGGATAGAATTAATGTTGGGCCGATGAACACGTGCAACAGGGAGCTATTGTGCTGTGACATAGGAAGTGAGGATGTTGCTGAGGAAGAAGTCTCCCTTTCGAAATGCGTCTGAAGTCTAAAAAACACACGGGGGATCCTCTCGTTTAATTTGATGGAGTAACTTCATCCACGTACGTTGTTGAATTAGACCACATGTTGTTGGATAGCATTTGACCGCTACATTCATGTGGCGATTATTGATATGCATTTAAGCCCTAACTCTTCATAAATATTGGCCTCCAGTGTTAGTTAGGTTATAAAGCAAAGTCACTCTCTCTTGTTCAGCTCATCCCATCCCACTACAAATTGGGAGTAGACGTTTTTATTCAGAAAATCATACCCCAGGCCACTTTCTTTCTTTTTGATTAAGTGCAAAGTATGATCCCATTATATGCAATCATGTCCGAGGCACTATCGAGCCATAAATACTTTTGATGAGCTGTATTAAAATTAATCAAGAACTAAAAGTCAAAAAAATAAAATTACCTAAATTTACTCGTCTAGTCTGCCTATAATCTTCACCAAAATATGTAATTAAATTGATTCAATAAAAATATTTTAAGGTGTCTTCTCAGTCATCTTAAATTCATAAAATATGTTTAGGCAAAAACAATTACCACAAACACACTCTCAGTGGCAAAATTATTCGAGCAATCGAGTCTTTATCTGTTTTAAAAAAAGGGGGGGTGATTGATCTGCACTTTGGGGGAATAATGGAGAAGGTGCGGGATTCAAACGTATAATGACACAATAAATGCAAGTGGGAAAACCACCCGAAGCCACCTTCCCCACGATCCATTTGCCGGTCCCACCCACCCGCTCCCACTTTTACCCTTGTCCTGCCTCTTGTTTTTTACGAGCGCCAGATGCAGTATCTTTATTTCAATTTTTAAATTTCATCTCTTGTAAATATATTACTTTTTCAATTATTTCAATCCAATAATCATATGGTCATTCGGCCAGGGGATAAATTCAAGGCAAAAAAAAAAAGTAAAGAATATTTTATTGGTAAGAGACATATTTTGTATATATGGAAGTGAAATTCGACTGGATATTTTGGTCGAACTCTCATAGTTGAGGTAATTAGAGCGTGAAATTGGATAGTGCTGATGCTGACGAGGAAGGAATGATGAGGGGACCGACCTTGGTTGACTAATTAATGTAAGAACCAATAATGAGAGGGCACCGATTTGCGCATTCTGAACCAGCGGCAATTGCAATCCCTAATCAACTCTGATCTCCATCTTCATCTTGTGTGAACCTTTCGATCGATGATGATGGATGTCCAACAAACATGTATGGCCTAACCGCGTTGACTTTCTCGCTTCCCCAAAAGAGTTGTAATTATTATACTAACGTAGCTTTGGATCCTTAAACTTGACTTTAATTAATTTTTTGTTATCTTTTTTTTTTACCAAAGCAATACTCAACAACAAAACCGACTAACGCGGTCGGCATGCTGAAGAGCGGAAACTCAGTATTTATAACACACACAAAGCACACACATGGTCGATGTGGGACTAAAGGATCCCACAGGGACCCCCCAGCAACGACGCAAGCATCACCCACACAGACATAAGCGAACCAAATATGGTTTTTTTGACCAAAGCAATACTCAACAACAAAACCGACTAACGCGGTCAGCATGCTGAAGAGCGGAAACTCAGTATTTATAACACACACAAAGCACACACATGGTCGATGTGGGACTAAAGGATCCCACAGGGACCCAATTTGTTGTTATCTTAAGGTGTTAGAGATTAGAGGTTCCCCCACTTGCTGCAAATTCAAACCTCACCCGTTGTCCTCCTCACTGGTTCTTTCATTATTTTATCATTTGATTAAGTTTAGTGCGATTCCTATTGCTCTCCACTTCATTGATTACGTCTCTCCACAGCTCACTTATTCATTACTACAATTTTATTTATGCATTCTTATATACAAGATGTGGAGTAGCCTTACTTTTGGTTCCAAATGCTCCTCTCTCTCTATCACTTTCACTTGGGTTTTTAAATTTTGAACTTCCCCGTTTGGTTATTCAAGTATTTAGCTGATAGTAGTGTGGCATGCCTTGAAAGCAGATGAAAGGCCAAAAAGAATGTGGGCTATAGCAAGACAGGAAAAAATGGAGGGAACAGGATGGATGAAGGAATAGGAAGGCAAATATGAATGAACATGATGATGATGAGTGTGAATATGATGTCAAATTATGTGATTAGGGCTACGCGTTTTGTCTGTCGCATTCTAAGTTGACAAATACATCCAGTCATTGTTTCAAAGTCGTAACTTGGTGTCATTTCTTTGCTTCGCGTGCTCTCCTTCTCATCCCTTCTTTCATTTTCCTCACTCATTAATCCATATATATATATATATGCAGCCATCGGTACAGGGCAGGAAAAAAACATACGCCTACAGGGCTAATGAAATATTCATCCAATAAAATAAAGCAGTGTCATCTTATAATGAAAATAAAGAGTGGCAGGGTACGTTGTGGTTTCGAACCCGCTAGATACATGCGTGTTTTAGTTGTGATTATAAAATCTTATTCATTTATCATCGTCTTTTGAGTTTGTACAAGAAAATTAAACGCCTCATATGTACAGCTGAAAAGCTGATTACTACTTTACCTTTAGCTTTGATTTCAAGATGCCTGCTGGTGAAATAAAAGTGAGCAGAGAGGAATTATTTACCGATTATTCTCGCCCGAATCGAATCTCCCACGAGCTGAGTGGTTTAGTTTACAAGTATTTGTTAACTTTATTAGTGCCTGATTGTTTCCAACTAGCTTATTCGTTTTTAATTAATTTGGTGCTCGCATTGTGTGTCTTGCGGAAAATCCCTTTCTTGTATAAACACATGTTGTGGTTGGCCCCCCTCAGCACCCAGGGTCAAATGATCGGTTCAAGTGAAACAGAAAAAACTTGCCAAACATTGACCCTGGGCACCAAGAGTTCCAGCAAAAATTTGATTCACAGTCAATTATGAAGATCGCCATTTTTTTTTTTTATAGTACAAGATATTCTACAATACATCAGAAGCTATCCTCCTGAGCCAACATGAAAAGCCACTCTGTTTACATCATTAATTAAAAGGGTGGTAATAGCATCAGGGGGCGACAATGTGATATGAAGATCAATTGCCATCTTCCAAGCTTCATTTGCCATAGCGTCTGCAACAGTATTAAACTCCCGACTGCAATGTGAAATTTCCACTTCCCAATCCCTATCCTGCAGCGTTTGAACCTCCACAATGAGCTGAAAATCAGGATGTTCTCGAGAAACGTTACCCTGAATTATATCCATGACTTCACTACAATCAGACTCAATCATGATTTTTTTGTATCCTCTATCCCATGCAGCTTTAAGTCCCCACAAAACACCCCAAGCTTCCGCAGATACTATCGTTCCTTGCCCAATTTGATACATAAACCCCATCAGAAATTCACCATTGTGATCTCTCAATACACCTCCACATGTGCAAGTCCCCAATTTGTCATTCCTAGATCCATCGGTATTAATCTTCACCCACCCAGGCGGTGGTGGCATTTTGGATGCCAGAGTTTACGTCAAATTTTGATTTTCAAGTTTTTACTGTAAAGGGATTCTGTTCAGAAACCTCGACTTTTGAAAAAAAAAAATCAAAATTTTCCTTTATAAATCTATTTCGGATTTTTATGAACTATTTTTGTTTTGCATATAATTTTTCAATGATATGTATGTATAGAAGAAATGCCTTATATGGAGCCTTTTCCCATCATAAAAAGCAACGTAAACTGTTTCTTTTTTCTCTAAAGAGACAACATTGTTGAGGTTGGAGTACGTGGGTCGTCGCGGCTATAGGTAACAGTGTGGGATTTTTTTTTTTTTGGCCTCTGAGTTTAATAACCAACAAAAGAAGAATATCCTTGTATATTGCTACCTCCCCCACTTAATATATGATCTACTTTATAATTACAAGGTAATCTTACATTAAGTACATGAGGTAGATTTTCCCGATTGTGATTGCATTTGTGGGTCGTGCCGTGTTTGTCAATGTGTAGTGAAGATCTGTATTATCTGTGTTTTGTTCCTCCTCCTTCATGAGTCAATGACACTTAACAACTGACTGCAGGGAAGCTCGTCTCTTTATGCTAGCAATGGTGTGTGTGTGTGGTTGGCTGGCATGAGCTCTGTGGAGAGAGATAGAAAACTTTGTGTGTGTTTGGAAGAGCTTATATCTGGGAAATAAGTCCTTATTACGCAAGCCGAGAAAAAACTCCTCTTACATATTTACCTTGTATACTGTGAATCACGAATTATAAGCACTTATTGCCCAAAAATGAGCTATTCCAAACAAGCACTTTATCTCTTGTCATTGACCCCTTCCTACCTTATTTATTAGAGTTGGTAATACGGGCTCAACCTATTAATTTGCAAATTTGGGAAAGGTTAGTTCCAATCCATAAAAGTGCGGGCGCATAGGTCTGCACCATGTGGCCCTTCGGTTGGCACGAACATTTTTTTTTTTGTGTATGATAATTTTACAAAACTCATAAGTCCCATATTCCCATCTTAGCACCTTTTAATCTCAAAAAGAAAAAATCTCAATCTCCTTCCTCTGTCTTTAACCAAATTATTATATCATAATTGTTTGAGAATGATTTTATGTTTTTTGTTTGTAACTTTAGCAAATTTGACCACTTTATCTCCTAAATTATGGATTATGTTTTTGAATTTTTATAAGTGGAATGATTGATGCTATAAAAAAAATTTAATAACTAATATATATATATATATATATATATATATATATGTGGGCGTGCGCCTTAAACTTTCAACCATCTTAAAAAATAAAAATGTTTGTTTTCGAAAAATGCGCACTAGCCACCAGTTAGGTAGAGCCGTTAAAACAAGTCCAACCAGCGGGCTGGCAGGTTGGGACAGGGTTAGGGTTGGAAAAATCCCAACCTGTGAAAGTGCGGGCCGCACAGGCTCGCGGGTTGGCCCGCAAAATTTTTTTTTTATATATAATAATTTTACAATATTTATAAGTTATCCACTCCTATCTTGATACTTCCCAATTCAAAGAGAAAAAATCTTAACCTCTTCCCTTCTTTTTTAAACAAAATTATTATATTTTGGTTGTTTGAGGATGAGTTTATATTTTGCTTATAAATTTTGATAAATTTAATAACTTTATCTCTTAAATTGTAAATTATGTTTTTAAATTTTTATAAGAGAAATTATTGATGTTAGAAAAATAAATTTAATAACTTATATATGTGTGTATTATATTTTCAACTACCTTAAAAAAAGGATTTTTTTTTTTGAAAAAAATATGTCGTCTCGCAAGCTGGCCCGCAACCCGCACATTAAGGGTTAGGGTTGGCAAAATGTCAACCTGTAGAAGTGTGGGCCGCATGGGTCCAACCCAGGTGGCCCGTGGGTTGGTGCGGACCAACCCACAACCCGCGGGCTGGCCCGTTTTCCCAGCTCTAATTAGGATTAACATTTTGTAAGCCTACAAAAGTATGGGCCGCGGTCTAATGCAAGGTAGCCCGCATTCCCAACTATAATATATTTTTGCTAGGTTAGACTAACTTATTACTCTTTAATATAAGAGATTTTATAAAATTTAATGAAATATTTCTAACTAACCTCTAAAAATGTCTTTCCCTTTTTATAATGATTTTCCCGTCATCTTTCCAATTAACCATATGAATCAAATGATGATTTCAGAAAGTTATAAAGTTTCTATTTTAATTAACATTCAACCTCAGCTAATTTGCGTTTGGTGAGAAATTCAAACCATGCCCTTATTAAGCCCTTTTAACACTCAACCAATTCCTTTAATTTCAGGAAAATAGTTAACATGGCCTTATAAAAAATCAGAAGAGATATTAAGTAAAAAATAATAATTTCTTGAGCAGGATAGAGAATTCAAATTCTATAAATAAAAATATTATATTGAGAGGATTATTTGTCATCAGGTCAAGTGATAATAATATCAAATGGAAGATTAGTCTGCCGCATAAGGCCGAATATATTCAATTATCCACAATCACATTAAAAAAGTATCAAACGCAGGGTAAGTGTATAAAAAGGAAATATGAGAACAGCCACGTACCACAGGAAAAAAATCCAATAAAAAAGAATGCAGCAGAGAGCCACAAAACAGAGCATTATATATGTGAATTTATAGGACAACCAGCACCATTGACTGCAACCGTGTCGTCTGCTCCTTTTCCCCTGAGCAGGTTTATCCTGAAGCTCATCACCCTCCTTCCCTAACGCCCACAAACCAACCTTAATTATAATTATAACTATAATAAATAAATAAAGGAGATGGATAGAGGAAATTATCAAGGCCACAGAAAAGTTGAGTTTGGAAAAAAAAATTATTTCTGTAAATATAAAATGTAATTGTAGTTTGTAATTCTTATGCAGATCGCGTCCTCCGCGCCTCGTTTGCTCCACCTCAAATATGATTATCGGTGCTTATAAAAAAAGAGGACATTTGTATTCTGTTTAGTCAGGTTAAAATTAAAATCTAGAATAAGAAGTTGGCCCGCATTTCTTAACTACTAAGCCCAATTGCTAGTTTTGGACCCAAAAGAACCCAAATGATATTCTTAACGTCTGAGAATTGTGATTCAAAAAGAAACAAACAAAAACAAACTTAGTTGCCTGATCATCCCTATAAAAAATGTTGTTTCTTACCGGTAGAGACTGGGTCTAAGAGAAGGGATTGACATTTTATAACATGACGAATTAAGGTTTAAATTTTTATTGGGACATATACCTACATTTAATGTCAATCAGTGCTTCAAACAAAATATTCCTAAATAAGACAATACATATGTTTGAAAAAAAAAAATCCTAACTTCTATCAGCATATTGGTTTATTCCAAAGAGTGGCTCTAATCTAAACAAAACAGTTTAGGGGCTCCAACGTCACTCTCCCATCACACCTCTACCCTTAAAAGTTACAGATAGGTAAAATTTCTGGCAAAAAAGTGATTAGATCATTAATTTTATTTAAAAATAAAATAATTTTTAAAATTAATCTATATTTAAAATCACGAATTAATAAAAATTATATCAAACTTTAAGTAAGTAGATAAAGCCATATTTTTCCCACACAAGCATTTAACCCCATCAAACCGCTGGTAGCCTCTTGAAGTTTTTGTAGAAAAACTAAAGACCTCCACTCTAGGGCATGGGATTGGCTGATTGCCACCATGCAGGACAGGATGTTGGTGGTGAGTGGCGACTGGCGAGTGGTGAGTGGTGGAGTGGTGAAATCCAAGGGTGGGGATGAAGTGTGTGGTGATATGATTTCAAATGAGAAATCTGTGGATCACCCAAAGCTTTACACCTTAGCTGACTGGGTGGTTTGACGGGGGCGCCCGGGAGGGGGGGGGGGGGGGGCAATGTAGGGCACGTGGCAAAATCGGATTAGCTCAATACACCTCATAGATGTAAAATCGCTTAACCTAAAGTTTGCCCGTATAAAAAATAAGCACCACACAATCCTTGTATAAACCAGAGGGGCTGCTTTCGATAGAACTGCCGCTGTAGCTGCTTCGTCTCTCGTTGGAATTGTGAGAGAAAAACAAAACCATGGGGAGAAAATTCTTCGTCGGTGGCAACTGGAAATGCGTATGTTTCTAATACCAAGGCCATCTTTAACCGTCATTTGCATTTTCATTGTTCTCCCTCTACAATCTCTTGCATAGCGATGACATTGGAGTGTGCTTCCTTTACAATCTGCTGATTATTATTATGCCTTTTGAGGATGAGTTCTAGACACAAATTTGCCCCTCCCATGCATGCATTTCTTTATATTACTATCAGATCGGTCCTCCCTTGGTGAACTGGGGTTCAGTCCTGTTTCGGATCCATGATCTGGGATTTGGGATTCTTTATTTCTGGATTTGGGATACTGTTTCTTTCCCCGAACAACCTTGGGGGTCGAAGATCCTTCCCTCCGATATTTGCAAGAACTAATTAAGCTGTTCAATGTTCTTTAAGGATTGAGTATTTTATTGTTCTAATCAACTTTGTTGCAGAATGGGACCAACGAAGAGGTGAAGAAGATTGTTACCACTTTGAATGAAGCTGATGTTCCTGGGGAAGATATTGTGGGTGAGTCGTAGTGAGCTTCATTTGGGCTTTTTTATTCTTGTTTGGCATGTAGTCTGGTTCTTAGATTATTCTGCGGATGCTAAATACAAGATTACAGTGACAAACCGAAAAGCATGAATTTGCATTTCACTTGTCTGGAGACGGAGCACTTCACTTCTGATAGGTAAGAAGTAAAGAATTAGGAAGAGAGAAAAGGGAGAGGAGAGAATTGAGAAACAGAGAAGATAGGGAAATATTCTGTTATTCACTAATCACTAATCACTCATTACAATCATAAGCATCTCATAATAGACTAAGCCTTCCCCTTATATAGCAATATCCTTCTCTAACTAACTACACTAACTCCCTATTCCTATACCGCGTGGCTCATAGAACTAGTAAGGGCCACTTATAATGTCCTAAGTGCAGCCTCATAGACTTAATGGTGTGCCAACACTAAATCCCCAATTAAAAGCCCTAATTACTAATATCTCTAATTAAAATCCCTAATTACTAATATTTACAATCTACATATCAACTTCAATCTCAGCTCGCCCTTGAATGTCTTCTCGCCTGTTTTCGTTTATCAATAGCCTTGAAACAAAAAGGACCCAAAATTTTTAACCAAAAAAATCAAGTAGTCTTCAGCCACTTGAGCGAGGGCAAATTGCTCGGTTATCTCTACTTGCAGTTCTTTCATCATTTCTTAAATGAGTTCATCCTGTTGATATTATTATAATTGTAATTTGTTACTAATTAATATGACATGTTTTCTTTTTATTATTTTTGCAGAAGTTGTTGTTAGCCCTCCCTTCGTATTCCTTCATCTTGTGAAAGGTTTGTTGCGGTCTGACTTCCATGTCGCAGCACAAAATTGTTGGGTTCGCAAAGGTGGTGCTTTTACTGGAGAGGTCAGGTATGCCATATTCTGTAGCTGTTTCTTTAGTTTTTTTCTCCTTTCACTCCATGTCTTTTGGACTGTCTAGGTGCTCAGACCAGGCCATTAATCAACCTGTGTCATGCCATTTCCTTCCTCTTGATAATTTTTTGGCCACGATGAAATGTCATTTTGATGTCTGTCATTTTTGCAGCGCTGAAATGCTTGTCAATTTGGGTGTCCCTTGGGTCATTCTTGGTCACTCAGAACGAAGACAGCTTCTAAATGAATCAAGTGAGGTACAGAGTGTTCTGTTTTTGTGGCCTGTCATAAATATTTTTCTTCATGTTACAGTTTATGTATTGTGCTCATCTGCTCCTCAGAACTACTTGTATTAGCAACTAGATTTAACATGTACTAATATGTTGCTGTCTATCACAGTTTGTGGGCGATAAAGTTGCATATGCACTTTCTCAAGGTTTGAAAGTTATTGCTTGCATCGGGGAGACTCTTGAACAACGTGAGGCTGGTTCAACAGTGGCTGTTGTTGCTGAGCAAACAAAAGCAATTGCAGGTACCTTTTTCCCCTCACAGCCTTACACAAGGATTTAACATCCTAAATATTAATTACCTATCTGTTGTGAGTGAGCGTTTATCTATTCTGGTTGGATCAGGGGAGTGGGTCTTAACTTCATGTGTTGTTAGTTTTTAATCTATCAAAGTGTTGAGTGCCGACCTTAATTGTGTTTGCAGCTAAAATATCAAACTGGGACAACGTTGTTTTGGCCTATGAGCCAGTTTGGGCCATTGGGACAGGAAAGGTCGCAACTCCTGCTCAGGCTCAGGAGGTAAGTGTGTCTAGATAACATTACTCTCAGCATAAGGTCTACTGGTGAAGGAGAACGAGCCCCTTTTGGGTTAACGTTGTTTTGCTGATTTGTTTTATTGGATGTTTTTTTGTACTAGGTCCATGCCGAGTTAAGGAAATGGATTCATAGCAATGTCAGTGCTGAAGTCGCTTCATCTCTCAGAATTATCTATGGAGGTATTCCCTATTGCAATTTACCACCTATCTTTGTCAGATGTACATGCACAGGCATGCTTTATTCATGAGTTCTAATTTAAGGCTTTTCAAGAAGCTACGGAAGAAAATGATCAGGTTATACTTTTTTGAGAAAGAAAATAAACTAAAGAGTTTAGGTTTTAACTGTCATGCTTTTCGTCTTTATCTGTATATCGTGGGGTTGTCCCCTGCTTATAATAATTCTGGTATTCAATTGCCACATATTGACTGCAGGTTCTGTTAATGGAGCAAACTGTAAAGAATTGGCAGGGCAGCCGGATGTTGATGGTTTTCTGGTTGGCGGTGCTTCTTTGAAGGTGATTATTATATTTTGGGTTAAAGAGCAAATTTATTAACGTAATTTTAAGGAAGGAGCGTCTGATAAAATTATGTTGTAAAGGGGAAAAAATAAAATAGATTTTAAAAGTTGAGCATCCAGCATAAAACCGTTAAATTTGACCAACGCTGTTAATGGTTTTCTTCTCTTATAATTTAATGTCGTTAGGTCAAATTTAATGATTTTGTGCTGGATGCTCCACTTTTAAAACCATATGTGTATTTTTGCTCCCTTTAAAACATAATTGTACCAGACGCTCCTTCCTTAAAACTTCATTGGTAAACTCTCACCCTTATATTATTATTATTATATAATGTAGTTAACAAAATCACACACTTTTGATTCTTTATCTTGATCTGAGGTTTCCTTTTCGTCTGCTAATTTCACTGGGATCCAATTTAAATCTTTAATGTTATCTTTGATTTTATGTTTGTCCTTGAAATTCGTTGTTTCAGTTTTGCCCATTAACTCTCTTGGAAAACTACTGAAATTTCAATTTGGGATGTATACAGCCGGAGTTCGTTGAGATTATCAAGTCCGCCACTGTGAAGAATTGAATTTCATAGTTGAGTAGTGATGAGTTTTGGAGCTGATTGCTTCGGCTTATGGTGCTGTGCCTGGAACTTGGCTTTGGTGAACACAGCACCCAAATAATTGCGATCTGCTCTCCTCTCCATCCTTATAGGCCATCAAATAGTTTTTGTTCAGTCTTGTGTTTCGTCGTGCAGAAACTGTGTAGGGTAATTATTTGCCCCAACTTTGATAAAGATGCCCATGTTCATGGGACACTAAAGCATATCGGTTTAGTGTGTGTTTGGACAAGTCCCAAACTATGGTTTCAAAAGTTCTTTTCTGTAAATCGAAATAAAACTTTTCTAACATAATTACCTTATAAATAGTAAAACATAAAAGTTGTTTTCTAAAAGTTAATTCAAATACACACTGGGATTCTGCCTAATAATTTTATCTTGTTGAGTGTGTCACACGGTACTGGGATCAGAATTCCTGATAGTTTTTCAGGAATGGTTTTGATCGAATCAAATAAATGCACGCTCTTCTATTTTGTTCTTTTGGGCGACAAATGAGGGCAGCTTGGTTGAAGGCGGATATTCTGTGTCTCTAATCCGTATATTTTGATGGAATTTTAGTTTCATAAATTTTATGTTAAGGTTTAATGACTGGTGTTTATACTTTTAATCAATTTTGAATTTGGTTTATATAGACATATACTTAAATTGGGACAAAGTTTTTATGAAATTATAGGAGTTAACCAATAATATGAAACTATAGAGTCATGTAGGGTCAAACTAGGAAACTAACAATAATGTTACCCTTTTATTAAACCTTGGCGATCAATGCGATGAACCATATAAGATTGTTCTCTCATGGAATCACTCGTTGATAGTAATCATAAGGCGACAAAGGTGCCCCGAAGGACTGTGTGTGTAAATTATGGAATACGACAATTGTGCACAGAAGGATGAGGTATAAAAGGATGTTTAAATTTGAAGTAGGAAAACATTAATAACTTTGGAGTGGCAGAGGATAGGATTGAAAGGCTTGTGAAAACTATAAATGGAGGAGGCTTCCCGACACGCTCAAACTCAGAGAAATGAGGTGGAGGTGTGCCGTGAGACGAAACATAACACTGGTGCATGTCCATGTCCGTGTTTGTCTTCACTTGCTTTAAATAAATGGGTCCTCTTTTATTTGTTGCATGTTCCAATCAGACCCCGACGCATCCCATCCAACTCCAACTAGCCTCCTCTTTGATTCCTTCCCATTCCTTTTGTACATGGATAGAATGCATTTGCGCTTACCTACGCAATCATTCATATCCACAAAAAATCAGTCGATATTATTATTTTATATAACTTATATCCAGTATACTTTTTTATACATAGAGCGAGCCGTAATAGAATTCGTTATGCCTTCAAATGTGCTATTCTATAATTTCTTAGACATTATGGCTGAAAATGATAGAGTGATGGGCATGATATAGAGGTTTGTGAATATTATGAATTCCACGATTCACGGATTCTGTGTATAAGTGGAAAGTGCAGATGGGGTAAACGGGATCATAATGATCACACACGTGAAGGGTCAAGATTATAAAAATACAAGTTGCTAAAGATGTTGAAAGGCGTTTGTGTAGGTGGCTGAATATTATTACGAATACACAGCAAGTGGGGCTTGCTTGTATATATGTTCCCATCCAATCAACCCCACCCCCCAAAATTGTCTTAAAATACATCACACCCTCCCACACCCTCACGGCCTCACAGTAATCACAACGACGTAAAAGTATCGTTCTTAATTAAGTACTGTATTTGTTTTCTCTGTGATTTCAGGGAAGCCTTATGGAGCGTGTCATATACCAGAAATCAGTAACCTTGAGTATCTTTCATGAAATTCATACCTTAAGAGCATTGCAATTGCATTAATCGGCCGCACGAAAACTTAAATCCAACTTTGCAACTTGTCGTTGGATTTGGACCCCTCTTCTTGAGAACGCACTGTGCAGGTCGCCAATCACACACACACAGCTCCATATATAGTCATGATGACCAAACATGCAAACTACAAGTCTTCTGAGAATCATGCATGCTGTCTTGTTCTGTCTTCCATTTCAGGAATAACAATGCAACCTCTGAAAAGAAAAGACGATATTTAAAACATGGGTGTGACCGCTTTTTAAAGTTTGTGGATCTGTAGCATGGTCTTTTAGCAATGATTTTGAGCTGACTTACTTTTACTAATTACGCACATAAATCCACTGGGTCCTAATTATAAGACAAAGTTGACTTTTTTGGAGAAATTAAGGAAGCCAATTAAATTACTTTAGAATATTTATATTTTTAGTATCTTTGGATTATATATTAGTTTATTAATCAAATCACTTAATTTGAAGAAAAAAAATATAAATATAAATATTTTAAAGTGATTTAATTGGCTTCCTTAATTTTTCTAAAAAAGTCAATTTTATTTTATAATTAAGACCGGAGGGAGTAATACTTAAAAAATGCATAACCACGTTTGCGTGCTTTGACTTGACCTGGGAGTTGACTCTTGTAAAAGCACGAATGAGAGAGAGGAGGAGGGAGCATGGGATTGTAGCTAGTTACACGTACACCACACATTAATACCACCATTTGGTAATAGTATTGTTTTAGAATTGAAAAATATTAATTTATACCGTACAAATTAATAATTAATATAAATACTAGAATAGATCAGATGTTAAAGAATGTGCATCAAGGGATGAATAAAGGTTGATTCAGTTGATAAAAAGGATGATTTATATTTATAAAATTGTGGGTTTAACCTTCATTAATGTGAGAATCTTATTTATAGGCGATACGTAATGTACATCTCTAAATTTAATTAAAAAAAAGTGCCGCAAGTGTAGTTTATTCGAAATAAATTGAATTAAATGGCACCGTTGCATTAACAGCGCAGAATTCAGGTCTCATGAATACAGAGAAGGGACGGTGTCCAGCTTGAAGCGGGACCATCTAAACAAGGACGGGTCCATCTCCACCATGATTGCATCACACCCTTCACTTCCATCCAAACCCCTTTTATCTGTTTCTGTTTTTTGAGCTCTAACCTAGTCAGTCAACTTGTCTTTTCTTTTCATCACTACATCTTTCTTTCTTCTTCCTTGCCAAGGGTTCGTCTCTTCTATTCTTGCCATTTTCTTCTTTGTCTTCAACCCCCTCATCTTTCTTCCGTGCTTTGCTTTTTGTAATATACGGGCAAGTGCAAGGCGAAGGCATTAAGTCTCGTTTCTGTCATGGGTATTTGCTTGAGCGCCCAAATTAAAGCAGAGAGCCCATGCAACACAGGTATTCCACACACACTGTTCAGTTTTGATGCATGTCCATGTCTGTTGTTGGTTCTCTGTTTTCTAAAAATTCACACCTTTCTCTCTGAGACCGAGTTTCTTTCTGCAAATTCTTCTCTTCTCTGCGATAGCTTTTTTAAGCTTCCTCCCTAGAACCTTGTGTTTCTCTGCCATCTATTGAATGCGTCATATTTGCAAATCCATCTCTGCTCTGCTGCTTCACTTTCAACGAGGGACGAAATTGGGTGATTCTGCTAAATAGTGATCTGTCCCTCAATACTGAAGAATATTTGTTTCTCAATCAGTGCTTTTATATATCTAGCCATAACCCTTTAAAGTTTTGTCTCTGTTCTCCACAAATGAACCAATGTGATTTCTAACCTCGTATGAACTTCAAGATCCAAGTCAAAAAGTAATGATACATAAGTTTTATTGGCAGGGTTGAATTCAAAATATGTGAGCGGTGACGGAAAGGATGCGAGCAGCACAGGAAGCAAGGCGTCGGCGGTGTCAGTTCCTCAGACTCCAAGGAGTGAGGGAGAGATCTTGCAGTCATCCAATTTAAAGAGTTTCACTTTAGCAGAATTGAAGGCTGCCACCAGAAATTTCCGTCCAGATAGTGTGTTGGGAGAAGGTGGATTCGGATCAGTGTATAAAGGGTGGATCGATGAGCACTCTCTGATTGCTACCAAACCAGGGACTGGCATGGTTATTGCTGTCAAAAGACTTAATCAAGATGGTTTGCAAGGTCACAAGGAGTGGTTGGTGAGTTCCACTACTTGTTTGCTTTTGCTTTTTATTAGAGGAAAAAAGAGAAAGACAAAGGAGCAATGATAATTATGATAATAGTTGAAAAAATAACAAGTGTGTTTACATCACACCAGTAGACAAGCTGCTCTGTTTTTTGTTGTTGTGTTTGCAGGCTGAAGTGAACTATCTGGGACAGCTTTCTCATCCACATCTCGTGAAGTTAGTTGGTTATTGCCTGGAAGATGAACATCGTCTTTTGGTGTATGAATTCATGCCTCGAGGAAGCTTGGAGAACCATCTGTTCAGAAGTAAGGTCTTGCCCTCCCATATTTTGCAATGCGTGAATTCAAGATTTGTGTTTTGACCTCAATGCTACATATATATATTGTCGGAATTTGTGACAGGAGGTTCATATTTTCAACCTCTCTCCTGGAGCCTCCGGATGAAGGTTGCTCTTGGCGCCGCCAAAGGACTTGCGTTTCTTCACAACGGCAACATCAAAGTCATATACCGTGATTTCAAAACTTCAAATGTCTTGCTAGATTCTGTATGTGGCCTTCCATTCTTATTAATTATTCTGAGTTTTTTTTTGGGAACATATTTGAACATTAAACCCTGCGCGAATTGATGACAGAAACATAATGCAAAACTTTCTGATTTCGGGCTGGCAAAAGACGGACCAACGGGCGACAAGAGTCACGTCTCCACCAGAGTCATGGGAACATATGGATATGCAGCTCCTGAATATCTAGCCACAGGTAACTAATCATGCCCTCCGGTTTGTGCACGTTGCTGATACATGCATGTCATAATAACCAAAAGATTGTTTATAATTTAGGTCACCTGACGGCCAAGAGCGATGTGTATAGTTTTGGAGTTGTGCTACTGGAAATGTTATCGGGGCGACGAGCTGTTGATAAGAATAGGCCGTGTGGACAGCACAATTTGGTGGAATGGGCAAAGCCCTGTTTGGCAAACAAGCGCAAGATCTTTCGCATTATGGACTGTCGTCTGGAAGGTCAGTATGCGATCGACGAGGCGCATAAGACGGCGATGCTGGCTCTGCGATGCCTCTCCGGCGAGCCCAAAATAAGGCCCAACATGGATGAGGTTGTCAAAGCTCTGGAGCTGCTCCAAGTCTCGGTTGATGAAAATGGTGGAAACCATCACAACTCTCGGCCTCGTTCTCGGAGAAGAAGTGCCGATGAATTTACTGGCCGGAGGGCTTATCCCAGGCCCTCTGATTCTTCTCTCTATGCTTGACATCACAAGCACAGTCATGCATGTTTTGGTGACCATCTAAATAGATTGTACATAATCCTGTTGTCAGCTGGGCATTCTGTTGAAGATCGGCATGTGTATTCTGTAAGCTTTTCAAGTGTTTTTTAATAGTTAACAATTACAAATAGTTGGGAAGGTAGCCTAAGTGTAACGCAATTAATTGCTTTAAAATGATCAAGATAGTTTTCTTGTTGGTGATACCTTATTTCTCGATAATACGGTGGAACTGGAACTGCCCCATTTTCGTTATTTGCAGTACAGAGGGACATCGGAATTCGTTTTGGGATCTGACGCAGAAGGGTATGTGCGTTTAGGAGGACAAAGAACAAGGAGACTGTGTGATAATAATGTTCATATCATTAAGAGAGGTTTAGAAAAGGAAGCAAAATTAATAGGGACGGTTGAATTTGACAACTGAGACGCAAGAGAGGTTCATGGGATGGGTGCCATAACAGTTTATTGGTCTTGGCACAGCCGATACAAAGAAGAAAAATGAAAGAAGGAGATCCAAAGACACAGGGCATTGGTTGGATGTGACTCAAGGTCAATGGTCCAGCCTCAGATTGGACTATATGATAATCCTAATAGTACACTTTAGTTTCGTCGTCTTCTTTTTTTATTTTTTGTTTTTTTTTTTGCTTTAAACATTTGCCAACGAAAATTGAGAAGACTGTTCACCCGTGGTTCTCGACTAGGCTCAGATCTGGATGTTAACTGGTTTTGTTTGGGGTATGGCTGTCAGACTTTCCAAGTGTAAAGCCCTGGATTCTAATTTCAACACGTGTCCAGTGGCAAGAAAGGGGCAATTCTTTAATAATGAAAAACTCTGGATACAATTGTTCTAACAATTTAAAAATTACATGCATCCCGCGTATCGCGCAAAGGAGTCAACGCTTGTTTATACTAACAGCACTGCTTTCTAGGGCCGGTCCACATTAAACTAACATAGTCCCAGTCACATGCTAATAATACACCTATAATATACACACATATTAATAAAAATAACAACAGAGCCTAATTAAGTAACCTAAACAAACACTACGCTAATGCCTATTTCTTAGACTTAGTTTTTACCATACAGTCATCCTAAAAACGGCAAATATAGGCGTAAGAGAAACCACCTTTGAGTATTGAATTAATGCTTACAAAAGTCACAATAATCATATACCATGAAAAGCCAACCTTAAATTCTGTCCAAATCATGAGATCCACATTCCATTTAGAATTTAAATGATCTTAAACCATCCCCGCCCAATCTATTTAGCAAACTAGGGGAATCAGATTATTCTGTTAAATGATCGATTTGGTGGAGCAGGCACCCTCCCAAGATACTAAACATTGCCACCATGGGCAGAGATGTTTACATAACGTTTGATTTTTACAAGTGAAAACTCTCGAGAGCCAAACCTTGAAACCTACGTGTATGCCTAAAAATGTTTACTCCAGAAAGCCCAATTATCGGAAAAAATGAGCCTTGCTTCATGATCTGTACATTCAATTCAACTATTAAGAACAAGAAATATAAGATTGGACAAGTGTGTCCAATTGACCAGAACTTATGCGACCCCCAAACATTGCCAGGAGTGGAGATATTTGGGCATCACCAAGTTCGTACCAAACCAGGCGCCCAATTTTTCCAATCCAACCTTCTAATGGACTTGTTTCTTAAACTCATCATTTCTCTGAAGTCCAAGACCTTCTTCAGATAATTATTCCCTTGTTTAGCCGTCCCAGATTCAGTGCCCTCTTCAGAGAGCTTCTCTTCTTTTTCTTCGTCCTCACTTACAGCAGCTTGAAGATTGCATTGAAACTCAGAAATTGTCTCGTTAATTATGCTTCCAAGTATCTCAACCACCTCACTCATTTTAGGACGGCACTTCGGGTGCTTCATAAGACACTTGTTCGCTAGGGTTGCAAGTTTTTGAGCTGATTTAATGCAATATTCTCCTTCAAGACGTGGATCCACCAGAAGATGGAACTTTCTAGAGTCAGAAACATAATGTCTTGCCCATTCCAAAAGCTTTTGTTCATTTCTCGGTAGGTTTCTCTCAACAGCTCGCCTTCCAGTAATGAGTTCATAAAGAACTACACCAAAGCTCCAAACATCACTCTTAGCGGTTAGCTTACCAGTATGAACATACTCCGGTGCGGCATAACCAATAGTTCCCACAACCTTTGCAAAGAGGAAAATCCGTTATTCATTCCACATAGTCCAGCATTGTTGTGTCATGCAGAAGAAAGAAAAGTTTCATCCATCCTTATGATTTCACAGTGGAAAAAAATCATCCATGAAAGAAATGAAAAGGGCTATTCTAATGTGTTCCAATGAGCTACGAGAAGGCAAGTTATTCCATCATTTACATGCAATTTCATTAGATTTTCAAAAGGCAGTTTTAGAAGCACGATCTTAAGAATTTTCTCCAGAAGATAGACACTTTCTTACAGATGTAGAAACATGGCCAAATCCTTCTGAGGGTCCTTGCCTAGCAAGTCCGAAATCAGAAAGCTTTGCATTGAAGTCCTCATCCAGCAGGACATTGGATGTCTTGAAATCCCGAAAAATAAGCTGCACAAGTCAGAATGAGAATTTCATGCAAACAATGATTTACCAACGAAAGCTGATGCAACAAGCTATATATAGGTTAGAAGCCATCCACAACAGTAAAAAGAATACAGTCATGAAGTACAGGAGGACATTGGTCTAGTCCACACAAACTTTCAAGTAGCAAAGTTGAGGAGACAAGCATATAATTTTGATGATTTTGTCAATGGAAAACATGTATATAGATCATGTGTCTTTCTGTAATACACTAAGTGGCTTCCAAACATGAGGCTCAGAAATGCTGTCAACAAATATCTGACACAATATGAATACTCTTCAAAGGATGGCAAAACATAATTTACCTGAAAATCCATTTCTTCATGCAGATATGTCAATCCCCGGGCAGCATCTTGAGCAATTTTTAACCTTGATATCCATGTGAGTGTTGATGGCACTCGACCCAAAAGATGATCTTCCAAGCTCTTATTCCTCATAAGCTCATAGACTAAAAGCCGCTGAATTCCCCTTTCATCATCTTCAGCGCAATATCCCACTAACTTCACAAGATTTGGATGCTTGATTACACCCAGCAAGTTTACTTCATTGATCCATTCTCTGTGCCCCTGAAAACAAGAAATGCAAGTATATTATGTATTCTATGAAGACATGGAACCATAAAAGCTAAAACTTCCCCACCACAGGTGCATCTTGAGCTTTGTGTTGATAAAATAAATAAATCAGCAATACTTTTTCTAGTAGAAAAATAAATCAGCAATACGTGATTCTCTCTTCATGCGAAGTCAATTCAACCTCAAAATAGCTCCGACTCTCTATGGAATTACCCTTCATAAAATAAACTACAAGCAGCAATGATTCGCAATTTTGGCATAAAGAACTGGACAAGGAAATTCAAGCAGAGCAAACCCGAATAAAATTACTGGTAAAAAAAATTAGATGCACACACTATGTATATGGCGGAGCATGATTGAAAGAAAGAAGGGCGTGCCTGGGGTCCATTGCGGTTCAATTGCTTGATCGCAACATCCATATCAGAAAGAGAACCGTCATTTGCATGATCGTTGGTTACCCTGACAACGCCTTTGTAGACACAACCAAACCCTCCCTCTCCAATCAAAAGGGCTCTGCTAAATCCACGAGTTGCCAATTTAAGCTCAGAGAAGGAAAACACGCGCAAATCATTAGCTCGCCTCTGAGACAAGAATTTATGGAACTCGACTGAATCGGAGAAGTCCTTTGAATCAGAATCAAATTCAGACCTCCTTGAGCCCAAGGTAGAAGAAGCGACGCTGAGTGAGCGAGCCCAAGAGAGCTTGGAAGCCTTGGAGGTAACGGAGTCATCGTCTTCTCGGGGATCTCCACCACCGTTTGAGAAATGGAAGCACTTCATTGCGAAGGGAAGAGAATGGGTCAAGGAATTGAGGGAGGGAGGGAGCAAAGCATGACTAGTATGAGCGAACAAAGAGAATGATTATGGATTTGAAAACAAGGCGGCCATTGACGTTACAGATGAAAGCAGTGGATTTCAAGCTTCCATTTTCCTTTGCTGTCTGGTGCATTTGAAAAATCATTTGAAGAAGTCGTTGTACTTGTAACTGTATAAATATAAGTCGCTCCAAGAGTTTGAAAAGATGCATATTCCAAAGAATGGGTCAAGATATCGCTCTGGGACGGTCTGGACTTTCTACATGTTCTCTAGTAGGCCACTTGGCCCGAATCAATTTTCATATTTCCCTGTAACTTTTTAAATCACGTAGTTTTTTTTTTTTTTGATACATAGGAATGCAAAAAAACAAAACTCATATGAAATAATACAATACGAGAAAACCAAAATTAAGTAACCCCTCGTGCAATGAGGAAATTCTTGGTCGATTCTGCAGACATAATTTGAATCCCCAAGCTAGCGTGTAGTGCTTCCTTAGCGAGCATATCTGCTTGCTCATTGTCCAGTCGATCAATAAGTCTAACATAAACATCCCATTCCCGACTCAACAAGTTTTTCACTTCAAGAATTAGATCACTATCTGCATGTAGCTCAAACGGGCTGTTCCCAAGGAGGGACACTACAGCATGCGAGTCACATCGAAGTTCTAATCTTCTGCACCCACAATCCCAAGCACGCCGAAGGCCCCATAAGCAACCCCATAATTCTGTCGTTAGGCAGTCCTGTACCTCTAACCGACAAAAGAAAGATTCAATAATACTTCCGTTAGGACGACATAAAATTCCTCCACATCCCGCTATTTGCCTGTCAAACAACATTGCCCCATCAACGTTCACCACATATAAGTCCGCTTCCAATTGGTGAGGGATACCAACATTCGGGTGTCCTTCAGTTCTCATTCGATTATTTTTCTTCTGGTTAAACATTTTAGCTTTGATGAGACAGTGTACAATAACTTTGATCTCCGCTAGGGCCTCAGTAATTGACGGGGTAGGTCCTAAGTGGACTCTCTCGTTCCGACGTCGCCACAATAACCAACAAGTAACACCAAACACATCATTCCAGCGACCCGTATTTGTCTTCCTACTGTTCTTGATATTCAGAGAGAACCAATCATTTAAATTACTTTCCCAAAACCTTCTATCAGTTGGAGAAATACCCAGACGTACCCAGAACTCCCGTGCATGGGTACAATCTCGTGAAATATGTAGGGAACTCTCTATCAATTGTTGACAAGAGCTGCATAAACCATTTTGGTGAATTCCACGATGCAACAGAGATTCGTTAGTGAGTAACCTATTGTGGTGCAACAACCATAGAAAATTCTTGCACCTCTGTGGCACTTGTAACTTCCATATCTTAGACCAAACCGGGGATCCTGGAGTTGGATCCTCCTCTAGGAGCCTGTACGCTGATGAAACTGAGAATTGGCCACTTCTTTCATGCTTCCATCTCACCATATTTTCCCCTTATCTGTTCATTAACTCAGTACCATCATATACTTTTGCCCACGTGGCTTTAATTCCACTCCATACTCGAGAGCCAGGTCGTTTGGTATCAATCTGGGGTAGCAAATCATTTCCACATTTATATTTACTCCTAACGACTTTTACCCACAACGCATCTTTCCTTGTTACTAGGCCCCAACCAACTTTCATCATGAAAGCACGGTTTTGGATAGACGAGTGCCTCAAGCCTAAACCACCACTATCCTTCCTGGAACATGCTGTATCCCATGCCACTAGATGGACCTTCTTCTTATCCTGAGTAGAACCCCATAGAAAATTACGTGCACTTCTATCAATTTCATCACAACAAGGGGTAGGAATAAGGGATGTCTGCATAACATGGTTCGGAATTGCCAGAGCCACCGACTTAATTAGTGTGTTTCTACCAGCCATCGAGAGAGAATGGCCCTTCCAATTTGCTAATCGTTTTCGGACTCTATCCACTACGTAATTGTACGTAGCCTTCGTGACCCTTTCATGATGAAGAGGTACTCCGAGATACTTTCCGAGATCCGCTGCTCTTGTAAACCCCAAAGTCTCGCTTAATTGAGCTCGAACATTATTGTTCACATTGCGAGAGAAGAAGACTCTCGTTTTGGTCACATTCACATTCTGTCCTGAAGCATTACAGAAAGATTGAAGGCATTCTCGAATAACATTAACTTGATCCAACCTAGCTTCTGCAAATAAAACTAGGTCATCTGCAAAAAAAAGATATTTAAATATCGTAACTACATCATTTTTTAAAAGTAAAAATATACAAAACGCCCCTAAATTTTGACATAATTATATATAACCTCCCTGACATTTTGATATTTAAATATAGTCCCCCTTAACTTTGATTTTTTTATTTTAAACCCCCTACCGCTAACACGCCATTATCTTTTTAACAGAATTTGACATGTTAAATTAATAGAAAACATCTCATTACGTGTGTGTTTGGCAAACCTCCAAACCATGGTTTTCAAAACCCAAGACAAAACTCATCTCACACACTTACCTCGTAAGTCGTAAAAGCTATTAAAAAAAGCTAATCCAAACACACACTACATCTTATGTGGCATCCTATTAAGTTTATTGTTGTGTAAAACCCCTCTGAATAGTCTAGTTGCATATAATACCCTCAACATTTTAAACTTTAAACTTAATCCCTTTAAAGTTTTTTTTATTTTACAATTTTATTGTCTTAATTTATAATATTAATAAATTCATTAATTTTTGTTTGTTATATATCATATTTTTTAATTAAAACAGTATTTGATTTTTTTTTTTGTTGAATTAGAGGTTGAATTTCTATCCTTATGTTTCTTGTTAATGTGAACTTTGAAATATTATTTTTCTATTTTTCTCCATGCAACAAATACTATTATAATTAACAAATGGTATATAGCAAACAAAAAATAATGAATTTATTAACATTATAAATTAAGACAATAAAATTGTAAAAATATTATTTTAATATATGAAGAAACCAATAAAATCATTTGGAAGTAATAAGCTTACTCTAATGAGAATTAGATAAAAATGTAAAGGCAAAAATTAAAAAAATAAAACCTCAAGGAAGTTAAGTTTAAAATTTAAAATGCCGAGGAAGTTATATACAATTAGACTAAAGATCAAAGGGGTTTTATACAACTATAGGTTTAATAGGATATTAAGATATCACGTAAGATGTGATGAGGTATTTTCTATTAATTTAACATAACAAATTCTGTTAAAAAAATAATGACATGTTAACGACAAGAGCTCCAAATTACTTGCTGCCCATTATCTTCAGACAACAATTTGTGGGTCCTGCCATGGTGGCTCAAGCCTGCAAAGGCCCCGTGGAATTAATATTTGACCTCGTGATATCTAATCATTTTATCTTTGTGAGCTGATCTGGTGAGAATTTAAAAACAATAAAAGAAAGGGTTTAAAGACGTAATTTTGGGCTCGTTACGGAAAAAATGAGGAAAAAGGGTATTGTTAACGAAGTCTTCTGGATGTATTATTTATATTTTCAAAAATATAAGAAAGTGTTTGCATCATAATACTCTTTGTATTGCTTATTATATCTTTTTAGAAAAATCGTGGAAATTAAGATCGAACTGGTTCTTTTTTACATGTTCATGATCTTATCGTTTATGCATGCAAAAGTTTATAATTTCCATCATCCTGTAAAAGTGTCGTCTCAGCTACGTTAGCGTCCATGAATTATGAATTATAAAAACGATGATAATTGTATACCAATGAATGAATGAATTAATTAATTAATTAAAAAGTGGGGGCGTTGAGATGTAGCCACATGTAGGTCCATTGTTGTTGATCGTCATTTGGCATGTTGTTCCAAGTCAAACACGCTTTCTTTGCAAGTTACAACGAAACAATGCGACGGGATATGTATTGCATTCTTATTATCCTGTTTGAAGCAACCACAATAACCAGACTAGTTAGTGTGATGAGGCAACCATCAATATTAAGCAACCACAACCATGGTGTTTATCATCTTAATCTTAATTTATAAATAAAAAAAATCACACGTACACACGATCTTACTGGATAGATGGATATATATTTGCGTATAGAAATGACAAGAATATAATGAACAAGTGTTGGGGGGATTGTAGAGGATGGTGGGAATGAAAGAGAAGGGGGTGTGATTGATTATATATTGAGTATAATTGATGATGAGTGCATTGTAAGAATAAACCAGTGACGAAGGTAATAAGTATGCGCCTTCTTTGCTGATCAAGCATTGATTGATTCAGTAGGAGAGAGTGAGATAAATTAAAACAAAATAAAGCTTTCATGATTATTATGTATATATGAAGCAGGAATTTGAAAAACAAAAATGAATAAGATTGAAGAGTGGTGAAAGTGATGGAATATTTGGTTTTGGTGGAGGAGGTGCTGGGCAGTAGTGACATCGTTACAACCGAACTGAATCTGCGTGGTTAGTTCAGATGGCACATCGATCCCGTTTGCCTAATAATTATATATGTGTGTGTAGCTTAACCACTTTCCCTGGCTTCTTATTATATGTGTGCGTGTGTATTACTCAAACTCTACTGCGTATGCCTCACAAATCACAATTATCTCTACTTTTGGTGACCCTTTGTGTATGGCAAACAATTGAGTCAGACCCACCAAATCTCTCTTTCTGTGACTTTTCTTTCAACCCTCGCTCCAAATCCCCTTTGACACCACTTTCCCTCTTCTTTCGCTTCAATTCCGCTTTCTTCTCTTAACTTTAGCCATCACATTATTTAAACGGCTCTACTAATATTCATTGGTACCCATGTTGTTCAATTTTAAATACGATAAGGTAGATGAATAGAAATGTAACCTCACGCCGAAAAATATAGAGTCCAATCAGATATGAGTTAATAACAGACTAAAATTATGACGGGGAATGGAAGTGGACACCGGACACGTATGGAGAAAATTTGAAGGCGGGTTCACCTAACCTAATGGACAGAATCTGCTCGGAACAGCGAAGTAAGCATATACAGAGGAATTTGGCGGAAAAAAATCCATGCATAGAGCAAACCTTCTCTCTTAAACGCGCACTCAAGTAATGGCAACACAACAATTTGCAGAGCAAATTAATTAAACATGGCTTCCTTAATCCTTATTCTTCTGCTCACTTCTTTCTGCAGTTGGCAAATGGTGAATCCGGGAATTTTTTTTCTTCTCATGCAAAGCCAAGCTTCCCCCAATCACACGCTCACAATATGCTCGCCTTACCATTTCATCATTTTCGCAGTTGTAAATTACAGGGCTAGGAATGTGTTCCGACTTCAAAACAATAACTAACGCACCAGATGACCATCACGCATGCAAGTTACAAACACACCCACCAGCTGAAGAAGAGGTTTCAAAGTCGCATGAAATATGAATGAGTAAAAGCTTCTTACTTTATGTCGCATCAGATTATCACTGGCACTCAGACCGTGCCAACTCATCCAGATTCTCACGTGGTCCTATAAGGTAGCTGAGGTGAGCCATACCCGATAGCCCTCACCTAATATCCTCCTTTCACCACCTTCTTGTGGAACACTCATCACTGAGAGAGAACAAAGGGCATCATGTGTACGATGCAGTAGGCAATGGCGCGCACTCTGTATGGGCCACTCCCTCTCTCTCACTTTCTCTGCCAGACTGCCACCCCGATTCTCTTCCACTTCACTATAATTTAGGGACCACCCAATATCCCTTCCTCTGCTTATGGTCGTCCTTCCGTCCTGTCTCACGAACCCTAGCCACTATAGCCCCCGGCTACCTCTTTGGTGGTTCACTTTCTAGACCCTAAATGATGCAAAGTTTCAATGACGGTACAAAGGTACACCTACGTGGCAGCCGATGGAGGTGCGTTTCTGTGCCCTCTCAGCTTTTAACAACTAATTGTCAGCTGCGCCTTCCCCAAAGCAAACCATACGCACGCCAATATTTTGCGATACTACAAAATCTCACCTACGTAATTCCACTAACACGCTCTGCTTTTCGCCTATTTACAACTCCGCCACTGCTTCTGATTCGCGCCTGACTCGCACAGTCTTAACTAGCTAGTTCCTTCTGAACCGTGTCCCCGAACTAGATGGTTCGCTCACCAACACATTCACAATCCCAACCGGGGCATCACTGCCCCACCCCCACATGCATGCAGCGTATATTATTATTTTATGAGCTAGCCACGAACAAAGTAACAAGGCGGCAAAGAAACGTTAAAGATTGAAATATAATTAACAAAGCGCCCTAACTAAAACACATAATAAAAAAAACAGTAAGAACAAGGCACGTTAGAAGGGATGGCAAACAAGATTCTCATTCATGACAAAAACTCGAACATAAAAGTAGGCAGAGCACAGAAATAATTGGGTTAGGTGGGTGCTCTTGTGCATGTGTGGTGCGGACTAAGAAGGTAATGACGAGAAAACACATTAAGTGAGAAAGGAAGGAGATAAGAGAAGTGAAATGCATTGTGGGGATGATATTTAGATGGGGGGATCGCGAACTTGGAAGAAGCAAGGGTTCTGGACGACGATGTCGTAGAGGTGGAAGAGCTTGAGGTTGTGGAAGTTGGAAGGGAGAGAGATGAGGTGTGGGGAGGAGTGAGAACGGTGAAACTGAACCAGATGTGGGCTGCGATTGTTGGAGTTATGGTAGCGAGTCCAGCCCAGTTCCAGCAGACGTTGCTCCAGTTCAGAGAATGAATGTATGACGCGGTTGGTTGGGAGGTAGACCAGCACTCTGGGTCGGGCACCGGGAGCGGTGGCGGTGCAGGCGCCGGGACGTGGCGGCTCTTTTTGCTCGAAGGATTCTCTGGTGGGGTTGGAGATGAGTCTGGCCACTCCTTTCTTGTCAAATACCCACACTCCCGACATCCCACCACCACCACGGCGAGCTCTGCTGATCAGCTTTTGGTTTCTACGCGAGTGCTGGTGCGTTTGTGTGGGAGGGAGGGAAGTATAAGAGGGTTTGATTTTAATATGAGTGGGAGGGGAGGGAGGGAGAGGACACGTGATCTTTGTACGAGTGAGACGAGGGTGGAAGATCCACTGACATGGACGTCTCTTGCCAAAGAGGGTAAGAACCGTATTGACATGAGATCACACTTGTGACTCCCCCCACTCTGCATCTTTTCCCAATGGTCGCGCATATTATTCGGGTGCATCATATCAATGAAATATGGGATTCTATACATCCAAAATTTGTATTGGCCCCCAATTTTATATTTATGTTTATTTGGAATAATTTATTTTTGACTTATAAATATTTATAAATTATGATTTATGATATATAAGATAAATATGTGAGAAAAATTTTATCTCAACTTACATAATAAGTATTTATTATCAAAAAAATAAGTTAGCCCAAACTCCCCTTTACTCACCACATATTCCTTACTCTCCAAATTTAAACTTTGAGGTGGTCTATGCAGGATTTAGGAAAGTTTCGTTATTAATTCTTGTACATCATGCAACTATATATATGCATCTCTACCTCTATAATATAAAATTTATAAAAAAAAAAATGTATTATGACCGGTGCAACTTATCCGACTCAATGCAAACTAAGGTTAATAGTTAAACAAGCGCGCGCGCATGATGTATGAATAATAACCCTTATTAAGATTTACTTGTTGCTCTTCTTTTAATCTTTTTGTTTCAACTATTATTTCCTCATATAATTTAATTATTTGGGCTTACAGACTCTTAAACTCGATCCATGCAAATTCCATGCGTTGTTTCAGCAAAACACTAGAGGCTGCCCAGGCTTCGAGTTCTGTCATCTTTCCTTCCTCATAATGATGGGCAAAAAGAGCTCGGTCCATCTAAACTATCTATATTTAATTTTTTATTTTTTTAAAAAAATTATTTTAATGAGTTCAGAATTTAAAATAAAAATAATATCTTAATTAACATTTTTTAAAAAAATAATTTTTTCATTAAAAAATCACCAGTTAAAGAAAATTAAATCTAGATCGTTCAGATCTCATCTGAACAACTCAGATGGGTCGAGCTCTCTTGGCTCATCCAATTGGATGAAAAGGGAAACGGGTTCCTTCCTTCCTCGATGTTAACCGAATGTTTTTTTTTTAAATAAACAAAAACAGATTATTAAAGATGTATTGTAAATGTTGTATGAGATTTTTAATGATGACGCGAATTAATTGTACCCTAACATTTCTAGAAAGGTTAGTCGTAGAAGATCAATGGAGCGCCTTAGTTTGTTCTTAAAACATAAAGGGCCCGTTTGGTAGCATTGAAATCAAGAGAAGGAAGTGGAAGTGAGTTTTATCACTTTATCCGTTTGGTGCAATGGAAGTGGTTTCTTGATGGAAGTGACTTCCACCAAAATCGATTGAATTCACTTCCAATGCTTACACCTGAGAAGTGACTTCCACAGCCTCTTCCACCGTCCAAATTCCCCACCTGCCCTCCCATTTTCTTTGGCCTTCATTGTCGTCTATCTTCATCGCCGCTGGCAACCTCCATCACACCCATCACATCCTGTTCATCCGTCGCCGCCACTGGCCTCTATCTCCCCTATATTGTCTTCTTCAACCTCCGCCGCTCCCTCCCTCTTCGTCGTCTACATTTGTCTCCTGGCAACTGGTGGTGGTAAGGATGGCAAAGGGGGTGGTTCTTATTCATCAAAGAGCAAGAGACATTGGCTGTGAATCTTGCGATTTTTTTTCCTTCGATTGCGAATCTGGCAATTTTGGCAATTTTTTTTCTTGTTCATCAAAGATCAAGAAATCTGGTTCCTGTTCAACAATGAGACGCCGGCTTCGATTTTGATTTTTTTTTTCCTTCGATTGTGATTTTTCTCTGGTTTTTGAATATGTTGATGGATGATATTTGAGTTTGGGTTTGATTTGTATATTATTTAGATTGATGATTTGAGCATGGATGGATGTTTTCTGGTTGATGATTTGCTGCCGATGATGGTCAGTTTCCGGTGGGTCGCCGATGGTGACTATGGTCTCTGGGTGGAACGATTTTTTTTTTGTGGGTATTTTGGTAATTTCATATTACAAATACATGTTTTTATTAAAAATTATATCCCACTTTCACCGTCATACCAAACACACTTTTAAACTCCACTTTCATCTTCACTTCCACTTCCAATTCCACTTCTATTTCCACTTCCAATTCTCTAAAAACTCTTCCATTATACCAAATGGGGCAAAAGTGCCTCTAAATTGACAAAGAAGGTGCATTCCGTTGGGTGGTTGTGCGTGCCCACTGCGAGTTCCTCCATTTATGCAGAAGATCTTTCTGAGGTAGTAGCCATTAAGATGCACAATTGCCAAATCTGGCCATGCTGGACGCAAAAGATCTCTCTGATCTATTGATCTCTTTTATTTATTTCACTTCCATCTTCTATCACGCCTGTCTTTAGACTTTTCAGCCTCATTGCTCTGCTTTCCTCTTCCGTTACTTTCCCCCTCCATTTCTTCCCCCTAGCTAGAGAGAAGGAATCTACAGGTAGAAGAGAACGACGAATCTGAAAAGAACGTTAGTTGGTGCACATTGTGATTTAATATGTCATGTAAAGGATGCTGGTGAGCGATGATTCAGAAAACTAACAAGAAGATTTCACATCCTTTCGGGAGAGTTGGATGAACTCCAGGCAGTGAATCAGGTTCTTTTTTTCTTTTCTTTTTTATGAATGGATTGTCAGAATAAAGAACTTGATAACTATTTCTCATATATTTGATGTCTTGTTTAAGGAAAATAAATAACTTGTGTCCTTTCTTTTTCAGTGATGAATGAATAAATAAGGTTGTGTGTAGAAGAATATTCAAAGAAAGGATTCTTTCTGCTTCCCTTCCTTTTCACTCTCCACCTCAATTCACAACTATTTGACTAAAGCAGGATGGTTTTAATATATATATATATATATATATATATATATTATATAAAACTATTATTTAAATTTGAAATAACATCAAAACAAATGCATGTATTTAGACAAGGAAAGTCAAGCTCGTGTCCATCCAGTAGGTTAAGTTCTCTAATTACATGTGGTTATATATATGTCTTCTTTATTTTATGTGAATTTATAGTTAAATATTAGTATTTAAAGAATAGGATACATGACCATGATTGAATATGGATCTTGATATAAGGGATATAAAGAACTTAAATTAAGCGTTATCCTTTAAACTATTAAAATTTAATTTAAAGATTGGAAACTGCAGTATACAAAGAGGATGAACATTTTATTTTATAAAATATTTTAATGATATCCCCACCATCATATATTTAAATTGTTATGGTCAAACTTTGGAAATTCAAGAAATTGTTTATTTTTCATATGAAATTTTAATATAAGTTTTACAGAATATAATTTTTAAAGGATTTAATTTTTTTTTGGCCCAAGGTATCCACTATCCGTAGTACCAATTAATTCCCTCACATCATAGACTTCCCAAAACTGTTTTTGTGCTGGCCTCTCTAAGGGTCTGTCTGGTGTGAGGGATTTGGAGGGACAAGGCGGGGAGGAAAAATTTTTATGAATTGGATTTTAAAAGATTAAATAAGTGAGGTAATAAAATTTTAATAAAGAGAATATATAGGATAAAAGAATAAAAAAAATTAATTAAAATTTTTTAACTCCACTTCTCTAGTTTTTTTAAACTTAACTAAAATTTAAAAATATTTTCCCCCTGTCCACTTTCCCTCCCGTCCCCTCCCCTCACACCACAAGCCCTAAAGGATTTAATTTAAACAAATGGGTGCAATGATGAGTGGAGAGACAACAGAAGAAATGGGTGGGGGGAAGAGAGAGAAGAATGTCTCTATTGATTTTCCTCTCAATTTAGTGTATATACGGTGAGATCAATTTTCAATGGTTGAGATTTAATAATATGTAAAGAATTTCATTATAATAAAAATCTACCATAGTAAATCTCAACCGTTGAAAGTTAATCTAACAATCATGGTTGCTGAACCCGAGCCGGACCGGCCCGGAAACCGGCGAACCGGCCGGTAAACCGGTCCGGTTTGGGTTGACATTTTTTTAAAAAAAATTTACATTTTTTCTTTAGAATTTCATACTATAAGTCTAAAATTTTCAATTTCTCACCGGTTTGGTCCCAGTTTAGCTCCGGTTTGGTCCCGGTTTGACCCATTGACCCTTAACCCAGTACCCCGACTGGTTCAATGCCCGGTCCGAGCTTTAATACCTTGCTAACAATAGATACACTTAATAAAGAATAAATAGATAGAGAAATCAATAGAGACACCCATCTCCCAATAAAAAGAACCCGGTCTTGAAAATACGTTATCACTGTTGGGCCCTAACTGAGACGCCTCTGTTGTGGCCACAGGCTAGATGGACCGATTGGTAACAGCTTAGATTTTAATAAACCATCTCAAAAATGAAGAAAAAATAACCTGAATAAATCTTGTTTTAGCCGGACATTAGAGTTATCGATCAGTTGCTTAAAAAAATATGACCAGCAAAAATAACGTGCTTAGTGTTCTATTGCTGATTCAATAACACGTGGAATGGACAAGAGCAATAAAAAGAAGAGGAAAAAAGCGGAAGGAGCTTGGTGAATAAGGTATGGACGTTCCTTCTGGGTTGACATTAACACGTGTGATGATAAAATTTGATGATAGTTCGTGGAGCGAGTGATTTAAAGTATTTAATCGTTTGAGGTTAAATCAAATTATGTAGTGGAGTGCATAACTCGGGTCGTATTTTTTTTAGGAGCCTTGTATTTAATTCCTAAGTTAAATTAAGTGACAAAAACATTAAGATGAGTTTTAAATTTATTTTTTTTTTTAATAATGAAAAATAATCTAAACTACTATTTTTTTTTGGTTTTTGAGAAATTATTGAGATAATTAATGAAACTGTGATTTAAACAAATTGATGATGAATGCTTCTTGGAAAAATAGAATATAGGTTATCCTTATTCGAATTGAATTGGGAGTTAAACTACTTATTAAGTCAAAAATCAAATCTTAGCAACTCGCTAAATCTAGTAATATTAATTATTGATTATCCCTAGAACTATAGCTAGATAATTACTCCTTAATACACTATTCAATACCACATAGTGTGCAATTTAGGATTGGATTTATGCAACTTGTTCCTCTATACAATAAACACTCAACTAAAATATTCAAACAAGATTAAAGTAATCATAATACTCATTCAAACTATGAAAGAATAACACAACAGCATTAAACCAAAAAGGGAATATAGAAATTTAAATCTCAAACCACATAACCCAATCTAAATCACAATTGTTCAATCCAAACTAAGATAAACAACTCACAATCTCAGTAAATTAACTACATAACATAAAATCTTAATTCAGAAAATCTGTTACATAGTTAAATCAAAAGATTAAAACAAATAATTCCACTGAATATATCTCTTCAGCTTAAACCAATCTTCCATAAAAAAAATAAGAAAGAATTTAGCCTCATAGACTCTATAATATATAATAGCTACAGTGCCTCCAAGACACCAATAATCCATGGAAGATGAGATAATAGAAGGAAAAGAAGCTAAAAGTGTTGGTGATGCTCGACGATGGCTTCTCTTCTCTCCCTCTCTCGCGCTTGCGGCTGCTGCGTGAAAGTTGCTTGTGTCTCCTGCGGCTGCGTGAAGATGCTGATGTTCTGATGGATCCAGATCTCCGCAAGAAAACTCTGGAGGCCCTTTTATTTTTTTGCGATTTGAAATCTAGGTTAAATCTCCTCCAAGTTTCAGAAAAATTCTTTCAAGATTTTATCCCAATCAGATTCTCCAAGATTCAGTATAAGAGGCGTGAAAGAAATCAGTTTAGAAATTCGAGGTCCTTTTCTGTAATTTCCGCTGAGAGCAAATGAATCAGTTCCATCGGTGATCTTCGGATTTTGGGACCCCACTGGAATTTTATAAATTTGGGGTATTTTTATGTAATTTTCTCTGGTCTTTTCTTTTTGATAGTAACCGCTAATATTACAGAAATACCCTTTTTCTGTCAGAATTCCCTTGACGCCATGTGTAGAATCTTCTTTCTGAATCAGTCCTTATACGTATTTACTTTTAGTCCCTCAACTTCTCTTTTTTAAATGTGACTTACCATTTAAATCAATATCTTATAATATCTTTATTTAAAATTCAAATTTTAAAGAGTAATCACAAGATTATAATAAATATATCTTTTTAAAATTTATTTTCACACACTCACCTTTAATTCAATTTAATTATAATAAATGATATTTAACTCAAAAATTAATGATAAAATTTTTAAATATGATATTAAATATTATGATAAAATTGAGATATATTAACGAGCCAGCCAGAAACATAAAATTTGGAAATAGATGGATGAAGGAGGGCATTGTGATGGTGAACTGCAACTCCTAATGCACCTTCCCTACATCCTCTCTTAATATAGCACTCTGGTCTCTATTATAAGTCATTTTTTACCAAAAAATTTGGTCATATTTATAAGTCCACTTTCAGTACATAAATGAGCTTATGACAATTTTGCCCCTATTTATTGTACCCATAAAGAAATAATTTAAAGAGAGATAAAGAAGAAAAAGTTGAAAAGTACACATTCATAAATGAGGGTATAGTTGAAAATTTACCCTATAATCATTAGGTTAACTACTTTTTCTTGGTATGTGGGATTTAGGTAAAAAGAACTTATAACAGACCAGAGTGGTACTAATCAGTGGATTTTCATTTAATATTTTACTCCTTTTAAAATTAATGAAAAACATTATTGGTAAAAAAGAAGAGGTTGAAAATGGTGGAGAACAGCTAGAAGCCTACAACTAAAGATGAGGGGGGGGGGGGTTGAAAAAGTGTGGATAAGAGAGGACACAACTGACGAGAAATAGGGAATCAGTGAGTGACAAGAGAGGGCAAAAGTCATAGTCAAGGCTTGTCACGCATAAATATTAAAGGGAGGAAGATGCCCAAAGTTGCTGCCCTTTTTTTTTTTTGTGTGGCGCCTAAGGTAACAAGAATCCTAAGCCATTTTCCCCGTCAAACCCTCCTCTCTCCATCGCACTCCATGTGCTTGCTTCCACCCTGCTATGATGTGACTTCCTTGGGCCCACACCCCACAGCTTAACTAATTTAAAAAAAAAATAAAAAATCTTTTGACTTATCATCCATCTTTATTTTTTTTCGTAATACAAGAGGGAAATCACTCAATACTAGTCAGATATTCTTCGCGGGAAGCAACGTCCCTGACAGTCTTCTCTTAAGATATCCTCTACCTCCATGGGAGGGATAATCCATTCTCGTCTGTGGTTCACCAAGTTAGTACTCAGGGCAACAAGCACATCGGCACAACGGTTACCTTCTCTGTGTGTATGTCGTATAGAGACCAACCATTCCCTTTGCAGCATACTCCTGATTTCCTTCAATGATTTGTGACATCCGCTGATAATCTCATTCTGTTGAATTGCCTCGATCACTAACAGGGCATCAGATTCGATTTCTATTTTCCTGAATCCAAGCTCCCAACATATCTTCATACCTTCCAATATAGCTCTTGCTTCTGTTTCCACTGGTACACGGTGGTTAAGCTTTATTGAAAAACCTTTGATCCACTCTCCCTCATCTCCTCGGATTACACCCCTACATCCTGCAACTCCGCTGGCAGCCCAGCTTCCATCTGTGTTGAGCTTGCACCAGCCCTTCGCCGGGGTTTTCCAGCAAACCATTTCTATTCTTTCTTGCGATAGTGTCATTTTATCCCCATCCCACTTCATATGATAGTGCTTTAACAGGCTCTTTATCCTCTCTACTGCATTAAAAGGCGCCTCAAATTCAGGATCATGTATGGCTGAATTTCTCCATCTCCACAGAAACCAACATCCAACAGCAAAAATCTCCGGCCAATCTAACTGATCAACGTAGACACTACTAAACATGATTTTATTTTTAAATTAACCACGTGGACCAGTTGTCAGAAGAATTTGTTCCATTCAATGCAGGGCACAAGTCTCTTCCAGATCTTTTCCGCCACCGCACAGTTTTAAGACTTGAAGCTGCGTTTCTGGTTCCAGTTGACAAATTCCGCAGTGGCCGTTGGACTTATCATCCATATTTAATTGTCTGCATTTTATACTTAGGTCATGTTTGAATTACTGTTAAAAAATACATTCACATGAGTTGGGATAAAATGCTTTTCATATACTTATTTTACACATTGTAAGCAGTTTTTACTGCTAATCCAAGACACTTAATCTCTCCAAACACAGTATCTGAAATTGTAGGGAAAGTGAGAAATAGTAAAGTCACAAGAGACACAAAACATGAGGAATGGGGAGCTCTTGCTTTTTAACAAGTGATGCCAAATCTTCACATGCAGTTTGGGACTTTGGGGCACGCAACCCTCACACTTCCCATGGTTGGAGATGCGGTCACGAAATAGATCACAAGGGTCTGTTTGGTGTGAGTGATTTGGAGGGAAAATGAGAGAAATGAAAATTTTTATGAGTTGAATTTTAAAAGATTGAAGAAGTGAGATAATTAAATTTTAATAATGAGAATATATAAGATAAAAGAGTAAGAAAAATTAATTAAAAATTTTGAATCCCACTTCTCTAATTTTTTTTAAATTTATCTCAAAAAAATTTTCCTTTCTGCTCACCTTCTCTCCCCTTCCCCATACCAAACAAGCCCCAGGCGTTTTGACAACCTCAAGGCCAAGGTACTAGCTGTACACCCGCTTTCGATAGAATTCCAATGTTTTTGTTCATATCCTCCCCGAGAGTATTGGTTGGGAATGTTCACGTTGCGCATTCATTACTCACCCAAACGCTGCACATGCCCCCCCCACAACATACTCTCTAGTCCATATCACGCGACCCCACCCACCCCCACCCCACTCAAATGGAAATAAATTAAAGCATAAATGAGAGCAGAAAAGAGCCCAAAACGCAAGTAGCTAAATACATGATTCAAACAAACCAATTAGTTACCATTCACCACAATACATTTGCTTACATATATATTAATTGAACTATATATATTTATATATCATCATATCGTCAATGTATAAGCCACTAATCAGCTGCGGGCTACCCCTTTGATAGCCGCTTCAGCATTCCCTACGCTTTACCATAAACAAAGTACAATCAACACCCCCACCCCCACCCCAAAACGACATTCTCAAATCCGGAAGTTCTTGCCGGTGAAAGTTTGGCCGAATTGCCAGTTGGAAGGGACGATGTTCCAGGAGGTGGAGGTGCGTCTGTCACTGCCCGTGACCCTAAACGACAGTGACTGTCCCACCAATACTGCGTTTGACTGCCAGTTTTGACCCCAGTTTCGGCTGAGGGGCATCCACTCGGTCCTGGATCCCTTCACGTATGCTCGCACTAAATCCCCTGCGCCTGCCACGTTGGTGATCAGCACCAGATTGAAGTAGCGAAAGCCGTTGACGGTGAACCTTATTCCTCCCTGCTTTCTGCATGCAACCCTGCGTGCAGCCCACCTCCTTATGTTAACATTACTTTACTAATCATTATTAATCCATAGCATGCAGCAAGATGCCAGCATCCCCCCAACCTTAAGATTCATAATAAAACCGACTAACTAACTCAAGTGACGTGTGCTGTTCGTTATGGCCCAAAACAGCTCCATTTGTGTATTATGGGTATATTGGTAATAAACTAAGCAGTAATGGAAACCACCCCCCCCCCCAATTCCAAGGCAGCGGGCAAACAGCCACAAATGGATCACGGGTCAAACATGCCCCACGCTCCGTCCACATTCATATTCGGTTTTCCCACTTGCTTACCCGACCCAGAACTTTTTATCCAGCCCTTTTTTTTTTACAATAACTTTATCAAAAGTATTGATTCGTGAATAGTTGATTTTGTTTATTTACCAAAAAAAAAAAGAGGAAGGGAAAGCAGCGGGGTTACCGGCGATAGGCGACGGGGACGATGCCGGCACGGTACTCGGCAATCTTCAGGAACATGGGCATGGCGAGGTCAAAGTGGGGACGAGGAGGGTTGCACCAACCGCCATTGTCGCTGGGAAAAGCGTAGTTGGGAGGGCAGAAGTTAGTGGCCGTGACGAAGATGGATGGGCTTCCCGAGTGACACCATTGTTGGTCATTTGTGCACTTTATCTCAAAGCACGCTCCGCAGCTAAGCCCATTGTTGAACAGTGCAGAGCTCAGCGCCGCCGTGTTCACGCCGTACCCTTGGCTGTAGAGGTTGCCGTATCCACAAGCTCCCCCTGCTCAACACGCACAATCTCAAGTGATTAAGAAGAGAAGGAAGGCACATTACCAAAGAAAAAGCGTAGATGACGGGGGAGATACAGACCCATAGTGCCGGAAGCATCGGCTCCTCCGTAGAAGGTAGCATGAGCACTCTGCCAAGGGCCGCCGGTGTAAACCCCTGGGATTCTGGCCTCGACCGTTAAGGCGAAGGAGATGAGAAATGCAGTGAAGACCAGAGAAGCCATACCCATAGAACTAACTGTGAGAGAAGCGGAAGAGAGAGATTTGGGATGAGAGAAGACTGGAAATCTGTGGCTCGAGGGAAGAAGAGGGTGGACTACTTATGGAGGTGCCGAGAGGAGGCGCTGCGGGGGCAAATTGTGGAATTCCAAAAATTACCTTCCATTTTATTAGATTAAATAGATGTCCCCTTCTCTCTCTTTCATCCCCCCTCGGCCCCACCCCTCAGACCTCCTACTCTTTTCCTTGGCGCGTTTCTACACCTTCCATGTGGATTCAATTCATTGTATTAAAACCAAAGCCATTCCGTCGGACGAGGCCGCGTGGGACCTTCATCCCGTGGAGCGTTTTCTGTTACGCTCTTAAGAGCGAGGGCTTGCGGTGCAGCATCTCTACGTTTCTTCCCTCGTCTACCCCCCAAAGGCCAAAAACCCGCAATGGCATAATAGGAATAGCGAAAATGTATACTCCTGTGATAAAAAATAGGAAGGGCGGAAATAAGGGAAGATAATGTTGATAGAGACAAGGAAATAAAACAAATCTCTGGGGCTGTCGGGGATACTTCATATTTCTTTTCTTTTCTTTTTTTTTGAGTGATAAGGATACTTCATATTTCTGCTGTTGTTCGTGACTGTACTTTTATTTCATAAAGAGGTTCAGGTCTTACGTGGCTTCACAAATTTAAAAAACAAACCCAAGCGAAAGCATCAGACTGCCAAAACAATAAGGAAAAAAATTATGTGTGATGTGGAGCGTAATTAGATCATGGAGAGGGAGAATAAAATTTATTGACTAACCATACAAATAAATATTAGACCCGGATTTTATAATAAATCAGGGAGAAGGATAATGAAGTGGGAGTTTCTTCGTTTGGGGAGTTCAGCAGTCCGGCAAGATAATTGAGAATGAGAGAAGGGGTGTGATGAGTGCAGCGTGAGGGATGGGGAGGTGGGTCCCGGCGGCCGTAATCATCGGGCCTTAGAGGGAGGTCCCAAGGTGGTTTCCATGTAAGTGGGCCCCGTTATGAGCCTATCCCCCTCGAGCCACACGCGCCCAACAAACAGTGACGGCCTTCAAACTTGAAGAAGCTTCGAACCTAATCTCTTTCCTACTATACTCGCACCCATTCTCTTTTGGATCGGCTTGTGTTCTTTTCCCTTCTCAACCTTTTCTCACATTGGACCGTTAGATGAAAATTTTAATGATCCAAATTCTTTTTATTATAAAAATAATAATATTATTATAAAATATTAAATCTGAATCCTCGAAATTTTAATCTAAATATTTAAATTAAGAAAATGATAAAAAAAAATAAAAAAAAAGATGATAGCCAGATCCTTCCTTTTACGCCTCTCTTTTTTGGGTCGCTTTCCCATTTTACTATAATAACGTTCTTTACACTGTGCGAGGTGCACTATTATATGTTTTTAATTAACATGAAGTTGGTTTTATACATGCACATGAAATTTCAAATGGGCTGCCTTATCACAAAATGATAAAATATAGTTTTTTTTTTCCCCATCTTTAATTGACGTGTTGAATGATGTCCATTATTACGAAACAGTAGCAGGGAAGAATGAAGCACAGAATCCTTGTCCAGCTGCAAAAAAAGGACTGAGAATGTGGGTCTTGCATGGTGTAGCCCGGTTTCCAAAATCCCTTCCTCATAAAATGAATACTATCTCGCTCACTTTTACCACTAGATAATCTTAACAAAGGTAAAAGAGGGAAGAGGGAAATGTAGACGAGGTATTTGTATACTATAGGGGCAACAAGCATGTAGATATATCCGTGTTGGCACAAATGTGTATGCGCGGGGGATGCAAAAAGAGTCTAAATAGAGAGGATTTAAATTTGCAAAATATTTTTAGGGATGGACCTTACACTTGGCCATTGAAATTAAACGTGGGTGAAAGCTACGAGAGAGATAGTGCAAAGAAAACTTAACTTTTCTTGTCCTGGTTACAAAGAGAGAGTATTTTTAATGTCCTTTAACAAAAAAAAGTTAAAAGTTTAAAACATGGTTAATGAGGGTTGAGGTTTTTCTAAATTTTATGGATCGAAGCATGTTAAAAGTGGCTTTGTAGATAGTTGGCAAAAAAAAAAAAAAAAGTGGCTTTGTAGATAGGACATGACCAGAAAAAAGAAAAAAGGAAATGAGGAAGGAGGTAGGTGGTGAAGATGGGTTTATAGATAGGGAGGATGGAAATTGATAGAAAGTGGGGTTGTTGTGAGGGAGTTAGGCCTCCATGTGCTTCATCTCTTTCCTATTTTGTCTCTTTGCCCCCAACCTACCCATTCCTAACAATTTCTTAAGCACCCAACATTAAGTAATACTTTTCTGATCTTAATTATAAGATAAAGTTATTTTTTTTAGAGAAATTAAGAAAACTAATTAAATTACTTTAGACTATTTTTATTTTTATTTTTTTCTTCAAACTAATTAGTTTAACTAATAAACTAATATATAATCTAAAGATACATAACATATGATATGATTAAGTAATTTATTTAGCTTCCTTAATTTCTCCAAAAAAATCAACTTTATCTTATAATTAAGACCGAAGGCAGTATAATATAATAAACCTCTTCCTCCATCTCCACTCGTGTCCTGCGAGTCAACTGGATTAGCCTCCTCGCACGTACGCATCTTTATTTAATGTTTGAATTCATACTTAGCTACTTCCATCATCGACTCTTGTCATTCTTTGTTGTATGACTTTGCATGTATATATATTTTATACTTAATCCGGCCACTCTTTCCACACCAACCCTATTATCCACAAGGACACACCATGTACCACACACTGTCTCCTTCATTTAGTACCGCTCATTCTGCCTTGATTTTTGCCACTCATCAATTAGGCCATGCCTTTTTTTTTAAAAAAAAAAATGAACTCATTAAACCAAACCGTTTAATTAGCATTCTTTAATCTTGCTATACACGGTAGGTGTTAATTGTTAACGTGATGATATAGTTGAAAACCCTCCGTGGCCTCTGCATTGTGAGAATGCATGCGAGAGCGGCTGGACGTAGAAGAACCTTATCCATCACACGCCTCATCACAAAAACAGAGTAATGAGAGTGCATGTGGGTGATAACTGATAAGTGACGGCCAGGATAAACACAAAGTAATGGCATGTGAGCTGCAATATCCTTTGGCAGCGTCAACTACATGCCATGCCCCACCATATATCTTGTTTTTCAATTCATCCAATCCCATCCTTTTCTGTGATCTTGTGTCCATCCTTGTCTGCCTAGTAATGAGAATGCTCCTTGTTTGTCAAAATTTGAGGGCATGTGGCCCTACCAGTTCCACATTATATTAACATTACTTCTTTAAGAGAGAGAAACAGAAACATAGCCTGGTGCCTGTTCTCTATTCTACCACTTGTTGAGTATGTGGTTGAGTGAGGAACAGATGAATACAGTTTGAAATGCAGAGGTCGTACGAGACGGCAGTTTGAAATTGTTGAGCCTTTTGAATGCACGCAAGCGCCCATATTAGTTACACACATACTGCTTTAATTTGTTTGGGAATGACTGGGGGACTGGGAAAGAGTACAAGACAAATATTGAAATATATATACAAGTGAAAGCCACTTTAACTTGGCCACGTAGTCAAGGACGACAAGCTTGTCAGGCAAAGCGACAAACTCATTACTCTCGAAACCCCAAATAAAGGGAAAAGAATGCATGCCACGATACAGCATCAGCAGCTCGTAATTATGGATCATGAAAATCAAATCTATAAATGCGAAACTATCCCTTCGGTAAAGGAAAAAAAAGAAAGTCTCTGGGATTCGTTCAGATAATTCCGGGATGGGTGCTAGTTGAATAGATGTCACACATTACTTACTTATTGTGTCAACAATTATCATCAATCATAACCTCCCCCAAAAGTTGGCAAGCCTGAATAACGTTCATTAATGTGTGAACAATTAGTTCCAAGTACGCCTTTATACATTTAGATCAAAGCAAGGCCATCTGAAATCTCACCCATTTATTGGGTTAATCAGCCCGACTAATGTCTACCTAATAATTTTGCCCACAGTTAATGTATTGGTTCGCAGAATTCCCAGCATCATATGTGGTAACAAATAAAAGCGTACAAGGAAATTATATGGACAAGGTAACATATAAAAGCATAATCTGTGCCCAACTTGCAGGAATTGGTAGGCTACTGGTTGAAGGAATAAGAGCCGGATGTGTTTGTGATTCTACGGACAGGGAAATTCCAACTCAACAATTATTGGGAAAAATAGTGTCGGCAAGATTTTGCAGCTCACTTTAGCGGTACCCAAAATAAAAATGAAGCATCAAGTTTTGAAATGCTATCTTTGGAGAATATGAGGATGCCGTGTAGTAGATGCAATATGCGAGGCAATTGCATCACTCTTTCTACTTTGGACCTTTATGCTGCATCGGTATATTTTGCATCCCAACTTACCGACAAAGCTTTATGTTTATAATTCAGCCTTGAGAGGGAGGGAAAATTTAAAAGGGAATAAAACCCTTAACCCTCAAGCAAGCAAATTGCTGCTCTGTTTTGTAACGAGATAGCAGCATCATCACTTTCTGTTTTCCTTTTGTTGGAATATGTCTGGTCTACCATTGATAGATCAAGGCCTAAACCCAATTCACTTAGAGTTATTATATAATTATGGAAAATGTGGATTTAAATAAGGGTTTAATCCTTATAATTTGAATTTCAAATCATAATAACTCTATACGTAATAGAATGAGTTATTCTTATTTGGTGAGAGTTAGTGGTTTTTTTTTTTCAGAAAAATTTTAAAAAACTTCTCTCTTTTATTCCTCTTAATCTGAAGGGTGAATCTGCCGTATAACGTGATCAGAGTCCAAATCGATACTCCGATCTTTTATGGGTATTCAGTGAGTTAATTGGATTCCACGAAATCCTACACCTTTTATTCTGATTCTCCTTTTGGGGTGAGGGGAAAAGAGAGAAATTTCATTTCCTTGTAGCGTTGTTTTTGGACATGCACGCAGAAGCATATTACGAGGAACCAACAACCGCAACAACCGAATTAACGTCCTCTTACAAGAGGCATTAGATTGGTGGGGCCATAGAATCTGGTGAATCAAAATTAAGCAATGGAAGGTGATATGGCAGAGCAGAGCAGAGTGGGTGTTGAGTCAACTAACATTATTAATAGCAGGGGTCAAGATTAGGTTTTACATGGGCAGAAGAGCCCTTGCTGTAGCAGGGATGTGAATGGTTAAGAGAGGCAGAGACAGGTGAATCACTGAACCTCTCCTGCAAAAGAGGAGGGCTTTTGGTACAGAAGTCTGATTATTGGCAGCGCTGAAGAGGATAAGAGGTTGTTGGCATCCCCACAGCTCTTGACAATTACATTGCATGAGAATGATTTGCCCACTCGCTCAGATTAATAGAGAAGATCACTTTGCTTTCTCCTCAAGATATCGGATGGCACTTCCCCTACATGGCATGATTAAAACATTTTACCCTCTCTCTACTCTATTTGATCTCTTGTTTTAAGAATTGAAATGTAAATTAAGACTACCTTAATCCTAGAGCTAAAAAAATAAGAACGGCTTTCAAAGTGCCTTGGTTGATAAATATTACATAACGTCAGAAATAACTTAAGTATAACTCAAATTTTATTAAGTGAACAGTAGAATGGGTTGTGGTAGTGTTAAAGGAAGTGAGAGAAACCCTTTACCTCGTTGATTAAAAATTAAAACTTCAACTACAAAATTGCAAAGTGGAAGAAGATTTCCCTTTCAAAATTATAAATTTTTACATATAAAAGGGACCGAAAATTTTGTACCCACAAAATGTCGGTGTTATGGTTTTAAGTCCTTCTTACCATCAAAACTTTTCCCCAGTTTTGCCTTATTACGTGCCTTTTTTATTTGCCTATTACACATTTGAACACAATTTTACGTATTGGTTAGATGTTGCAATGTGAACTGATGGGATGGAGCCGGGATATGGACCGATTGACATTCTAATAACAGTTGGTGGCTAATATGCTCTAAACATCTTTTCCAGTTAACCACCACCACAATTCCCAAATTAGCCTTCCAATCAAGCATTCCTTTTGGGCGCATGTAGAAGTCTCGATATGCTTATCTCGTGTTCCACGAGCCACCAAAATATTGAGGGCTACCTTGTAATTACTTGGAATGTATATTCAAGCAATAATGCTCTCCTGATTCCTGAACCACATAAAGCTACTATAGATCACTCCAATGACAGAAATGAAACGCTTCTTCCCTTGCCCCATCTCCCTTTTCCCCGCCACATATTTTCTCACGAAAAAGGAGGGGGGAAAAAAAAAACACGCATCGATACTAGTCATAGTTTTACACAAAGAACTGAACTGTACAAGATCCTCAACAAAGAATCTAAAGTTGTGCACTTTGCCTTGAGCAATGCTTTTGACAACAATTCCTCTCTGTATAGTTCTTTACGCCTTTTTTTAACCTAATACAAATCTCACTGTGCCCCTTCCTGGTACAAAAGAACACGTTCACGTAGAAATCATAACCAATAGGCGACAGTGTCAACAAGAAGACAATATTACACTTGTGATGGTGATCTCTGCCCAATCAAGAAGAAATCGGATGCAAATCGAATGACATTGCACCAAGAAGTGTCCGAAAATCTGATCAATCTTCTGAATGTGTGTGCCCATCAATTGCAAAGTTGAGAACAAAGCTGTTGAACCTGGGAAGGACTACTACTTGACAGCGGATAAATGTGACTTCTTCCATTGCTCAAGCATGTCATGTTAAGTTGGTTTCCCATTTGGGTTGACTGCATCATTACAGCAGAAAGTATCGATTTCATTACTGCGATAGGTTAACGAAAATAGCTGCATAGCAGTCTCCTCAAATGCTTGACTTCGGACCTCATTAAATCGTCTATAGATTTGGCTATGGAACATTACATACTAAGTTCACCAAACTAAATATTCAGGCGCAGACTTGTAATTAATATTTTCAGTAACTCAATTTCTTGGGAACAATATAATACAGTGTTGCCTTACGTCATGGAGACCAAACTATTAATCAAAGAAGAGACAGCAGAGAAGACAAGTGTACTTATCTATTTTATTTTTTTATTTTTCTCAATAGAACGAGACATGTACACTTTAAAAACCTATTTTCTTTGCACTCAATCAAACTACCAACAAGCCTATCATTAGAGCATACAGCTCTAGGGAGTTGCATGAATGGAACGAGCAAAAGAAAATAACAGCAACATCACTAACCTCACAGTAAACTTGTTGAGATTTGCAGCTCCATTTTGAGGTGGGGACGCAACTTAAATAATGACACCATGAGCAGAAGTCGTTCAGATTAACCCCTCGAAGGAGCAGAATCAACCCAGTTATTAATCTGTCAATATTATTTAACTTTCAGATTTGTGAGTCTTGATATAATGATGCAAGGCATTGAGACACAATATGCTTGACATAGTTTAAGATTTTAGTCTTACAAACCACAATTTCCCGATTTATATACATTTTAACATGAGTCACTAATCTTGCTATAGAGGAACATGTATAAGCAATCTCCAGCAATGAAATCAACTGCATTTTTCTTTTGGATTAAATAAAGATGGCCGCACAAGCAGGAGAAGGAAACACATAACAAGAGAGTAAGGACAAGGAATGTTATCAAAAAAGGGACAAGGAATCATAGTAAACTAGAAGGAAAACATTTTTGAAAGAAGAAAAGTACTCATGAGCAGAAACCCACGTAACAAATATGAAAAAACTTGTCCAATTCAAATTTCTTTCACGTTATACCGTTACAGCTTGAAAAACAAGCATTAACAGGTCCCAACCCTGAGTTAAGAAAAGTAAAAGAATGGGAACTTACCCAGCAGTCACCAGTATGAAAGCGATGACCCACAGCACATACTGATAGGGTTTGTGCTTAGAATTCACAACAGGTGCAGCATATGCAGAACGAGGTCGGTTAACCCATTTAAACTGGGGGCGAATCAAAAAGACGAATCCAAGAAGAAAACCAGAGATAAAACCTCCAATATGAGCAAAGTTATCTACATGGGGAAGGACTCCAACAGCTAAATTGATTATAATGATGACAATAAGAGTTGACAACGCAACACACTGCACAACCAGAAAAGGGAAAGGCCAAAATACTATAAACTACTGTGGCACATCAGCAAAGAAGATTATTTATCACTAATTACCATAAAATTTCACACATATTCGTTCACCTTGTTAGCATAAATCGTCCAATTTGTTAAAAGCTCAGACAGCATGCCTCCCAGTAAGCCAAATAATGCACCCGAAGCACCAACAGATATACCTGATTGTATGAATAAAGCAGACAACAAACTTCCTCCAAAACCAGATATTAAATACAGCAATCCAATTCGAACTGCAAAATAAAAACTATGAATTACATCTGAAATTGTGAATCAGAATTTTTATTTATTAGTTAGCTTTAATCATAAATTTTTATTGTGCTCTTACTGAGCATTAACGTAACAAATAGAAATTGAAACTTCAATAAATGTGAGGACACAATTCACGCATGGAATATACATGGCAGAGTACCAAAATCATACCAAACCCAAATTCTTGCTCAAGCCGGATTCCAATAAAGAGAAGACTCAACATGTTGGCAAGCACATGGATAACGCCAGCATGCAGCCACATACAAGAGATCAGGCGCCAGGCTTGGTGCCTATGAACCACTTTGTCCACTTCTAGAGCACCCATCTTTTCTAACCTGAGGAACAGATATTTCAGTAGGACATTAAACAAGTCAAACAAATATGACTAGAAGGCCGCAAATACAATTTACGATGCATATTTTAAAATGACTGACACAAAAACTGACATAAATTCGGAATTTTTAGACAAGCATATATTTTGAAAAATTGGTCATAACCATAAAAACATAATGGGCATTTTAATATAAGAATACTAAACCATCCCACAAATACTGAGTAATGTGAAAACTGAAAACTAAAGCCAAGCAGATACAACCTAATGGTGTAAATAATCACCCCTTTTTGAGCAAATATATGATGGTATTGGTCCTCGTTAGATAATACACCATAAAACTTTAAATGATCCAAATCACCGCCAAGTTGGAGAACTTCAGATTATGTAATTGACCCATGATAATAGCCCTCGTCAGCGGGCAATGTAAATTTTGTATACGACATCAAATGCAAGCTAAGGGAGAAATAGAACTCACGTTGATGAAGAAGGACCGAAGAGAGGGTTCTCTTTAAGGGGCTGAAACGATAATCTGCCCAGAAAACTGGGAAAGCAAGAATCGCCCACGTAATGCTTGGGACAGTTGTTTACGAACATAGTGATAATGAATATGGCGATGTTGGCGGTCACAAAGCACGGCACCAGCCATGGGAACCACCTCTTGAACGGCCTGGAGTCCCGTCTGATAGGATCAGGATCAACCGGCAATGGAGAGACCCTTCGCGACGCTGGCGGTGGAGCGGGTGCACCACCCGGGTGGACTATGTTGTCGCCACGCCGTGCATCTACTTTAACCTTAACACGACCAGAAGATGGGTTCCCACCCGTCATCCTCCGTTTGGTAACAAAGATGAAATTTTGAGCACCAAAAGTTTCAACACATAATTCCGAATATGGTGTGATGAATGGAGCTTCGGGCACCCAACAGTGGGATCAGAAATCGGAAGGTTTCAGTTCGCAAATTCAACTAAAACGTGTTTGGTTCCAAACAAACGGAGAAGAACTTGAACAGTATAACAGGGGTAGATGAAGAAGGAAGGGACAGTGCTCTATTTTCAAAACTGATGTCGCTCATAGGTTGGGTTTGGAATTGGAGGGGAATTCTTTACCAACCGTGTTGGTAAATTTGGTTTGTTTCTCGCTTTTGTTAACTTTATTTTTTTTTTAAGCAAGTAAATTACTAAACTTGATTTTCTGACACGTTTTCGGCCAATTCTTCTTCTTCTTCCTCTCCCTTTTTTTTTTTCCTAATTAATAAAAAAATATATAAAAAGACTGAAACGTTGGCAATACTTGGTTAAAAAAAATGCTGGCATTACTACCTTTGCTTAATATAAAGTAAGTTGACTAATTTGGGTATATTAAGAAAATTAGTTATATTATTATTTATAATAAATATAAGTTAAATTTTTTAAAATATTATTTTTCATCTCGACCATTTTAAAATAAAAATATTTTAACATATGTAATTAATAAAAAAATTTTAAAAGAAATTATACATTTCGGAGACCAAATCCATCCCTCTGCTAAGAGGTAGTATATATATACATATATAATGATTGAAATGATGGAAGGAGATTAGTTAATTACATTGATCGTTGCAAGTTCATTAAAATTGTAGATTTAGAAGCCCTCAAGCACATGTTTTATGAAATATTAAAGGAGAAAGATAAAAATGTCAGAATTTTTTAGTCTGGGGGACTATTTACAGCCCTCACTGCAATCAATATATTACTAAATTCCTTCCCCTTCTCCTGAGAGGAAAAACCTCTGTTCACAAGCCATTTTGATTCTTGGCTCATAATTGCAAGCCGACTTCATCTTTGTACGTGCACCCCCATCCTTCTGTAAAGATAGTTCAAATACATTTCCCGCTCTCCCTAAAGTTAACATCAGCAACTCAGTGCATGTTCTCTATATAATATGTGTCCCACTTCTCCCAAAAATAAGCTAGGATATAAGTCTATATACCAATGTTGAGATTGTTGGGATCACGACGACATCTTTCGACAGAGCCGATCTGCTTCGACAGCAACCACAAATAACATGCAACATTCACCCTTGCATGTTTGGCTCGCTTAATGCTTCAGAGTTCATAGGGTGTTGACAGTAGTTTCGATTGTATGCACTGGTTTTCTTGTGACAACGCATCAAGAATCCCCTGCCACAGCACCAGTTTGTTCGCTTTTGTTTACCAGTATCATCCTCAGGGAAAAAAAGGTCCTTCTCGTCACATGTATGCAGAAAGTGTTGCTATAAGACCTGCAAGGTGTTGTGAGCAGTATATCTCGGCTGAACTGCATTTATTTCTGTGCAAATCCTTATTTGAACCAAAACATTTTTTCCCTGAAGGTTTTTCCCCTTATATTCATGGTCACTTATATTCATCAAGAATGCCCTGCTGCAGCACCAGAGTTTCGCTTCCATTTAGCAGTATCGTCGTCAGCGGAAAAAATGTCCTTCTCACATGTATGCAGATAGTGCTGGTCTCAACGCTGCAAGGTGTTGTGATCAGTGTATATATTGTTAACTGCATTTCTTCCTGTGCAAAACCATTTCATGCTATCTGTTGGTCAGCTTGCGGACATTGTTATTTATTAGGCTCTGTTTTCCCCCCACGTTTTCCCCCTTATATTCATAGTCCCTTTTCAAATGAGCTTTGTGGATGTTTTCCCCACATGATCGTTGTTATAATACAAGAACACCTCCAAGTTTTGCAGCCTCTGTGCATTCTTTTTCTTGAAGTTTTCTAACATAAAAGCTCATATCTTTATGTACATGGTTACTTGCCACTTCATGAAGTTCGTCGAACAGAAAACAATGCACACGAAGAGGGATAATGATAACTCCATATGTTCGCTCTGTTATTAGTCATAATAATTGTCAGCAATTTTTATTCTGTGGCTTTAATGCTTACAGCTTCTTATTTTTGTACCAACTTTATTTTGTATTTCACACTTTTCCACAAACGCAATATTATATTTCATAACTAATAGTTTCTCACTTCCAGCATAGCATTTTATAAGAACATGTATATCCATGGTTTTAAAGCGAGTATCTCCAACCACATCTTTCTCTCACTTTCATGTTTCTTGCCTTACACCCTATCATGTATCTTGCTGAAATGCTTAAAGCAAGGTCAGGTCATGCACCAAATTAATACCATCACATCCCTGTTCTGACTTGTAGTCCTTATCACTATGTATCAAACTTGACTTCTATTTCCAGCATTTATTAAAGTTGGTCACCTAACACGCAGTATTGCCACAAAAAATCATGCACTATTGTTCCTTTATTTTGCCATGTTGGGTATGCCTCAACTTTATTGAATGCTCAACTATACATGAATATATCACTTACCATTGAATATTATATCCTATTTTTTGGTCTTATGTGTTTCCATATTCATTTTCTCATATCCATGTCTTTCACAATATTTGCCAGTTGTATTTAAGAAAATTGAGAAGTGGTGTTGTGCAATTTAAATCCTATGTTTAAGTTCCCACCTCTCTTATTTTACCCTGTCCAACTCCTACATCTTTCTCCTCCCTTCCCTTACTCTCAACACCTATCACACCCAACGGACTTTCAGTTTTCATGGTTTGGCCCACCTGCGTTTTTGGCATATCTGAGCTTTAATGACCCATTTTCCATTTGCTCATACGCTCACCTACGTGTGTGATGTTAATCGAACCGCCTATGTAATTGTAATGTCAACGACATAAAGTGTGTGTTTGGTTGGGCTTATTTTTAGACAATAAGTTCTTATTACGCAAGCCGAGATAAAACCCCTCTCACATACTTACTTCGTATATTGTGAATCATGGTTTATAAGCACTTATTATCCAAAAATAAGCTATTCTAAACGAGCACAAAATTCCATAACTCAATTTACTCCTCCTTCCACTTTATTCAGAAAACAAGGCACATTGTCTAAAAAGTTAAAACCAGTCAACACGTCTTGGGAACGAAAAAAGAAAAAAAACCATTACAGACTTAACCATGCTTTACTGACACAAGACAAGGATAGACGCTGAAAGCAAATCCCTAAAGTGCCGACCACAGTGTTTTGGTTTTACTCCAACTTCACGGGTTCCTCCATCCTCTTCACTAAAGCAGCGCTAAACACAGAGACCTTCCCAAAACAGCTGCGTTAATTATCTCTAGAACCTCCACTTTGTTTATGTCCGCGAATACCGATTCTTATGCCTCACTCCATTACTCTTGTCGGATTACATTTCAGTCCACCACAAATCCTAAATCTTCGCCTATTTCGGATGCTGCCGGCAGGAGTGATAGGATTTGGTCTTTTACATTTTTGTCGGACCGTAGCTGCAGATTGTTTTCTTCTGCCTGTGTAGTCCTTGTCGTCGGCTCCGCTGGTTTGAGCTCATCATTTGAATTCCTATAATTACCACCTGAATTTACGGCAAGTTCGTCACAATTATGTTCTCCCGTTGGTGTCGGAAATCGCCTCGGACGGTATACCCTCAAGTTAACTGGCCTTATATTCATGTATGCGCGTCTTCTGAAGTCATGGATAACAATGGGCTCAAGTATTTCCTCAGGATAGAACACACCTATGTCAGACTGAGATGCCTGAATCATTGACCGGTAATGTTCACTGTAGGATCGATCATACATGCTTTCCCACAAGTTGTTTGTGAAGCCTTCCTCATTAAGTATACAATACAAGCACTTGAATAAGTAGTAGCGGCTCTCGCTCCATCTTGGTGATCCCATTCTTATTGCTCTCCCCTCTTATGCTTGAATAGACGGCACTATCCTATACATCGTAATAGGAACTACCTCAACCACGTTATCATCGGTGTACACAGCAATGTGTTGTACTATACCTTCTAAACTCATATCATCTTCATAGTATAGGAGACCACACTTTATACTTACAACATGGAATCCTATTTCTCTCCATTGCTTTAGAATTTCTCGAAATTCCCTGTCTGAAAATGAGGTTGCCTCAGCCATAACAGAGAAGGGATGCAAAGCGTCCTCACATGCCACTAAAAAGGAGTCCATTTTCAGGTTTGTTCTCCCATTACCTCAGTTGCCCTTAAGTATTTATGGGGATGTATGTTCCAATAAATTTTGTCAACATCACAAGTCCTTCCTTTTAACCCTACACAGACACATGCTTCAATTTCATTGCCTTTTCTGCCTTATATCTCAGTTCCAGCAGTTGTTCTGGGAGTCAAACATTATGCCATATTATGTCACATCTACAGTATTGCTGAATTCCATATTAAGCATTAAAGTTTGTGTAGGGATTTATGTTGCCATTCGTCACAACTCAACAAACTTAGTTTGAAATCCACTATGTGCATAACTGTTACTCATATGACATCCATAGTAAGTGCATACATTTCTCTTACACACAGCCGAAATTACTTTCATACGTTTACTGAATTCCTGATTTGTCAGTCCTTCCAAACATCCATGTTCAGCTCCTTACCTTATCCAATCAATTTCATATATGTCATTTCTTTCACTCCTTTTCAGCTGCTTCAATCCTTCACAACATTTCTGGAATTGTGCCTCCGGATATGAAAACATAGTACCATGTATTGTCCCACCAGTTCCTGCTTCATATATTAACTAATATCACATAGACATGATACTTGATAATTACCCTTATGTTTCCAGTGGATGAACAATTAGACCACTATTTTGTCAGCTTCCAACATATGGAGCAGCTATATTTTTTCCCTTACTTGATGTGGCACGTTATGTCAAGATTCATATTGCACAGTTGCCTAATCAGCCATTCCTGGATGTATTCAGTGTGGATTAAACAAATAGATGAATTTTCATTACTACAGCTCTTCCTGCTCATTGACTTGAACAAGTGATTCCACCATCAATCCTTCCTTTCTTTCAACATCACAGTTTTGTAACATAGGCCTTCACCTCCACACCACACCCCATTCTGACTTTTTTCACTTCGTGTAGTCCTCTCATACACAAAAAGCCTGCTTCTTTTATTTAGGATTTTGCCAACCACTTCAATGTCCAACCTAATGCCTGCTATATTTCTTAATTGCCACACTCATGTCACAACTACCAAATGTTATGACACAAAACTTTGTGCCATATCATCATTTTTTACTTATTTTATCCTTCTTCATCGGACGCGTGATTAAATGTACCTATTTTTTTATACTAGGTTTGCAGTTGGGTTGATGGAAAATCTGTTCCAAGCAAGACAACTGCAATTCATTATCTGTTGATTGAAGCTCCTCCAGCAACCGATCATCAAGTTTGGACTAAGGTCTGTTATGTTTCCTTATGATTATACCATTATGCCTGCACTTTATATTATTGTCATTAGTTCTTAAATGTGAAAACTATTTTGGGATGAAAGCACCCGATCACTGAAGTTCATCATTAAAATTGTGATTGTTATGGTGCAAGTTGACCTCCTTATTTCATATCACTCTTTTGTATTTCCGCTCTGGAGTGCCTCTATTTGTCGCTAACAATGTCTACATAATAGAAAATGCTACTTCATCCATCACCTTTACACATCATTTTTTCATCCTAATTTCATGTTCAACTTTATTGAATTCAAGTTATCACCTCCACAGATCCATGTCCCTTCAATTTTCATATCAAATAGGTTCAACTAAAGCATCAGTACATACACCAAAAACAAAATCCTATTGACTAATCAAGGGTTGACAAATAATATAAAATGCTCCTTCTGTCTTCACCTTCACTTTTGCAGCGCTTTCACTTGGCATTCTGATTCAACCATCAATTTTTTCTTTCCATCAAAATCACAGTTCTGCTGCATAGTTCTTCAGCCCCACACCATACCCTCATACCAGCTACCCCATCAACCCTTAATTAGTCAATAGGATTTTGTTTCTGGTGTATGTACTGATGCTCCTTCTGTCTTCACCTTAACTTTTGCTGCGCTTTAACTTGGCATTCTGATTCAACTATCAATTTTTTCTTTCCATCAAAATCACAGTTCTGCTGCATAGTTCTTCAGCCCCACACCATACCCCCATTCCCCTTTTTTCCACTTTATGTACTTATCTAATTTAACTTCTTTTCCCAATGTAAATCTCATTGTACTTACTGCAGAAAATAAAACCATATCCGTCCACAACTGTTTCCTTCATTCCAATTGTTAACCTGAGCACACCTTCCTCTTATTACATTAATGAGCCTGACTGTAAGTATCTGACCTTTGATTTGTCTTTTCCTTTCCAGATTGCCCATTCCTGTCAACTCCCTCAGCCATTTCATTTCAGTTCCAAGGGCCACAATCTGTTTCCCCATCACCCCTTCTTCTTCACCTTTTGTCCGTATGGTCGATACATGCATTGGATTTTATCTTCACTTTTCCTCTTTTAGGCGCCTTAATCTGTACTATTTCTACCACATGCTACTCCTTTACCATTGTTATTATTTCATAATATCCTTTCGTTGTGTCCCTCCTATTTTCATATCGGTTGCCTTTTACCTATTTCCCTTCCATTCTCGAAGTAAGCATTCCCTTTAACATGCCCATGCTTCTTGCTTAGTGATACAGTTGCTCTCACTTAGTTCCTCTTTACCTCTCCAAAAATAATTTTCTATTATTCCGACATTGCCTATCTGTGCCTCCAAGAGTTACTGCACCACTATGCATCCACTCCAATATAGCCCTTCACCTCCTCTCATTTGCCTTACTATTTCTTTCATTCTTATCTCTCGCCAAATCTTTATGCCACTTCCCATTAAATTCACTTATCTACAACGTTCCTTCCAACAACCCCTTCTTCTGTCCCTTCTAAATCATTCTCATCCGCTTTTACAACACTCATTCCTTCATCTCTACATCCTCACTATGTCTGAACACACTTTACTCTCTCAGCTCAATGATGCATCTGACCTTTGGACCATTGCTGTTAGGGTGTTGAGGAAATGGAATGTCTACCAAAAAATGGCCCCGACTGAGCTATTCTGTGTCTCTCTTCTCTTATGTGATGCTGAGGTATACTGCTTTTACCTTTTACTCTAACCTTCCTTACTCTTAGCTTCCGGTCAGCACCATTATTTGTAATCAATCCACACTAACTTTCTGCATCTTCCTCTAGGGGACAACAATTCAAGCAAGTGTGATTGTCAAGTCCCTCCATACCACTTTCTGCGCCTCCATACAAGAAGGCAATACCTATGAATTCTCCAACTTCCTTGTCTCACCAAATCGCTTCAAATTTTGTTCAACAACTCATAAGTTCAAGCTTACCTTTACTACTCATACCTTTTTCTCACCTATTGAAGCTAATATCCCAATCTCTTCTTACTCATTCAAATCAATATCTCATCTCCTCTCCCTTCCTCACGTAGAGGATATTCATTATCTGTTTGGTAATTTTCCAACCTTTGTTCTTCCTTCACATAACATAATCATTTACTTTCCCATTTACCCTTCTATTATACCTCTATTTGTGCCATTTTTTAAATACTGCTTATCGTAACTGTACTCAAGAATGTCTCTATGCAGATGTGGTTGCTTTCCTTAAGTGCATTGGGTCTCTTGAGGAAGAGCGTAAAGATGATCAAACCAAGTACTGGCTTCGGATGATACTATCTGATCTTGAGTAAAGTTCATTTATGCTTTCTTCCTTTCCCCCCCTCTGATTCTGATTTATTTGTCTTCATTGAATAAATACCCTGTTTTTTTTCCAGTGACACCGAGATTGAATGTGTTCTGTTTGACCAATGTGCTACCGAAGCCTACATAGATCAGCTTGGGAACTCTGAAATGCCAGTTGTGGTCTTCTTAAATCTAGCTAAGCTCAGTTGGACTCAAGATAGTAAAGTCCCTGCCCATACAATAATCTTCTTTTTTAAAATATTTGAACCAATATTCCCTTGTAACAATAATTTTACACCTTTCAGATGTATGTCAGTTGTCAAGCTCTTTTAATGCAACCAGAATTTACTTCAATCCTAAGGTCAAGGAGGTTGACGATCTAATCCAAAGGTTACAATAAATACACTTTTTCTTTTTTGCAGTGATTCATTTGATTATGTTACCTAACCAATCAATCATTCCTTTGTACACTCAACCTGTATTTAGACCTTTTCTCACAGTTGCGTTGTATTGCCAAGTATAATTTATTCAGTTAGCTTGCTTTATCTCTGTGCACATTTTTGCTGCTACTATCACCAATGCATATATTAGTAGTTTTATTTTCTTTCAACTTTTTGTACAGGGCTAAAGATCAGCACTCACCTCTTCTTGAAGCTTTAACTCAGTCAATGCCTACTCAGCTTACTCGTGCTCCTTCTGCTACATCACTTATTAATGAAACCAAGTTGAAGATAGCCAACATTCCTGATCTCTCTGTTGTGCGTATTTCTTCACAATGACTTTAAATAAATCTTTGCAATGTCATTTCCTTACTGCTGTTATTGCTGCCTTCAGGGAACTTCCTTTGTTATACATTGTGATATTGTTAAATTTGAACCCAAACATGGGTGGACCTACCAAGCATGTTGTAATTGTTCTTGCAAGGCAAAGCTGAAGGATGAGATTGACCCTAACAGTGTTTTGGTGTGCCATAACTGTAAAGGCGCGCTTCCAGCATACATACAACAACAGAAATTTGAGGCCAAGTTAGATTTATTTGTTACAATAGAGTTTCATTATCCAATATCACCTCTTATACTGTATAATAATGTTGCCACACTTCAATGCCTTTCCGTAGAATGAAGCTGCACTACATTGTTAAGGATGACTCTGCTACTACTTCTATCATCTTTTGGGACAAACTTGCTATGCAGTTACTGGACAAGACACCATCACAGTTGAAGATGACACTTCCCGAGGCACAACACACATTTTATATTCATTTCTCCCATTTTGGTCAGTTATGTTTTATAGTTGCAACTCATAATAGTGATGTTTATTTATTGTAGGATAAACAAAAGGATGGTTTCCCCAAAGGCCTTGAAGCTCCCGTTGGAAAGAAGCTATTATGTAGGCTCAAGATCAATGCATATAATAAGAAGTTTCCATCCTCCAGTATAAGTGCCACAGTATTTACAATCTGCCAAGACTTGCTCAACCAATTTGATGCCGCATACACAGAGGTTTGCTTAATACCACTTTTTAATACCCCTTCTCTTTGAACACGTGTTTCACTTCAGCAATAACTCTACCTCCAGCACTAAAGGTGGACTCTAATGCCACGGTTGAGATTGGAATAGCTAGTATATCAGCAGCCATCTTAGATAAATCTTATACTTCAAACTATTATTTTTTCCACCATTCTAGGGCGCTAAAGGAGTTAGAACTGCCCTTAGGAATATAAACACCGTCCTCAAGATAAGCTTTCAATTCTGATTTCATAAGGGGAATTGCTTGCTTTTCACAAACAATATTCATGATTTGATCAAATCCAGTAATTATAGTAGAACTAGGTACATTGGGAGAAGAGTTGTTGCCAACATTTTCAACTATATTACTTGGCTCTCCCTTGTACAAGGCAATATACTCATCATACATTGAGTATAAACCTTTCACCACTTTATCTATATTCTTAGAAGCAACATAATCAGGCTTGTAAATCAAAGGAAAGCAATAATGAATAACGTATAATTTGCACCTAGAATCCAGAATACTTGCAAGAGCCATCACCAAATTGCATTCCCCCCAATATTTGTCAAACTTCTCTTTCATTGAAACAACCATTTCTACCATAAAGAAATCATCATCTTCTAAGGCATTGTCAATTACTTGTTTCACTTTCCAAACTTCAGGAAGGTACACATTTGCAGTAGGATACTCACAGTCTGAGATGATATGAGTGGCTGGATTGAACACTTCTAGAAGTTTGTAAATCTTCTCAACCTTCTTCCAATCCTCTTCATATGGTGCATAATTGTAATGTGGTTCTCTTTTCTTGTAATCAGGAAAGACAACCTTGAACTTTAAAGCAGCAGACAACATCCTATATATAGAATTCCACCTTGTTGGACAATCAAGAATGAGCTTCTTTTCCTTCAAACGTTTCTGCTCAACAATGTCACAAAATGCTTTTAGCCTTGAATCATTGTAGTTGATATACTTCACACTCTCACGAACATTATTTATAATGTCTTTGATTCTACCAAGGCCATCTTGTACCAACAAATTTAATATATGCGCACAACATCTAATGTGAAACAAGTTACCACCCAGAGGCAATGAACTACTAAGTGAAAAGGTGTCTCGAAGAGCCCTTAAGCAAGAATCATTATAAGAAGCATTATCAACTGATAAGGAAAACACTTTGTTTTCAATTCCCCAAGCCTTTAAACACTTGAAAATAGCATTAGCTACATCAATTCCTCGTTTAGGAGCAGGAACCCTGATAAAACTCAACACTCTCTTTTGAAGATTCCACCCCGCATCAATGAAATGCCCAGTGAGAACCATATATTCAGTCACTTGATGACTAGATTTCCACATATCTGTAGTTAAGCTAATCTTGCTAACACCTTGTAATAAGGCCTTCAATTATTTCTTCTCTGCTTCATATATAGCCAAACAATCACTCCTGCCTGTCTTGCGAGAAAATTTTTAAAATTCAGAATTACAATATTGAAATCCCCACATCCATACTTCATCCTCAATAATACTAAATGGATGCTCATGCACCATGATCGCAGTAGCAATTATTTCCCTCATCTTCTCATTAGAATATCTGGCACTTGATGCTAGAAATGGATTAATGCACACATTTGAAGGTTGAAATGGAATGGTGGATTGCTTATTTCTTGCAGCAACATGCAGCTTCCTTAAATCACAAGATTTTATATGTCTCTATAGATGGGAAGTGCTAGCTCCCTTCCCTGAGTATGAAAATAGACTTTTGCAATACTTGCATATAGCTTTGAGCCCATCATTAGTTTCAACTTGATCAAAATCATCCTAAATAGGTGAAGTTTTTCGCCTCTTCTTCCTAATGATATCATCATCGCCATCATTTTTCTCACCGGTTTGTTGACTAGTTTGTTGACTACTCTGTTGACTAGTCTATTGACTAGCTTGTTGACTTGAATCAGTTGGTGCTTGTTGACAAACCTCAATAGCATTAGGAGGAACTGAACTAGATGACATTCTCAAAGGGAGGTGACATTCACTATAACTAAAACGTAAAACAACCAAAATTTTATAATTTAATTAACCAAATATAGGACAGCTGTTCAATAATAGCTATGTAAAAATTATAAATAACCTGAAAGAATGGTTTTGTTACGGCATTTAACACTAATACACCATTGGCTTGCTACTTTCACTTCAATTATTCAACACTCACTTCCAAAATTTTCAAATTGCCAATGCCATTATTTAACTCTAATATGGCAAAAATTTATGACCTTTACTTTCATTATTCAACGCTTTCAAATTTTTCAAGTTGTACTCTTTACCACAACCAAAACTAACAAGTGTCAATTCTATTATTTAATTCTAAAACAACAAAAATTTAAAACTATTACTTTCATTACACAAGACTCATGATTTACAAGTTGCTTCAACCTTTTACCACGAGCTGTATTTTACAAGTGACGGTTTTATTATTTAGCACTAACAGGACAGCCAACAGGGGACGAACTGAATCCAACAAATGGCATATGTAATAGTCTAACAGAACAGCCAACAGGGGATGAACTGAATCCAACTTAAGGTCCTAACTTCCTTTTATTTCATCTCAACTCAACAGAACAGGGGATGAACTAAGACACTACATAGGGTATACATATATTCATATCTACAGGATAATCAGTCCAAAGCTCAAGCTTAATGATTTCAAGCCTTGAATCAGAGCACATTTCAATAATAAACAAACAAATTAAAATAACAAACACTTACCTAATGGCTGAACTGAAACACAGCGAAGAGAGTCTTCGATGGTGGACCACCGAGGAAGAGTAGTGCTGAACTTCAGGGCGAAGTGAATAAGCTTCAACTTGATGATATTTCATCTTCATCTGAAGAAGATGATTTTCAAATAAACTGTCTTGACAAGTTTGCTGAGAGTTCAGAAAAATCTGTTCTTGATGACCCAATCAAGGAATCGGTCTTAACCGGTCCCGGGATAGACAGTTTACAAATCAATGTCATTGAAGAAGATTTGGTTTTTGAAATAATTAACTCTCTTCCAAAAAATAAAGAAAAGGTTAAATTTTTCAATAAATTAAGAGAAAGCACTGCTTCTTCTTCTTCCACAAAACCAAATCAAAAATATTTGCAAAAGAATTTGCAAACAAGATATGATTTTTCTGAAATAATTAAAAGATTTTAGTCTAATCCAAAACCTGTTTCAATCTCTGACCTCCAGAATGAAATAAACAATTTAAAAGAAGAGATAAGAAACCTAAAGAATACTCAGGAATTCCATTCTCTTATTTTAAATCAAATTTAAGAAGAAAGTCTTGGTAAAGAAAAAAGTTGAAGAAGTCAAAACTTCATCACAAAGTGATGAAGAGCCTTCTGAGAATTTCTTAAATATTATATCAAGAGTTTTAATCCAGAAATGGCATGTGCTGGTCAAAATTATTATTGCTAATACCTTTGTATTAGAAACAATAGCTTTGTGGGATACTGGTGCATCTCTAAGTTGCATTAGAGAAGGTCTGATTCCAACAAAATTCTTTCAAAAAACCACAAAAAATCTTTGTGGACCAAACAAATCTCCATTAGATGTCAGCTATAAGCTTTCAAATGCAGTAGTTGAAAATAATGGTGTCAAAATAGAAGAACTTTTTATCCTAGCAAAAGTTTTATCTCAAGATGTAATTCTTGGGTCTCCTTTCATCAGCAGATTAATGCCATATTTAACACATGATGAAGGAATTGAAACTAATGTTTTGGGCAAAAAGATTTTCTTTAAATCTGTGAATCCACCTTATACAAAATTTATAAATCAAATTGAGTATAAGGAAAATCAAATCAATTTTTTAAAAGAAGAAGTTTCTTACAAAACAATTGAAAACCAATTGGAGAAACCTTTTCTAAAACAAAAAATTCAAAATATTTTGAGAAATATTCAAGACACAATTTGTTCTGATTTTCCAAATGCTTTTTGGGAAAGAAAGAAACATATAATTGATTTGCCTTATGAAAAGGATTTCAATGAAAGAGCAATTCCAACGAAAGCTCGTCCAATCCAAATGAACCAAGAACTCTTGGAACATTGCCAAAAAGAAATTTCTGATTTACTTGAAAAGGGTTTAGTCAGAAAGAGTCAAAGTCCATGGTCTTGTGCGGCCTTTTATGTAAACAAAAATTCTGAGATTGAAAGAGGAACTCCAAGGCTTGTAATCAATTACAAACCCCTCAACCAAGCTCTTCAATGGATTAGGTATCCAATACCTAACAAAAAAGATCTTTTAAATCGCTTTCATCAGGCCAAAATATTTTCAAAATTTGATATGAAATCTGGTTTTTGGCAGATCCAAATCTCAGAAAAAGATAGGTATAAGACTGCATTCACAGTCTCATTTGGGCAATATGAATGGAATGTTATGCCTTTCAGGTTGAAAAATGCACCCTCAGAATTTTAAAAGGTTATGAATGAAATTTTCAATCCTTTTACAAAATTTATTATTGTCTACATTGATAATGTTTTAGTGTTCTCAGAATCAATTGATCAACACTTTAAACATGTCAAAATCTTTGTAGATGTTGCTAGGTTCAATGGCTTAGCAGTTTCTAAAACCAAAATCAGTCTCTTCTAGACAAAAATTCGGTTTCTTGGCCATCACATATACCAAGGAACTATTATTCCAATTGATCGTGCAATCCAGTTTGCCGACAAATTTCCAGACCAAATTCTGGACAAAACTCAACTCCAAAGATTTTTAGGTTAATTGAATTATGTAGGTGATTTCATTCCCAACCTAAACAATATCATTAAGCCTCTTCATGAGCGTCTTTCAAAAACTCCTCCTCCTTGGACTGATGATCACACTAATGTGATTATCAAAATCAAATCTTTGGTAAAAAATCTTCCATGCTTGTATCTTCCAAATCCACAAGCATTCAAAATTGTTGAAACAGATGCCTCTGATATAGGTTATGGTGGCATTCTTAAACAAAAAATTGATGGTAAAGAGCATTGCATTGCATTTACTTCAAAACATTGGAATAGAGCTCAACAGAACTATTCCACAATCAAAAAAGAAATTTTAGCAATCGTTTTATGCATAAACAAATTTCAAAGCGATTTGTTAAACCAGAAATTTCTTATTAGAGTTGATTGCAAAGCTGCAAAAGATGTTTTGCAAAAGGATGTTAAAAATCTTGCATCAAAACAAATTTTTGCCCGATGGCAAGCAATTTTAAGTGTCTTTGATTTTGAAATTGAATTTATCAAAGGTACTTCAAATTCCCTACCAGACTTTCTAACCAGAGAGTTCTTGCAAGCGAAATAAGGTGACAAATGAGTGATCGAGATAAGAAAAAGAAGCAAAGGGCCAAAGCCCAAGAAAAAGAAGATCCAGAAAGGATCGCAAAAGAAGAAGCAGCCCAACTCAAGGCTGCAATCAAAATGTCAAAAGGGTCATTGACCCAAGGATCTTAGATCCACTAAAAGGGGTCCCCTTCAGGGACCAAACCCATTCAAAAATGTTCCCCAAAAACTACTAGAACCATAATGGACCCTTCTCATTATGGATTTCCAATTGAGACCCTTTTAGCCTTACAGGCTAATCGAAATTTGGCCAAATTGCCAACCAAAACATGGGTTGATGTTACCGAAATGGAACAACCCAAAGCCTTAACCCCATTTACCCTGGATCCAGAGTCCCTTGCTTTGGCAATCCAAAAAACCTCCCAAGCTATTTCAAAGGTTGGTTCGACCTCAAAAGAATTGGTCATTTATTCCCAACCAACATAAACCACTTTTGTGTTAAAACCAGAAAAGGTCTTAAACCTTTTCCACACAGAACCAGGTTTCTATGATAAAAATCCTGTTGCATTGGCATAAAAAATTTATCCGAAAGGATTTCATTTTACTCCAAAATCTTGGGAAAAAACACAAAAATTTTATGAGCTTATTCTTGTAGATACATAATCTACAGAAATAAGACATTTTGTAGATAAGCAACATCCTGATGATAAAGACATTCATGGTTATTCTACTTTTAGATTCAGGAAGTTTTTATCGCCAAAAGATTGGGGTCAAGACCTCAACAAAAGAAAAAAAATTTCAATAAAAAATATGGATCCAATTGGTTTCACATACTGGGATTATTTGGATGCATGGTGGTGTACCTTCTGGCACCAAAACCCAAGTTTTAGTCATACTTGGCTCTTTATGTTCTCGTATGACTTGGAAATAAAATACCAATTTCCACTGTGGTTCAACCAATGGTGGGACTATTTTGGTCTTATCCAGGAAATTTTACCAACTACAGCGAAAATTGGGTTCGACTACTTCAAAAGTCGGATCAATCTTAGTGAAGATCCTTTCCTAGCAGATCTTCATTATTTTTCAAAATTTGGTTTAGCCTGGGTTTTCAAATGGAGCTACAAATATGGTCCTTCAAAGTTCCAAAAATTGTTCCTAATATTGCAAAGAACCTCTTCTGTTAAATGGTGGGCAAAGTTTCCTCACATCAACAATGTGTCAGAAACGAACCTCAAGAAGTGGTTCAGAAGAAATCCAAAATCCCTAATGGCGGGGAATCACGAATCAGCCGTGTTCCTTAACCAAAAGGCAAAAATTACAGCATGTTTAGCCTCGGCAACTGACAAGCAGGCCCTAATTGAACAGCTGCATGAAATACTTGGGCTTCTCCAAACCCAAGAATAAAAGTCAAGTCCATCGGCCCAATCCTCAGATGAATCAGATGCTGAAGACCCGGCCCGATACTTTGGACATGAATCAGATGATGAAATCATTAGCCTTGGCGAAGATTGATTCCGAAGCAAAACTGTCGACATATCCGTCTAAGACTTGCTGACTCAAAAGATTCTCTGCTTTTGTAAAAGTTGTACCTTTACTTTACTTTAGCAGACAAAATAATGTAACTTCCTTTTACTTTAAGTAAAAGCAAAAGCAAAAGTACTTTTACCCGAGTAACATGTTTTCTACTCAGGTTAAAGTAGTTTTACCAAGGTGCATAATAACTGGTTTGGACACCTATAAAAGGGCACTTCGCTTCAGTTGTTAGGCACCCCGAGTTGTGTTGACGATTCAATTCTCTCTCCCCTCCTCCTCTAAGGTTGATAAATCTTTGTGTGTTTTCTTGTTTTCCCTGTAATTTTCTTTATATTTATATCGTTTTATAATAAAATAATAATATTATTATAATAATATTTTTATAATATATTAAATCTGGACCGTTGAGATCTTGATCCAACGGCCCAAAAAAGAGAAAATGAGGTCCTTTACTTTTGTGGTAAAGGAGAGAAACCGGATTCGTGAAATTAATTAACAAATTAAGTTACAATATCTGTTACTTCAAACAGCGGAGATATGGGCCTATGGCCCATGGGCTGCGGCACTAAACCGTGAACTTTGGATGAACGAGAATGGGCTAGAAAAGGGTAGTCCAGCCAAGCCTGAGATTCTATGTCCCCGCTCCACCACGCGCCACAGGAGGAGCGTGCATTCCGCTGACCATTAAACACTCAACCCAGAGAGGACTCGAAACGAAGCATAACCCGAAAACCGCCACCTCTACCCCGCGCAAATATCTGAAATCAGACATTGTACCGCTCTCTTCATTGATTCATATTCACATAATTTTATTGATCTTCCTCAAGGCTTCACTGTCTCTCTCCTTCCGCACTTTACTTTGCTTCTCTTGGCCAGCGTCGAGAAGTCGTTGCTTTTATATATCGGTTTTGATTGTCTGCAGTTCCTTTGATCCTTAAACTAGGGCTTGCAGCGCGATGGGTAGCTCCGAGAAGAATGAAAACAAGGGGTTTTTCTCTTCAGTGAGTTCTGGCCTCTCCATTCTCAGCAACGCCATGCACCGATCTGTGAACGGGTACCTCATCTCTTCTTTTCTGAAATAAAAACTTGGGATGATTATACGTAATTCCATTATTATTCCTCGGCTGGAAGTTCCATTGATATCGCCTGTTAATGTGTGATGTTAAGATGATTTTGAATTTGTGTAGAAGATGTTGGATAGGAGCTGATATTAGGCTCTCAATAATTACTTGGAGCTGGTTATGGGGTAACCTAGGTGTAGGACAGGCTCGCGTGTTTCGACTTGCATTGGGATTTGCTATCTATTGACGGTTTTTATTCCTCTTTGCGCATCTAAGTGAAATTGTCGCGGACCATATTGAAGGTTCAAGTACATTAAAATCTGAATGTATCATTCAGTTTTAGTTACCATAAAGGCGAGTTGATATTACCGTATAAGTACTTTATTTACAAGAAAATGGCATGATTAATAATTAGAAATATCTCCGACGAGTTAGGTGGTTTTAAAATGATTAAAATGACTGCGAGTGAAGATTTCTTTATGCGTCATGATGCTCTACCACCAGGTTTGTTTTTCCTAAATCATAGTTCCCGATTCTCAAATCTAATTTATCAAACATAAACACACACACATAGTTTGTTGGTCCTCAATGTTTTTTGCTTCACAATTCATATTGCTTGGTGCCTTTCTTCCTTTGCTTTGATAATATAGTAGACCAAATCACCCATATGTAAATGGGTTGTGAACATCCCATGTCAAATCCTTCTTGCATTTACCCTACAACATTGTGTTCACTATGGGAATGACTAATAAAATGTTTGAACCGGAAAAGCAACTGCCATTCTTTAGCTAAATAGAAATTGTGAATTGCTGTCTTTCACAAGAACGCCAATGGAAGGCTTATGGCAATATTTTGGTTCATTGACATCATTCCATGAAGTTCTCATCCAATATTCTGATCTGCTTGTGTATATGTTTGTCATTTGATTCTAGGCTGTTAGGATATGAAGGGGTTGAAGTTATAAATCCTGAGGGAGGTAAAGATGATGCTGAGGAGGAAGCTCAGAGAGGAAGATGGAAAAAGGAGGTGCTTAATGTTCTCGTCTGTTTGTTCCACCTTGGAATTTTTTTTTGTTTTTTTTAAGTTTTGATTTCAATTGTTGTGTTATTCCCACCTCCCTGTCTTAAACCTTTGAACATTTGATATGCAATTTATCTTTAGTTCACTCTTCATTGTCGCCCAAGATATTTAGTTATCTTTTTTTGAATGGTGAGCATGGGAATGCTGCATTTGCTATTGTTGTATTTTACTTTTTGTCTGTTTCATACATAATAGGGCTGCATTTGCTATTGTTTTATTTTACTTTTTGTCTGTTTCATACATAATAGGGCAATATATACGCATTGTCAGTCTGAACAATGTTACCCCTTATTGTGTGAAGGATAGAGAGAGTTATTGGAAGATGATGCACAAATATATAGGGTCAGATGTAACATCGATGGTGACTCTTCCTGTTATTATTTTTGAGCCAATGACCATGCTTCAGAAGATGGCAGAGGTTTGTGTAACTTTTTTCTTTTACCATTTTTAATGTTGTGATCTATGTCTTGTCACTTGATTGAGCTTTGAATTGGTTGAACTAGTTGATGGAGTACTCCTTCTTGTTGGATCGGGCAGATGAATGTGAGGATCCTTACATGCGATTGGTGTACGCCTGTGAGTTTAATTTTCTCCTTATCTGAATTTGTATTAATCCTTTCATTTTATTGAATTAAATAGTTATCTTAGGTTTACAGATGGGCAAAGTTTGAGATGGGAATAAAGGGTTAAAGGAAAAGGGAAACAACATCAAGCCATCTGATAATTTTGGTCAAGGATTTGTATTATTGACTCAAATGTTTTTTGCCATGCCTCGGTTTAGTAGTTATTATTCCTGAATTTCATTGAATTGTTTATGGTCCTTACCCCTTTATTTTCTGATATTTAATTTGCTGTTGCAATCTATATATTTATCACAGCATCATGGGCTATATCTGTGTACTTTGCATTTCAACGAACCTGGAAGCCTTTTAATCCCATTCTAGGAGAAACTTATGAAATGGTTAACCATGGTGGAATTACATTTCTTGCAGAACAGGTATTTTTATTAAGTACGTGATTCTAATGAAACTCTACCATAATACAATATTTGTTTCCCAAGTTATGCATGTGAGGATTTGGTAGAATTCCTTGTCTCCGTTTATGTTTATTTCTTCTGAACTAGAATAGGGTTCCCGTGCTTTGCACAGAGTATGAGGTGAATCATGATGTTTATGGCTTAAGAATAGGGTGACTTCTTGTGGATATAAGTATAGATTCTAAGGTCTATAGAGTGCTCATTGAATTTCCTAATGATTTATAATCATTCCACATGTCCCCATTATTGTATTTAGACTGCTTCTTCTTGTTTTTTTCTGGTAAATTCAGGTGAGCCACCATCCCCCAATGAGCGCTGGGCATGCCGAGAATGAGCATTTTACATATGATGTGACATCAAAGTTAAAAACTAAGTTTTTGGGAAACTCTGTTGATGTTTACCCTGTTGGAAGGTATTCTGTATGCCTTTTTTTTTTTTTTTGGTACATTGCCTCTGTTTTTTCATTGTATCCTTGGGGTCACTTATATTGTTGTTGTTGTTGTATTTTTCTTTTGTTTTTTTTTTTTTGCCACATTGGCATGGCACTATATGACTTAAAAAATTTGCTTCTCATCTATATTCTTAAAGGCTAATTTCTTTTAAACTGAAAAGGTAGGGTCATGTCCATTCTTGGTTCACAAAGAGACTTGATATGGTTTTTTATCATGCTCAATCTGTATACTATTCTGGTTAAGTTACAAGTTTTATATCATTTTGCCCTTTTCTGTTCTCAGCAGAATTTTTTTTATCATTGTTGTTATGCTTTCATTTTCTAGCTGGGCACTAATTATATGCTCTTAACCCCCCCAAAAAAAAAAATGGTGGCGCCCTTGTTGATCATGGCCTGCAGAACCCGTGTGACCCTCAAGAGGGATGGTGTAGTTTTAGATTTGGTTCCACCTCTAACAAAGGTCAACAACCTAATATTTGGCCGGACTTGGGTCGATTCACCTGGAGAAATGATAATGACAAATTTGACAACTGGAGACAAAGTTGTGCTGTACTTTCAACCATGTGGGTGGTTCGGGTATGTAACTTCCAATTTTTGAGCACTATTTTCAAAATCAACACGTGCATTTCTACAAGGTTTGTGCTATTGCTATGAAGAGTTCTTGTTTACTCTTGTTATCTTGTGGACTTTGATGCCTGATGAAAACAAACTTATTGGATTATGATGTTAATAAATTTTCTTGACTCCTTGATTAGTAGTTTTGATCAATCAATAATTTAGCGTTGTGTGCATTTTTTAACTGAGCTATATAAATAGAGTTGAGTTTGCTGTAGTGTAGTAGAATTATTTCATGTTCATCTATGGTTTATTTATATTTTACTTCATATATGAACATTGTTTTTATGGTTTGCTTGTTATATACCTTAATTATATTCCTGAATATGCTCTGCATGATTTCTGATGGTATCTTACTGAAATTTGCTTATGCTGCAGAGCCGGTCGCTATGAAGTGGATGGATATGTTTATAATTCTGCTGAAGAGCCTAAAATATTAATGACTGGGAAGTGGAACAAATCGATGAGTTATCAACCTTGTGATTTGGATGGTGAGCCTCTTCCAAATACAGAACTGCAAGAGGTAAATTTATTTCAATCTTCAGAGTGACTATAAGGAATAATGAACTGTTGGATCATATGTTGCAAATACAACCATTCTTGCTGTCTTTGTGTCAAGACTTCGATATTCCTCTTTTTGATGGAAGAATTCTTGCTTTTATGAGTTCTACTCTCTTGCTTTAGCTGTTAAGTAAGAAAAATTACAAAGTTACTTATCATCTACATTGACATTTCTTCTGCATATTATGCAGGTGTGGCATGTTGCTGATGTTCCACAGAACGAGAAATTCCAGTATACCTATTTTGCACACACAATAAACAGCTTTGACACTGCCCCTCGCAAGTTGTTGGCATCAGACTCTCGTCTGCGCCCAGATAGATATGCACTTGAGATGGGTGATTTATCCAAAGCTGGGGCAGAGAAAAGCAGGTCCCTTTTACTTTCTTTCATCTGTGAATGAGGAAATGTTGGCACTCTACTGTTTTCTTGCGTATTCATGTTGTTTGTTCTTGGCAGTTTGGAGGAGAAGCAACGTGCTGAGAAGAGAACTCGAGAGGCTGAAGGGCATAACTTTAGACCAAGATGGTTTGATCTAACTGAAGAAGTGACATCCACCCCATGGGGTGATTTGGAAATCTACAAATATAATGGGAAATACACTGAACATCGGGTAGCTATAGATAGCTCAGGCAGCTCTGATGATGTTGATGTTAAATCAATAGAATTCAGTCCTTGGCAGTATGGTAATCAAGGCACAAACTAAGGTAGTCCCAATTTGTGTTGATTTCTTGAACGCTGCTGTTAGTGCATGTAACTATAATGACGTGGGGAGGATCTGATGTCTTGTGTACATTTTATTCTCAGCTCATTGATCTATCTCAAGTGATCCTACTGTCTTGACTGTAGATGTGGAACGTCTTGCATGGTGTTTGGTATATATGTGTTGTTGTCGAGCAAGAGCTGTTTTTGCTTTTTTTTTTTTTTTAATGCATATTTTGAAAATAAAACTTGCAGTTGCATTGGGGGATGCATCCCAACACAGATGCATGTTTTCTTTTCCGTTCCTCTCATGAAGCATTCATCTTTTGGGAAGAATGCCCAATGCATACCCCCACCCCCACGGGAACCACAAGGCATGATTATCAGATGTCATATTCGTGATTTGGAAGGAACGGGGAAATAGTGAATGAAGCCAAGTGTGTTCGGATGTTATATTAAGTCCACTTAGTTGTGGTCTAGTCTAGGTGTTGGGGGAGGCATCCCAACTTGAAGCCATACCCTTAGATTATGGGTGAGTTTAACCCTTTTTCTAAAATTTATGTATAAAAAAAAAAAAAAAAAGCCTGATATAGGAGCAAAGCTATCATCTAATTGTTCCCCCTTTTCTTAAAACTGAGCACTTTTTTAATCTGGTGAATAAAATTAGCACTTTATGTTGCTATATTATGACCAAAAAAGAAAGAGCGCTTTATCTTTTTTATATAATAAAAAAATGGTGCAGGCAAGAATTCAGGACGTTCTCTCGTTTTCAAGCCTCAGTATTTTTGTTCTCTTCCTCTCAAATGGAATTACCTAGTGTAGAAGGTTCCATGTACTTAGCTTCGTTAATGGTGAGATGGCCCATAAGTCATATTGAGTTTTGATTAACACGTTAAGTTATTCAATCAAAAAAATTTGGAGTGCATGAGGCGACAGGGTTAAGAATATCTGCAATTTTCATAATTTCACCGGATGATTGGGACAGGCCTTTAGCATATCTTGGTCTATATAATCAAAATGTCGTCCACAATAAGCTGTAATTCACCCAGGAAACGTGCAATACAACCAGGTTATCTACTCGCTTTCTCTCATAGGTGTTTTTCAACTTCTCTGTTTCTTCCTACGGTTACCATCTCCTCTTTTTCCAAAGGGACCTCCTCTTCTGTGTGTTTTCCAAAGACTTGTGTTCTAGTGAAAATCGAGCAGCCGAGAATAGGTCCAAAATTCCCTTTTTCGCTTACTAGTAACATGACATGTGAACGCCGTTTGGTTGCAACAGGTTCCCCGATATTTTTTTTTATTTTTGTTTGACCTTGCACAATATTTTAGACACTGAGTCCTACTATCATACTTGTTGAATAATATATAGTGAATTGTGATGCATGCAAATATGAAAAATCAATGTAATAATTTATTCACGGGATGGCATTAACCCATTTAAATTGTTCACGTAACTCAACACATCTGGAGAAAGATGAAAATAGATCAGCATGTAGAAATGAATTTATATTATTAATTAATTAATATTTATGGAATCTGAAGGGAGAATGGGAACGCAAACTAAGAATAGATGACAATGGGAACAGCAAAGAAACAAGATTGATACAGAGGCAATCGTGGGATAATGATTTGATGACTGGTTTTGGATGGTAAGTCAACTGTTTAAATAATAAGTATTGTGTTTGTGATTAGTCATTGCTGAACTTTTTTTAAGAAATAGGAAAAAGAGAAAGAGAACGAAAGTGTAGAGAAGTTGAGCAGAAGAACTAAAGACGGAAAAGAGTGGGAGTGGTAGGGTCAGAGTTTAAAGGTAACAGAGTAAGGGCAAGGAGATGGTCGGATACGCTGCATTTTAAGGGTTGACCAAGGATTTATAATTTAAAAAAAAAAAAACTCAAAAAACCCCCGAGTATTATTTATTTCTAGAAAGGTGGCTCAAATAGTCCGACCATAGTTTTTTCTTTTTACAGGAATCTTAAACATAGTCTGTATGGAGATGGGTAAGCGATAAACAATCTAGGGGCTCAATCAAAAAAAAAAACGTAACACCAGGAGGCGGTGGGTTTTGTTTCCTGGGCTGCTTTGATTGAATAAATACCACAAACTTAAAGACGAGACCTGCTTATTGTTGTCTGGCGGCGAAATTCGCCGGAGTGTTTAGGAGAAAACAGAGGATGGATACTCTATCTATTTGCACTCACGTGCTCGGTGGAAATGTTATGTCACCCGCACTTGCGTGACACTTGAGCTAACTACTTTGGATTAACGTTGTTCTCTTCTCCATGACTGTGTGAAAGGATATTTGTTCTGCTTTTTCACGCGCAATTCAGGGCCATACTCCTAGGGGACCCATCATCGTTGATACCTCCGACTTCTACAACAGGGACCACATAGCTGACCCTCCGTCCATGACATTGTGACTTTTATCGTCTTTGTTCCAACAAGGTTCAGTTGCTATCTATTCCAAACCACGAGGAAATTTTCTCTTCCTCTTCCTTCTCCTGCTTCATTTCTTGGCGTCTTCCTCCCTCTGCTCTAACTCCCGTTCCTTTCAGGTACTTTGATCTCCTTCAATTCCCTTTTGCTTCTTTTATTTTGCCATATGCCCCTGAAAGCTCGTCGCTTTTTAGGGTTTTTGCCCATCCCCTGATTTCCCCCTTCCAATTTTGTTTACCAAAGTTAACTTGTTTCAACTTCATACTCCGTGATTGTGCTAGTTTTGGACTTGCGCGTTCCTCGGGGTATGAACTGTTAATTCACACAATTCTTTCCTTTTAGTTTTGGAACATATGAGGTGAACTCGTGAAGCATATAATTTTTTGTTCATGGATTCCAATTGCATCTCCAGTGTCATGCACGGATATCAATCCAACCAAATGCCTTGTACGCTCAATTATGATCAGTATACTGATCCCTTAAATGGGTTTCAGATACGTGATCCGTTCATGAATTTTGGATCTGTGGATACGAACTTTGCCGGAAATACTGCTTCTCTGTCTTCCTTTAGTGCGAATGTAGACTCTCCCTTAGACGAGACAGACTTCTCTGGCACTATGCTTGGGTACATAAACCAAGTGCTGATGGAAGAGGACATGGGAGAACAGCCCAGCATGTTTCATGATTCCTTGGCTCTTCAGGCGGCCGAGGAATCGTTATACGAGGTTATTGGTGAAAAATACCCTTCAGATTCCTCCATTCAACCTCATTTTCCCGACTATCACCATGTGGAGACCTCGGAGGAAAGCGTCTCCGGCGACATCAGTGCTCATAGTAGCAGTGGCAGTTATGCAGCTAATGGTACCAACTCTGTTGAGTCCCAGTGGAGTAACTTGGACTTTACAGACTACAAACCTTCTCTATTACAAGCCACGTTTCCTGTAGATTTCGTTTTCCAGTCTCCTTCAACATCCACTGCACAACTTTCCACCAACCATATAAGCAAATCCAGGAATACCCGCCATAATTATAATGGGTTCGTGGGGAATTACAATATAGGGACCGGCTTCTCAGATTCTGCATTGCTTAGCTTGAATGAGTCTCTGTTTCAATTTAAGAGAGGTGTGGAGGAAGCCAGTAAGTTTCTGCCCAAGGACAATCATTTGATTGTTGACATGGGGGCCAACATCATTTCTCCTCCATTCAGAAATACTCTAGAGGCTGTGGTCAAGACGGAGAGATATGAAATGGAGCACGTAACTGCCTTGTCAAGAGGAAGGAAGAATCATGACCGGGAAGATGAGATAGATTTGGAGGACATGAGAAGCAGGAAGCAACCAGCAGTTTACATAGATGAGAGTGAGCTATCAGAATTGTTTGATAAGGTGCTTATTGGCACAGGCTGGGGAAAAGACCCACCTCCCATGTGTATTTGCCATGAAAATTGCAATCATGGAGCACACGGGAGTGTGCAGAAAAAGGAGGAGTCGAACAAGTCTAGCGATGGAAAGAGCCGTGTTAGAAGACAGAGTTATAATAACCACAATGAAGTGGTGGATCTAAGGGCATTGCTTTTTCAATGTGCACAAGCTGTATCATCTGATGATCGTGGGACTGCTAGTAAGTTATTAAAGCAGATTAGGCAGCATTCTTCCTCAACTGGCAGCGGATCTCAGAGGCTGGCCCACTGCTTTGCAAATGCCCTTGAAGCACGCTTGGCCGGCACTGGCTCTCAGATCTACACTGCTTTATCCTCCAAAAGAACTTCTGCTGCTGACATGATAAAGGCATACCAAATGTACATTACAGCTTGTCCATTCCAGAAGGTTGCTGTTATTTTTGCAAACCATACAATTTTGCATCTTGCCAGTGAGGCAGAAACACTCCACATTGTACATTTTGGCATTCGTTATGGCTTCCAATGGCCTTCCTTTATCCTTCGTCTCTCCAAACGAGCCGGCGGACCCCCCAAGCTGCGCATTACAGGAATTGATCTCCCACAACCTGGTTTGAGGCCGGCAGAGAGAGTCCAAGAGACGGGGCGGCGCCTAGAGAGGTACTGCAAGCGCTACAACGTTCCATTTGAGTATAATGCCATCGCACAGAAATGGGAAACCATCAAGCTTGAAGACCTGAAGATAAAGAAAGATGAACTCGTGGTAGTGAATTGTCAGAAGCGATTTAAGAATCTTCTTGACGAGACAGTTGTGGTGAATAGCCCCAGAGACAGTGTTTTAAAGTTAATCAAGGAGACAAACCCCAGTATGTTTTTGCAGACTATAGTGAACGGGTGCTATAATGCACCATTCTTTGTGACACGTTTCCGGGAGGCTTTTTTCCATTACTCTTCCATGTTCGATATGCTTGACACCAATGCTGGTCGTGAAGATCCAATGAGGTTGATGTTTGAAAAGGAGTTCCTTGGACAGGAGATAACAAATATTATAGCTTGTGAGGGGTCAGAGAGGACAGAGAGGCCTGAGACGTACAAGCAATGGCAGGTGCGGAACATGAGGGCAGGGTTGAGGCAGGTGCCCTTGGATGGGCATCTGGTGAGTAAATTAAGAGGCAAGTTGAGAGAAGCGTTCCACAGTGACTTCATGCTTGGTGAAGACTCCAATTGGATGCTGCAAGGTTGGAAGGGCCGAGTTATGTATGCTTCCTCCTGTTGGGTGCCTGCATAGTTTGATCCTCCACTCTTTCTTGTGACTTTAGTTTTAGCCATCCATAACCAACGCCATCTTGTGATATTAGGTTTTCGAGATCCTCCCTCACACTCTACTTTGAATCTTCATATTCATAAATTCTTGCATTCTCTCGCCGCAGGACTTTATTATAACTTCATTTCCGTTGAACTATAATCTGACACTTGAAAACTTATTTGAACAGTGGTTGTGAATGTACAGTCTATATATATATGTATGTATGTATTTTTAGTATGGCTGATGCGTGCTTCATCTTCCTTTGATGTTTTACAACCAAAAGATCAACTTTAATTTGTTTTCTCTGTCATTATTACATTCTATGCTGGTTAAGACGGTTGAGACAATTATACTAGTTAATCCTCAATGGGCAAGCCGTCTTTGATGGGTACTTGAAGCAGGTAATATTATCTCATTTTCTGAGGTATATAATTCTTCTCTGATGATTTATCTGCCTAAAATTAACTCTATTCAATGACTTGATCAATACGTCTTCAATTTTTTTAGCATAATGTGCCTATGTAATATCTTTGACAAGGCGCACTTTTCTTGTGATAGTGATAGAAGTAATATTTGAGTAGAAAGAAGGCATTTGCTTCAAAATTGCTATATAATAGTTTTGTGCTACTAAGCGGAATCGTCCTAGGTGTGTTTTCAAGTCTAAACATTGCATTCTATATCTAAGATTTGACTAACCGGGTCTTGTTTTATTCTCTCAAAGGGACTTAGATGGAGAAACCAAGAGAGCGTTTATGCGCCCATTTGGTTACTGAAATAAGTATTTTGATAGGAATAGAAGTGAAAACGAAGAATCATCCTGGATATTTGTATTTGATTAGAAAATAATATTCCTCGAAGATATTAGAATATTTTTTTTAATTATTGGAAAAATAGTTGTCATCTATTCAATTAAAATAATGTAATATGTTCAATTTAAACTTCTTTAATCTGTAAAGATGTTTTTAAATGACTAGAACATTTTAAATTTATATCCGTATATGGAGTCTACAAAAAGTAATGAATAGTTTTCACACACAAAAAAAAAGTAATGAATAGTGTAGCTCAATTAAGTCCTATTTTACACTAGTGGAAATTTAAATCAGGTTATTTTTGAATTTTAAGACTTAAATGGAATTTGAACGAAATTTAAAGAGTGTTAACCAATGAATGCTCGGTGTGTGTTCGGATTAGTTTTTGGAGAATAGCTTTTACGATCTTCGAAATAAATATGAGAGAAGTTTTATCTCGATTTACGGAAAAATGCTTCTGAAACTATAGTTTCAGAACTTGCCGAACAAACACTTGGATCCCAAGCTCATGCAAAAGCAGAATGGAAGTTAGCCCCATCCCATGGGAGGCCATATATTTATTGGCCTTCCTCTGTTTCCAGGAGAAAGGTAAGTGGGAGAGCTCAGGAATGAGCGGCTTTAACCTCACAAAAAGAATCATGTTACAGTGCCATCTCACTGATTAAACCCTGCCAAACCAAATCATGATAACGTGGGAGCCACAGAATATATCCTTCAACCAATACCATAACAGTACTTATTAGGCTGAGTTTTTGAAGACAAACGGCCCACATAGAGGCGAGTGTGCCATATTTATCATCATAGCGAGGCATTCTTGCCAAGAAAATTCTGCACGGCTACACCAGTTGCGGCCTCAAACCCTTTTTAGGCTGAGTTTTCAAGTCAACATGTATGTGGTCAGCATCCTGCTTTAAAATTCGTTTTTTAAAAAAAAAAAAACAGGAAAACCGACTTGCTCCTATTCACCCCAATAAAATAAAAAAAATAACCGACTTGCTACTCAAGATGCACGTGACAGACGAAGAAAAGTAAGAAGGCTTGGCCACCAAGCAATTTGACGTGGACCCTTTACTCTAATCAATTAATGACTACTATGTTACTGTGGTTTGTAGTTTATTCCGAGCAACAAAAAATCGAGTCAGGTAATGAACCAGTTATGTCACAGGTTTAAGGGTTAATAGGTCAATTGGGGTTTAACCAATGATCGAACCGGTCATATTAAAATATTATAATTTATTAGTGACAATATATATATTAATATATGTTTAAACTTCTATAGATAAAAATGAATATCTTTACAAAAAATGCTTAAAATCTATTAGTATTAGTTATGATGCCTATACTTATGCAATGATATCTTCTTTCCTATAATTGTTATATCCTTTTAAATAGGTTTTTTCATCATCATCTTCCTTTTTTTAGATTTATTTTTTTTTTTACCTATTTTTCTCTTCATCTTGGTCATCAATATTTTATTTTTCCCTAAAAAATAGTGCGAGATAATAGTTGGAAAAAATAAAAATAAAAAATAAAAAAGAAACCGGTCCAACCAGCGAACCGCTTGTTCTAACCGATTTTAACCGGTTCAACCAGTTCACAGTTTGATGGTTGAACCAGATCAAAACATTGATCTATTTCCGGTTTAACCGGTCGAACAGATGGATCCGCGGTTTTTTATACTATGGTTTATTCCACTCTCTAGTGGGCTGTTTTCATTAATTGAACGACAAGAGAAGAGGCTAGAGCTCGAGTGGTTGAAATTTGAAACTTATCAGTTTCCACGCGGCCTCAGCGGTCAAACTCTTGACTTAGATCCACAGAGCCATAAATGTTTATTGAAATTCCGCTCTCAAAATGAAAGCAAGCCTTATCGTGAATGAATCAAAGCGCAGATATTCCTCTCTCTGCCTATTAGATAACTGAAGTCGAACTCGCAATCACAGACGGCCAGCTTCATCTCCGTGCTTCTTCCCTATCACTTTTACTCGTTCTCTCTCCGGACTTGCATCCAACTGTAGTTTGCAGCCCATCATTCCTATGGATTCGCCCCCGATTGAACCCTTCTAGGTTCGTTCAATACTTCTTTCTAATCATCCTCGTCGTTTATATTTCTTATTTTCCTCATCCCTTTTTGCCTTTCTTTCTATCCAGAAATTCCCCTGTTACGGTTGCATATTGGCTATTTTAGGATCTACGAGTGATCTTGTCTGGCTAGTAGCTGCAACTTTACGCGTTCAGGTCTGACTTCGCTGCTGCTCCCTCTGCATTCATGGATCCAAATTTGTCTGCAGCTCGTGATTTCAGGAATGGACACCAAGCAGCTGATGGCGCCGTCTTCTCTGGTACTAATCAATACCTAAATCTAGGAGATGAATGGAATCCTGACGAAGACCATCAGACCGCTCATAATTACTACCGTGACATTTTTCATCAACCTGATGTGGACCCACTTAGTAATGCTCAGCACACAAGCTTGATTTCTGAAGGAGCACCGCCGAATCCATCCTGGAGTGCGAGTTCTGTGGAAGGTGTGCCAGATGTCCCGTATTCAGCCGCGACTTTGGCTCCGGATCCTTCTCTAGAAGACAGCGATTTTTCAGAAACCATCAAGTACATGAGTCAAGTTCTTATGGAAGAGAACTTGGAACAGAAGCCATCCATGTTTTATGATCCGCTCAGTCTGAAACTTACTGAGAAATCATTCTATGATGCTCTTCGATACAACGACTCTCTCCCCCCCAATGAGCACCCTCTCATTGACACTGATGACAGCCCTGACGGTCCTTCCTCTGGAACTGCTACTGATTCTAGTACCGGCGGTGGCGGCAGCAGCACCAGCACAAGCACAAGCACTAACACAAGCCTCAACGACTTAGAATTAAGGACCTCTTCGCCAGAGACCCCTGTTTTGGGAGATTATTCTTTCCAGTTCAAATCGCAATCCATATCTCAGCAGTTCTTACAGCCTCCAAATACTTCAACTAATATGAGTGACGGACTGCTGAATTTGGATTCTTCTATTACTCAGCTTTTGGCTCAAAATATCTTTAGTGACGCAGAATCTGTCTTGCAATTCAATAGAGGTTTAGAGGAAGCAAGCAAATTTCTTCCTAGAAGAGTTCAACTCGTCACTGATCTGGAGAGCACCGCAGTGTCCGTACAGTCAAGGGTGGTGGGAGGAAGGGTGCCACTGAATACGAGGAAAGAGGCTAGGGAGAATTTGCATGTGTTGAAGGGTAGAAAGAATCACGACCGCGATGGTAGTGTTGATGAAGAAGAAGGGAGAAACAAGAAGCAGTCAGCAGTGTATGTTGATGAGAGTGAATTATCGGAGATGTTTGACAAAGTGTTGCTTAGTGTTGAGAATGTTCCACTGTGTTCTGAGCACGAAAGCGTGCACTGTGGATCAGCGAAAGACATGCAGACAAGCGAGCAGGCTGTGGAATCATCTGATGGAGAGAAGACACACTCTAAGAAACAAGGCAGGAAGAAGGAAACGGTGGATTTGAACACACTTTTGGTTTTATGTGCACAAGCCGTGTCTGCCAGCGATAGAAGGACTGCTCATGAATTACTAAAACAGATCAGGCAACATTCTTCACCCTTGGGGGATGCATCTCAGAGGGTGGCTCATTATTTCGCCAATGGCCTTGAGGCACGTTTGGTTGGTGGTGGTGCGGGAACCCAGCTATTTTATACTTCCCTGAGCTCCAAGAATATCTCTGCTGCTGAAATTTTGAAAGCTTACCAAGTGTCAATGTCGGCCTCACCTTTTAAGAAGCTTGCACATCTTTTTGCAATAAAAATGATTTTAAAAGCAGCTGAAAAGGCAGAAACCCTCCATATTATTGATTTTGGTATTATGTATGGTTTCCAGTGGCCAATGCTCATCAAATTTCTCTCAAATAGAGCTGGTGGACCTCCCAAGCTACGCATCACCGGAATAGAATTTCCCCAACCTGGCTTTCGTCCGGCAGAAAGAATTGAGGAAACTGGTCGTCGTCTTGCTAACTATTGCAGTCGATTTAATGTTCCCTTTGAGTACAAAGCTATAGCATCACAAAACTGGGAAACCATCCAAATTGAGGACGTTAAGATTGAGAGGAATGAGGTACTTGCTGTGAACTGTTTGATGAGGTTAAAGAATTTCCTGGATGAGACAATTGAAGTGAATAGTCCTAGGAATGCACTTCTAAATCTAGTGAGGAAGATGAAACCGGACCTCTTTGTTCAATGCATTGTTAATGGGTCCTACAATGCCCCTTTCTTTGTTACACGGTTCAGGGAGGCACTGTTCCATTTCTCGGCGTTGTATGATATGTTTGATACTTTGGTACCCCGTGAAAACCGATGGAGGTTGATGCTTGAGAAAGAAATTTATGGTCGGGAGGCTATGAACGTTGTGGCATGTGAAGGATTGGAAAGGGTTGAGAGGCCTGAGACATACAAACAATGGCAGGCAAGGATTTCAAGGGCAGGTTTCAAGCAGCTCCCGCTGAATAGAGAGCTTATGGCCAAGTTCAGGGACAAGATGGAGGCATGGTACCATAAAGATTTTGTGTTTGATGATGACAGCAACTGGATGCTTCAGGGCTGGAAGGGACGTATTTTGTATGCCTCCGCTTGTTGGGTTCCAGCATAATGCGATGTGGCCTTAGGTTGAACTTGTGTCATAACTCATGTAACGGGTATCAGGCATATCCTATCATTCCACATTCATACTTCTGTTGGAGTTTTACGCTTGGCGGTTACCTCAGTTTATGTTGCAAGCATGATGCGATGCATGGAGAACCTTATTAGTTATATGTTTTTTTTTTCGTGGTTTCAGGTCATGGTAAATCTTTTATTTGTATCCAGATCACTTGAGCTTGGATCGTGATGAAATTTCAGTACAAGTTTGGGATCATTAATGCATTTGGTGGCTAGATTGTAGCAGTCGTTGTCAAAGAATTGAGATTTTGGGATCTAGTGCAAGAAATCCTATATGTATATATAGATGAGAAGGTGGGCAACTCCGTCATGAGCAGGGTTGCCCGTTTGACATGTTTGGACTTTGGAGGAATAGAGGCCATCAAAATTAATCTTTGCATAGTTGGCAGCGTACTCTGTAAGATAACTTGTCCTTATCAAACTTCATTTTGTTTTGAGTTCTTTGTCTTGATGCTCTAATACACCACCCCTTTGTTTTATTAGTCCGATACAACATAGCCCATTAAAAACGCAAAAATATGTTGTTTCTCTACTCAAGGCATTCTGTCGCGTCTGTGGTTATGTAATGTATATCCAAACGCTAGAGTTTGTCTATGTACCATCCAATCAATACAAAAATAATGTTAGAATTAGTGTAGTGAAAGTACATTCAAATAAGTTGAAGCAAAATTTCTTTCACATACTTATCTCGTATGCTATAAATCACATTGGAAAAGCAGTTTTTATCGGTAATCTAACTGGGCACTTATTGTCTGTTTGAGTTAGCGTTATAGAAGCACATTTACACAATTCGAGATAAAACTCATTTTACATACTTACTTTGTACAATATAAATTACATTGAAAAAACAGTTTCTGCCGCTAATTCAAACAGGTATTTAGTCGTCAATCATTCACATAGTTGCCGCCTTAGATGCTTGTGTCTCACACAAACGTACCAATAAATTAACGGAAAATGCTTGTTAACAACTCACTTGATTTATTTTCCTTTTCGGATTATCATTTTGTTAAAACTGACCATCAAGTTGTTAGACAGTAGCAATGAAGAAAATTTTATAATATTGAACAAGAAAATTCAGTTGCATGTCACTCAATAACGTAACTCGTGGCAATATATTATGTTGTTGACCTGAAAACTGTCTTACCCGTAAACGTACGAAGTCACAAGTTGGATTACACCAAGACTACTGCATGATGCTGTAACTCAAGGAAATGGTTATGAAGCACCCAATTTTATTTTTTATCTTATTTTTTGGAGGAGATTATGTAGGACCAAAAGAGAGTTGTATTTTTACCACATTATGGTTATCGATAAAAACTAAATATCACACACACACACACTGGTGGGAAAGCATCTAACGGGAATGATTCTAAAGGAAAAGTATAGTGGCATATGAATCCAAAACTTTCCTTCCTATCTTATTTGTCAAAAAGGCGTGCAGGGAAAAACAAAGAATAATGCGTTGCGTTATGAATCGGGATCCACCTATCTAAATAGCAGCCTCGTGAAAAAAGAACGCAGACTTGATACAGGGCACTACATTTAATTCTAATTTTGTAAGTGTTATGCTTTGCTTATTGTTTATTATGCTGCCTTTGTCTCAATCTGATCTGATGGATTTTTCTGCAACAGTCATGATAGCGTTCTGGCGATTTGATTGAGAGGAGCGTTCATGTATCTTTCATTTTCTTTATTCAACGATCGAGCGTGAATCATCACTTTAATTTCTTGATGATGGACGATGGAGCGCAAATCTCTGCATATTTAATTTAACTGAGTGGACACTTGGTGATCAACTAAATGACCCAACTTCTTTTTTTTTTTCTCCGTATTGACTTTACTCTTCCGTCCTAACATTTTCATCAATCACCTCCCCACACGGGTCGTGGTCTGTCGATAAGCTCAAGGTTTAAATTTTAAATACGAGGCCCACATTTAATTTTGTACATAAAGTTGGCATCCTCACCACAAACCTCCTTTGCAACAGCCGCCGTGTCCTGTTTCAAAAAATGCTAGTATAATTAGTGCGGAATATAAAGACTAAACCTATATGATTTGTTAGAATTTTTATATTATACATAGATGTTACAAACCTGAAGGCTGTGCGAGATTCAAGCTAATGACTCTGTTCTATTTGATATTACACGTGTGTGTTTGTATTAGCTTTTGAGAATAGCTTTTATGATTTACGAGATAAGTGAGAAGAGTTTTGTCTCGACTTATAGAAAATAGTTTTTGAAACAACGATTTTAGGTATTTCCCAAACACTTACTAATGATTGAGTTTGCAGACAGACATTTGACCATTCATATGTAGTAGATAGGTTATTGTTAATAGTACCGTATGTGTTGGCCAATAAAATATTTGATTTTATTTCTTTATAAAAGAAAAGAAAGACAAAAAGCGATTGCATATTGATGTGCGGGGAAGGGATCAAGAAGGAGGCCAAGTTTGAATCGGCTCTATAAGTCTTAATTATATATTTATATCATTCATTATCAATTTATCTCTTTCGTTTGTTTCTTGGCTGAGGGGCTGCTTTTTCTCTTGTCGCCACCGCATCAATCTGTATTTGGCTTCCACGGGAAGCTTCTTTAATTGCAGACAAGCCAACTAATACTGCATGGCATCTTTGATTAATGTTAAAAATATATAACCAAGATTTACGAATTAAATCTATGTTAAATCTTTCAATAACTTCCAAATAAATATTCATGCAACTGAAAAATTATTCTTGACTTCAACTCTCATCATGTTGTTCATTAACTTTTGAATCCGGAGTCTTTGTAGAAGTTTTTTTTGCCCCAAAGGGAAAACTTAGCCCTCATCCGCCAATAATTCATCGTTTTTAAATAATTTTTGCCGCTGAAATAATTTACTGATAATAATTAGCACAAGGAAAAAACGGAGAGGTTAATCAGTGGGATGGTTGGGTAATGTATCTGAACTAGTGTCGCATCCATTGAGGATCTACTCCCTCTACGTGTGTTTGAATAAGTTTTTTTTAACAATTTTTATGATTTACGAAGTTAATATGTGAGATAAATTTTATCTTGAGTTAAGCAAACCTAAATTTTAGAATAATGTCAAACACCCTAGAATTTCTTTTTGTTGTAACATTATAGGATGCTTCTGCCCAGTTGAATATTCCATCTAGTTTGGCGTCAAACCCTTTGACCTGGCAATCTTGCATCGCCTTTTGGACGGACCTCATTGAATGACCTGAAAAAGAGCATGATGTGCCTCAGAGATTAATTATTATTATCATTATATTGGATGGCAGTTGATGAGGACTGAGGAGTAATCATTGCCATTGGGCGCAGAATTTAATATAAAGAATTTGGTGGAATCAATTCCAGGTTCTCCATTTTTCTGCCTCCTCCATACTCCGACCCTTCTTCATCCTCGCAGGTCACACAGACCATAAACAGTAACCCCTGAACTAGATTCGGGCCTGAAGGTGTCATTGATCCCTACTATATCCTTAGATTGTTAAAATAAATGTGACAAGCCCTGCACTTTCGTCCAATTCAGACATCAGATGGATGGCCAAGATTCTGAATTCTATGCAAGCTTGGTTTCTGCAAGGTCAACTACTCAGAGTTCTATCATTCCTGTTCGGATCTTGGCCCGCAATATGATCGCCGGGGACGCCGTTCTCGACAACTTTGATGGTTCCTCTGACGGAGAGGATGCTTCTCTTTTCTCGTTCTCAAATCGCGCCTCAGTCAACGGGCTTATTTTTTGTGATAGATCTGTCGAATCATCTTCCGTTTCTCCGGCGAACACAGAATCTCCCGTTCATTTTGGCACCGGTTCAAATGAAGAATGTACGGAGAGTAACAAATATTCCAATAATATTCTCAGATACATAAGCGACATCCTCATGGATGAAGAAGACGACCTGGAGAGTCAGCCCTGCATGTTGCAGCACTGTGTGGCACTCCAAGCAGCTGAAAAATCATTCTACGATGTCCTCACTCCCAGTAGTTCCGCATCGCCCCACCACAGCGGCAGCTACACCAGTACTGATCATTCGAATGAGGCCGATTGGTCTTCTTATTTATGCCCTGATCCACTAACAGGGGCACAAGAATCCTACTCTCAACCTGCAGATGATGAGATTCACACTTCAACAAGCAGTGGGGGGAGGGAAAAGAGGAGCCATGAGATAGATGACATTACAAATGAGGAAGAGGGCAGAGGAAGTAAGATTTCGGCGGTGTACTCGGAGGATTCAGAGCAATCGGCGGTGTTCGATGAGCTACTCGTTTTCCTGGGGGGAACAGGTCCGGGCGTGGCTCAAGAATCATCATCAAAAAATGCGAATATGAACTCAAAAGGTAAGGCAAATCGTTCCAAGAAAGGGGCAGATAAAGGGGCAACAGTAGATTTGTGGACTCTGTTGATTCAATGTGCACAGGCAGTGGCTAACTTTGACCAAAGGAATGCGAACGAGCTTCTGAAGCAGATGAGGCAGCACTCTTCTCCTTTCGGGGATGGAATTGAGCGTTTGTCTCATTACTTTGCCAACGGACTGGAGATGCGTTTGGCTGCCGGGAAGCCATCTTTGACGCCGCTCGATTTCAACGGTGTTACTGCTGCTGATATGTTAAGAGCTTGCAAGCTATACATAACAGCAGCTCCCTTTCAGAGAGTCACCAACTTCATGTCTAACCGAATGATCATGAATCAAGTGGAGAACGGAAGAAGCCTTCATATTATTGATTTTGGGATCAACTATGGTTTCCAGTGGCCCTGCCTTATCTATCATGTTTCAACCAGACCAGAAGGACCTATCAAGATCCGGATCACAGGAATCGATTTTCCCCAACCCGGATTTCGCCCCACCGAGAGGCTGGAGGAGACAGGCAAGCGTTTGGCTAATTATAGCAGAAGCTTCAATGTGCCATTTGAGTACAACTGCGTTGCAAAGAAATGGGATACCATACAGCTTAAGGATCTCAAATTAGATCCAAGCGAGGTGACGATTGTGAACTGCATGTACAGAATGAAGAACCTGCCCGATGAGACTGTGGAGGTGGACTGTCCGAGAGATGCTGTTTTGAAGATCATCAGGAAGATTAAACCAAGCATCTTCATGCATGGAATTGCCAATGGCACCTATAATGCGCCATTTTTCCTAACTCGGTTCAAGGAGGCGCTGTTCCACTTCTCAACATTGTATGATATTCTTGATGCTAACGTGGGGCGTGAAGATCCGCACAGGGTGATGGTTGAGAAAGAGATTTTCGGGAGGGACGCCATGAGTGTGATAGCGTGCGAGGGGGCAGAGAGAGTAGAAAGGCCAGAGACGTACAAGCAGTGGCAGGTCAGGAACCAGAGAGCCGGATTCAAGCAAATCTACTTGGATGCAGAACGACTCAAGAAAGCAAAAGAGTTTGTGAAGACGGAATACCATAAGGACTTTATGGTGGATGAAAATGGCAAATGGGTTTTGCTGGGATGGAAAGGCCGCATTGTTCATGCTCTTTCCTGTTGGATGCCTGCTTAATAGAGCCATCACTAACCAATAGTAACTAGTAACTGCCTCGTAGGGATGCAATCATATCTTCCGACTCTCTCTCATTTGGGAATCGCCCCAAAAGATTGTTTTTTTCTTTTTTCCATTAAACAAGAATAGCTGGGCATTTTCAAGGCTTTGTGATGATTCAATTCCTATGGGTTCCTTTCTTGTAAATATGTAACGTACGTCTGGTTCTCCCGGAGCCGGATCTTAATGGAAATAAAATCTCAACTCTCTCAATCAATATAGAAGAGAATACACGAACAGCACGCATCCATGAGATTTATCACTATAGATTGGTCACTTTTGATTATGTAATAGATAGATAAACAGTCGATATTAATTAATAGAATAAAAGTTGAACCAACCGATAATCAACCTTCTCTCACATATCACCCCCAAAACTCTTGATTAGAGAATGCGCCTTGTTCAAAATAACTCGTGCATTGGATTTACCATTTAAAATTACTAATGCGTCACAAGCAAAAGCTTCAAGGTTCAAGCTTCAAGCTAAATTATAAATATATCCAGAGTACTAGCGGATGAATTAAATAGATCAGGAATCCCAGTAGGAGGAGCAGAATCTATAGAATTCAATATTACAAAGAAAGTTGGACGCCGGACGCAGATGGCGTCAAAAGGGCCTTAAGCATGGCAGAGTCCCGTCGAATTGAGGTGCATTACAAATACTACTTATGTACTAAGTTGCTGCAAAGATACCATTCCAGCTGCAACAATGATGCATGGCTGGCAACTGACAACAGCTCCATCTGCACAAATAAATAGCAAGTTACCACGCAAACAAATAGCATTAAGAATGAACTTGGAAAACTCCCAAGGAAATACGACTCAATCCCCACAAGAGCTCTTACCATCTGGGAAGTGAAAACGGTCAAGTATGTAGGTAATTGGCAGCCATCATTAACTCCAGAGTTAATTCGGGTTCAATAGGAAACTCAGTCTCCTTCCCACTACACCAAACAAGCAGGAATGACATAAAAATGATAAGTTTCTGATGGGGCTTCAACAGCATTTATATGTAATATAGAAACTGCACTATTCATTATCCACAGCCAACACGATTCATTTACTTAAATTCTTTGCAATGCATAAGACTCACATAAGTTACTTGCAAAAAGATTATAGTTCTATTACATAAAACAAAATATACAATGCAGAGTTTCTCTGTTACTTGGAGCAGGAATTGATTATATCAGAGTGATACCAATAATCAACATAGTAGAGCCAAAAACAAGTTCCTTTTTCCCCATTTTCCTCCATTCTTGTACAAAAGTCGTCAGCAGTAGTCATAAAGACTAAGGATTGCATATCAATGGATGCACAGTAACAGACTTTGAGCTGAAATGACACAAGAAGGACATAGGGACATGACTATATCATGCCAAACCAGGGATCCTCAATGTAGCACTGAACTCCGTAAAACTCAGTCTACCCTTTTGAACCCAGGTCAGAATTCAGAACACAAACCATTATCTTCCAGGTATAATAGAAGAACTAGAACATGTCTTAAACCCAATCAAAAACTAAAATACAACTAATAAATTTCCAAAAACAAATAGTTAACATGGTAGAGTATTCAACTTTTGCGGGCTAATGGCTTGAACCAATAAAAGGATAGGGACTACCACAAATGAAGCATGAATCGGTTCCCAAGTCCAAACTCCCAAGTCCCCTTCGAGGTGAAGGTTTTGATAATAACCTCGACAAAAATATTCACACAAGACATTATATAACGTGAAATTATACCCAACAACATCCGTCCCCCAAAAGAAAAATTTGATGATTTCTAAACCAGAGTAAGAAAAAGGGCAGAACTGCTCCATAAAGTTCGTTTACTAATAACTAACAGCGTTTGAGTGTCACAGGTAGTGATTTAAAATTGAGGCTATCTTGATCACAAGGTAGGATCCCTACCCATCTCCTTTCCCCGATCCCTACTTCTTTGCTATTAAAAATCAATAATACGAAAATAAAGAAGGCACTTTGCTTTATGTTGCTGATAGTGAAAAGCAAGTAGATTCTGCGGTAATTAATACAGTAAGGTTTAAAAAGATAACACATCAAAGATAAAATCTTGCAAGAGCACCGACAAAATAATTAGCATGCAGAAGTAACATAACAAAATAGCAGTCGATGATGTAGTCAAAGACAGAACGAAAATTGTGAGGAAGGGATTCAGAACCTAGCAAATTGCAGATGCCAATAGAAATACTGACAGATCTTCTCGAGAATGGTAGTGCTGATCTCAGGGAAAGTCACTTCGCCGTGCTGCCTCTCAGCAAAACTACCTGTTAAGGAAATCCCTCCATCAGAATATTATTATCTTGAAGAATCATATAGAAAACTGAAACCCTAGTCCTCCTTGAGAAAAACAAAACAATAAATCCGTCAATGAGGCAGCGACGAATGAACAGACCCGGAGAGGTGAGCATGTTATGTATCGTCTGTGAAACCATAGCTGCTTCTTTATCAACCACAAATTCGAATCCCTCGGCGCTGATAAGCTTCACAGTTTCTTCCTTCTTCATCTTGCCCGATTCTTTCCTTCTCACACCGAATGTGGGGGTCAAAATGGTAATGGAAAATGGAAGCAACCAGGGAGACGGTGCGGTCTTCGACCCCAAATCCGATCGCGTGACTAATGGCAACTTTCCGCCAAGGAACGCAAAATGGGACAGACAATGAGTCGGTTACAACACATGTTTAAAGGTTGGCGTAATCAGGGCGTAATCGATAGTTAAATCACTTTTATTAAAATATTATAATTTATTAATGATAATATATATTAATATATTTTTAAACTTTTATAGATAAAAACAAAAATTTTTAAAAAAAAATATTTAAAATTTATTAATATTAATTATAATGTCTATACTTATATAATGATATCCCATTTTTTATAATTATTATATCTTTTTAAATAATTTTTTTCATTATCTTCTTCATTTTTTTTATATTTATTTTTTCTTTACCTACTTTTTCTTTATTTTGGTGTTCAATCTTCTATTTTCTCCTAAAAAATAACATAAAAAAAAAAAGTGAAACCAGTCTAACCAGTAAACCATTGGTTTTACCCGTATTGACCGATCCATCCGATCTCATGGTTCAATCAATAAACCAGACTGCCGATTTTTTATTCTATGCTTTCCGCATATACTTATCCTATTTATAAATCAAAGTTTTTAATTTTATCCTAATTTATTAATGGTTTCAACTTTCAACTTTCAACTTTTAGGAGCTAATATAAATAATTTGTTTTGTTTATTATAATTAATAGAGATAAAATCATAGAACTCACAATTATTATTTTGAAAGAGAACTTATAATTAAGATCAAAATTTTTCTTTAAAAAAAACTTATAAAAAGAACTAGGGTGGTATATACAAGGTAATGAAACGCGGACCGGTCAGTGAACCAGTCAAGGCACTGGGTTAAGGGTCAATGGGTCAAACCGGAGTTAAACCGGGACCAAACCGGTGAGAAATGAAATATTTTAGGCTTATAGTATAAAATTCTAAAGAAATTTTTTTTAAAAAAAAAAAGATTTAAACAAAATAAAAAAACTTGACCCGGAAGTCTAATGGCTGGGTTACCAGTTTCCGGTTCCGATCCGGGTTTGATGACTTGGGATATATATATTTACTCCCTTCGCCCTTTTACTAGCATAAGGAATAAGTATGATTGCATAAAATGAATTAGCCGTTAAAATCAATTAAAAGCAATCTATGTGTAAAAATGTAACATCTTTCCTAAATCCCGCTATTTATAAAAAATAGTATACAAAAGGGAATGAGTAAAAAATGAAAGAGAATGAATAGAAAATACAAAAAAAAATGAGTAATAAATGGTTAAATGGAAGATATTTAATACTTCATTAATATAAAGATATGTATTTAATAAAAGTGAAAAATGACAAGTGATTTAAATTTTGAGACACAAAAAATAGTGCTTGTTTAGAATAGCTTATTTTTGGATAATAAGTGCTTATAAATCGTGATTCACGGTATACGAGGTAAGTATGTAAGAGGAATTTTATCTCATCTTGCGTAATAAGCACTTAAATTTAAAAAATAAGTGTTCCTAAACATGCATATAGTTGTTTATATTAAGGATCAACTTTAAAGTAGAGAAAGTTGCTTATAATTAAAAGTGGAGGATAGAGTATATTTTAAAACTAGGTGAAATTATATACTCATCTACCTTGAATGTAATTAAAGAGATTAATTAAGTTAATTAATATGATATATCTTTTGTTCAAATACTCTAATCATCATCAAAATCTTTAATAGTATACCTCCTTTGTCTACTTGCTTTTTGTCTTTGTCGGAGGGATATCGTTAGGTTAATTTAGTGAGAGTAAAAGAATGCTTTCTTATTGAGGATATAATTCTTTCAAGACTCTAGAGTGTAAAAAGGTTTTTATCCTTTTCAACAACTGTATCAATCAGGATTCCAATAGGATAAAATTTAGATCTAGTTTCTTAAGTCTGTTACATCCAGTTTGCAATTCAAAAATTGCCACATAAATTTTTTTTCCACATCAACCCTTAACCACTTAAACTGCCATTAGCCTAATGAAAAAAATGAAGCAGAGTTGTTATGATGCAATAGAAAGTGAAATATGAGTTCCTAACAACATCAGCAACCTTTGAAAATTCAGATGACCTAGCTTTATCAAAGGAAGATCAAGATATAGTCAATTGAAGTACTCCAAAGTAGAATAATATGGATATCGAGATGCTCATGGGGAGGAGGAAGAGACTAAGAGATTGCTATGTCAGAGGAAGGGATGACCAAAAAACCAATAAAAGCATTTTTAAAGATTCTTCCCTCAATACTAGGTCCAAAAAAATATCCCTCGATAACCGTCCTCCCCTACCTTCTAGCATTGTTGTTGGGGAGTAAGGGAGTAAAGCCATGAAAACGTAGTTAGATTATGATGAGCAGGCAACATAATGTTTTTTGGAGGAAAAAAATGGACCCAAAATATATAGATGAACAACAAGAGATGATTAACTTTAACAAGTTAATTGATAATAATAGAGTTTTGTTAACATCTAGTTTGATTCATAGACTTTCGAGGCTGTCATTGCCTTTGTTAGGAATTCCTACACCCCCACCGACTTTGCTTCCTCTGGCACTCGCTCTTGCCGCAACTCCTCTGCTTTTTCCCCATAACTTTTAGGGGGGCTAATGACGGTTTAAAGGGTTAAGGGCTGATGTGGAAAAATAATTTATGCGTTAGTTCTTGATTGGCAAACTAGACATAATAAACCTAAGGAATTGGACCTAAGTTTTATCCATGCCAACATATGTTTCCTTTTGCTAAGTGAGGCAGCTGACAGCTTCAGCTACAACTACAATCGAAGCTTATTATTTTTATTAAATTTAGAGGGGAGAATTGTGAAAAAATACCTTAATGGGAATTTAATTGTCAAATGGGACCCCGATGTACAAAATATCTTCCAGGTGTGCAGAATATCTTCCCCTGTGTGCAAACGATCTTTCTTGTGTGCAATATTCTTCCTTATACGTGTGCAAAATATCTTCCCCCTGTGTGCACAAGATCTTTCCCCATGTGCACAATATCTTCCCCCATATGTAGACGATCTTCCTAGATCCCATTTGAGAATTAATTTGCCAGTGAGATCTTTTTTCACAATTCTCCAAATTTAAAATCAATTGTAATTCTTTAAAATATTTAAATACCACTTTAAAATTCATGGGGACCAAAACAAAAATTCTTGGCTTATCAAATATTTCCTCCGACTGTAAATATAAGATAAAGATGACCTTTTTTTTGAAGAGATTAAAGAAGTTAAATATGTTACTTAATTATATCATATATTATATATCCTTAAATTATATATCAGTTTATTAGTCAAACTAATTAGTTTAGAGGAAAAAAATAAAAATATAAATACTAGTTTAATTAGTTTCATTAATCTTTTTAAAAAAATTAACTTTATTTTTATATTTATGACAGAAGAGAGGAGTATAGATTAGCCGATCATAATGGGCAGACTTAAATTTAGGGCAACGGGACCTTCGAATGTCATGCCCGTCTGACCCTCTGTAAGAAGTTAGGCTGATATTTCTAAAAATGGAAAGCAAAAACCCATACAAGAGGCATAATCGAGGATGGTCAAAGAATGGCTGCCCTGCGTAATTGTATCCTTTGTCAATCGTTGGCAAAAAAAGTATCCTTTGTCAATCAAATACTCCTACTAACTAATTCTACAACTGAGCGGCTGATGGGGAAGAAGACACCTTGCGCCAAAAGACTAAACTTTCACTTAAAATTCAAACCAATGGATGGATTTCAATGCAAAAAGTGCAACGGAGAGGACTGAAAAAGGTGATTACCTGAATCTCTGTTGCGTGACCACATTTTATGAAAAGCGTGAAAATAGGACGCTATGCGGATTTACCGAAAGATGGGACGTGGGATTTGTATTCGAGGCGTCTCCGTCGCGTTGGGGTTGAAGAATTGCAAATTCGCGGCTCCTCGTCTTCTCCTCACGTTTTCAACATTTCTTCCTTGTTTAATCATTGACCCACGTCCTCTCAAAATTTGATGACCCAATTAAGGGATTAAACAAATATTGTACAAAATCTAAACCGCCCCCGTAAATCACAGCCAATTCCTTCTCTTATTTTTGTGTCTTTGGATTCTATATAAGATTTCTGGATTATTTCGAATCTGAATGACACAGCAAGGGCAGGGCACCATGGACCCTGCCATTCTGGATGGCATTATCAATCGGCTATTGGAGTTTCGAAACGCCAACCCTGGCAGACAGGTCACGCTCATGGAGGCTGAGATCCGCCTGCTTTGTGCTGCTTCCAGAGATGTCCTACTTCGACAGCCCATTCTACTTCATCTCCAAGCACCCATCAATATCTGTGGTACATGTTTTGGTTTCAACATAGAAATATTTATCCAATAGAAAGCCTCCCCGTCTGATCAAATCCAAATTGTGTTCGCATTTGGAGCATTTCAATGTTGTTGATGTGATGTGGAAAAATTGAAGAGCTCAATAGGAAAGGTTGGGACGAATCATGTGTTTAATTGGGCAAGCAACCTTTAAATTTGCGAATTGAGAGCATGAGTGAAAGACGAGGCATAAAAAAATCAGATGTTAAAGCTTATATAATTCTGGGTCACGGACTCTGTGCACACACAAACATTCGTGTACGAGTAAGCTAGTCAGCGTGAGGACTTGTTATTTTATCTTAAACAGAAGAAACATGCAAGTTTTAAATCTTTGAGATGCATTTAAGAGAGGGAGATACAATTACCTTCTGCTTTCTATTAAATTTGAATTTCACATGCTAGTGGAAGTTCCCCCTTTTGGTTGGAGAATTGGATGGGTGCTTTAGTTGGTTTTTTATGCTGACAATGATCATATTAAACTCTTGTAACCTTGTGGCTAATTTAATTTATAGGCGATATCCACGGACAATATTCTGACCTGCTGAGGATATTTGAAGATTGGGGCTTTCCTCCGCAGTCGAATTATTTATTCCTGGGAGATTATGTGGATCGCGGGAAGCAGAGTTTGGAGACTATTTGTCTGCTGCTGGCGTACAAGGTTAAATACCCAGATAACTTTTTTATTCTGAGAGGCAATCACGAATGTGCGTCAATCAATCGTGTGTACGGATTCTATGATGAATGCAAGCGGCGTTTCAACGTGAGACTGTGGAAAACTTTCATTGATTGCTTTAACTGTCTTCCAGTGGCGGCGGTGATAGAGGGGAGAATAATATGCATGCATGGGGGAATATCCCCAGAGCTCACAAACTTGGATCAAATTCAAAGCCTGTCTCGCCCCACTGAGATTCCAGAGTCTGGTTTGCTCTGTGATTTACTGTGGGCGGACCCCGACAGAAGCATAAGAGGCTGGGCAACCAATGATCGTGGAACATCCCACATCTTTGGGACAGACAAGGTGGCTGAATTCTTAATGACCAATGACTTGGATCTCATCTGCCGTGCTCATCAGGTTTGTTGGTTGCTTTGTTTTATTCCCATTCTGTATGTGACCCTAATACAATACATCTCCGTCCAGGTTGTTGAAGACGGATATGAATTTTTTGCTGACCGCCAGCTCGTCACAATATTCTCTGCACCCAATTACTGCGAATTTGATAACGCTGCTGCTATGATGAGAGTTGACGAAAACTTAAAATGCACTATCGAAATCCTTCAACCTCATCCAAGTTTTCGACGACGATGATCACTTTTATTCCTCGATAAAATATCTATGTATGATGTCTTCATTTTTTTTCACTTAGACAAAAGGCCCTAATTCTCCTTCAAATCCATTTTAAGATTTTATTAGCTATAGATAAAGATTGCAGAATAGGTTGTTCTTGTATTATGACGCTATACTCAATAGCTAATGCGTTTTCTTTTGCAGGGGAAAAAATTATCATAGTAGTATAATAAATGAGATAACGGCCCGAGTTATCTTTGTGACTTGGCTCTTCCCATGGCCTGCATGAAAGCGTTTCTCTTCGAGGATTCACAAATAAAATTCAAAAATTTTCCTTTCAATTTCACTGTAGTCAGTCACAAATTTACTAGAATAAAAAACAGAAATACTGATAAAAAATTTGTAAATTATGACAATATAAAGAAAATATAATGTTGTCAAAATATTCTTTCAATTTAAAATTTAATTATATAAACTTATTTCATAAAATATGGAGCATACAGGATATGTGATCAGAGAGGATGTAAGAATTTACGTGGGGATCGAGAATTTCACCAAACTTCTCTACAGAAAAATATTTCCCAATAGCCCCCATAATTTTATCAAACACCAGTTCAGTCATATAGGGGAAGTGAAATTAATTTTAAGAGGAAATGGACAAAAATACCCTCCTATAACAAAAATAAACGTGTCAAACTTTTCAGTTATATATCTTATAAATTAACTTATTCATCTTATAAATTCTCACATATATTTTGAAAAGCGTCACACTTATCTTATAAGGTGCATATTTTCTTTGAAGAGTGTATTTTTGTCCATTCCCTTTTGAAATTAATCTCACTCCTCCGTAAAACTGAATTGATGTTTTAGAAAGTTAAGGGGCTTTTGGAAAATATTAGCGGCCTAGGTGAAATTATCCCATTTATTTGTGACCGAGTAATTTTAAGTTTATATTCAAATATTCAATATGATTGAATAATCATGTACTCCATCCGCAACCATTTGAATTCCTAAATCTTTTTTTATAAGAGCGTGATAAGAGCCATATGAATATATTGAATGCATTTTTTTTATATTTTTGTCCCTTATTAATTATATATGTTACATTAATTAAAAGGTTAATTATTATTTCTCTCTTTTAAATCTTATTTATCCTTTATAAATAAGGTCATACTTGAAAATGATTTATTTTATATGTACTTATTATTTTTAACTAGTTTTAATTGTTTTCTTAAACCTCGTAATTCAGTTACAAAGTTTTTATAAATAAGATTAGAGGGGGTAATTTTTAGGGAAAATCCATGAAAAATATCTCTGAAATAGCGAAATCCCTATTCAGTACTCTGAAATTCAAAATTCTGGATCAGTACCCTGTCAGTACGGATGAACAGTGCGAGGGCGCCAAAAGACGATTTTTCCCTTCAACTCTCATTCTTGCTCACTTCAGAATAACAACACAAGACTCTTAATTAACAACTCTCGATTCTTGATTAGCAACTCCAGTTTCATCTTTTTACTTTCACAATAACAACACCGGTCTTATTATTGACAACACCATATTCTACATTAACAACTCTCATTTCTTGTTTCACAACTTCGTAATTTAAGTTTCAGGGCCAATAACAACACCTCTTTCTTTATTAACAGCACCGTATTTTACATTAACAACACTATATTTGTGAGATGCGAATACATAAAAAAATAAAGAGGAGTTGTTAATTAAGAGCCTCGTGTTGTTATTCTGAAGTAGGCGAGAATGAGGGTTGAAAGGTAAAATCATCTTTCGGTGCCCCCCGCACTGTTCATTTGTACGGACAGAGTACTGATCCAGAATTTTGGATTTCAGATTACTGAATAGGGATTTTGCTATTTCAGAGGTATTTTTTAGGGATTTTCCCTAATTTTTAAGATCTTTCCTTACACTCTACTTCTTTAATATAAAAAATATTTACTTAATTTGATTATATTAATAAAGTTAGTTAATGTGCTATTTTTTTTCTTAAAATACTCACTTACTTTATTATTGTTGATGAAATATTAATAAAAATAATTTTGGAAACAATGATAAATATAAAAAATAGGTTTTATATTTATAACTAAGATAGAATATTATTTTTTTTAAGGAAAATTGCAGCATGCCCCTAAAAACAGAAAAAATATAAAAAAAGTCCCAATATATGATTTATTGTCTAAAAATATACTCCATTGGGTCCTAAAAGATAGAATTGATTTTTTAAACATATTAAAGAAGCTGATTAAATTACTTTAAAATATTTATATTCATCATTTGTCTCTAAACTATTTTATCTAGTATATAAATTGATATATAATTAATTATTCATAATATATAATATAATTAAATAAATTATTTAGATTTGGGCGGATCATGCAGTGAGTTCCCCACGGGCTCCCTATATATTGCTCAAAGAGGGGTAAAAACCAGTTTTCAGATTGAAGCCCTAGACCGCGAGCAAATTGCGTTATAGTTCACACTTGACCTCCATTCACTCGGATTGAGAGACAGGGAAGGAAGCATGGCGTCATCCCAAACGGCAGGACCCGTTCCGGTGGCCCTCAACCCTTCTCAACCGGCGAAGCTACGATGGGGCGAGCTTGATGAGGATGACGGGGAGGATCTTGCCTTTCTGCTGCCGCCGCGGCAGATCATAGGTCCTGACGAGAACGGCATAAAGAAGGTCATTGAGTACAAATTCAATGAGGATGGAAATAAGGTTAAGATTACGACCACCACCCGGACTCGAAAGCTTGCTAATGCTCGCCTCAGTAAGCGAGCAGTTGAGAGGCGATCCTGGGCTAAGTTTGGCGATGCTGTTCACGAGGATGTTGGTAGTAGGCTCACCATGGTATCCACGGAAGAGATCCTCCTCGAACGACCTAGGGCCCCTGGTTTGTTTCTACCTCTCGTTATGCTTTATTTTGTACCTCCTTTTTTGTTTTTCTTATCCCTTTTGTGGCCAATTCACGTTTGGAGATGCATAGATTTTCTGTGATGACTTGTTGTCTTGTTAAAATAAGTGCCTGTTTCTCCCCCGAATATTTTAAAGGCGTGAATTCTCCTTCAGGCTCAGCTGGATACTCTTTCTTTTTAAGAAAATTTAGGGAAATATGATCCTTCGTATGAAGAAAAGCCTCCAGAAGGCTGCCTCAATTTGATTGCGGTTGTTGACTTGTTGCCAAAGTTTTTTGTGGTGCTAACCGCCAAAACAAAGCATACTTTTTTCGCTAGAAAAATCAGTAGCATGATGAGTTAGAGTTTATTTAGATTTACATTAGATTTTGGTTTTCCTGAAAATAGCAGTGGGATACTTTTTAGTGGTTATTTATTTATGGATCGGAAGGATTTCTAACAATCACTGGTTGACAATATATTCTGTGTGATTGATCGTGTATTTTAATTTGGTGCATATAATTCTCTTTTTCTCCTTGCAATCCCAATTCTTTTGAACGCTGCTAGGTTTTTTTTTTTTTTGTTTTTGTTTTTTTGGGATATAGGGAAAGTGATAATACTGTGATATTGAGCATTGGTTGTTATGAAATTATTTATGACCTGCTTTCTTATAATCAGCTTGCTCCCCTTCATTATAAAGTTAAGGATTAGGGGGATGGTAATTTTTATTTTCCACACTGTTATCTCGTAACAGTAATATTCTTAAGTTTGCATTGGCAAAAAAAAAAAAAAATAGTCTTAAGTTTGCACATTGGATTAAGTAGTGGAAGGTGAAATCTCTGCTTTATTGTAATTTTTTTGATTGCTTCCTTTTCTAACTGGAAGGCGTTAAGACAAAACTCACTTATTTGTATATCATACGGTTTAGCAGTTATTGTTAGCCTACTTTATGGGATTTCCCTGAAGACCACTCACTCTGTATTCGAATTGTTTCATTGTTTAAATCCATTCATTTAGTGTGGAAACCTGGATATCGAAGGTTTATGTAGGCAAATAAATTCAAATGCGAAGCCATTGATATTATGCTTCTTGAGTGCATTTAAATTTTAGAAGTACCTAAGGCTGCAATAGTGTTATTAGTGACAAGAGATTACATGAGTTTGTGCTTGCCTTTATTTGAAAAGGGAATAAAATGATGGTTATTTTGCTACATTTTTTAGGGTGAGTATTAAACTTGTGACCCTGTACTCAAACCCTTATCCATGCGGCTACATGAGCTAACATTAGGTGACTTCCATACTAAAATACTTGATTTACAATTGATATTACATTTGCATGATATGGCTTTGCTATTGAAGATTGCTATTTTATTATTCCTTTGACCTTGTAATTCTTTCTATTAGTAAGACTGTCAAGCAAAGATGGTATTGCATATTGTTTATGTGCATGTAGGTTCCAGTCCCTAAATTTTTGTAGCTATCTTTATTTCTACTCCTGCGCTTGTAGAGCAGTTAGTCTGCTATATCCATAACTATGCTGTTGTCAACAGGTAGCAAAGCAGAAGAACCAAAGGTTGCCGGAGACCCACTGGCACAATTCCAGAAAGGTGCTGTTCTCATGGTCTGTAGGACTTGTGGGAAGAAGGGCGATCACTGGACTTCAAGGTGTCCTTACAAAGATCTCGCCCCACCAGTTGAGGGGTTTGTTGATAAGCCTGCAGCTTCTGAAGCTGTGACTGCTGCTTCTGGTCCAGCTAAGGGAGCATATGTTCCTCCTGGCATGAGAGCAGGTGCAGAAAGGACTGGATCAGACATGCGCCGTAGAAATGATGAAAATTCTGTACGTGTCACCAATCTTTCAGAAGACACGAGAGAGCCTGATTTACTCGAGCTGTTCCGTCCTTTTGGTGCTGTAAGCAGAGTCTACGTTGCTATCGATCAAAAGACTGGCACGAGCAGGGGATTTGGCTTTGTTAACTTTGTAAACAGGGAAGATGCGCAGAGAGCTATTAACAAGCTCAATGGATATGGGTACGACAATCTCATCCTCAGAGTTGAATGGGCCACCCCGAGGGCAAACTAAATGTGTGATTGCCAGTTTTGAAACAATAACGTGACTGTCTATCTAGTTTTGCAACCAAAGTGATGTATGTTCTACAACCAGCTGACATTTTTCATTTTTTTAAAAGTTAACGTTCACATATTATGCTTGTTAATCACTGGTATGATAGTGCTTATTTAAGTGTTATTTTGGCCCTTGCTGCGAGCTACAGTTCAGTTGCCTTTGGATGATTCCTTGAGGAATAGATGACGCTGGCATCCCAATCAGTTGCTTGATCTAACGGAATGATGTGAATTTTTATGCCTTCCCAGTTGCTTTCATCACATGGGCAGGGAAGATGTTGAAAGATTTTCTATCGGGTGCAGATCTTCATTTTTGGAAAATTGCATTACTTTTCAATGATAACGCTAAGGGTTTGTTTGGTGTGAGGGGAGGGGAGGGAAAGTGGGGGGACGGAAATATTTTTTGTGTTGGATTTAAAAAAATAAGCAAAATGAGGTTAAAAGTTTTAAATTTGTTTTTCTTATTCTTTTATCTTACATATTCTCTATATTAAAATTTTATAATCCCACTTCTCCAATTTTCTTAAATCTAACTCATAAAAATTTTCCCTCCCCTCCAAATCCCTCATAAGTCATAACAAACAGGCCCCAAATGTGTTCTTTCATGCAATTGGTCTCATAAGCTAAAGGCAAATTACAGAATTCCTTCAGTTGGCGACGAAACTCTGCTCATTATCTCTAGGGAACATGATGGTAAGCACGCGATAAGTCAATTTATACAATATCTTTTAAAAAATAGAGTGGTAACATTTAGAATACCTCTCAAGGACGTATGCTTCCTGTCGTAAGAATTTACTTGGATAAATAAAAATGTCAATGACACTTGCAACGAATTTCTTTCCTATTTAGATATCGTCTCTCAACCGCCTTCACGGTCGTGCCTTGGGGTGGGGATGACTTGCCAGCTGCTCTCACTGGTGATCTCCAACGGACCTCACAGTAAAGTCTTGCTACCTGTTAAAATGGGAGAGGGGTTTTTCCATTTTCTTCACCATTCATTTTCCTCCATTTCTTTATTCTTACCGTCAGATTAACTCTGGATGATTGACAGATTGAGGTTTAATATCCTAGAAAAAGTAAAAAAATATATATAGAATACTTCAATAAAAGTATAAAGATATGAACTAGTTATATCAAATTTTAATGATTTAAATTTATTTATATGCACTTTTTGTTATTTAATATTATAATAATATTTTTATAAGATATTGAATCTCAACTATTCAAAGTTAATCTAACGAAAAATAAAGAAGTGAGGGGAAGTGGACGGTAAGGAAAATATAGAGGCCTCTCTCCCTTACTAAAACATTCACAAATTTAGCAAATATCAATTTGTCACTGCCAATTCTCATTCTTATGATAACGTGCCATTTTTATCCAATGGTGGGAGTCTTTTTATTAAAACTTGATAATCTCATCTTTTGCACTGTCATAGTGATACCTATAATGTGATACTAATTTCTAAACATAACCTATTCTCCTATGCATCATGCATGTATCAACAAATTCTTTACCTTTTGGTGTTTTTACTATTTATAATATATTCCCCACGCACTGTAATAAAATGCTCAATAAAGATCTTCTTTCCTAGTTTAAGTGATCTTATATGCAAATAAAAACATTGAAAAAATTTTACAAGTTAAACTAATTTACGCCGCAATATTATAAAGATTATTAAATGAAGAATCGATTTGGTAGCCTAAACATGCACCTTGGTAAAAGTTGAAAAGGGATTTGGGAGTTTGTTGTTACGTGAAAAATAGATAACAGTAGTAATTATCCCAGGAAAAAAAAAAAAAAAGAATCCCAATAAGATAGATACTCGCATAATGTGAATTAAACGAGAGGGACGTGGTGTTAGCGATTAGTGGGGGTTATGTATTGGCAAAAAATAAAAAATTAGGGGTTAATACAATATTTAGTACTTTAAATTGATCTTTACTTTCATTTTGATTTTAATCCCTCAAATTTTAGATATGAGGTTTTGGTCCTTCAAATTTCATTTCGTTCAAAATATTGGTTTCTATATTTAACTTAAAACCTGAACCATTTTTCTTTTTAAAGGACCAAAACCTCTTGTTTAAAATTGAGAGACTTAAACTAAAATGAAGATAAATTTTAGAGCCCAAATATTATATTAGCCCTAAAAGTTAGTAGGAGTATGTTAAGCCGAACCAAATCGAGCTATGTATGACAATGTGTTTGTTTGGAATAGTTATTGGAGTTTTCAAAAATAAATTTTTAATCATAATTTATGATATATAAAAGATAAGTATGTAAAAATAACGTTATATGTGGATAAACACGTTTAAAATCTCCCATCGTGATCCCACACATAATTAACGATGATTGCAAAAAATCACCGGATCTTGCAGAGTGACGTGGACATTTTCTGTGCGCATGTGCCATGAGAGAGAGAGGCCCATAAAAGTTGAGAGCCCGGATACCCTTTACTCACTACCAACTAGCAAGTGGCAACTCGGTGCTTCCGTGAGCTTTCTGACTCACTCACCGTAGAACTCTCGCTCTGCTCTCCCCAATTCACCCTCTGGCGTTTATCGGCCTCGTTTCTCTAGCTGCCATGGCGTCCCAAGTCGAATCTGCTTGGAAGGTTCATTCTTCTCCGCCATTCACCTCCCCGAATACTTATTCTTTGCCTTTTCTTGCCCCATCTTGCCCACTATTTTCGCCCCAGATTTGGTTTCTTTTATGGGATTTGAAACACTATTTGTCATTCATTGTTATGCATTGGAGCTCACTGCAGTTATCATGTGGCTCTTCAACAAAGGATTTCATGATCGCGGTCGAATCTTGAACTCCGATTCTTTCTTTCAACTTCTTTTCTGCTATGATTGTTAGAATTTTTACGTTGTTTTTAAATTTCGTATTGACTAAATGAGGATTGGATCAAGGTCCAGTATTCCTAATTTACTACTATGAACCCACACGATTCACGGGTCCAACAGTAAAAGTGTCGGATTTCACGGACGGGGATCAACGCACATTATGCCTTTTTGGCTGTTGCATGTTGTAAAGAATAACGTTCCCTTGGGTGAGGGCAGCAATAGAACGATGCATTCTAATTGACCCTGACTAGACTATGACTGGATCATGCTCCCATCGGAAGTTGAGTAACTTCATTGTTTGAGATCTCCCTCACGAATAAATTTGAAACTGAACTTGTGTCTTTTTACTCCCTTCTTGAAGTGGTTAAATACATTGGTGCTTCAACTGTGTTAGAGCCTTGGAGGATTAGTGCTTCAACAAAAAAGGACAATGAAAATAAAAAGATAACGAAGTAATCTCCTGGAAACTGTTATGTGTTGGGTCATAGAATTTTAGGGCATTCTTTATTTTGAATTCACTTATTATGGAGATCCCTGCAAATTTTGTATGGAAATACGATTAAAAAGATCCTGTAGATAGTTTCGTCACCCCAACACGCCACTGGGGTCAATATTTAAACTGTATTTTACTTCATGAATTTGATCTTATCTTTTTAGGTGTGATTTGTTAGAGAGTGGGAGATCTCAGTTTGAGCTTATCATGCTTGAAAACTATTGTTTTACAAAATGAAGTTCTTTGTCTGCTGTGATGCAGTTTTTGATCTCACACTTCAGCGACTTCCAACTGGCATGCCTGGGCAGTTTCTTTCTCCATGAAGGTGTTTTCTTCTTATCAGGACTTCCCTTCATATTGCTTGAGAGGGCAGGATGGCTCAGCAAGTACAAGATTCAGGTTTACCTTTATTAAGCTCTATTGTTATCTTGAAGTTATAAGATTTTCTTCCGTTGTCCAGACCATAGATAGACTTGTTAATGCTGTCGTTCTACCCTCCAAAGCATTTTTACCCATGTGAATTTGGAATAACATCATTCTCAACTCAACTATTCATCTTTTCCTTTAGTCATTCATATGTAAATGCAGTTTGCTTGATGACTTCTTTTTCTTTATGTCAGTAATGTGCTTCTTCCCTTTTTCAAGGTCTTAAAAGCTAATTCTTTTTGGACTTCAGAAAATTCACATTATCACAATTTTTTTTCCTTCTTTAAAATGTTTTATTTTTCATCCTTATCTGCCCAGGTCTTGTAGCGAGGATTGGCAGTACCTGCTGGTGTATAAAATGTATTCTCATGTTGTGAAGTTGTGTAATTAAAATTCCTGCTGCTAACCTATCCTCTATCTTGTAGCCCTTTCTCTTCTTTGGAGGCTTCTAATGTGCTATGTTTTTTGGTGGGCATAAATTTAGTGTTGTTTCTAACGTTTACTTCCTTGCAGGCAAAAATTAACAGCCCTGCAGCTCAGGAGAAATGTATTCTTCGCTTAGTGCTATATCATTGTGGAGTCAATCTGCCTGTTATGATATTTTCATATCCTGTTTTCAGATTTATGGGCATGCGAAGTAGTCTTCCACTGCCGTCCTGGTACTTTCAGGTTCTTTAAGAGCACTGCCATTATTTTGGACGTATGAGCTTCATAATGGGCTTTTTTGGGTTGAACACTTAAAGCGTGACCAACCTTCTTACTTAGCTATATCCAACTATGATTCTGCAGGAAAGTAGTTTTAACGCAAATAATCTTTTACTTCATTTTGGAGGATTTTGTATTCTACTGGGGACATAGGGTATTGCACACGAAATGGTTGTACAAGCATGTTCACAGTGTTCATCATGAGTAAGTGGTGTTTATCTTCGTTTGTGTGTTTTTTTTAAATTCATTATTACATGGTTATCTAAGAACTGCTTATGGCTTATCTTAAAGCTTAAAGGCACTTCCTTATATTTATGAAGGTATGCTACACCATTTGGACTTACTTCTGAATACGCTCATCCTGCTGAGATACTTTTCCTTGGCTTTGCTACCATCGTTGGTCCTGCAATCACTGGCCCTCACTTATTGACTCTGTGGTTATGGATGGTTCTGAGGGTCCTAGAGACAGTTGAAGCTCACTGCGGTTACCATTTTCCCTGGAGTCTTTCTAACTTCTTACCATTGTATGGGGGGTGAGTGTCAAGTTCCTTTTCCTTCACTCAAACACCAGCAAATCGGTTTAATCTGCTTCATGATTTTTTTTTTTTTTTTTTTGAATTTTGCTTTATCACTTTCAGAGCTGATTTTCATGACTATCACCACCGTTTGTTATATACCAAGTCCGGAAACTACTCATCTACCTTCACTTACATGGACTGGTAAGTATCAAACATGAACATGGTCTGCTTACGGCTTTAGCATTTTTCTTACATTTATGAGATGTCCTGCCCTGTTAGATTTACATGGTAAGAAGGTTTATTGACTCCTTGAAGGTTTAATTCAAGCACTGATACTGACAAGGTATGTTTTGTGGGTCATGTTAGGATATTCGGAACTGATGTTGGTTACAGAAAGTTGAAAGCGTTAAAGAATGTGGGAATCGAAGAGAATAGCAAGGAAAATAAGCAATGGTAGAACAAATTTTGGTTCGGAGATGTCAGTCTTGAAGAACATACCGGAAAATGTCACTTCACCTTGTGCGCGTGTGTTGTTACTGTTCTTTTCTGTAGTTTGCAGAGGGCTTTCTGTGGGCATCTCTGCCCTTTCATTCAGACAAAGGACCTAATTCAGTTTTTCAAATTTCGGATCATTTCCTTTTATTACTCGGCTAATTATCATTGACACTGGACTAAGTGAACGGCTGTCTGGCATTTTCCAAAAGCAAATCGAAACCGATTGAAGGGCTAACAATGATATCTATATAATTGGTTCGTTTCCGTTTCATGGGTTCATTGTATTTATTATAGCATTTGATAATACTTTTGATAATACTTTTAAGAATAGATTATGAACAGAATAAATTTTGAGAAAAAAATGATTTTGATAAAATAAGAGTGTTTGGATATTGTGATCAGAATAATTTTTTTTCATGGTGAGGGCCTACATAATGAGAAAGGAACAATAAGAGAGAAAAAAATAGATTTTCTCAAAACCTAGATTTGAGGTTAAAACTATGGTTTGGAACAATTTTAGGTGTACAGCAACCAAATCATTATTTTGATTCAAAACCTAAGTTTTGGGAGAGGAGTTGAAGACACACTGTGTGTTTGAATTAGTTTTTGAGAATAACTTTTACGATTTATAAGGTAAGTATGTGAGAAGAATTTTGTCTCGATTTGTGAAAAATAGCTTCTAAAACCACAGTTTGGGTATTTTCTAAACACTCACTAAACCTCAGAGCTATATCTTAGGAGAGAGATGTACTAAGTTGGGACAAGAGCAAGAAGTTCCTCTCTAACTCCTTATCTCTTGATCCGAATGAAATTTATTCGATGCTTTTATTTCTCATTGCGGTTTGGTTGGGGTTTTTCAGGAGGAAAGTCTTCACTTGGATAAAAAAATTGGAGGCTCCTTGGGCGCATTTTAACTATAGTAAGATAAAAAAAATTTTCATTCCCGCTTGAATAAAAAAAAAAAATTATTAAAAATATAAAAAAAATAAGAAAAAAAAAATTCCCCTCAAACAAGGAGTCATTAACTCTCTCCTCCCTTCTCCATTAAAGGGCTCTTTGGTATGAGGGGTGGGAAAGTTAGTAGAGGGAAACAATTTTTGAGTTAGATTTTAAAAAGCTAGAAATGTGAGGCTAATTTTTTTTCTTACTATTTTATCATAAAATTTTCATTTATTAAAATTTTATAACTCAATTTCTCAAATTTTTGTAAATTCAACTTATAAAATTTTCTCTCCCCTCCTTTCCTTTCAAATCCCTCATATCAAACATGCCAGAATCGTCCTCTTCCCTTCTCCCTCCATTGAACCAATCGTGGGGTTCATATTACAAATAATTTAAATTACAATATCTGATGCACATATATATTTGGGAATGCAACATTTGTGTTGAACATAGTTGACTAATAACATGCCAAGGAATATCTTTTTTAATGAAATTGTGTTCATATTTTATCACATCAAATGAAATATTGGGTTAGAGTATCAAATTGAAGGTCTTGAGCTTCGATAAGAAATTGTATAAACTAGTACGCAGCTGCATGAACACTTGAGAATCACATTGTTAGGACAAAAGGGTCTCTCACAACAGCAGCAGCAGCTTGGTCTGATCTCACAAACGGGGAAATGCAGAGGGCGGGGAGTCAAAACTCTGTTGCTTGTGTGTGATCATGCTATAGTGCCCTTAACGTTGAGGAATTGGTCAATCCATTGCCTTATTCAATGGAAAACAAAATAATGTTGTGGGCCTCATGTTAGCCCAAGGATGCGTATTCATTCGTGGCCTTTTCCCCAACATCAAACCCCTTTATGTTTTCTAGCCCGTCACTTGATAATTAATGTCAGGCCCTCCTCCTGAGATCACCGCCATTACGCTGATGTTGCCAGTGGAGTGCCTGGCCGAAGCAAGCTTCGTCAGCAACATTGACGCATCAGAGCATGCTTTGTCTGACTTCTCCGTCGCAACACCTTCCATTTCGCCCTCCAACGCCACCTCTGGTTCTGTGGCGCGTGGTTTCTTCCTCGCAGACACAGACGTGCCACCCCGCATGCTGTCTCATTCGACACCACGTCCCATAACCTATCACTTGCCAGGTATCCAAGGATCTTTCCACACCTGTATAAAGTGTCCTCTGCCCACTTGCCATCATAGATTCATTTTTAAGAGCTCTCTTCCAATCAAAATGCTATCCCATATCCACGATGACTTACTACCTTTATCTGCATCCTTGTAAGACGAGGCTGGGAAGTAAATGCTTTTTAAGTATTTCAACCCATAAGCTATCCAGATATTGCAAAATCCTCCATGTGGTCTTGGCCAAAAGTGCATTATTGAATTCCATGAAGTCTTTAAATCCCATTCCTCCCTCCTTCTTAGGTTTTGCTAGATATTTCCATGAACCCAATGAATTTTCCCGGACCCCTCATAATTGCTCCGAAAAAAAATTGAATACCAAACGGTCCAACTCTGCACATATATTCTTTGGAAACTTAAAGCAAGACATAGGATATATTGAGATAGCACTCACAAGTAAAAATATAGTCTCGCACCACACATAAAAGAACAAAAATGATCAATTGTTGGAATATAATATTTAAAAATCTGCCTTGCAAGTGTCTTTTCGTTGTTTTAAATTTATTGAAGACATGATGACATTGTGCGCTCCATTCATTTTAATTTGAATACAGTTTATTGAACTAACTATAATTTTTTTATCCCTTTTGTGTCAGGGGCTTTCTTGTTTTTATTCTCTTATTTGATTGTATTCTGTTATTAGTTTTATCCTATTTTCCTGCTTTTTACTCTTTCTTTTGCCAAGTTCTATCCTATTTTTTTTATTAGTTTTATCCTACTTATTACAAGTTAGAAACCTATAGTTGAATAAATCCAAGTAATGCCCCGTCGTTATTCATGAAGAAAAATGTCTAATATTTCCCGAGGATGTGCTCTCTGTGAGGTCTTTTGTTTACAAGTACGATGGACTCCCATTTTCGCAACCCAAAAAAAAAAAAAGCTTTGAAATTCAAAATCTCTCTTCCAAACCAAAACTATTCATTTATCATAAAATCTTTCGCCCGTATACTGCAGGAAGAACCCATCAGTAAAAAGGTAGCCAGAGTTGCAAAGATAAAATGATACACTAACAGTGTAAGTTAGAGTGTGACTCGGCGTTTATAAGATGCAACGGGCTTAAAGATAATACACTATATGTTCGTTTAAAATAGTTTATTTTTGGATAATAAGTGCTTATAAATCATGATTTACGGTATACGAGGTAAGTATGTGAGAGGAGTTATATCTCGGCTTGCGTAATAAGGACCTATTATCTAAAAATAAGTGTTTCCAAACACAGCTTATAATAGTTGCTTGAAGCAAGGGAGGTTCGGGTCCTGACTCCTAAGTCGATTTACTTTGTGTGTGTTTGGGGGGAGCGTTTGTACCCCCAAACGCTAAATTCCCCCTATAAGCTCAATATCCAAACTCAAATTTTTTTTGAGTGTTTGTTTCCCAAGGTGAGCAATCGAGCTTAATTCTATCTTAATAGCTTTTGTCATAAGCTCCATTTTTCAACTTTTACTGATTTAGCTTTTGGGGAGAGTGAAAATGGTTGAAATATTTTTTCAGTTGTGTCCAATGTACTATCAGACTTGTTGCAATTTTACCCTTAATGTATTTTTTTTTCTACAAAAATTAATTTCAACTATTATTTGGTGCTTTTAACCCTTAAAATATTTTTTCCAACTGTACCCAATGTGTTATCAGAATGATTGCAATTTTATCTTTAATATACTTTTTCAATTCTAAAAATTATTTTAAACTATTTTTTGGTGCTTTTAATAGCGTAGATGAACAACCTTCTGCGTTAAATTATGGTAAGCAATCTTCCATTCAAATGAATCAGTTGTGTGACTCAATTAGAGACCACATTATACGAGACATGTGATACAAGTTGTTATGTAATATTTTTTGGACAAATTGTGTTAATTTTAAATTCCAATTTTCCCAACTTTAACTTTTATAATTTTTTTTTTCAATTTCAAATTTAATTTCTTTTTTACTATTCTCTCTAAAATCACTTATCCTTAAGTCAATCCAAACAAGGTTGTAAAAGCTAAATTGACAAACTCCATTTTTTCAATCGCCAATCCAAACATAAATCATATTACACAATCGGGTTTTTACCAAAAATAAGATTACCAAAAACTAAATGGACAAACTCCATTTTTCCAACCGCTGTTCCAAACACACCCTTTGTTGGCGCAAATGATAGCCAGACGTGCAGACATCAGCAGAAGTCCGATCGAGTAGACGAGGAAAATGGCCGTATTTATTATATTTGCAAGGTCTTTAATTAATCTCATTAGAAATCTGGAACTACCATAAGTACAATTTGCATGCATCCAATAATTTATGCGTATAATGAATTAATTATAAAAGCAAAATGGTTTTATATGGTTAGACACATTTTGCGCACATTTATATCATGTGTTTTATAATCATGACTCTTCACTGCGTCCTAATATAAAGCAGATTATTTGCTGATCAGCGTGCCCAAAGAAACATTTTCCTTTTACTTTTACAGACAAAAAACATCTTTTATTTCCTCTATAAATAAGCTGCAGTATATGACTAGATCGAGAAGTCTAACTGCAAACTAAAGCTTGTGCTTCATTGAAATTTTGTGATCAACAACAGATGTTTAATTAATCGCGTAAGGCAAATAACATATTGTTAAGAATAAAACCAAATTACATTGCTTACACAGATTCTCTTGAGGTGTATCATCTAGTCATCCAGATGGTGGTCTTACTCATCTATTCAGATCAATGATTAATACGGTAAAAGATTTAATCTATTCAAAATGGGACATTGAACTGAGGTATGCACCAAGGGAGACGATCAAGTGTGCAGATTATTTAGTTAAAGATTGAGCACTTAGTTCAAAGTATGGTAGTTTTGTCAGTTCCCCATTCTGGATGTATCCCCATTCTTAGGGAAGATCTTAGTATTCCTTTCGATGATTATGATATTTTGTAATATGTAATACCCAAGATAACTTGGCCACTTTATTATTATAAAAAAAAAAAAGTGATTTTTTCTTTGATCTTTTCTGTTTAAAAAAAAATTAATGGCGAGGGGCGGCCTTTAATTTTGATGATCGCCATTGAAGAATACTCATCGAGCAGAAGCATAAAGATGCACGGAATGAAACCTTAAAAGCAAGGGCATGGCTACACAGGTACGTTCATTACAGGCAAATTAATGATGGGAACTATATATTAATTAATTTCGATGGTTAATTATATATTGAGTACATATACAAACATATGCCGAAAATAGTGGAAGATATATATAGTATATACAAATGAGCGGGAGACATCAATTTGTGTGAAGGATTCTGCCTGTGTTCTCTTCCTCACCAACTGCCAAAAAGAAAAGAATTCACAATGAAGTGAAATCCTGTAGCAGCAATAATATAATGGGCATGAAACTGCGGAACAGATGACTATCAAATTACCTTGCTGAACGTTGGTAGTGGATGGTACAGGATGTTGAGAGGAGGTCGAGATGCGTACGGTGTGACTTGTGACAGAATATTGCGATGGTTCCTCATTTCGGAGCAATGAGGTGACGGCTTCTCTCACCTTCTCCATGACGCCTACATCACCGGGAGTTCTCCCGGGACTCATTGCTTCTGATATCACCTGTGACAGAGCTTTCTCATCTTCCCCTGCCTCCAACTTACTCTTGAAATACTCCCTCACCGACACTCCTTTGTCCCATGTTTGGTCGCCGCCCTTCAATGCACAAGACGCCGTTGGTGACGATTTACGCGGAGTCGATGGTGCTGATAAAAAGCGCGGAGTCTTGGAAACTTTGGAGACCGTATTGGCCGGAGGAGTCTGCGGAGATGCTGTCGTACTCACCGACAAAGGAGATTTACGAGGTGATGCCGGGGCCGTTGGACTGTCTAATGGTTTCGAAACGGTGAGGCCCTGCATTTTAGACGAAATACCAAGGCCTGCGTCCGATGATCCTTTCGTATATGTTGGCGTGAGCTTCTCAGCTCCGTTCTTGTTTGAACCAAGAGGACTTGTGGCTTCTGCGAGATGCTGGTGGTGATGGTGAGTTGTTCTTTGACGATCCATAGCACCTCTGGATTTTAAAGGGTTGTGCAAAACATGGCTGTCGGCGATGACGGGAGTGGCTCTTGGGTGCTGTCTGGCGTTTTCTCTGTACGCTTCGGGGGCCAGCTCCGATTCGTACACTGAAATATACAAGGTGATGGGAAAGAGAGAAATAAAGGAGGGGAGTTATATGAATGAATGAATGAATTACTTGGAGCTCCGAGGTATTCGGCGTCTTCCTCATCGTCGTCATCTTCTAGGGGAGCGCCCCAGGTGGGGGTGAGATTGCCGTCGTCGTGCTTTTTCTTGCTGAGAGTGTTGCGTAATTTCTTGGCCTTCTCCTTCACTATGGACAGCACTGATTTCTTCTGAGGGGTGCCACTATCGTCTTCTGACAAAGGGGAATTGGGGTTTGTGGATTCACCTCCTGAAATTAAACTTGAACGAAAACCACATTAATTACTACTTGGAAACCATCAATACATGCCCAGCATGGTTGCAGAATTAATTTTGACTGCACTTTTTGCAACTATCTAATACATGATGTATGAAGACTTAATTTGGAGAATGAAGGGGTGTGAGTACGTAATTAATGTAATATAATTACCTCGGAGGGATTTTTCCGCGGTGGGGGAGAAGAGAGATCTGGAGGCATTTACCTGTCTGGGGGAGCGTTCCAGTTGAGCCATGACTAGCGGATCCATGAAGGTTGGGTTTATATAATAGTTAATTAATATGGGGTTTGAGTGGGAGGATGAAATTGAGGGAGGACAGTACAAAAAATGTAGCGTCCTCCACCAATTTGTTCCCGGGCTTGTTGCACCGCCGCTGCGCAGTCATCCTATAAAAAATAATCAATATGCCCCTCGCTCGCATCTTACGTCTCTAGCTTCCACCTTCCCTCTTATAGTATTCACCCGCCCTCGCCTTCTATAAATAAAATGTGTTTCTTCAAACACCAAATCATCTTAACTTTATATATTAAATCACATCATTTCCAGATTTGAGAATGAATCATTATGATATTTTCTTTATCCGCACCTACGCATATACAGATATCAATTATTTTGCACAAATGCAAGCAAATGAACTTACACCAAGATTCAAAATTCTTATATAAAATGTAAGGAACTAAATTAGACGTTCTACTATTTATTAATAACCATAAGCATTATTTATCCTGTTTTAATTTGATGCATTAATAATTAATTAATATTCAGTAACTTATAAAAGAAGATACTACCATATTTACTTAACTTTGGAGAAATTAAGAATAGTAGTTAAATTAATTAATCTTATTTATTTTTCTAAAATGCCCTTATTTAATACATACAAGAAATCATGTTTTGCTCATGTTGATCACTTGCCTTGATGTAAAGCAAGTGATCTTGCTTGTCATTAAAATAGAGTTATGCCGGTTTGGTTCGAGTGGAATTAAAGAAAAGAAAAGTTACAATTTTTAAAAATAGAGATAATGACGTTGACAGTGTTAAATTGAGCCAAAACGTGGAACCTGCGGAGTCTAATTGCCTGTGGGCGATGGTGACCAAAGAATATAGTAACGGTAGTCGTATCCAGGAATTAGTTTCCAGCTCATCCTTTAAATAAACATGGAGAGTTTGGCCATCTGGCTCTCTAGATGAGATTTAGATGTATTGGATTTATTTTTTTAACTAGTAATTATCAAATAAAAAAATTTATTTTTTTAAAAAATATTAATTAAGAGATTATTTTTATTTTATATTCTCTACCTATTAAAATATTTTTTCTGAAAAGATAAAAGGTAAAAAAATTAAATTTGGATTATTCAGATCTCATTTGAACGATCCAGATTGACTGAGCTCTCTCTACTCATCCTTCACCCAAAGGATAAGCAAGGAAGCTCGTTTCGTCCAATCCATGGGTCACCGCCATGACGTAAATGTTACAGCGCATTGCAGCTTTCTGAAGTTTGTGAGTGTTTGGAATAGCTTATTGTTGGAAAATAAGCACTCATTACATAAGTCAAGACAAAAGTCCTCTCACATACTTATCTCGTTTACCGTGAATCACGAATTATAGACATTCATTATCCAAAAATAAACTATCTCAAACAAACACTTTGATAGTAAATTTATGCGTTTTTTTTTACCACACTAGACAGTTAGGTGCGGCCCAAAATCGATGTAAGGTGTGCATTCGTGGTGACAGTGTGGCTTTTTATTAATTTAACTTTTGAAAATGTAAGATAGGGTAAGAGTTAATTATATGATGTGATATATATTTAAATTGACTTTTAAAAAATCAATTTGATAAATTGAAACTTGTTTAAATGATTAATACAAAAATAAGTTTAGATATAAAATGACTAAAAATTATACGAATTCAATAAAAATAAAAATAGTTAATATATTCTTAGAAAAATTGGAGAAAAGTCCCTTTAAAAATTTAATTAATGGGAGTAGCTTCAAATCAGAGTGCTGTCATTCTTCGTATATATAAATTTATCAGATTATTTATGCCAATTAAATTTCTAATGGGAGAGTTTTTCCTGATTTACCTTAAATTTTATTGTTTATTTTTTTTCTTTGGATACTTTGATGAAAAGGATAAAGTTGGAAAACAATTGTTATTAACCTTCAAATAGACTTGTAGAATTATGACCAAAATTTTCATATACGAGTGGGCTTATAATAAAGATTATAATGTTTTTTTTTTAATAAAAGACTATAAAAGAAGGTGAGAACTCATATCTTTTCTTTTTGAAGTATTTAATTTCCTCTTTCTCTATGATAGAGTAGCCAAAAGTATGAAATTTCGGCTTATGACTTAAAACAGAAATTCTTCAAAATTCCAATTGAAAAAAAAAAAAATCCAAACAATGACAGTAATTGTCGCGGGCTTTTTATGATACAAGATGGCCATTCAAGATAAAAAAATAAAGAAGGGAAATGGACTGTGTAAGGATCTAATCTCCTGTGAAGGCAACTTACTAAATTTGATTGAATTAAAAAAATTATTTAAATTAGTTAATATAATATAAATTTTTATAATCACACCAATTAACTTCCTTAACTCCCTCTATTTATTTTTTATTTTATTATTATCAAAAATGTATCAATATAGTTAAATTATGAAAAGATTGATAAATATGATAAACATGTATGTTTTATATTTAGGATAAAGATTAACTTCCTAACTATATTTTTATTTTGAGTGCTTGATGAAGTAATAATAATAAGATTAATATCACCAATAGTTCTTATAGTTTTGGCTTTAATTACATAGTTTCAAAAAATTTTGGATTGTATTTAACAACTAGTCTCTACAATTTTAAGGGTTAAAAGATAATTTTACCTCAAAAATATTAAATTCGGAGCAATTTTACCCCAATATAACAGAATTAGACGGTTAACAGTTAGTTGACCCACATATGCTTAGGTGGCTTGGCCACGTTGGATAGTTTTGCCACATCAGCATTATCATCATCCTCTCCTTTACTTCACACCTTCAACTCCAGGTCCCTCTTCCATGACCTTTCTGTCTCGTCACATATGACATACCCAAGCCCCATCCATGGTTTTAAAACCTCAAGCACTTGCTCTTGGACACCCCCCAATCACGGATCACGAAGTGAGATCTAGGTTCGAAGAGCCCTACATGTTAAGCAATTTCTCTAACTCTATGAGGATTCCAGTTTCCATACAATGACGATCCACAATAAAGGTAGTCGTACTTGGTTGGCGAGGCGAAAATGGAGACGTCTAGACTTCCCGGTGACTCCGTGAGGACCTCCATTCTATCGGTGAGGTTGAAATTGGCATCACCGCCGTCGGATATAGAGGCGTAGGGGATCAATTTCCTGTTGGAGTTGTCGGCATTGACGAGCTCCGAGAAGGTGCAGTTCACAATCACCACCATGTAGACGTGGCCATAGCCCCAATTTGGAAGCATCTTGTACCCGACGTTGGTGATGGGTTTCGAAGACGGCGACTTCCAATCTCTCAACCATTTGATGATGCTATTGCAGGTAGATATGGTGCATTCAACCCTTTAGTGAGGGATATTATTTTGGGTTCCATACTTGTTTTCTGCCTTTTATAATTTTGCTGAAAATCACATGTACATTTTAATAGGAGGAAGTTTCTCCAAATTTTTCACTCTTGGTTCTAAGAGCAGAATCGGATGTAGGGAGCTTGAGTCTTTTGAACCATCTATTGCTTGTTTTTGATCCAAAAGGACCATTGCCACAAGTACTGGATTTTGAGTTTCCATGCACATTAGATTTTGTTCATGATAGTGAAAGGGAGAAGAGGCAGGGGATTTGTGGAGAGGAAGAGAGAGAGAGAGATGAAGTGGTCAGGATGATGATGTGGCTCTTGAGGGTGAGGTGGATGTGCTGATTATGCCATAAAAGTCAGAACAACAATCAAAATTAACTTTTTTTTAAGAATTGGGCAAAATTATTCACTTTTTTATAATTCTAAAGTAAAATTGTTCCCTACAAAACTTCTAAACAAAATAGTCTTATAATTATAATTTTAATGGGTTTTGATTTTGATTTCTATAATTAAACTCAAACAAAGTCTTTATCCAAATATAAGATTTAAAACTAAAAATTACGGGGAAAAAACAACATTCCCCTGAAATGTTATTAACCCTAATAATAAAAAACCCAAACACTGCGACTACTCGTGAAAATTGTTGGTCAGTGGTCACTTACACCGCAGATCTCGTCCGCAACACAACACATTGCTTCTCGGCCCGGCGAAATACTTGATGCGACACCAACACACTAGCATAGTGAAGTGAGGAAGGAGAAGAGAAAAAAAAAAAAAAAAATTTGAAGGGGACAAATCCAAACAAATAAAAGGAGAGGAAAACCCATAAAAAACCCTTATCCCCTCCTGCGGCGAAACCCATCGTATTCGTCCCCATGTCCTCCTCCTTCCCTGCCTCCCAGCACTTGAGTGCTACCCTCTCCGCCCCCCGCCCTCGTCGCCGTCCTAATTCCCCTCGACCCTACCTCAAATGCCATCTCTCTTCTTCCCGGGATTCTGATTCCTCTAATCACGCTCTCTTCAAAACCATCTCCAAGACCCTCGCCCTCTCTTCCGCCGCCGCCCTCCTTCTCAACTCCTCCCCCCTCACGGTCCTCCTTTCCAATGGATTCGGAACTTTCGGCGGCGGCGGCGGCAATGGCCTAGGTGGTGGTGGAAGCGGTGGTGGTGGCGGAGGAGGCTGGTTCGGCGGAGATGGGAATGGAGGGTTCTTCTCCAGACTTTTCTCCCCGGCAGATGCTATTGCCGATGAATCCCCTTCTCAGGAGTGGGATTCCCATGGGCTGCCGGCCAACATAGTTGTTCAACTCAACAAGCTCAGTGGATTTAAAAAATATAAAATCTCAGAGATTCTATTCTTCGATCGGAGAAAATGGAAAACAGTGGGCACTGAAGATTCCTTCTTCGAGATGGTTTCTCTGCGTCCCGGCGGTACATACACCAAGGCCCAGCTTCAGAAGGAGCTTGAGACTCTAGCTACCTGCGGAATGTTCGAGAAGGTGGATATGGAAGGCAAAACCAACCCCGATGGGACCATCGGAATTACAATCTCGTTCACTGAGAGCACGTGGCAGTCGGCCGATCGGTTCCGCTGCATCAATGTGGGCTTGATGCCGCAGTCGAAGCCCATTGAGATGGACGCCGATATGACTGATAAGGAGAAGTTGGAGTACTTTAGAAGTCAGGAGGAGGACTACATGAGGAGAATTCAGAGGTCAAGGGCGTGTCTTCTGCCGATGCCTGTCCACATGGAGATTATGCAGATGCTGAAGGAGCAGGGAAAGGTGAGTGCCAGGCTGTTGCAGAAGATAAGAGATAGAGTCCAGAAGTGGTATCAGGATGAAGGCTATGCATGCGCACAGGTGGTTAATTTCGGGAACCTGAACACCAAGGAGGTCGTCTGTGAGGTTGTAGAAGGGGATATCATCCAATTGGTCATTCAATTCCAGGATAAGCTTGGCCATGTTGTTGAAGGTAACACTGATGTCGCGGTGGTCCAAAGAGAACTGCCAAAACAGGTACATATGATTATTTTACATTGCAGGTTGTGCAGTTTTTCTTTTTCATTCTTTTCGAGTTCTGATAATCAATACGTACTGCCGCCAGAAAATGGTCTTTGTTGCAAACAGACCATGGCATTTGTCTCGTGTCAAATTTCTAGGCGTCGGTTGAGTTATTGACTGTTGTGCTTGGTTTTTGGTCCTTTAGCGTGTTCATCGGTTGTTGATTACTTAGTGGGTATTTGTATGGATAACAGCTTCGCCCAGGTTACATATTCAACATTGAGGCAGGGAAGCAAGCTTTAAGAAACATTAACTCCCTTGCTCTGTTTTCAAACATTGAAGTGAATCCACGGCCTGATGAGAAGAATGAGGGAGGCATTATTGTTGAAATTAAGCTTAAAGAGTTAGAACAGAAGACAGCAGAAGTCAGTACTGAGTGGAGTATTGTCCCTGGACGAGGAGGACGTCCTACATTGGTATTCATGTCTAGCTAAGATTTATTTTGTCATCATCCATCAATTTTTGTTTGTTAGTTGATCTAATGTATTTATTCACACTGTCTATGTAGGCTTCACTGCAGCCAGGAGGAACTGTTACTTTTGAACATCGAAATTTGCAAGGATTGAATAGATCTCTTATTGGTTCGGTGACAACTAGCAACTTCTTCAATCCTCAGGTCGTCTTTCACTATTCTATTGACTTTGTCATTTTATTCTAGGAATAGTTTGGAATGTCACCAACTTGGTTATTAATATCAACTATCTTCAATTGGCCTTCATGTTTTTCCCTTAGGATGATCTGGCATTTAAGCTTGAGTATGTTCACCCTTATTTGGATGGTGTATACAATCCAAGTAACCGTACTCTTCGTGTAAGCTGCTTCAACAGTCGAAAGCTGAGTCCAGTATTCACTGGAGGCCCAGGTGTTGATGAAGTACCCCCAATATGGGTTGATCGGGCTGGTGTCAAGGCCAATATCACTGAGGTAATCTTACTGATGGTTCAGGCAATTGGTGGTTTTAAAATTTCCCTTTCCTTTTATTTTGGGCTCTTTATCTTGATTTTTCGTCTGTGCAAAACAGAATTTCACACGTCAGAGTAAATTTACTTATGGACTTGTGATGGAAGAGATAACAACACGTGATGAAAGTAGTCATATCTGTGCAAATGGTCAACGAGTATTGCCTAGTGGAGGAATTAGTTCTGATGGACCTCCAACCACCCTTAGTGGCACTGGCATTGATCGGATGGCATTTTTACAGGCCAATATTACACGTGATAACACAAAGTTTGTGAATGGAGCTATTGTTGGGGATCAAAATGTGTTCCAGGTGACTGTACATATACTTTTGATGTTATCCACATGGGCTCACTACACTGTCATTTTTGTGGTTTTGTGAAATGGTGGCCCAAAAAAAAAAAAAAAGAATTCTTGTCTCGTAAAAGAATCATTTTTGAAAGCCAGCACTTTGTTTTGATAAGAATTTGAATTTTCTCTTTATTAATGGTGGTAGAAGAGGAAGGAAATTCCCTTTCCCAATTAGATCAAATGCTGTAAGACAGAAGGGCATATAAAAACTAAAGCAAAGAAGAGTAAGATTTTTATGGGGGCTAGCTTCCAGGTTGAGTTTTATATGTACTCTTAAGTTATGCAAGGCGTAGCAGGTCCATTCCAGGAATCAAAACAATGATAGCGGACATGCCTTACATTGCTGATTTTTTTTCCCCAAATATAAATAACTGGAGAGGTGGGTACTAGTCTGGGGAGATGGATTGATGACTTGATGCCAATGTCGGAGTTTGATGGGATCATAATCTGGGGTTGAAGTTTTTTTTCTTTTTTGACACTGGAATTCTGTAGACTTTTGAAACGGTGACTGACTTGAACCTAAATTGTAGATACTGTAGTGAATGATGTGCCTGGTAATGTTGGTCAGATTAAGCGGATGAACTGGTCATCCTGCACTTACCACGAGAACAAGAAATTGGTGTTTCCTGAATTTGTAGTCTTAAGTATGCCATAGTTAACTTATCCGCTGACAGAGTTATCTCCCATGTAAAATGTCAGGTGGATCAAGGCCTTGGCGTTGGCAGCAATTTCCCATTCTTTAATCGTCACCAGCTAACTGTGACACGATTTATTCAATTGATGTCGGTGGAGGAAGGTGCTGGCAAAGCACCACCGCCAGTGCTTGTTCTCCATAGCCATTATGGTGGTTGTGTAGGCGATCTTCCTAGTTACGATGCTTTTACTCTTGGAGGTCCCTATTCTGTGAGGGGTTACAACATGGGTGAGCTTGGCGCAGCCAGAAACATCCTTGAGGTAGGTGTGATTGGAACGTATCATGATTTTTTTTAGCGTTATGAAGATTGAGATATTTCATGGTAGTTAATTTTCGTAGTGTTTTTACTAGTCAGTCATTGAGAACAGCTATCTGATCTCTCCTTTACAGCTTGCTGCTGAGTTACGGATACCTATCAAAGGAACGCATGTGTATGCCTTTGCAGAACATGGAAATGATCTTGGAAGTTCGAAGAACGTGAAAGGGAATCCCACAGAAGTGTATAGGCGAATGGGACATGGGTCGTCCTATGGGGTTGGTCTCAAGCTTGGTTTGGTTAGAGCAGAATACGCCGTTGATCATAACTCAGGAACCGGTGCATTATTTTTCCGTTTTGGAGAGAGATTTTGAGGCGGATATTAGTCAGTCAAGTAATTTGTCTCTGAATAATAGTTTTTGTTCTGTTGGTTTGCGCCTTTGCGGAAGAACTTTTGCAGCCAGCCTTTGATGATTGGGCAAAAGCTTGTGGATATTCTGAGGTCATCGTGCTAGTGCTAAACTCTTTATCCTCTCTCTGTTTTTCCTGGTTTTCCCCAAAAATTTAGTATATAATTTATGTGAAAATAGCAAGGAACGAAAAAATGGATTGGGTAATGAACTGATCACAGCTCAGATTCAAGGGTTAACGAGTCAATCAGGGTCTAACCGGTCATATTAAAGTATTATAATTTATTAGTGGCAATATATATTAATATATTTTTAAATTTCTATAGATAAAAATGAAGATTTTTAGAAAAAAAAATATTTAAAATTTATTAGTATGAGTTATAATGCATATATTTATAACATGATATCTCTTTTTATATAATTATTATATGTTTTTAAATAATTTTTTTCATTATTTTCTTCAATTTTTAGATTTGTTCTTTTTTTTTTAATTTATTGTTCTCTTCATTTTGGCCTTCAACTATTAATTTTCCCAAAAAAAAAGCAAACAAAATGATAAAAAAAATAAAAAAAATGAAATCGGTTCAACCGGTTTTAAATTGGGTTTGACCGGTTCTTCGGTTTAACCATCAAACCAAAACTGGATCACTGGTCAGTTCTTGGTTCAACCTGTCGACCAGGCCGGTTTGGTCCGGTTTTTCGTATAGTGGAATATAGTGACAGATGTGAGATTATTTCTTTCTGGTTATTGTTATTTACATGTATTTAATTTGTTCCTACTGCTTAAATCAATGCCCGATTTGTAAACAATCAACCAAGACTTGGTTCAAACCAATACGAATTGATCAAACTTGTTGACTTCGGAGGTGCTTGTGTGTGTTTGGGTCAATAATTGCTGATTTATTATCGTTTTAAAGGGTTGAAACCAATGTTATTAAACTCGGACTGACCGGTTCGGCTTGGAAAGTGGCAAATTGGATTCTAATATGGTTCTGGTGAGGTACTAAACCGATTCATTCCGATTTTTTTTTTAAAAAAATGATTCTAAAAGATTTCCCAGTTCACATAGGTGCTGTCTTGAGCCCTATTCTCCTTGCCTTGATGGTTTTGCTTGCATGGTTTGCGCTTTGGGTTGATTCCTCACCGCCGGACGTCGATTGTTGTTGGTCCTTGAGCATTGTTTAGGCTTATGATGGGAGATGAAAGGTTGGTCGCTGATCAAGAAGGCGACGATGGTGTGATGAAAGGTGAAGGTGAGGCATATGTGAAGAAAGAAGACGTGGTGATGAAGCCCCAGGCGTCGGCTTTGTCCCTCAAATCCAATCCCTACATCCATGAGGAGAAAGAACAAGGAAAGGAAATGCGGCTCCCTGAATCTAATATCTGAAACTGTTTAAATCCTAACCCTAAATTTTTTGGCAAAACGCTGTCACTTTGGGCAGACCATTTTGGTATATGTAATGTGACAAGTATGACTAATGATATACATTTTACATGCCAACTCCTGCATATCAAATTTCGGGACAGAAATTAACTGAATGAGCCAAATGTTAACACGATATCTGAACGTTCAAGATTTTTGTAGTTGTAGTTTTTCATTCAAAGGAGGGCTCTACGGCTTGCATCCTACGGACTCGGGACAATGGAGCATATAGCTTTATTTTACATATGAAAAAATAACCATTGTTTCCTATGAAATTTATACTCCCTCTTATCGATAATCCTTAATATAAGATATATTTACCTAATTTGATTAAATTAAAAAAATTAATTAATATGATATGTATTTTCTAAAAAACCTTAATAATCATTTTTAATTCTTTCCTTCCCTTTCCTTCTTGATTATGGCTAAGAACCGGAGGAGTATCTAACAACTGAATATTCTACATCATGGAGTCAGCCAGCAGTAAAAGTAAAATTATTTAAGCTACAAACCCAATTCCTTTTTTAACTGAGCAAGAGTAGCTTCTATTTCATCAAGGTTATCCTTAATGCTGCTGTTCCCCTTGCCAGTTTCATCTTGAGGGCCACTGCCAGCAGAAGTACGAGAAGGATTTACTCCATGAGGCTTCTTATAATTCTCATTCGAATCAACTTCTGGATCAGCCACATTAAGCTCTTTCTCCAGAAACTCCACAAATTCTTCCCCTATTTCCTGCAACGTAAAATCTCATATAATCAGTTTCCCATGCCGATCACTGTCGTTGACCACTGTTTCAAAAGACGGATCAGCCATCAATAACTATCGACACTTCAAAATTTTGTTTTTAAAAACTAAAAGACAAAAACAGTTTTTAGTTGTTTTCTTTTCTTTTTTTTTCCTATTTTTTATTTTTTGAGACCACCACTTATCTACTAGCGACACTACACTACCAGCAACAACCACCGCCACGTTACCACCAGCAACCGTACCACCACATCATGTTAAAAACAAATTTTTCAAAACAACTATTCAAACAGATTTCTGCATTATAAAACTGGTTCTAAAAATTAAAAACAGAGAATAGAATCAAACAAGCCTAGATTACTAAATAGACTGTGCACAAATAAGAACTCTTAAATTTCTCTTTTTCCGCCCTTTATTTAGGCAACTTTAGAAGCTGAGAAGCCAAGCGTCATGCAGGAATAAGAACACAACACCAAAACAAACAAATAAATGCGCCTAAAAGCGAATTCTTACTGCCAATTCCTCCCATAGGCTCTTCGGCTTTCCTTGAGAAGTAGAGTTTGCTTCCCAGTTTCTGAATTCTTTTTGAAGATCTTTGAAAAAATCCTCTGTAATTACATTAATCAGATCTCATGCAATATAAGCACCAAAATAAATAAGGCACCAACAACTTAGGTATATACACTCCTCTCCGCCTATTCACAGACTTGCACGCCAATAAAATGCATGGAAAAGCAAAATTGATGCTCAACAGCATATGTAAAAATGCAAGTTAATACTTATGGCCCACGACATGATGTCTAACTGAGAGTACATATCTACCTATTGTTATTTGAACATCCCTCAAAAAATTACCTGCAACACAAAGATGTCAACCATCAGACAGACATTCAATCTAATGAGGCAGCATTATAAAGGATTGTAGAATTACTTCTCAAACAGTTGGAGGGAAAAATATAGTTTAAAAGGAATGTGCAAGGCAAAAACAAATTATAACTAACCGAGGCCTGTGGATATAAAAACATGTTTAACTGGGCATCTTTCCAAAATAATGGGGAAAAGGATAGTGGATTGTCTAAAATTATCCAGTCCAAACCAACAAAACAGAGAAATCAAGATTCAACATGCTTCCCAACAACTTTTGCCCCGTGGATCTAGTGCATAAATTTGTGATTCCATGAACCAGTACAGACCACTGCTGTAAAGGCAACCTTATAGATATTTATCCAGGATTGGGTACTAAGAGCTCTCTACCTAATCCATAAAATTCTTCTTCCTCTTTTGCAGTACCACTTTGGCCTCTCTGAGAGGAATAATAAGAATCAGAACCATTATTTGCAGAATCAAATTTTCTGCGCGAAGTAGAATTTATCAATGTATTGTATGCGTGTTTTATCCTCATAAACTTCTCCTGCGCCTTGTCCTGTGAAGACAAGATGAAAATACCTCAATAAGCTTCACCTTCAGAAGTATTATTAAATTTATCTTGATATAAATTAAATCTCAAAGTAGTATGAGTAGACAGGTCATAAAATCCATAAGTAGATTAGTAAGATTCAATTTAGTGCAAGCATCTTGTTGCTACTAGTTCCCATGCCTTTGTCCATTTTAAATTCTTATTCGAGACAGAAAGTAATTCAGTCAGGTGCATTTGACGTACTTTTTGTTCGGTTTCTATTTCTTTGTTCCTCCTTTTTTTGGGGAACTTTGTTTATCACTATTGTGAATCACATGAACAGGGCACTTCGCAGTATCTTACCACCATTAAAGGGCCATCACCCTTTCTAATGATTCTATATCTTGGCCTTCAAGTAATTCATACAGCAAAGAATATAGGAAATCCTGGATGAGAAGTTAGCGCATAAAAAATGCAAATGCAAAGATTTCTCAGATGACTTCTTATATAATTTGACCTCAGTTTAACAAACCACTGCCTTCTTGTGTGAATTTGCAAGTTCTTTTTCTGCATTTGATTTAATTCTAAACTTTACTCTCTTACACGTGCGCAAGAGATAAAATTTGCCGTCTTTTCCCCACCTTTTTAGGAAGAAAAAGGGAGAAAAGATTTGATCCTTGACATTGCTAATTAATCAGGACTAATTTACACCTAAAATTACACAGTATCGATGTATTCTTAAGCGACACCCTAAAGGATTGCACACAACAAATGGGAAGGATGCAGAAATACCAATTACCTCTTTATTGACATCGGGATGATACTTAAGAGCAAGCTTTCTGTATGCCTTTTTGATTTCATCCGCTGTAGCTGATGGAGATACGCCCAAAACTTCATAAGGAGACTCCCGACGCTTGGCTTTCAGACGAGTGATGCTGTCTCTTGTATATTTCCTATAGTTCCAGCACGATCCCGATTGGAATAGAAGGGGATCAAAATCACGTCGATGACTGAATGCACTATTGGGTAAGGAAGAATTAGCTAGGTTTTGCAGGAGCAGGGATGGTCCGAGGGATCTAAAACACAGTTTAGCGCAGTAAAGGAAATTGTTTCCAGTTAGAGGCAGAGCAAACCCATACATGTTAATCAAGTTTCCAGAAATCGTTGGACCGAAATTCCCACCGAAGCGGGCCCTTATCCTCCCTAGACTCTCGTACTCCCTCAAATCTGTCCGTTGAAAGGATCCAACGATGCTCGCGCGGCCACGTAGTTAGAAGACAGCGTCTCTATATTACTAACACTGCACACACTCATCAAAGCGCCTCATTTGTGAGGATTCCTCGGGTATGGTTCAATACCAGCAGGTGTCGATGCTTCCGTCAGAAGCTAATGTCTATGGCCAAGTGATTGACATTTTCGCTCGTGATAGAGCTGTGCACTTGGGCAAGAAACTTCATGCACACCTAATCATCAACGGTTTCGCTCGTTCTACAGTCATTGCATCGAAGCTCATAGCACTGTACACCGAGTGTGGGACACTGTCCCTTGCACGCAAGTTGTTCGAAAAAATTCCGGCAACAAATGTTCGACGCTGGATCGCTCTTATTGGAACCTGTGCTCGCTGTGGCTTCCATAAGGAGGCTCTGAGTGTCTTCTCTGAGATGCAAACGGAAGGGCTGAAACCCAACTTATTCGTGATACCCAGCGTTCTCAAAGCCTGCGGTCACCTTTGCGATCTCAAGATCGGACAGAAAATGCATGGCGTGATTTTGAAATGTTCGTTCGAGCTCGATGCTTTTGTAAGTAGTGCTTTAATTGATATGTACTCAAAATGCGGAAGAGTTGAAGCAGCGCGGAAAATATTCGACGGGATGTTAAAGAAAGATTTAGTGGCTCTGAATGCTATTGTCTCTGGCTATGCACAACAAGGGCTTGCCAAGGACGCACTGATTTTGGTGGAAAGCATGAGAATGATGAGCATGAAGCCAAATGTGATAACTTGGAATACATTGATTGGTGGATTTTCGAAACAAGGTGACAGGGTAACGGCGTCAGAGCTTTTCAGAATGATGACCGCCGATGGTTTTGAGCCTGATGTGGTATCATGGACTTCTTTAATATCAGGCTTTGTGCAGAATTTTCGACATGAGGAGGCGTTTCATACGTTTAAACGGATGTTGGATCGTGGGTTCTACCCAACTTCGGCTACTATTAGCAGTCTTCTACCTGCATGTGCTACTGCAGCAAGAGTGAGGCTTGGAAAGGAGCTTCACAGCTACGTACTGGTGATTGGCGTAGGGGAAGATATATATGTAAGGAGTGCTCTTGTTGATATGTATGCAAAATGTGGGTTCATATATGAGGCAGAGGCCATATTTTATCAGATGCCTGTGAAGAACACGGTTACGTTGAACTCAATGATTTTTGGTTACGCAAATCATGGGTACTATGACAAGGCAATGGAGCTGTTCAGGGAGGCGGAAGGGGGAGATAAACTTGATCATCTAACTTTCACGGCAGTTCTGACTGCGTGCTGCCATGCGGGAGATATTGAACTTGGGCGAAGTTTGTTCAAGATCATGCAAGAAAAATACAAGATTGATCCACGACTTGAGCATTACGCATGCATGGTCGATCTTCTGGGTCGAGCTGGAGAACTTGATGAAGCATATGCTATGATAAAGACAATGCCCATTGAGCCTGATTTATTTGTGTGGGGTGCCCTGCTGGCTGCTTGTAGGAATCATGGACGTGAGAATCTTGCAGAAGTGGCAGTCAAGCATTTGCGGGAATTAGAGCCTGAGAGTGCTGGGAATCGTCTTCTACTGTCAAGCTTATACGCTGATGCTGGTGAATGGGGAAAGGTTGAGAGGGTGAAGAGAATGTTGAAGAGAAGGAAATTGAGAAAATTTACAGGTTGCAGTTGGATAAATAGCGTGTGACAACGATAAATGGCGTCCATGGATTGAAGTGTACATTAGAGTATTTGCTGGTTAAAAACAAAAGCAGGATAATAACTCTCTGGGGATGACGTCCTAGTCAACAAGTTGATACAGATTCGTGAGATCCACTATTAGACCTTAAGCAATCATTCATGGCTGGGGAGAGAGAGAAAGAGAATTGTCGGCCATCAATTAGCTTCGATATCCAAGCAATATCGACTTGGAGTGATCAAGAACTCAAAGATTATAAAGAGAAAGAGGCTTGAGAAAGATGCAGATCACGAGCGAAGAAAAGCATCGGTAAGAGAGAAGAGGCCAAGGGTGCGAAATAATTTAAGACGAGAATTGGATTGGAAGATTCGTCCAATCCCCCAAAAGCCAATTAAGGCCTAGCCTAATAGACACTGAAATTTTTGAATTTCTTTTTGCAAACTTCAAGCACATTACTTCTTGGTGAGAGTTTACCGTCAGGCCAATTCTCCCATCTCTATTCCTTTCATTTCAGGTCAAATGATCTCTTTATGAAGGTCGTTACTGAGATCAGTAAATGATTTGTTGAACCTCTGATTGGAATGTGTTTTTTTGTGAATAACACATGATAGAAGCACACAACTAATCGACATCATGAGATTCTCTCGAAGGAAGCGAGAACAATAAGGGATATATAGGACGGATACTTGGCATAAAACTGAAGTGGACCCGAAAGAACCAAAAAGCCAATTGCTTACCCTAATTTGGGAGAGTCATTATCCTTGCTATTGTTTTTACTTCTTTTTCTTTGCATCAAAATAAGGAGTCGGATGATATAAAGTAAGTTATTGTCTTTATTTTCTTAATTTTAATCTTGGTACTTCAGAGCTACATGTTCTTATTCAACAATTTGATTGATGCAAGAAATAAGAGGACAAATCAACTAGTCTACCAGAAAAGCATAACAAGAAAAATCCTTCCTCAATTAATTGGCCTAAACATGAACAGCTCTCCACAAGGCAACATTTTTGTACAGTCACGTCAACTTGAAAAAGACTAGCTCAGCATCTTTATAATCTCTACACCATTAAAAAGTCCTTCGTATAGTTATTTGATCTAACTCTGCAGGCGCATCAGCTGTATTCAAACATCTGGACCTCATTCCGCTTAATTTTATACGTATAAACTTAACACTACAAAATGTACAGTTCTTCATTACAACTGACAACTTTATTGCCTATCTCAACACAAGATAGGTTTTTCATCACCTCTTCTAGATGCAGGAAAAGCTCACGCTCACCATAGTTAGCTGTACAAACGACCTTCTCTTTATATGCCCCTATGGAGGATGTGGAGACTGAGCAGCAATTCTCCTTTCTGCAACAAAAATTAGATATGATGACTAACTCAAACACTAGAGTTGACTAGTTTGCGTATTTCTATATATCCATGCATCCACATAAGCTTGCACCTATATCACACTCATGGATGCGAATCAGAAATATCATGGAATGAGCAAGTACCTCCAGCAGCAACTAGTTTCTCTACACGTGCAACAATATGCTTTCCATAAGTGTACTTTTTCAAGGCATTCAAATGAACCTTGATTCGTGAAAGAATCAGCTCACGTTGCTGGTCATCACAAGTCTCCAGCACCTTTTGAACAACATAATTTGCAAATTGATCTTTCATCATCGCCTGTAAATTAAAAGAGGAGGAATGTAGTCTATCATAAAGAAAGAATTACGTGGGAATGCCACCTTTTTTGTCAGGAGTCAGGGCATGCAAGAGGATCTGACAAATCAAGGCCCATACAACACCCAGGATCACCACTCTAGTAGAAAACTTGAACAATTAACGATAATAAATTTTCATTTAAAAAAATCATTTCTTCATGATAATGACATTTAGGTGTCCATGTTCTAAGATTAAAGATGTAAAAGCAAATCTTTCTTATTTTTGAGTCTGAAAAACCTAAGATGCAAAGACTGTAAACTAATTTTCATGCCTCTGTGAACTTCACATTAGCAGAAAACTAGCGACTAAGAAAACAAAACAATCACAGCCTACCAAGAATTTTAATCACTCCTATCAGAATGCTTTTTTTTTTTGGCCAAATCTCCCATCAGAATGCTTAAATCTCAACTTTAGTGAAGGAAATATTTGACAGAGAAATAAAGAACGAAGGATTCCAGGTTCTGCAATGAGCTCAAAACAATAACTTCCTTCTTGTTTCATTATGATGGTGCAGACTTTCAGGGGTGAAAAAGCACAAAGAATCCAAACCCAAAGTGATCAGAGGAAAAAAGAGAGTCCCAATATCAACAACCACAGTCTCTCAGATGCATTGACTAAAATATGATACTGAGTATTGATTGGTTGCCGCAAAGGAAAGGGAAGGGATTCATTTATTGTCAAAAAGAAAACGAGTAATTTTAAGAAACCTGAAGGGGCTCATTTTCATCCGTGGAGCCAAGCATCTCATTCACTAGTAACTGGCGTTCAGAAGAATCTCCAAATGTCAAACACTTCTCTACAACATTGGAGGCAAACTTCTGTTGACTCATTTGAACTATCTTGCCAGCTAATTCCTTTATAATTGCAGAACGCTCATGATGCTTCCCGTGTTCCAGTACATGCTGTTATTAAGGATAGAGTAAGACAGCAAAATGAAAAATCAGTTCACAAACATAAAGTGCAAGATACAAAGACGTCAGCATTAAATGTCATATTAACAGGCAGAGCAACAAACAGCTGCCCAAATTACCATATAACAAACCTTAGTGCGAGTGTATAAGAGTAGAACAGCTTCAATGGATTCAAATAGAAAAGAACTATAAAAGTAATTGATAAGTAGCATCCACTCCAAAGACATTCTTTAGAGAAAAATGAATGAGTCAAGAAAAAATAAAAAAACTTCAACCAATATAACCAAAAAAGGAAGGAGGAACTTCAATCAAGAAGTTATATAACACATATTTTCTCTCTGAACAACTAAATTGCAGCAGATGTTAAGAGCTAAGGCAAGCATCATTTTACTTCCATACCAAATTGCAGCCACAGTAGTCTAAACCAAGAGTAGTTAGGAAAATGAACCTGAACAACATAATTTCCATATTGATCCTGAGCTAACATGCTAACAGCTCTTAAAATCTCATCCATAACTTTCTGCTGTGTCATAGCATCTTTGCAGTGCTCCAGTACTCTCTGCCATTTAGAAAAGCATTCTTATATAACCATGGATTTTAAATGAAGAACAATCACAAGAGGAGAAGTTCAAATAATCCTGCCTGTATAACCCGGCAACCATATGGATGAGTTGAAAGTGTCACAACTTGGTCAAAAAAGGTCGAGACAATGAAGCGGATTTCATCTTCAGGGACATGTTCTATACACTTTTGAATGACATGGTTTCCATTCTGATCACGAACACAACGCATAACATTACCATCAAGCTCTTGAACCATTTTTATCTTCTGATCCAGATCAACAACTTCTATGGCCTAGAGGAGGATGCAAAGTAGGAGAAAAGAAAAAGAAGTGAAGTATGAGATATTGAGAACATTATGGATATAGAACCATATGAAAAAAATTTCCATCGCTGACACCCAAGTTGTCAATACCTTTTGAATCACCCGACAACCATACATTTGAAGGCTAAGGGTCAGAACGTGGCCCAAGAGCTTGTTGGCTAATTCTCTTCTCTGGGAGGCAAGTCCATGCTCAAAAAACTGGAAGATACCAACAATTGTTCGAACCACATCCATGAATAAGAGTAAAAACAATACAAACAGCATCATAAAAGAGAATGGATCGCATCTCACCTTCTGAACCACATAATTACCAAAGACATCAGTCATCAAAGCAAGAGCATGTGGCATAATTTCCTGATAAACCATGTTTTTTTCTTCTGTAGTTGCTTGTTCCAGTTTTTGTTGGATAAATCGACTCCCATATTGATCCGCACTGCTTGCAAGAGTAAATTCATTAGCTTCAACTTTAAGGGATGAGAAGCATTATAATTAGAGGATCAAGAGACTAACAGATAAAATGTATACCTGAACTCAACAACATGACCAGAAATCTCTGAAAGCTCAAAACACTTGGTTTTATTACTTTTAAACTCTTCTAACAAGGACGAAGCAAAGGTTTCGTCCACGTTGACCCCAGCATCTAGGTGCCATGGTCCCATGACACCCCCAGCTAAATTCCTCATCCCAGAAGCAAAACGCATATTCAGCTCATTGTGCCTCACAGGACTGCCAGAACCAACCGGAGAAGTGGATACAACTGAGTTTGCCATTGGACTTCCTGGATAAGATAAGCCAACGCCAAATGCAGGATTTGCATAGTAGCCAAGATGATTGGAGCCACCCGATTTATTACCCAGAGGAACATTGTACTGTGATTTCTGAGGTGAAAGCATAGCTCCAAGATAGGCTTTTTGCAGCTCAAGTAAATTCATGTAAGAATTACCCAAGTAGTTCCTATCCATGGAGGGATCATTAAGAGCAGCGAGTTGTGCTGCAGCATAATCAGATGTTCTCAAGTACTGAAGATACATAGGATCAACAAAAGGAGCCTGAAGAGCAGCTCCTGAAATTTGATTTCCCATTCTACCGAGACTATGTGCATCAGATGGAGCAGCAGCTCCAGAAGCCAAACCACCACCAAGAATTCTTGATTCCATTCCAGGTGCTGCCATTGCTGATGCTGCAGCAACATTTTCAAACAGGGGTGGTAGATTACCAGAGCCAAGTTGGTTAGCCATCAAGGATCCAGATGCCGGATTTCCACCATAGCCACTAAGGCCAAAATTAGTAAATGATGAATTTGTGCTCTCTAAAGGCTGGTATTGAGCTGGAAAACTGCCTCCACCACTAAAGGGAGAGGTTGGTGATCCCTTGAAATACGTATTACCGGAAGGAACATTAGACTTCTGTAATTCAACTTGCCTATCCAAGGATGAGTTAATGTCGGATCCACTCCCATTCCTTTTACCGGAATCAGAGTAAGTTGCTTTCTGCAAGTGCCCTGATTCAGGCTTCTTTGAATACACGTGTTGCTTTCCATGATCTTGACTTCCTTGAATACCAAACAGATATCTTTGGTGATTATCAACATCTGACTCAACCTGGGAAGGTAGATGGTTATCCCTGTCTAACACACCATCTGCTGACAAGTTCATACTGGACAATGCAGCCACCAGATCTGCAGACTCACTTATGCCAGATGGAGCACCATTCAATGCATCAGGACTGGTAATAGATCTCTTCTCAGCAGCAGAAACTCTCCCCCCTCCAATAGGTGTAGGGCAAGGACTGGGAGCCCTAGCAGCAAGCTGCGGATCAGGAGTGGTGCTTCTTGATAAGGAAGATCCAAGAGCAGCAGCATAAGTATATGAAGATGGTGGGCCAATATGCTGAGCTGCAGATGATCCCTGGACATTTGATCCCAATCTTAAGGCATCAGTAGTTGTGGAATCATGGCGTAAATGAGCCAGCTCAGCCTCAGCTGAAGCTATCATATCATCATTTTCGTTGAATGCATTACGGCTGGCAGGACGAGAAGGAAGACCAGGGACAGGTGTGCTACGCTCCAAATCATCCTGCATGGTTACTACTTATAATGATGGGTAGAAGAAACAAGGTGACAAATAAAGAAGCATAGGGAATTAATCAAAATAAAAATGCGTTAAATTTGACTAAAAATGTCAACTCTTAAGAGCAGCAAAGAAAAGTTATGCCACAACACATAAAATCATCAGAAGGGTATTGAGCTATACAGTTTCAACATGCGCAAAAGAATTTATCATCGATTCAGACATATAATAGACTGAATGATGTTAAGTAAAACAAAAACCATGACAATGTAATTAACATGTGTTACTGATTCTTTAATTCTATAATACAGTAAGATTTACAATTGTGCCAAATCATATTAATTTTGGAACTTATGGGTGTAAATACCTCACCTGCAACATGTCACATAAAGATAGCCTAGTCATATAACAAAATGAATTTTCAACTTTGAATTGATTTAAAATATTTTAATATACCCAATTAAACCTATTGTGAATGAAACAAATCTACTGGAATAAAAAAGAATAACTATCAATTTTCAGCTCGTATTATACTAATAAAGGTCAACTAATACAGAACACGAAAATGAGTATAGCAAAGGTAGAACGAAAATAGAAACTTTGACATGAAGTTATACTGCCATATTCCAACACCTGATAAAGTTAGATACAGGTAAAACAGTGTACACAATAACTTCAAATAAAGTTAGAAATCAAAACATTAAAAGTACAGTTATACAAATATTTAGTTCAGAACAAAACAAGTCAAAAGCAGTAGCACCCAAGCGAGATATGCAACACAGAAAGCAAATGCTGCAGAGTCAAAGAGTACGTTATCACGCTGAACCATTTACAAAAATAAAACAGCGTGCGAGTAGGAAACCACCTGAAAAATCTCAGCAAGGCTCTTTTGTTTGCTTCCAAGTCCAAGACCCGGCAAACCAATCAGTCCATCACCACCCCAATCAGCCGAGCCTCTTAATTTTTCATCATCCACCTTACTCTCTTGTTTTTTCAAATGGAAACCTGGAGGAGTTGAAAATAAAGATCTACTTCCATTATCATCTGCCCTATTAACCTTCCTCCTATCTCCAATTCCACCAACGACAGGAGCTCCCCCTTTTAATCTCTGTGCAAATCTCCAATCCTCCTTTGATAGCAACGGAGGTGGAAGCCGGGGGTTCAAATTCACATTCGAGTAATAGTATGAAAGGTAAGCTGGATCAGACCTAAGCTCTTCCTCAGACGCAAATCCATTTCCATGTTTGCTAGCGGAAAACTCAGAAAAGGCAGCAGCAGCAGCACCTCCGCCGCCAAATAACCCTCCTACCGCACTTAATGAACCCTCAACAGTCGGAGGCGCTGATCCACTCCGATACAAATTAAGGTCACGTTCATGATCATCTGCCTCCTGACGACGTTGCTCTCGAAGCAACATCCCAATCTCTTTCTCCAATTCATCTCCAAATGACCCTTCGCTAGCGCCAAGCATCGGCCTCCTTCCCAATTCAGACAACATTTTAAAAAACTGAAATTGATCATCAGACTTTCAACATCTGGAAATTATTCTCAACCCGATATAGCTTAGACTGATCACTACCCATAACCAATAATATTCAAACCCTAAACCCTAAAACAAAACCCAAAACCGAAACTTTTCCCATCTAACCAACTAAACCTCATACAAACAACTTCTGAAATGCTCAGTTTCAGCTGCTTCATAAATATTGGACCGACGTCATCTCTGGAGCTGACAGGAAAGCAACTGAAGAATCTAACCAAAGATGAAGATTTCAAAAAAGAATTTATGTTTATCTGAAATGGTTTTCATAATTATTGAAAACAAATCACAATTATTAAAACATGTTATGTTGTTCATTCATTCATATCTATAACAAGTAGAGCAAGAACTTAAATTTGGTAAGAAAAGTGTGCCAAAATAAGAGAACGAAAAATTAGTGGGATGAGGATGGATGCGCGAAGATCAAGTCAAATAAGGGAAGAATGAGAGAACAGTTATGTAAGCGATCATTCTGGCGGCTATTGGTTCTTACAAGAACCCTTATGGCCTGTTTGGTACGATGGAATTGAGGGGTATGGAAATGGAAATGGAATTGATTTCCATGAGGATGTGTGTTTGGTATGATGGAATTGGCCTCCATGGAAGAGCCAATTCCATCAAATTGATGGAATTGCAATTCCATCATATACCCCATGGAATTGTAACAAATTCCATGGAATTCTCATTTTACCCTTAAGATTTATAATTTCATATGATCATTTCCATCTATTACCCTCCACTACCTTTAAAAAAAATAAAAAATAAAAAATTGAAGGACATTTTGGTATTTTTATACAAAAATTAGATCTCATTTCCATGACATACCAAACATACTTTTAATCCTCATTTCCATTTCCATTTCCATATCCATTTCCATATCCATATCCATATCCATTTCCATCAAAATCAATTCCAGCGTACCAAACGGGCCGTTAGGGTTTTGTTCCATTTTGGAGTTGGATTAAATACAGGAGTGATGGCAAACCAAATAATGCTTTCTGAAATTTGGGTCCGAAAGTTTCCATTTTTCTCAATCTGGAAAATATCCAAAATATTTTATTTATTTCCTCAAAGTTAGGGGTTAATTGACCAAGTGATAACCGACTGATGTTTAGAATGGCTTGCTGTTTTATTTCCTCGTTTTCCAGATGCGACACGTTGGCTTATTGGATTCGTTGGTTCAGTAAAATTGGGGCAAGTAGTAAGAACAGTTAAATTCTTATCAAAAAGAGGTAAGTACAGTAAAATATGTATCACTTCAGCTTTTTACAACTTCCCACAATTGTTTTCCCTTTAACTACTTAAGGCGCCAGTTCCACATGCAGCTCACTAGTCACTTGTGACTAAACAAATTTCCAAAAAAAAAGTCTTCATTTTCCTGGCATTAACATATTCTTTAATACAATATTTTATATTTATTCTATTACTACTTTTAATTACTCGGCTTCCAGTTCCACACACAGCGCGGCAGAACGAATTTCCAAAAAAAAAAAATCTTTATTTTCCTAGCATCAATATCTGCCTTTATTTTGAATTTATCCCCCTAATACTTTCCTATAGGCCAAAAAAAACTACCTTCACAGAAAAAAAGAGAAACAAAAAATTCCTAAATTCAATGCTAGTTGGGTAATTTATTGACTTGAAAGAGCTAGCTATGCACTGATTTAATTGAAAATTTAGAACCTTTTACTCGCCTTGTTTGATCATCGAGAATGGGGTCACCCGGATAAAAAGACCATCCATTGAGAGCGTAAAAACCATGTCAATAGCACTAGAAGGGGTTAGTTAGTAACATAATGGTCGTTTAGATTAGCGATTAGAATGCTTAAAAACAACTTTTTAACTGTGATTTACGATATATAAAGTACGTACGTGAGATGAGTTGTGTTTCGATTTATGTGAAAAGCGACTTATAAGCAATCGAATTGTTAAAACAAACATACATATATATATCCAATTAACAAGAGGTTTGCATCACCACTTATTTGTACAGTGCTAATTAGGGTTCGGATCTACTCCTTATTTCAGCAACATTAAGCATAGAATTGTATGTGCAAACTGGGTATCCAAGGTTGAAGAAAAATTAACTGACAACATTTTTTTGACAATATTATAGTTCATTCAATGCCAGGAAACGAAACAAGTTCAAGTTTTGCAGAGGTAAATGTGAGGGATGAGCATGGTGGAACTGGTGGTAGAATATATATGTTTATTTTATTTGAGTCCGGTGGCAAAAAAATTCACTAACAGGGCAGAAAAGAGACAGGTAATGCTTCTCAAGGGAGTGAGTCGAGAGTGCTGGAATTCAGCCAACAATCAAGTGAAGTGTTTAATCAAAGAAGAAGATGATGGTGAAACAAGTCCAAGAAAGAGATGGAATCTCAAAGTGGGGAGTGACGCAGCTAGAAGCCCACTTTGTGCATTTTAGCAGATAAGCTTAACTTCCGCATCACAACGCTATACTTACGTGTGTTCATATATATCCTACCTAACATACATGTGCTACATCCACATGTGGATGCATAGAGTTCATGGTTCACCAACAATACAACAATTGTTTGGTTCAAGTATAAATACTTTTGCCTAAATTTTTTTGGGTTAGTTACATATTTTAAAAATACCACATTATATGAATTCTATTTAAATAAAATACAATAACTTAGATTATTTTAATCATCGTTGGCTGATAACTCATCTAAAAAAATTTAAATTTTATGTTGTTTTTAAGAAAATTTGAAAAAATAAAACAAAATGTTCAAATTTTTTTAAAAATTAAACAAGATAAAATTTAAATTTTTTCAGATAAGTCATTAGCCAAACAGGATTAAAATGATACAAGTTTTTATGTTTTTGTTAGATGGAATTCAGATGACGCAGCACACAAAGAATATATAAGTATTTTGAGGGAGTATATATATTAAATTGTTTGGTTGTATAAAAATGATAATATTAAAAATTTAAATTTCGACAGAACATTTTCATCAATGGCATTAAATTTATTTTTTAAAAATATTGACACAACAAAATCTTCATTTAAGACTAAAGGATTAGAAATTTGAAAAAATGCTTTATTAAATTAAGAAGCCGAATTAAAATTTTATACAGAGTTAGGGAACTAATATGCTCTATCTTTTTTGTTGGTATAATAAAAATATACTTTATCTAGAACTAATATATCTATGACCATGCAAAAAGGACCTAGGCCATTTTCTTTGAGGATGCAAACTATTAGGATACGATAGACGAAGGAACCAAAAGAATGACAGGAAAATTGTAAATCTATTTCATACTTTTTTTTTTTTTCACGGTATCCTTTGTGGACAATTTCCAACTCATTTAAATCTAAAATTTATAATGAAATGAAGTGGATATAAGAAAAAACATAATGACTGATTTATATTTATTTTTTTGGCGTGAGAGTAATTTATAAAATCACGCTTTGATTAAAAAATTGTTCATTTGATTAATAAAGTGAAACTCCTAATTTAAGCTCATGCGACTACTCAGAGTTATCGAGCTGATAATAAACTTCGTGAGCGCTGATGCGGATAAAATTATATTGAACAAGAAAGTGACAAGTGTAAACATTATGGAAGTTTGACTAAAAACATGTCAGAAAATAGCGTTTACTTGAGATGACGCGGAGACGAGGGGGTGGCTGTGTCGTTCTCATTCCACCACTCTTGGCGTGCCTCATATTCTTCACACATCTATACTTCTTATTCTTCCCTCCACCATTAACGCCCATGCGAGTCAACTCCTTCTTTCTAAAGAGCCTCATGAACTCGCCATGTCATACCCAGCGACTTCGTATTGGTGTTACCGATGCACCCTCTTTGTTTGCCCCTCCAGTTCTCCTGACCACATTGTCTGTCCCCACTGCCGAAGTGGCTTCCTCGAAGAGATCCTCCCCAACCCCTTCTCCGACCACCGTCTTCTCACCCCACCTCCATCTGCCACCACCTCCATCTTCACCCTCCACCCTCACAATTCCTTTAATTTAAGGAGACAAGGCTTCCGGAGGAGACGCCGCAGTGCCCCCACCCACTCTTCCTTTAACCCGGTCATTGTTCTCCGCGGACCCGCCCACGCCGGAGACCGTGAAAGAAGTGGCAGCTTCCAGCTGTACTATGATGATGGTTATGGCGCCGGCCTGCAACCGTTACCGCCGAATATATTGGAGGTCTTGCTCAGGTCAGGCTTCGATCGGTTGTTGGAGCAGTTTCTGCAGACAGAAAATAACGGCGTTGAGCGGGCGGAGAACCTTCCGGCGTCCAAAACGGCGATTGGATCGATGCCAACGATTGAGATAGGGGAGGAACATGTGAGTACGGATGCACACTGTGCCATTTGTAAAGAAGCGTTCGAGGGAGGTTCAGAGGCACGCGAGATGCCGTGCAAGCACATTTACCACTCCGATTGCATTGTTCCGTGGCTTTCAACGTGCAATTCATGTCCTGTGTGTCGCAACGAGTTGCCTTCCGACGAAAACCATGAGGAAAGTAGAGTGTCGGGGCAGATCGATGAAGAAACGATAGGATTAACGATATGGAGGCTGCCAGGCGGAGACTTGGCCGTAGGAAGGTTTCCCAACGATCAGGCTGATGGGCAGAGTCATTTGCCAGTTGTATACACAGAAATGGATGCTGTTAATGGCGTTCCTAGAAGAGTTTCCCGAGCGATGAGAAGCGTTAGACTTGGTCAAAATCGTGGACTGAGCAGGATGTTTCGCAATTTCTTGGCATTCTTCTGCAGGCTTGGGTGTAGGTCAACTTCATCCTCTGAATGGGCCCATGAGCAGGGTAGAAGCCTCTGGCCATTGAGTGCGGTATTCAGTAGGAACTCCCAGAGCCAGGGTTGAAATTGGGAAGGGCAAGATTAAGCAGAGCTTACACTTCCATTTAACAAATATATACCGTAAATATGAATGGCCAAGGGTTGAAATGGCAACTATGGGACGGCTGGTCTCTTGACGATAGATTTCATGGTGAAAGTTCTCGTTGGAGGGGACAACTCTGCAGAGTAGCATGCACGGCATAATTGAAAAAAGATGGAATGCAATTTTATTCCTTATGTTTCTAAATCATGGATTCGTTTTTATCATATATTTTGTTATTAATTATAATTCAGTCGAAATTGTTTTATGACACTACGTCCCAACAATTTGCTTCTACATGTCTTATGTTTATTCTGTTGAAGTGAACATGGGAGGAAGAGGGAATGCGGCTTGAATAGAACGGCAAAACCTTAACTAGAATAAACGTTCCCTTGTTCTAAGGTTCTGCTTTAGTGTTTTTTTTTTTTTTTAAACTCCTGGCTGCAACTTCCATATTTCGAGGAAACAGGTACGTTCGAGAAGTATTCATGTTTAATCTAACTATTGAGCTCCAAAATTTTACAATTAGATCCCTTAGCCATGATCATATTTTCTGAGGTTCAATCGTTGGATCAACAATTTGATCGACTGGGATCTTGTGGTTTGATCCTCTATCTGTGTGATCCTTCAAATTGGGCAAGCGATTCTTAATTTTGGGACGACTAGTTCATTAGAGCCAATTAATTTTGGCGCTTTCTTTAAGACCCTACTGTGTGATCTTTGACCAATAAAGCAAACCATTAACCATAAAATCTTAGTGTCAATATTGTGGCTTTTCAAATTTCAATGTCCTTTAGCTTGACTCGGCCATAGCAGTGACAATGTAAGTTGCAGACACAATCACATCAGTTCATCAGGGCTTCTATTCCTTGCTAAACTTAATTGTTTCATGCCACCAAATCAAGGCTTTGTGTTTCTTCTAATTGTTCCCTACCCCTTACCAAGCAAAAGTAATGGAAGAGGACATGGCAATAGCTCAGAACTTCAACGTAGTGTGGTTGTTTTTCTCATTATGCTCTCCTTATGCGAGACCACGATTAGACATTACTTTCTTTTGTTTCTGCCGTTAGGGAAAGTTCAACAACAACGCCATCCTCTTCAGGTGCAGCTGATGTAGTTCTCTGTTATCTGTCTCTCCGTTCGGTTTCTTATTCCTCACAAGCTTATTTGAGTTAGTACAGACATTATTGCTTTATCTTACCCTCTTGGTTATTTGAGTTGATCTGGTTTGATATGAAATTAGCATCTTGCCGCCGCCGCCGCCGCTCCTCCTCCAATAATAATAATAAATAAAAACCTTCTCGATGTTCCATTTCATCACTATTTTCTTCCCTTCTGCCCAAGTTAATGCTTCTTGTACGAAGGTAAAACTAAGTTCTTATTAATTCAATGTTACATATGGATATATATATACGGAGTTGCATTTAAACTATTCAATATGAATTCGACATGTCGTTCCTACCATACCTAATTCTACGACTTTTCTACATGTGCTTCCTGACGATAAGGGATTATTGTTGACTTCTACGTCTAACCCCCCCTCAAGTCGGAGCATATATATTGACCATGCCCAACTTGTTACAAAGATATTTAACCCGTGTCCCATGTAAGGCTTTTGTCAGAAGATCTGTCAGTTAGTCGTAGGATCGTATGTGCCCTGTAGATACAATATTTTCTTTGATCGTATCACGAATAAAATGACAATCAATCTCAATATGTTTTGTTCGTTCATGGAACACAGAATTTGAAGCTATATGAAGTGCTACTTTATTGTCACACCATAGTTTTGCAGGCAATGTCGTAGTAATGCCAATTTCCTTCAAGAGTTGACATATCCACACAATTTCTTGTACTGACTGTGACATGGCTCTGTATTCTGCTTCTGCACTTGATTTTGACACAACTAATTGCTTCTTACTTCTCCAAGATATCAAATTTCCACCAACAAACACACAATAACCAGTAGTGGATCGTCTTGTGGCTTTAGATCCTGCATGATCCGCATCACAGAAACACTCGACTTTAGTGTGCCTATAATCTGTATAAAGAATACCAAGACCTAGAGAACCTTTCAAATAATGCAAGATATGTTCTAAAGCTTCCCATTGTACCACTGTTGGTGATGCCATGAATTGGCTGGGCCTGCTGACTGAGAATGTTATATCAGGACGAGTTACTGTCAGATAATTCAACTTCCCAATGAGTCTTCTATATCTTTCAGGAAATTCAAATGGCTTCAGTTTCTCTGGATCAATCTTCTTTTTTAAGTCATCAGGAAGTTCATCAAACATACTAGCATCAAGATCCAGGAAAGGATTCGAAATCATGGGGATGCTACTTGGTGCAACTCCAAGCTTTCCAGTCTCTTTTAAGAAATCAAGAACATACTTCCTCTGAGTTAAAAGAATACCTTTCTTGCTTCTCAAAACTTCAATATCAAGAAAGTACTTTAATAATCCCAAATCTTTTGTCTGGAAATGGGAATTCAAGAAGACTTTAAGTTCTGAGATTCTGGAAATGTTACTCCCTGTAATCACAATATCATCAACGTATACTACTAAAAGAATCATGCCTGCATCAGATTGCTGGTAGAATACAGAGTGATCACACTTGCTTTGACTTAATCCAAACTTCTTGACGACATCACAGAATCTATCAAACCAGGCACGAGGGCTTTGCTTTAGATCATACAATGATTTCTGGAGATAACACACTTTCCTATTCTCCCCCTGAGCAACGAAACCAGGTGGTTGCTCCATATAAACTTCTTCAAGTTCAGAAACGCATTCTTAACATCTAACTGATGTAAATCCCAATAACATGTGGCAGCTAAGGAGATAAGAAGACGAACAGAGGTGAGCTTAGCAACAGGAGAGAAAGTCTCAGAGTAATTAATACCATAAGTTTGTGCATACCCTTTGGCAACTAGTCGAGCTTTTAACCGTTCCAAAGAACCATCGGCCTTAGTTTTAATAACAAATACCTATTTACATCTAATGGCCTTCTTCCCAGGAAGTAGATCAACAAGAGTCCAGGTACCAGCGTTTTCAAGGGCAACAAGTTCTTCTTCCATCGTGGTATGCCAACCAGGATGAGTCAAGGAAGATGAAGTATAGGAGGAGTGGAGATGGAACCAAGGGTGGCAACAAATGAAGAAGAAGTAGGGGACAAATTCTGGTAAGACACAAAAGAAGAAATAGGATAGGTACAGTCTACATATCTTCTGGGAGGACAACGATGATGTGTACCTTTCCAAAGTGCAATTGGTAGGTCAGAAAACAGATTAGCAGCAAGATCAGAGTCAACTGGGTCAGGGGCAGCAATGGGAGGTTATGGGGAGTCAGAAACATAGGAGTCATGACTAGAATCTATCGATGAAGCAGTGATTGGTGTTGGCAAAACATTGGTAGCATCATCATCATTGATGATATCAGGTTCTGGAACAGCAGCTTGTACTGGTGAGAAAGGAGCATGATAAACAAGGACATCATCAGACTCAACACTAACAGAAGCAGAGGGAAGTCGAAGATGTAAAGAAAGGAGAAGACTCATGAAAGGTCACATCAGTGGACACAAGGTAACGACTAAGATTAGGAGAGTAACACCTATAACCTTTTTGAACTCGAGAATAGCCAAGAAAGACACATCAAGGGACTTGGGATCAAGTTTGCTAACACTAGGACGGGCATCCCGAACAAAACAAACACAACCAAATATCTTAGGATCAACAGGAAACAACTTAGTCGTGGGAAAGAGAGTGGAATACGGAAGAGCCCCACCAAGAACAGCGGAAGGCATGAGATTGATGAGAAAACATGCAGTAGAGACAACATCAGCCCAAAAACGTTTAGGGGTAGAGGAATGAAACATAAGAGCTCATACAGTTTCTAAGATATGTCGATTTTTTCTTTCGGCAACATCATTTTGAGCAGGGGTATCAACACACGAGGATTGGTGAAGAATACCATGACTTTTCATGTAATCGGTGAATGGTGCGGAAAAATATTTTTTTACATTATCACTTCGTAAGATTTTCCCAAGAGTGTTAAACTGGGTTTGAATTTCAGCACAGAAATGACGAAAATGGGTAAACAATTCAGAACGTTGTTTCATTAAGTAAAGCCAGGTGGTTCGAGAAAAATCATCAACAAAAGTGATAAAATAACGATAACCAGTTTGAGACAAAACTGAACAAGAACCCCAAACATTAGAATGTACCAACTCAAAGGGGGACGCAGCCCGTTTATTGATGCGAGGTGCCAAATGAACACGATGGTGTTTGGCAAACTGACATGACTCACAATTTAAAGTAGACATAGAAGAAAATTGATGATACAATTTTCGGAGAGAAGACAACGACATATGACCTAAACGACAATGAACTTCAAAGAGAGACGACCCACCAGAACAAGCAATAGAACGTGGCTCCTGATCATCAAGGATGTAATGTCCACCAGATTCATAGCCTCTACCAATAATATGCTTCGTCAATAGATCCTGAATTAAACAATAGTCAGGGAAAAGTGAGATAAAGCAGTTCAAATGACTAGTGAGTTTACTTGGAGATAAAAGGTTGAAGGTGAGATCAGGAACATTAAGAACGGAAGATAATGAGAGGGATGTTGTAGGTTGAACAGTGCCGGAGCCAGTAACATGGACAGAAGAACCATTGGCGATACATATGAATGACGGGTTGGCATAGGGGGCATATGAAGAGAATCAGTGATGATTACCTATCATGTGATCGGTGGCACCAGAATCAATGACCCACTTAGTTGAAGCAGTAGTAAGACCAGAGGACAGAGTACATGTGGCTAGGGCCCCTGCAGAAGAAGATCCAGATCTAGAATCATAGGTACCAGGTGTCTGGGCAATATGAGCAAGACCACGCTGTTGATCACGCTGCTGTTTATTTTGCAATTTTCGACAATTTTTCTTAATATGTCTAGATTCTTTGCAATAATTGCAGATAATACTACCAGAAGTCATTATAGGAGGATTGTTGTTTTGTTTGTACCCATAATTCCTATTCTCAAAGGGACCATGCCCAGCTAGAGCACTTGTAGTTGGATCAACAGAAGAGTGAATCAGGCTATCAGCACGAAGAACCCGGGATAAAACATCTTCAAGAGAAGGAAATTCTTGACTAGACAGAATCTGAGAACAAATAGTCTCATAAGACGGATTGAGAGCTTCAAGGAAACTTATGATAGCCTGAAGTTCCAAATTCTTAATACGAGTTGAGAGATCTGCCTGTGGAGACATGACAACCTTCATTTCTTCATACATCCTCTTGAAATCCAAGAAAAAATCTTTCAATGAACGGTCTTGTTGTTGGGAACGATAAAAACCTTTATAAACTTCATGAATCCGAGTAATATTTCCTTTACTAGAAAACGTAAATTCAAGATAACTCATAATTTCTTTGACAGTGTTACAATGGCTAACAGAAGATAGAATCCATGGTTCAATAGAATTTTGAATTTGAAACAGAAGTCGAGCATCTGCTCTCTGCCAAGTCAAAAGTTTGGTTTCATCACCAGAAGGAGGATCTTCAGTTAAATGAGTTTCCATCTCAATTCCCAAAATATAAACTCTAACAGTTTTGTTCCAATCACTATAATTTGTTTAATTTAATTATGAAGCAGTAATCTTCGCAGACATAAGCAACATATCAGAATCTTTAGAATCAGCCATAATGTAAATTGAATAGTGGTACAAAACCAATTCGCACAAAATAACAAGATCAACAAATGAGTAGGAAAGGTCGCAATATTCCACAAACAAACAAAGCTTCTAATTAATTCCACTGACCCCGCAAAGAGATAGAGTCAAGATATATACCTCAATTAATCCAAGGGACCCGCAGACATAAATATTGACTCAGAATTATGAAGTTATCAACAAATGGCAACTCACGGATGTTAGAATCGGGTGTGAGGAATAAAGCTCAAAAAACAAACTATCTCGGATGGTCATGAAACTTCAGGAGGAGGAAGAAGAAGCTGAGTTGATCAGTCTGCAACAATCGTCGTCTCAAACGGCGGCCGGAATAGTGCTCACGCGCGGCGCGTGGCTTGGGACGGCGGTGATGATGGTGGCGCGTGGAAGCGCACACGCGGTTGGATGGAGGCCGGATTCACGGTTCTGGCCGACTTGACATTGGGGAATGTGATTGATGCGATCCAGAAAGTTGTGTCAAATTCAAGCGATCCTTTGTAAATACTAAGTGGACCAATCACAAGAGCAAGAGCCAAACAAATCAAGGAAGCGTTAAATGAGCTAGTGCAAGGTACTTGGACAAAGCAAGTAGCAATTGGATCAAATCTGGACAAAAATGCTGAAAACGTCACTAACTTCATATGGGCTGCAAAATGGAGATATTGATCAAGTTTTGGGCTTGCAAACTTGAAATTAAAGAGCTTGGACCAAGTACTACACATGAGAGGCTCATTTGGGCCTAAATAAGCACATTTTGAGCCTTAATTTGCTGATTACATTTTTTTGGAGTTAGGTGTGCGAAAATCAACAAGGAGTTGGTGGCAGATTTGACTTTTGGTTTCTTTAAGCATTTGTATTTGAGTTTTCAAATTTCTTCTAGATTGTATTAGACTTTTGTGTTTATTGTATTAGACTTTTAGGTTTCCTAGCACATGGTTTTACAATTTGTATTTTCTATGTTCAGATTTGCACCTACTACAATTAGGTTCCTATAAATACTTGGTGCTTCTTCATTTGTAGGACAATTCAGATTTGAATCATAAATGAAAGTTGCACTTCTGCACTTTGCTTCTTGAGAGTGGATTCTCTCTAAGGGTTCTTTTTAGAACTAACAAACTTATCAAGGCTTGATCAACCTTGTGGCGTTTTCCAACACTTTGGGTCCTTGTTCTTTCGTGTTCAAGGGTTCAAGTGGATCGTCGATCTGTGTTTAGCTTTCTTGAGGTGTGTATATTTCAGAATTGGTTGTGGATTCGTGGGATCTTCCCTTGTGGGTTCGCACCAGTGATGGAGTGGCGCATGTTTCTTAATGGTGCACCGAAGAAGGCGGATCTGAACTGAACTGAAGTGTTGAAACAAGAGTCTTCACCGGAAACAATGGACTTTTGGCCGGAAGAAGAAGAAGACAGAAAAAAAAACAGAGAAGAACGGAAGCAAACCAAGCTCTAGTACCATGTACGAAGGTAAAAACTAAGTTCTTATTAATTCAATGTTACATATGGATATATATACATGGAGTTGCATTTGAACTATTCAATATGAATTCGACATGTCGTTCCTACCATTCCTAACTCTACGACTTTTCTACATGTGCTTCCTAACGGTAAGGGATTATTGTTGACTTCTACATCTAACACTTCTATCTTGAGGGTTACATTAAAGTGAACTATATATATTGTCACTTACACCACATTACTATCACTTGTCTCTATGAATGATTGTTGCATTTTTACCGCAGAAAACATGAATAACCAATTTACCTTTCATGCTTCATGGTTCATACTTAGTGTTGTGCCAATTGTATCCATCCATTGCGCTGAGCCAAAGCTCATGTGCAGCACCCAACTGATAGGGATGGAGGGACATGATTATGGAATGGATTATTGGACAGGCCATGCTTCATAACTCTGCCTTGTTCAGACGTGTGTCCAACTTCATTAGCGTTAGCTTTAGAGGAGATCTCCTGTGTCAAGTTCCCAAGGAGGAACCTTACAGGCAACTTCTCGCACATTCTTATTTTAAAACACAGAACCAATGAAGGGGCGCTCCCTATATTGAACACAGGTAATTGGTGGGATCTTGATTTAGATAATGTTGTCCTTGCACCAATTTTTCAGACAAATTAAAAGTTGGCTCAGAGGTCTTCGACACTAGACAAACCACCCATAAGCCATATTCCATTATTTATCTGTTGGTCCTTTTTCCCCTACGAATCTTGGTTAATAAAGAAAATATTTCTCTGCTCTGCCTTCGGCGGTAATTTTGCAACATTTTCTTCGGAGAGCTAATAATGCTTCTGATTGACACCACTGACTTTCAAAACTTCTTTATGCCACTACAAAATTTGAATTTCTCTGATATACGAATAATATGAGTAAAGAATTGAATCGTCTGACATGAACCTCGTGTAAGTGCCATTGGAGAAGAGCTTGTGTCGTGCCCCATAGCCCATACCTGTCTCGCACAGAGCATCCTATGCATCCTATGATTGCTTTCAGCAACAAGAGGATATGGGGTCAAACCTGTACCGTATGCTTGATAAGATGAAATCATATTTTCTGCCCATTTTCCCCAACAGTTTTGCCTGTCAATTGGCAGAAAAATATCCCAACCCACCATAATGCAGCTTAGACTCAGAGGAGTTGGAGCCAGTGGAAACTAGACAGTTGGTGATTAGCAAGACTGTAATTCAACTTGGAAGATGTCGTTGTTCTTGTATTGTCCAGTGACTAGTGGCCACTAACACTGACAATCATTCCTTATTTAATAAACTAGATCACTATTAAGTACTATTTGTTACCATCAAATTAGGAGCAAAAAAGCGAATGCTACCATTACACGCGAGCAGAGAAAGATTGGGGGTAGAGAGAGAGAGAGAGATACGGAGATGGGCTTTGGCATGTGAAAGAGACTTGTTTGAGGATCCTTAACCAAAAGCAGAACAAAGGTTTAGTAGTTGCGGTTGTTGGACAATAATATTTCATGAAGAATATGAGCATAAAGTAAGGTTAGAAGTGGAGTCTAGCTAACATGCGTTAAGTTTTTTCAAGCAATGTTTAAATCACAATTTCACATATATAATTACAGTTGAAGCTATAAATCTGGAAACACTGAAAGAAAACAAAGAAGAACGGATCCCTCTGCAGATGAGATCTATAAAACAGAGTGGTCAAGGTTTTCAATCACGGTGCTTGTGCCAGCAAACCAACATGGCGACACAGCGTCTCATAATGTAAAATCTGGCTTTATGTTGCTTAGCTCTATTGGTGCATTTGCGGGCGATGGAGGGGTTGTTTTGGGAGTAGCTCCTTGGAAGATTGGAGTTGGCGGAGGAGGAGGAAGACGAAGTCTTGCAGGATAAGCTCCTAAGGAGATGGGACTTTGAAGTTGGGCTGCTTGACTCTGATGCCTTCCACTTTTCGTCCATCCCAAACACACGCAAGCTCACAGTCCCAGCCACAGGCTATATATCACGCCAACTGAGATGAGATGGGAAAGAAACGAAGAAAGTCGCGTCTCCTTGGACGGGGCTGCGTATATATAACGGCTCAATGTGGCAATCATTATTAATTAATGCTTGCTCCCGCCTCTTTCGGGGGATGTATAGTGTATCCAATGGTGCAACGTATAATTACTTAATGTACTTAGTCTCGCAAGCTTGGTGAACCAACATATACATACATTTATGTCGGCAAAATGCAACGTTTACTGTTTCTCTCGCATAAATACATCCCCTAAAAATATATTTGTAATTAAATATCGTATGTTCGTGCATCAGTACCCGTACATGTTCAGTTTTCACATTGGTCCGGGGATAAAATCAAATTTTTCAAATGATGTATGGAAACTTATACGTTAATTGGCTGCTTCATATTACAGTATAATTTTAAGAATGTGTGTTTTCATTGGTCTACCATATTTCTGGCCAAAAAAAAAAAAAATTGGTCTACCTTATTAAAAGGAATAAATTCTCCTGCATGCTGGCTCTCAAACTGGTCTACTCTATAATAAAGTATTACCAAACATATAAATCACTTGTGCCATGAAGCTAAACTCTTGGATGTAGGTTGGGGAAGAATATTTTAAGTGGGATTAGGCGCAAGTACCAAAAACCTCCTAATGTCGGTTACAAAGGCCAAGCCGCGCGCAAAACTTTTCCACGCACGTAAATATTCTAAGTAGTTTCTGAGCAAATATACGGTGTATAGAAACAAGTAATAATAGGCTCCAGTGAAAGGGAAACCACGTAGGAGGAGGTATTTAGAGAAAGGCCGTGACCACGAACATTAAGAAAGAAACTAAACTAAAATGCCCAAGATTCACCTAATACTAGTAGGTTACGGCAATCATCTGATTTTTCTTGACCAGGAGGGCCAATTCTTTATGGATATGTTCAGGAGACATGTGAACGGGTGGCGCATCTTGTGTCGCCACTCTCTCCACATTTTTATATGTTCTCCTTCCTTTAATGATTTGTTTTGTAATATTTTTACCCCCATCCATCCTTTTTTTTTTTTTCCACAAAACGATTTCAATCATTTTACACATATGGATAAAAGATACTTCTTCCGGAATTAAACTACAAGGTAGATTTTATATTACGAATTGAGAGGAATAATTACTAATGCGGAATTAATAAGATAAATCGAAACCAGCTTTTTAATTTTCGTCTCCAGTCATCAATTAAAAAATGTGCTTTCAAACAATAATTAATTTCTTTAATTTTCAGAGAGCTGGGAATATAATAACATAGTCTGACCACGAAAAGAAATGATAGAACACCTTGTATTATATATATAATAAAAAGAGGCTCTAAATCAAAAGATCTTTCATTAACAGAAGAAGACAGAGGGCATCCTCCAAGTTCCAAGCTTAGGGTGTTTTCTATTCCATGGGGACGTATATCCTTGATACCCAATCAAAACAGTGTTTGAAATACGAGTCTTATAATTTGAGGTATCATTCACATCGTATTCGTATGAACATCTATCGATCATGACTCTTAGCATTTCTCGAGTTCCCAAAAGAAATACTTTATAATTTCTGCAGCACGATTTACGTACTATATATGCCCTTGTTATTCTAAAAAAATCATCAAGTGGCCGATACGGTCAATCTTGATATATATCCCACAAATAATATATATATGCCACTTCACTTCTACTACACCATCTCCACGGATTCGGTGCTAAAGCATCTTTTTCTCCTTTTTCCTTTTTCTTACTGCCGTTGACTGTCTTTTCACCCAAATTGCCTCTAATATTGTTTTAAATATATCTTTGAGGAATTTGTTTGCAGCGGCAATTGTAGATTTGTAGATATAGGCCCCCAATTTTCCCTTTGGGTGGGTTACTGAAAAGGGCAGATGAAGAGGAAGGAAGGGATGGGTGGAATTGATTAATGTTGAGGAGGAATCTAATGATTTGAAAACAGGCGTGTTTTTATACATGAAGATCATCTATGACCGGTCAAAAAAATGTCCAAGCTAATCATGATTTAAGACAAATTAAAGATGAATTAGGACAAAACATGTCCGACTCAAACAGTTTCATCAGGCTGACCAGTGAACCACGCCACCCCACAGTACACATGGCATGTTATTTTTTCAACACTCCATGCTACAGTACTCCATTGCTTTTGCCTTTTTTTTTTTTTTTTTGACAAATTTCCTTTTGCCTTTTCAATTCATCTCTTATCATATCAACACTAAAAATTGTAAACCTTAATAATTATCACTAGCTCGTCAGCACTCACCCCCAACACCCCCCCCCCGGGCCTCGCCCCTTGACTGAACGAAACGATATTCAAGCCACTTCACACAACTAAACTAGAGGTGAAGATGCTGGCACTTTTTGGAGGATTGGAATTTTCTCACCTCCCCACAATTTGAACCAATTAAACAAGGTTTCATAAATATTCCATTTTGTTCCCAAACAGAAAATCTTATCTTGCTTCTAAATTCATCAAATTAAAGTACTCATTTGGTCATAAATATAAGACAGAGTGAATTTTTTTAGAGATATTAAATAAGTTTTAGATTACTTTAAAACATTAATATTTATCATTTTTTAAATTATTTTATTTATATCATAAATTGATATATAATTTAATAATACACAATATATGATATTATGATTGAATGCGAATGCCATCTGTAGGAAGCTACCTAGTGTACGGTCACTTCAAATCTCCAATTTTGTTTTGAGAGGGAAATTCCATAGCCTATTTTAATTTTCTCAGCTTCCGTAAGAATGCATGCCATAGCCACAGTATACTGTTCAAATTGAATCCAGTTCTTCCCGTGCATGTGTTGGGGGGGTGTCTGTCTCCATAAGTACTCACACGTATTTGATTTCTCTCCTTTTGCTCCTTTTAGTTTCTTTTCAAAATCTCATATTCACCCATAGTTAAGAAAAAAAGATGGTTCAAATTTAGTATTTTATAAAATTATAATTATAAACATAAATAAATAAATTTAAAATTTTAAAGTCTAGTTTATACCATTCATAACTGAAATATAAATAAAATAAAAACATATTTATAAAATATTAAATTTTATCCATCCATTTTTTAATATGATAATAGAGATAAGATTCTAAAAAAAAAAAAAAAAAAAAAAAGGAAGGAAGAGTACATCCTTTCATACTCTCACGTGCCCACTACACCTTCTCTTATAGTGTAATATAATTTACACTATAAATTAATTCCTATATTTAGATCGGAGGTTATGCATGTTTCATACTGGTTCATGGTCCGCTCAACAAGAAACCTTCATGGGGATGTTTGTAAATGAAAATAGCTATATATTGGACGAAAAATTAAAACAAAACAAAAAGGTTAGGATGAGTTTCCCACTGACCGACTCCTTTTTTATGTTTAGGTAATCTTTCTGGCATCTACATTCCTAGACGACCTGGTTGGCGTTAATGTTCTCAATAATATCCCATCTATATCTTAATTTAGACTCATGCCATCATATGAGCAATATAAATTAGTCCCTCATTAGGGATGCCTTGAGGGATAGGCCTTATAAGGTCTTAGGCACATCAACTCCAAAAACAGATAGCTTTTATAGATGATTCTCCCAATAATTTGAGACAAATAGCATGATGAATCAATGAGTTATCGTATATTAAAGAGAGAAGTCCGATGGTTTGTATTATGAAGAGATCGTCTGAAGTATACCTTCTTATTGTAATTTTCCAATCCAAATCTTAGTGCAATGAATCTAAATCTTGTTGAATTATCGGCTTTTCAGCGTCCACGCCTTCTAGTTACGAGAACCAATGGAGAAACTGCAAACACACGTACGAGGATCCGTGGAGATATGAAGAATCGCGATTTATGAAAAACGTTTGGTCGGTGATCATATATTGACTCCTGAGACGCCCAAGGGCTTCCCTTCTTTTGATGCTATATATCATTCAAACTCTAAAAATTAGACATCTGTGATGATGGAGTATATATGCTTGCCTCACTCTTGCAATGTTCAACCCACTTTATCTTTAATCTGCTCTCCTCTGTTTGGATCACTTTATATTGTCAATTACAAGAATAATTGTTGCTGACGTCGATATATATTAAGAAACACACACAAATAATAACACAAGTTTATAGTTCGAAAAGAATCATTTTTGGCAGTGTCATGCAAATAACTCTTTTTAGGTTAATTAGTGCTTTTTTTTGAATAGCTTATTTTTTTGATCATAAGTGCTTATAAATCATGATTTACGGTATACAAAATAAGTATATGAGAGAAATTTTATCTTGACTTACGTAATAAGGATTTATTCTCTAAAATTAAGTAATCCCCAACACACATTCAACTTACAATTTTATACGATGATCTTATCCGGTGGCACCAATCGTAAGTATATGTGCGGGGCTGACATGTGAAGGTCGAGACAATTCATAAAGCAACTTAAACTGCTTTCTCTGCTTTTGGGACGTTTTTTTTAATGTTTAATCAATAATTATTTTAGATTGAATACTTGCATACGTGGTCACGTGGAGATCCAAATTCTCTGGATCTCTCTCTCTCTTTTTTTGCGGGTTTAATCGGTGCATGTTATCTTATCTTTAACTGAAATAATATAATTATGGAGGTTGAGCGATCTTCGTTATATATAACCCCTAATAATACCTGAAACATATATGTGTGTGTGTATTCTCTATTATCTACCGCACTAGCTCTCGTAGAGTAATGAATTATAAACCTATCATTGCCACTATTTAGTCTACTTTAGAGACAATGCCTTGTCCAACAAAACCAATTCAAGTTATATTCATTGAATTAAATGTATGAAAAAAATACTCTTTTGTCTTTACAACATATGCATGTATCAGTGTGTGTTCGATAGTGCGTTATGGTCAAAACCACATTTGAGTTATGGCATGTTTCCGTCGCCTTTTCAAACATCCCTAAACCCCATCATTTTCACATTTATTAAAGAAATATACACACAAGCCTCTTAAAACAAGTGCGTGGATATGATAGCTAGAAATATTCCGACTTTGCTAATTTTCTCTGGGTGAAATCTTAAGAGTTTAATTACATTAATGTTTCATTTCTTTGTTTATTTACGGTGATGAACATCCCGAGTGGTGGCGCATGTGACTCACCTCATGCAATTCTTTTCATACAATTCTCTACTGTCACACTTAATCAGGAACTCCGACAAAAAATCAAACTTAATTAGAAACAACTTTGTGTCTTTCTACCCATGTTAAGCGGGTGTGGCATGTGAGCCGGACTACCTCCCTGGCCCAATCCAACTGTTTCCTACAAATCACCCATACCATCCATTGATTCCTGCGCGGAGGCACGAGGCCTGAGGCCTATGGCGTTCAACATTGCATTCCTCTCCACTAATTGGACAATATCACCGTTTGGCACAGTTGACTAATGGTTTGTGTGGGATCTTGGAACTGCAAAAAATACTTATATGAATTGAAATAAAATTCCTCTTCTTTATATACGTAAATAAATCATGATTGAAAAAACTCCAATCATCATTCCAATCCAACACTAAAAATCATAACGGTGCTGTGTATTATATATGTTCTCATTTTTAAAAAAATAAATAAATAAATCGCTCTCTCAACGCCGTCGATCGGTTCGGTCCAACAAACTATTGGGAGTAATTCTTATAAGAATGAATTAGAGGCAAGAAACGTAGAAGAGATTTTATCCAGGAGTTAACGTAACAAGTCCCCAGGAATACATGCTGAAAATCCTTTAACGTGGCAAAGCAAATTGTACGCTGCTCTAATAAATTCAGTTCGATTAAGTATGAATTGGGAGATTTTTCATTAGCCGTGTTCCTTTTTTCCTTTTAGAAAATATGTCGTTTCTTACATATACTTCTCCTACAAATATTTTGTCTTTTTCAAAACACCACAATATATAATTTCATAGTTTCCTGAGAAGGGGTTGATAGTTAAAGAGGAGGCACGGATAAAGGAAGAAAAAGGAGGGAGGGAGGATGGATGGCTAAGTACATGTCAAGGATTCACGGTTCCCACCAGACTTTACAAACTGCAAATGAACAAGCAAGTACGTGATATGCTTCTAGCTTAGAACAAGACTATCCCACCAAAAAAGGATATATGTGTGTGGGCAGTGAAAAGCAGCAACATAGAAATAGTATACGCGTCTGATACCCTTAGCATCCAAGGCACCAAAACGAAGCAAAAGCCGGATTTGGGCATCAGTAGCAGCAGGAGTAATTAAACACAGGCTTGTCGCCTTGCGAAGAAGAACTCCTCCAGATCAGGGGGCTTGAAATACCCATTCTTGGGTGGCGCCTTTTCCCTCCCCACTGAAAACGGCTTCTTCCTCGGCGGTGGCGGAGGCACCGACCTCTGCGGAATCTTGCACTCCCACCTCTCCGGCGTCGAACACCCGCCGTTCTCCTCCGCACCGCCCCCACCAACGCTCATCACCATCATCTCCATGTATGACCCAAACAAGATAGGAGCGTAGAGTCGGGGGCATATATAGGAAAGGGGAAGAAGAGTCCTTGGCTGGCTGGGGGGTGACCACTGATCACTGAGTTCTTTCTAGGTCGTTTGCCCTTTTTCAAATTAAGAATTGGCAGTAAAGAGCGAATCGTAGTACGTGTGCGTGGCTTCTTCTGGAAGACGCGAGGCCTTCCTCCCATTTTGTGGTCGACACGGTGACACCTACTCACCCCTCCCCGTGCACGTGGCGGCTCCTCCTTCACCTTCCCCCTCTCTGGATACGTCACGTGGCCCCCCTCCCTGTTCCAATTTTCAAAGTTGGCGCCAATTAGCTATTCACCCCTCCGTATATCCATTATCGAACGAGACGCCCATGACCTCGTTAAGATTTGTCCTCGCTCTTCACGTTACTTATTTAAGCCCAAAAAAAAAAAAACCTCACACTCGTCCTTTATTTCGCCCTGAAGTATCGCAGAGGTTTTAATATGGTCTTAGTGTGTGTGTTGGAATTAGTTTTTAGGGTTAAAATGTAAAAATATATATGTGGTTGTTCTTGAAGTGTACCCAACACTAAATATTTTTTTTAGGTGTAATAGTGACTATGTGGTTACAAAATAGGTGTAAAAATACTCTTTAACCGTTAGTTTGACTTTTTGATCTTGAAAGTGATGACGTGTACGATGATATGGATGCTAGAGTGACATTTTGGGGGAAAAAAACTTGCTGATTGATAAAGCTTTACAATTAATATTACCCACATTTCACTATTTTAGTACCACCTTCTCTGAAGTAGATTCAAATTTGAGCGCAGAATGCTTAACTCACTTAGCAGAGCTGTTGTCCTAAAAAACATACTGATTGCTCAATTTTTTCCCAACCCCAGATTCCCAATATTATTAAATTAAAATCATTATAATACATATATTATATTACTAATTTTTATTAAATTATGTGATTTATTAGGAAAATTTGATTTTCAGCAAGCTTTTTTTTTTCAGAATGTCACTCCAGCGTCCATGTCATTGTACACGTCATCATTTTCAGGATAAAAAAGTCAAACTAACGGTCAAACAGTCAAACTAACGGTCAAAGGGTATTTTTGCACCTATTTTATAACCACATAGTCACTGTTGCACCTAAAAAAAGCATTTGGTGTTGGGTGCACTTCGAGGACAATCACATGTGTGTTTTTGCACCTTAATCCTAGTTTTTAAGAATAGTTTTTATGATTTACGAGATAAATGTATGAGATAAGTTTTATCTCGGGTTACACAAACCTAAGTTTGATATATTGACAAACACTCACTTAAAAAAATTTTTCTTAAAAATATTAAAACAACGCAACATTGTCTCTAGTTATTAATAAAACTAATTTTGACAATTAAAAGACACATGTCACTGTCACGTTGCAGTCAGCATGCCACTTCATCCTTATGCCTCTTCTCCCTTGTCTATCTCATCATCTCCCAACCCTTTCTCCTCTCCCTCTCTTTCAATTTCACCGCTGACCCTGCCTTCTTCCTCATTAGATTATCCAATTCTGACTACATACCTTGACCTCACCCTTCCTCCACCACCAACACCAACGCCATGAACAACTCCTCCTCCTCTTCCTCCCCCTCCTTATCCATCGACGTTGATGAATCCAACGAATAATTAATATTAATTTGGATATCAGTTTGGAGGCTTTTTTCCCATTGGCCTCGAGGCATTGTACTGTGCGAACCTGAAAACCCATATCTCAAGTTATCTCCTTCCAGACCAGTCTGCACTTTCTTGAGCTTCTTTGTCAAGTGGGTGTTCCAATAATTTTTTATGTTGTTTTTTTTTTTTTTTTGCCAATGAATTTTTTATGTTGTTATTTGTTCTTTGAGGAAGACACAAAGCTATCGCAGCCCATCTGTACCGCAATCAATAATATTCTCGAATTAAGCTTATGTTTGTCCAAGGTCCTTTCTTGACGCCTTATTTGCCACAACAAGGTAGCCTTCCCATATCTCTGCTTGTGAGTTCCTTAATGTTTTTGCAATTCCTCTGTTTTGATATGTGGTTTATGCGGAGCCAAAGTGCCAAAGGCAAAGTGAAAGAAATGGTTGGCGTGAATTGATGGACAAAACAGATGAAGGAAGACGTTGACTTGAACAAGAGTAAAGAGGGGGAAGGGCAAAGAGTCAAAAGTCGACAGGCAAGAACATTAAGTGCGAGGCCAAAGTCAGCTTGTTGCTCTCAAAACTGCGTGGCATTCAATGACATAATATTAATTCCCAAGTAAAAAGAAGGAGAAGAAGTCAATGTAACTAATTTGTATAATTCCAGTTGGAATATGAAATCTGAATCCATAAGGTGTTCTTCTTGGCCTGTTTGGTATGAAAACGACGAGCATGACATAATTTAGGAAAATTGTTTAATATTTGTGGTGGTTTCATTCTGGGGCCTTTGGGGAGGTTGGAATTGGATACCTCAAGGTGTGTGGTCAGAATTGGATAATCTGATGAGGAAGAAGGAAGGGTCGGCAGTGAAATTGAAAGAGAGGGAGAGAGGAGATGAGATGGACAAGGGAGAAAAGGCATAGGGATGAGGTGGCATTTTAGCTACCACGTGGCAGTGATATATGTATTTTAACGGTTAAGGTTAACTTTCTTAACAATTAAGGGCAATATTGCTACATTATAATACTCTAAGGGTAACATTGAAATAAAAAAAAGTTCTAAGGCTGCATTTAGACTTTTGCAATACTTCCGGGAAGGATTTACACCTTAACCCTTTATTTTAAGTGTCTTCTCTCTGCTCCCTTTTCAGTCGATCCACTACCCTGTGTTGTTTAAGTGCATGTTTAGATTAGTGGTATAAATTGTTTTTTCAATGTGATTTAAAGAATGCAAGGTAAATATACAAGAGTAGTTTTATTTCGAAGTATATGAACCTGTTTTCGAAACGTTAACTCAAATAGGCATTAAAGTGAAGCAGTTTTTAAATAAGTTTATTGGCGTTGTTTTAACTTGTGTCGGAGCAACAGACCAAAGATTGAATGGAGAAAAGCCGCTTCATTGTTTCTTTTTATGATTAATTCATTAGGAGTTATGCAACAACAAATAGTGAGGTTTTTCATTCCATTGCATTTGCATTACTTTCGTTCTCTTATTATTATTATTATTTGCCAATACCTTCGTTCCCTTATTACGGTTTATATTCTTTGAAAGTAAAATAGAATAAGTTAAATTTCTTTTTTTCTTGTTTTTGGTCCTAAGAATGAGTTAAATTTCTAATAGTAAGAATGGAAAGCAAACAGGATGAAATGCTCCTTTCAAGTTTCAATCTCAATCACCCATTTGTAATGCTTTTATAGTGTATGGGGATTATTAGTTAGGCCCTAACCATGCGTGGGGACTTAGCAATAGGATTAAGAGGAACGGGAGCTGAATGTTGTAGAGATTGGAGAGAAAGCCAGGCGCATTGGATACGAAGGGAAGGGACCCACCGTAGGGGCTACCAAACCCTGGAAACATTGGGCCCACTTCTCTCTCCCCAGTTGCTACAATCTACGGAGAAGTTATTGTATGCCCTGAGTGTTACCACGTAATATACGGACTGATCAATCAAACTTAACAAGTTCTATTCTATCACTCTGTTCTTTTTTTACTTCAAACTGGAGCTCATTAATTCATCAGAAAATTAATACAAGAACAATCTCCAATAGAGGCTCTATCACTCTGTTCTAGCGCCTATTTGTATCCGGTTCTTTTTAACTTTTTGTGAGAAAAAATAATAATAATAAACAACCCTTGAAATGCCTTTTTCCTCTTCAGCTCTTTTTTTCATTTTCTTATTCAGCGTGCTATTAAAACCTGACGTAATGCACCATTGTCCAGTACACAGCTCTTTCATTCTTCTTTTTATTTTCACTTTTAAGGAGTTACTATTATCAAAACATAAAAGACAAAATTGTCAATCTATAAGAACAAAACACAAGTACATCACTGATAAAAAAGAACATATACATCATAAGAGTTGTCCAAAAATATGTAGTAATCTTTCTTGTTATTCAGTACCCCTTTCTTTTTCCCTGTATTTTTCACTCCACCACTAAAACACAAATGACAAAATATAGTTAATGCTTCATATACATACATCCTCGTGCAAATTTAATTCTTCACATATATTTAATTATTCATTTTTAAATGTACTTCGCTTATATTCAAACATTAACTAGAATTATACATGCATGTGTTGAACTGCACCCATCTGAAGATACACAATTATATATACATATACATACATATATATATATATATATATGATAATATTTGAAAACAATATACACCCTCCACTCCATAATATAAAACACTTTATCTAATTCACAGTAACTAATAAATGATAGTTAACTCATTAAATATGCCTTAAATTGATTTTTTTTTTTTTCAATTTTGTCCATATTAAATTAGGTGTCAAATGAGAAAGAACATACAAAAAGTCACATTCAAGCACTAACTACATGAATATAAATGATAAATAAAAACATATACTTGATCAATGATTTCAAAGCCGGACCGTACCAGACGATCGGTCTAGTCTGGCCGGTGACTAGAAAACATGCCAGTTCATGTTTTATGTTTAGACCGTTTGAACAGTTCAGCCGTGTTCAGGCATTCAAAACCTGCTTGTGAGCTGGAAACCGGAGTTAAGCCAAGAGTCAGAGTCATTTTTAGGGAACCATCCTAGTGGAGATGTTCAGCTTTTAGTTGACGCTGACGATGAGAAAGAAAGAGGAAGGAGAAGGAAAAAAATAGGAGAAAAAGGAAAGAACCTGAGGAGAAAAAATCATGTTTTTGGTTTACTCTTTTACCTGGTATGAATTAGTGGTATGGCGGATAAAAGGCAAGGCAGAGAAAAGAAGCAGCTTGAAGCATTTCCTCCCCATTTTCCATTGTTGCCGTCGACATAGTGAAGCTGGACGAAGAGACTCTGCCAGTGAAAAGAAAAGAACCCAGGTTTGTTTGACCAGAAAAAGTGGGGCAATTTGAAATAGTGAAAAAAAAATAATATTGTTCTGCCCAATATGCAAAAATTAAAATGGGAAAGAAGAAAAGCTGCAAATGATGTCATCACATTTTTCAATATTGTACCTTGCTAGTCTTTAGAAGGATATTCACATCTTCGACTTTAGTACAAATTACCTCTTCTCATTTTTTATTTGCTTTTTTGTAATATTTTTATTTTGTTTTTGTCTTTGTTTATAATAATTATAAAGTTTTTTTTCCCAACAATTATAGAGTCAAACATGTAGTAGCATGTTTAATGCATTATTAATTTCAATGATTATATGTCTAAGTAAAACAAAATAATTTTTGCTGGCAGAGCTGAAAAAATTGTCAACGATTAAACCAAAAAATTGTATAAACAAAATTTTAATATTGAATAAATTTGTGTTGCCAAGAAATTTTTATCAAAAATAAAAAGAGGTATAAACATATTCAAAATAGACACATCCTACATACTAAAATAAATGAAGTTGATTACATTTTGGTCGAGGCCTAAACTTTTAACCAAAGTTTGACCCTATAATTTTTTTAACAGGTTAGACAAAATATATTTATATCATTATATATGTATATAACTATTATTTTAAATTTATTATGTAACTGGCTCGACCGAGCGATTCGACCAATCCGACTGTTTGAACCATGACCCATTAGCTTTTTCCACTCGATGTCTGATCCGGCTTTTAAAAAATTGTATTTGATCACTGGTAAAAAAACATATACATTAAAAATAACGAGAGTAAAAAATTTTCATTTCTAGTATTTTCTCCCCTTATCTTTCCCTCACTTTTCTCTTCATTTAAACATAGGATAAAGGCTTGAAGGCAATCATTGATTTTGGTGTAAACATGGTTGGTGGTATCTAGGCTAATGAATGTGTTTTCTGAAAAATGCATTGATATAAATTAGATTCAATATAATTCATTGGCGTACCTTCTATCAACATAAAATAACTAGTCAAGGTATCCCTGGTTTAAATTGTTGCTCATGTCATTCATGTAAAATGGGCTTCCAATGTTCCAAGTGCCATAAAAAACATGTGGGATCATAGAAAGAATACTAGGAACTAGTTTAGAAGAATTGACTTATAATATAACACAATTAGATTCAATACGTATGATTTAAAATATAATGATCGTGTTTATTAATTTTGTAGGCACATCTACTTACATGTGGATAAGTGTAACTTGCTCTAGTGCAGTTGAAGCAATATGTTCCACTCCTTTTTGTTTTTCTACCAAAAAATGTTTAAGTTTAAATTTATAAATGTATAACTAATATATGTACATAAACAAGTATTTATAAAATTTATATCTTACTTGATTTTTGTTGTTTTTTTTTTTTTGGACAAATGGATTTTTGTTGTTTTTAAAAATGATATTTTCTTCTACCACTTCCACCCCCCTTTTGGATTTGCTCCAGGGGGATTAAGAATTTGGCCTACTTCTTAAGATGCATCTTGATTGTTGGCATGAATTTCTTTACTTTTTTCCACATTGTTGCTTTTAGTCAAATTACATATATGTTTTTAAACTTGTTGAGATCCATTTTTTATAACACCCCACAAGATATCTTGAGTTTCCTTGTGATCTTGTGAGGGCAACACAAGATTATAAAAAGACCGTATAATGGAATTACGGTATACAATTTTTGGATCTTCAGTAGTTATACTTTTTCCTTTATGCTGACAATAAATAAACTTTGCATTCTTTGACCATCGCTTTAAAAAATATTTATCTAGTACTTTTGTCACACAATTAATGTTATAAACTCTCAATGCATATAAATAGAGAATACCCATTGATTCAAACTTTTTGCAACTACAAATAACATCCTCGTTTGAAGAATCAAATTGCACAACCCACCTCTTTGACTCTTTTCCCTCCACCCACAATTCATAATAAAAATGTCCATAATTTTTTTAGTATAAATCTTTGATGCATGGTATAAAGTCTTATTCCTATTGATAGCACATGAGAGAATGCCTTCGCTATTGTGAAAATCTTCTTCTCCCTCGGAGCATCTCCATTTTTCCACCATCTTTTTAAAAGATAAGAAACAATTTGTAAGTGAAGTTTTTTTTCGTAGATATTTCATCCAACACACTATTAGTGCTCTTACTTCTTTGAAAAGATTTTATGTTCGCAAAAAACATATTTTTACCAAATGCAGTTGACCATTTGCATACATTATGCTCAACCAACTATGGTTGTTGAGATCAAATTTCTTAATCATTTCTTCCCATGTAATTTCAAATTCCTCTTCTGAGTCACATAGTTTCATGCACTTTTGAAATAATGATTGAAACTCGTAGTTAGTGTTCAAATAGCCTAAATGAGACGGGGCATTCTTAGAGATATGCCATAAGCACAAGCAATGCCTTGTATTAGGGAATACCTTTTCAATTGCTTGAGCCACGGTAGCATCTTGATCAGTAACAATAGTTTGTGGTGACCGATTTCCTATGGATTTTAGAAATTGCTCAAACAATCATTCAAAAAACTCTGGTGTTTCATTTATTAAAAAAGCACAACCAAACATTACACTTTGCCAATGATGATTTATCCCAACAAATGGTTTGCAAATTAAATCATACTTATTTGTACAATAAGTTGTGTCAAAAACCACTACATCCCCAAAACAATCATAATCAATTGTTGATCTCCCATCCCTCCAAAAAACATTTCTCAAATGTGATTCTTCATCAAATTGAACACTATAATAAAACATTGGATCTTCAACTTGATCATTTTTTAAGAGATTAACTAAACCCTGTCCATCCCCAGCTTCAACTTTTTCCTATTGACATAATTATAACAGTCCTTTTTTGAAAATCCAATATTATCATAGCCATGTGTTTCCTCACCTAAATAACTTCATACATCCTTAGTTCTTATTCCAGCAATCACCATAGAACAAATGGGCTCACCCTTGGTTGTAGGAATATTTCTAGCAGAACGCATAAGGTGCTTATACTCTTATCTTACAAATTCATGATTATGCTCATAAATCAATTTTGTGATTTTCACATACCATGTAATTCAACAGTAAACTGAACCATAGCTTTACAATTTGTTCTTGCATTCATTATAGTCAATGAACTACTGCTACCTTCTTGGTCATATTTTGACCCTGCTTTTGAACACATATACTCTTTCATACGAATCTTTTTAGTTCCAGCAAAATATGTTTGTTTTCCTTTCCTCACAGTAAAACCCAAAAGATATGCATATTTTGTATACAAAAGCATAGACTTCTTCTTCACTGTACAAAACTTAACCCAAAAAATACTCCTAACATTGTAATTGTACGCACCGTCAGAGTCAAAGATAGTCATTAAAATTTATTTTTCTTCCATATTTGAATCTGGTCCACCTCCTACTTGGGGATTATTGCATCTCTCCATTATGTTTGAAATCAAAACTAATTAAAAAATATATATTACTAACCTATAAACACGCCTAGGTATAAAAAATATATATAGAAGAAAAATATGCCCAGGTATCAAGTCGTACATAAAGAAAACAACAACAGAAAAAACATGCCCATGTTTCATTGAATCAGCACAACTATGCTAATATGGAGGTACATTTTTTTAAGGGAAAAGTTACAAATACCTATCTCATCAATCTTGAACCTTTTTGTTTTGATGTAAGGATATATTCTCTTCTCCCTTCTTTAGTAATTCTACAGTTGCTTGCTACAGTTTTTTGTCTCCTGTGTTTTAGTGGTGAGGTGAAAAATACAGGGGCAAAAGAGGGGTACTGAACAATGAGAGGTTATTATAAATTTTTGGACAACTATTTTGATATATATGTTCTTTTTTACTGGTAATGTACTTGTGTTTTGCTCTCATAGAGTGGAAATTTTGTCTTTTGTGTTTTGATAATAGTAGCTCTTTAAAAGTCAAAATAAAAAGAAGAGGGAAAGAAATGTGTACTGAGCAATTGTGCGTTACGTCAGGTTCTGATAGCACACTAAATGAGAAAATGAAAAAAATAGCAGGAGAGGAAAAAGGCATTTGGAGGGTTGTTTATTATTATTATAATTGTTTTTTCCTCACAAAAAGCTAAAAAGGACAGGATACATACAGGCGCCAGATCAGAGTGATAGGATAGGAATTGTTGAGTTTTTATTGGCCAATCCACATATTACGTGGTGCGCTCAGTGCATATAAGAATTTCTCCAATCTACGACCTACTAGCATGCTGAGTCAGAGGAGTAAAACGGTCTGTGACCGTGACTTGGGACCCCGGGTTGCAACATCACTCAAATGTTTGCCTAATGCATTTTTAACAAGTTTTTGGAGTCACATTATTTACCATTTGTCAACCAATCATTTTATACTAAAATATTGTAGGAAGATGATATCACACTTATTCAAACTAACCAATTTATTCTATTTCTCTAAACATCCCAAATCATTTAAGTAGTTGTTATGTTAGGATTGAGAGAGTACATTTTGAAACACCTTTCACAAATGAAGAGCTGGTTTGGTTTAACCTCATTGGATGCTTATAATTGTAATCATGATTTCATTACTAAGATAAGAGTGTTTGACTACTCTTTAATATAGTAATGGGGCTTACATGGTAATGATGATTATAAAAAAATTGGTAATCCTCATTCATATCCCCCAATGAATATTCATTACCACTCTATTGCATGGTTGAAAAGGTTCAATTAACCCCTTAGTTTCATTTGTCTTTGTTTCACCTGTCTTATTTTACTTGCCACAACTGTTGCTGCCACTACCTCCTCCTCCTCCTCTGCCGCTGCCACCACCCCTCACCGCCGTTCCACCACTACTTCCTCCTCCTTTGCTACCATCACAGCCACCCCCATCAACAACACCTTCACCGTTGTTGTAGTCACATCGCCATCGCATCCACCACTACAACCATCGTCATTAGACAATTTTCATTGAGATAGAGTGACGGTTATTACAAGGCAGCGATGGATCTTAATTATTTGTTATGCAAATATTATATTAAGAGTAAAATAGACTTTGTGTGATATATTAATTTTAAATAATAATTAAAAATTAACTCATTGCACCTTGATTAAAAATCAAATCAAACACTTACTATGTAATTAATGTTAAATTGTATTACCACTTCATCATATTATACTGCACTATAGGGTGTATCGGGATTGAGCCAAACAGGCTCAAAATGTTCTCTGCCTTGGAACCTAACCCTCCCCTAAATGAATGAAAGAAACTGGACCTTTGAGGAAGGACAAACGAATCAAAGAGGTGGGGGTATATAAGGCCTGAAATGAGGCCCAGCGAGAAGCCTGGTCATGATTCTCAAATAAGTACCACGGGAGTTCAGGAAAATGGCATTTAAGAACCCTATAAAAATATTAATTACGGTTGAATATAGATGCGTGCCCACTTACCCGTTTGTTTTGGAAATTTGAGAAAATTATCTTTTTTTTGGTTTGATTCAGGTGGGAAGTTAGGAGACGATGATGGAATAGAGTAAGGCCTTCTTCCTTTGCCAAAACAAGGACTATGCCCATTAAGATCAGCCTCATAAACAGCACAATTGCCTGATCGCTTGCTTATGATCAAGGTAGAGTCCTCCATGAGCAGGGCTTTATACTTATATTCTTATGGATGCAACTAGCTCTGATTACCACGCACAAAAATTATAAGGAGAATCACTCATATATCCTAAGTAAGGAACATATTATCAGAAAGGTCCCTCAAGGTTGTAAAACACACTCAACAGGTTGTTAATATATGCAGAAGAGTTGTAAATAGGGACATTTCTGATAATATGTTTCTTACTTGGGACCTAGAAGTGATTCTCCCAAAATTATACAAGCTATACATATATATATCCAAAAATATATCTTATCAAATGAAGTCATTATATTAAAAATTCATTCAGATTAATGCATCTGCGTGCTGGGATTTGGAAATTGCTTATGAGGATTAGCCTTCTCGGTTTACGTGCTAGTTCGTAGTTTCTGGAGATCAATAGAGTTCCATCCAAACTTGATGAAAGGAATGAAGCTGAAAAAGATTATGGGAGCTCTAAAGACTATGGACCAGCTATATGGTAGTATCTTGAGTCCTTGACTATTAATTTGTAGTCTAATCTCATCCCCTGGATTTAAGGATTTTTCAGTCTACATGTTTCGATTGCGTGATATGTCCCCCCTTCTCTCTTCTTGTTCTCTTCCAGACATTTTTGGTGATCAGTGACCACTGAATAAAGTCTAACATGACAACGGGAAAAAAACTCATTTTTGTCGTAATAGGTTTGCTTCGAAATATGAAAAGAATCGTCTAAAAGGCTTTAAAATTTCCCCTCAGCTACGCCTCCTCCCTGCCACGACAACACGACCGGTGACTGCAGTTCACTTTTTTTTTTATTATTATTATAAACAAGCAGTTTAGGTTAATATACTTCTGTTACTTTTTCAAGCTTGCACAGAATTCAGTTTTTTTCCCCTACGCTTTTCAATATCTATCATTTTAACAAAAAAAGTTATACATTTACAACAACAAAATGAAGAAATATCACATTCAATTATCTTTTTTTGCCCTAATCAAATCCAATTATCTATACATTATCAATCAATTAGCATGTTTGGCCAAAAAAACATCAATTTATATAAAGTATCAAATAATTTAATCATACAATACCATCAAATCCTGAAAAGTTGCGAAAGTATGCATTTTTTATCGATCGATCTTTTCTAACAACTACTGCTAGACATTCTATAAAGTCGAACAACATCTTACTGCTTTGCTCTGCAAAGGTTAGAAATGAACTTGCAGGGTAATTATCACTGAAATATGTTTCAATGCCGCAGGCCGCCTCTGAAGAACGATCATCACCTGGTTTTGGGAGTCGTATTATTATTTTATAAGGCATGAATGATATGGCTAACATTTAAATGTCTGTTTCATATTTTATCGAGTAATATTTTATTCTTTTAAATATTTTAATGTTTCCTTGTGTGTTTTAATAGGATTTAAATATAGAAATGAAAAAATCCCTTGAAAAGTTATAAGTTATGATGTCTTCATTCGTAATATTCAGTTCATACCAACGAAAGGGTTAAATCTTTATATTTTCAATGACCCGTGAAAGATTTGAATCCTATCCAACTTGTTTGGGATCCCTGTGATGACAACAAAAATCTGAGCTCTAAATTAAAAAAAAAAAAAAAAAAAAAAAAGGCGAAAGACGGGAGTGACTGGGATCCATGGGCCTGGCTTGTCTGCCAAGTTTGATGAAGCCGACGTAGTGATGGCGTCCACCTCAGGAACTTTCCCGTAAAGAGACCGGCGCCAGATCAGATATCCGTTTAGGACTTTTGGCTTTGTGAACATACAACAGCTTAACAATATTTGTTGGATCAGTAAACAGATTATGTGTGTTTGGAACAATGATAGGAAAAATAGATTTTATTAATTTAGTTTTTGGTAATTTTATTTTTGGTAAAAGGTTGATTATGTGTGTGTTTGGTTGGGTTTATTTTTGGATAATAAGTCCTTATTACGCAAGTTGAGATAAAACCCCTCTCACATACTTACCTTGTATACCGTGAATCACGATTTATAAGCACTTATTACCCAAAAATAAGCTATTCCAAACTAGCACTATGTAATATGATTTATGTTTGGAACAACAATTATATAAATGACTTTTGTAAAAGTAAAACTTGTTTGAATTGACTTAAATACAAGTGACTTTTGTGATAATAGTAAGAAAGAGTGGGTGGAAAAATATTTTAAAGGGTTAAAAGCACCAAAAAAATATTTTAAAATAATTTTTGGAATTGAAAAGATACATTAAGGATAAAATTGCAATCAGTCTGATAATACACTTGGTACAGTTAAAAAAATATTTTAAGGATTAAAAACACCAAAAAATAGTTGAAATTAATTTTTATAGCCGAAAAAGCACATTAAGAGTAAAATTGCAATTAGTCTGGTAGCACACTAGACACAACTGAAAAAATAGTTTAATTATTCCCACTCCCCCCAAAAGCTAAATCAGCAAAAGCTGAGTTTTGGAGTTCATGACAAAAATTATTAAAATAGGATTAAACTCAATTGACCATTTTGAAACCAAGCACTCACAACTTTTTTTTTCAAATTGGCAATTGGCATTTACATGCCAATTGAGTGTTTGGGAGGCCCAAACGCTACCCCCAAACACACTCTAATAATATTGAAATCTAGATTAACACCCGTTCTTGTGTTCAATTGGGTCGGACACTCTTTAATAAGAGAGGAGATTCCATCCTAGAGTTAGTTGAAACATTGGGGTAAAGAACCTAATTTTTGGATGTCTAGGTAAACGTGTGATGGCTGGTCCTGCTCAATATTGATATGATTTAGGAGGAAGGGAGATTTCACTATACTTTTAAATCGTGAGTCTGACCCCTTTCCTATAATTTATGTATGAAAAAAAAAATCTAGACTAACGAGTAATATCGACACGAAAAATCCGAACAAATATCAAATAATAATATTAAGGAGAAAAAAGAAAGAAAGAAAACTTATTAATAATCTTGAAAACTTCCCCGTGTAGCTCACCTTCTTCTTTTCGGGCTCTTTCCTCTCTCTCTATAAATTGAACCCATGGTGATTGAACGGCGACAATACTCTCCGTCCCCTCTCTGTCTCTGAATCTCAAACCTTGATTTGCTTTTTCATTTTTATCACCCGACAATATTTTTACTCTTCGAATTTCTTATCCACAACGTTGTGTTTTATATTTTTTCTGCTGCTTCAGATCTATCGTTCTTCACTTCTCTGATTAATTTCGAGATACAATAAACGTTCCCCTTGTTTGTCTGCATAAGACTTCCGGACGATGATCTTTTCAAGGATCTGTCGCTCCCTTTCGCGTTCTACTCGTTCTCAAGTAAGCTGCTTTTTTCTTCTCTCTTTGATTATTTGAATGCGGTATAGTTGATTATTATAAATTAATTCACTTTATTTCCCCTTTGGATGCTAGGCTTTGCTGTATGGCGATGGGACCCCAACCAACCTGAACCGTCTCATAGCGCCCAGAACGCAAGCTCATTACTGTGGAGCAGAAGGGGGATTGGGGATTTTGAGGGGTTATTCAGTCTTAGTTGGAGCTCGCAAATCCTTTGTTTCCAATTTGTCCGATGTTCGATATCTTCTCGCTAACCCTAGACAGCACCGGCTGTACTCTAGTGAAGGCCCAAAGAAAAAGAGTAAGGATTTGCTCATATTTTAGGCGGGCTAAATTACTAAATTGTTGCGTACTATTAGCGTAATGAAGTTTCTTCTATTAGCTTTGGCACCTTATCTTAACTCCTGCGGGTTTTTAGTCTACGTTCTAATCATTTCATATTTTCGTTAGATTATGAGAATTTCTACCCGAAAGATAAGAAGGAAAGTCCAAAGGGAAGTGAGCAAAAATCTGAGTCTAAAGGTAAATCTTATACTCATGCCTCCATCAATTCACGCTATATGACGTGTTTTCCTATAAAACAAGAGGGTTTAATTGCAAATTGTTCAGAATCAACCAACATCATACGTACGAATCAATATATCTATACAACATAAAATTTATATCATAGTATTCATAAATTTAGAACAGTGTAATACATTGCGCAGAAGTAGTGCAATATTCACAGGCTACCTAGTTGGTGGCTATAACTGATGGCAAATATGGTGGGATGCTGTAATTTTACAAGTAACTCGCATTCAGGCTAGGACTTTGGAGTTGAAGGAGCTAGGCTGGGAGTGGGGTTTTTCAAGCTTGTCTTTGTAGGATAGACTTTTGTAGTCCTGAGATTTTTCTTATTGCAATTAATACAGGTACTTTCTAACTGATGATGAAATGGAAAACCAAGTAGGACCGTTCTTGTCTTCTTGTGAGAATCTAATTTGAATTGTTTTAAGAGGGCTAAATTTTATCTTCTGCAACTACAGTGCACAAGACCTCAAGTGTAGTGTGATGGAGTGATTTTGGGTTTTGGAGTCGTGTTCTCTTTATCTTGCATCTACTGTCCAATTCTTCTTATGATAGAAGGAACAACCGCTTTACTGCTTTAACACTTGAATTCTCTGTCTGATTTCAGATGAATCAAATACGAATACGGATGATCATGGAAATTTTAATGAAACTTTCGTTAAGCAATTTCAAAGTCTACTAACCCCCTTATTGGTGATTGGGCTATTTCTTTCATCATTTTCTCTTGGTCCCCATGAACAGCAAGAGGTAAGCCTGGCTTTGATCATTCTAAATCTGCAATGGTTTGTATGTATTGGATCAGCTATCTAATTACTGAGGATAAGTTATAACTGGACAAAATTCGGAGTTTTGCGCACCTTTTTATTGTGAAGTAATATTGTAGCACTCTTCCTGGAGTTTTCTGAATTGCCGTTTACAACCCTAGAAGAAGAGGGGGGGATTGTGAAAATGAGACCATTGTTTTGTGAATGCTTGTTTTCCCTGACAACAACAACCAAGTCTTATCCCACTAGGTAGAGTCGGCTACATGAATCGAATGATGCCATTGTGCTCTATCGAAAACTAGACCAAAAGTCCCGCTCAATAACCTCATTGATTGTTTGTTTCAGTCTTCCTCGACCTCATTTTATGGGACTCCATACACCCTTGCGCTCTGCTTGCTTTTCCTAAATAAATAGATAAATTTTAATTCTTATTAAACATAGTAACAGTTTTCTCTCCTGAGTTACTTCTTACTTGAGTTGCCTTTATGACCAAAAACTTTTTGTAACTTCATAGCTGCTTGATGAGCTCTATGTTTGCATTTTCTTCTTAGATTAATGATCTATGAAATTAGCTTGCCACTATGCAATATTATTACCATGGTTAACGTAGTTTCATCCCTTTACTTCAGTCTTGTTGCAAACTCTTTAGTAGCTTGCCTATTGCCTTCCTGTAGGTACTTTCGTTCTTGATTTTGTGAATGGGGTCTTTGCATGATAAACCAAGCACGTATTGGCAGTAGGATGTCTTTTCATTTGTCTTGGTGTAAAAAATTTATTTTATTCCTTTTACTATCTTCGTTCTGCTGAGGTGGACTAGAATTTGGTGTTTTGCAGATCAGCTTTCAAGAGTTTAAGAATAAACTTTTGGAACCAGGATTAGTAGATCATATTGTGGTTTCAAATAAATCAGTTGCTAAAATATATGTAAGGAATTCTCATGGCAATCGAACAGATGGTGATCTTGTGCAAGGGCCAGCCCCTGCCGCTGTAGGGGGAACTGGCAGCCATTACAAGTACTACTTCAATATTGGAAGTGTTGAGTCTTTTGAGGAGAAGTTAGAGGAAGCACAGGAAGCACTAGGCATTGACCCTCATAATTATGTGCCTGTCACATATGTCTCTGAAATGGTTTGGCACCATGAACTAATGAGGTTTGCTCCCACAATATTGCTTTTGGGATCTCTCCTTTATATGGGAAGGAGAATGCAAGGTGGACTTGGTGTTGGTGGTAATGGCAGTAAGGGTGCCCGTGGAATATTCAACATTGGAAAAGCCCAAGTTACTAAATTTGACAAAAATTCCAAGAACAAGGTTTGTATGCATGTTTTGTACAGTTTTACTCGCTTTCGTTCTGTTTTTTCTTTTTCATTATTATTTCTTTTTAGGGAGAATTAGTTGCAGAGGATGACTTCACGAATAAGTTTGTGAAACAGGCAACTTTTAACACTACTTTTCTTTGTTATTTTAGGTCTATTTTAAAGATGTTGCTGGATGTGATGAGGCTAAGCAAGAAATTATGGAGTTTGTCCATTTTCTCAAGAATCCAAAAAAATATGAAGAATTGGGGGCAAAAATCCCAAAAGGCGCACTTCTAGTTGGCCCTCCTGGCACAGGGAAAACACTTCTAGCAAAAGCCACTGCTGGGGAATCTGCTGTGCCATTTCTCTCTATTTCTGGTTCTGATTTCATGGAGATGTTTGTTGGGGTTGGACCATCTAGGGTGAGAAATTTGTTTCAAGAAGCAAGGCAGTGTGCACCCAGTATAATATTTATTGATGAAATTGATGCTATTGGTAGAGCAAGGGGCCGTGGGGGTTTCTCTGGTGCCAATGATGAGCGTGAAAGTACTTTAAATCAATTGTTGGTTGAAATGGATGGTTTTGGAACCACTTCTGGGGTGGTTGTGCTTGCTGGCACAAATAGGCCTGATATTTTAGACAAAGCTCTGCTTAGGCCTGGGCGATTTGACCGCCAGATTACTATTGATAAACCTGATATTAAAGGCCGCAACCAAATATTCCAGATCTATCTGAAAAAGATCAAACTTGACCAAGCACCTTCATTTTATTCAGAGAGGCTTGCAGCCCTTACTCCTGGATTTGCTGGAGCCGACATTGCTAATGTATGCAATGAAGCTGCTTTGATTGCTGCAAGAAATGAAGTAACGGAAGTCTCAATGACACACTTTGAGGCAGCCATTGATCGGATCATTGGTGGGTTGGAGAAGAAGAACAAGGTATGTATTTTGAAAGTTGTATATGTGTATCAGTATTAGGAAGATGTGGGAGATGTCAAGTGTATAAAAATTCTGAGGATGATTCTGATGCATTTTTCAACCAGGTAATAAGCAAGATTGAACGGCGTACTGTTGCATTCCATGAATCAGGCCATGCTGTTGCTGGCTGGTTCTTGGAACATGCAGAGCCACTGTTGAAAGTAACTATAGTTCCACGTGGCACTGCTGCTCTTGGGTTTGCCCAGTATGTTCCAAATGAGAACCTTCTGATGACAAAGGAGCAGCTTTTTGATATGAGTTGCATGACCCTTGGTGGCAGGGCTGCTGAGCAGGTAGCTTGAGCTCTGTAACTCTCTCTATCGATTTTTTGTTTTTGTTCTATTTAAAGAATATATGTAAAAGTGCGAGTGGATTTTTTCCTGGCTAATTACTGTTTTGTGCCATTGATGTTCCTGATATTTCCTAAACAGATCTGGGAAATGTGTAGTGAATGGGGATCTAAAGGAAGTAGAAGACAGTTGCCTTGTGCAATTTTAGTTGTAATTATATGATGATGATGGTTTTTACTCCCTTGACTGCAGGTTCTTCTGGGGAAAATCTCAACAGGAGCTCAAAATGACTTGGAGAAAGTGACCAAGATGACATATGCACAAGTAGCAGTGTATGGTTTTAGCGACAAAGTGGGCCTGCTTTCTTTCCCTCCCAGAGAAGACGCGTTTGAGATGTCAAAACCATACAGCAACAAGACTGCTGCAATGATTGACACGGAAGTGCGAGAATGGATTGGTAAAGCGTACGAACGTACCGTGCAGTTGATTGAGGAACACAAGGAACATGTGGCTGAAATTGCTGAGTTATTGCTGGAGAAAGAAGTACTGCACCAGGATGACCTCGTGCGAGTCTTGGGGGAGCGGCCATTCCAGACAGGTGAAGTCACCAATTATGATCGATTCAAGCAAGGTTTTGAACAGGAAGGGGAGAAGATTGTGGAAGAGAGCTCTAGCCCGGTGGGTAATAATGGGCCAGAAGACGAGGAGGGGTCTTCTTTACAGCCTCAGGTTGTTCCTTCATAACCAGACCAGGGGCCTGTTGATGTGAATTGTACATGAATGACTTGTGTTTTTTTGGAATTAATATTATTTGACTGACTTTTACTTTTGGGGGAAGTTGTATAATACCGGCTCAAATAAATTAACATTGGATACGAATTTTGCATGCGCGGCTATAGCATTAAGAATGGCCTTGAGGCTAAAGCCACCTCTGGCTTGGCTTTGCTGTTTCCTGCACTGTGCAAAAATGACAATGATTCTGATGTATAGCAAATAGCGTGGCAACTTAAAGCCCTTTTATTTAATTTAATTAACTATACGAGTTCATCCTGGTTTGTTTACAAGAGTTCATCCTGGTTTTGATTTATAGTTGAAGTTGTCCCTCACGTCTCCCCTCCACCCACTTCGACGGCCCCGACTTAACTACAGAAACGATCCTTAGCACGAATGGAACTTATCTGTTAGATATATGGTTTTCATTTTTGGGATATTTTCTGAGTCGAAATTTCCCTAATAAATTGCCTGAAGATAGATCGACTTGAATATTTTTACGATATATTCGTGTAGGAGTATAATGTCATCTTAATTCTATCAAATAAAATTATAACAACTCATATCATTTTAATCCTAATTAACTAATAACTTAAATGAAAAAAATTCAAATATTATCTTGGTTTTAACAAAAAAAATCTTAATTTGAAAAAAACTAAAACAAAATGATCAACCAATATTTTTCTTAAAAATAAGATAAAATTTGATTTTTTTTTTTTTCATATGAGTCACCAACTAACTATGATTAAAATGATCTATTATATTTTTATTGGATAGAGTTCAGATGACATGGTATTCTTGAAGTAGTAAATATTTCTCTCATCTTGATCCCAATTCGTTGATGAATCATAAAAAAAAAATTCAAATTTTGTTTTGTAAAAAAAAAAACATCTTAATTTGAAAAAAAAACTAAAATAAAATGATCAGCCAATATTTTTTTTAAAAAAAATGAAATTTGAATTTTTTCTGATGAGTCATCAGCCAATTAGGATTAAAATAATCTTAGTTGTTACGTTTTCATTGAATAGAGTTCAGACGTGGAACTCCTGGAGTTCACTTTATTCTATTGTTTCTTGATTCCCTCCTTTTATCTAATCAGAAACAAGGCTTTGAAACGTAAACCGGTCATTGAATTGGTCAGGGTATTGAGTTAAGGGTTGTTAGATTAGATCGGAGCCAAACTGGTAAGGAAGTGAAAATTTTAAGGTTATTTATATGAAATTATCAATAAAATATTAAAAAAAAAGTTCAAACCGAGCAAAAACTGGGGGTTAACTACTAGACTAGATCGATCGGACCACCAATTGGCTAGTTTCTGACCTGAACTGGACGATCCGGTCCAATTTTCAAAACTATGGTCAGAAGCCTCATTTTACAGACAATTGTGCGGTAACATTTCTCGAGGCTAGTTTGTTATTGATTTTTTTTTCCTTTAAAAGTTGTATTCTTGTATGATCCTTTTTATAATCAATTTTCTCTTTCATAAGATTGGTCCTTAATATAAGTAACTTTCTTTTTGTTGCGTATTAAAAAAACTTTCTTTCTATCTCCCAAAATTTAAACTAATTTTTCCTTTTCTATTTCTATTAAATACATAACTTTATATTAATTATCCACCACTCATAACTAATTTTCTTTTATTCAGTCATTTATTACTCATTCTCTCTCATATTTTTATTCATTCTCTCTTCTATATTCTTTTTATAAATAGGGGCATGGTTTAAAAAAAGATGATGTTTTTGATACATTTATTGTTTTTAACTAATCTTAACTATTAGTTTGTTTTGCGTAATTAAGAAAAAAATTGCTTATAAAAAAATGGGAGAGTATTATTTTGAACTGTTGTTAAAAAAAAAAAAAATCATTCTGGTAATGAGCAAGCAAACTCAAAAGTCAGAACATTGATAAATCCACGGTAGCTCTAATGCTACGACAAAATGTTAACAATACTGGGGAGGATATTCTTATTATCCTCTCATCATCTCACCTCCACTCTTAGATCATGAAATAGATGATTTAGATTTAATATTTTATAAAATTATTATTATAATATTTTATAAATTAAATTTTTTTTATGGACTGCAATTATGAAGGGTATAAATCAGATTTTAAGAGTTTAAATTTACTTATTTATGTTTATAGAAATAATTTGATAAGATATTGAATATAATCTATATATTGTTTTAATCTAACAGTGGATATGAAATGATAAGAAGAAAATGAGAGAAAAACTATATATAAAATGTCTAATGGTTCATCTGACTAGTTAGTTAATTGCAGAAATGCCCGTGGTTACTTATTGGTTTAAGTAGGGTCACTGGCTTCATAATTAACTTGTGAGTTGAGATCCCTTCCCAAGATACATAGTTTAATACTCCTCCATTTTGTTTCAATTAAATCCAATCCATTTTAATAAAGTGTAAATTGTAATAGCTAACAAAAACTAATACTTATAATATCACTACTATAAAAAACTGGTATAATGACACTTATTTTAAAACATATTTTGGCGTTTAAAAAACGTCAAAGTTTTTGACACCATTAAAAATACCTATAGCGCTTTTCGATCTAAAAAAACGCCAAAGGAGGGTTGACACCTCCTTTGGCATTTATCAAAAAAACGCCAAAGGAGGTGAACACACCTCCTTTGGCGTTTATATTATAAACGCCAAAGGAGGCATATATAAACACCAAAGGAGGCAATGCCTCCTTTGGATATTTATTTTTTTTAATAATTTTTTTAAATATTTTTTTTCTTTACGGTGTAATCTAAAAATAAATGCCTGATAATCATATTTAATTTTTTAGTAAGTAAATGATTATACATTTCATCTAGTAGGTAAATTACAATATAAAATGATGATGATCATTTTTTTAATTATTTTATTTTTTTGATAAAACAAACAAATCACAATATAATGGTAAAAAATACAAAACATTAACTACAATGATTTGTATTACAACAAAATTACTACAATATTATTAATTTGTAAGTTTAAAAATTAAAAAAATAACAATATATAGAAAGTTTAAGTTGACAAAGTTGAAACTTCAAATCAATACTTAAAAAATAAAAAATATGAGCAAACATATAAGAGTCATTGCAAATTTTAACCAAAAAGAAAAAAAAAAAAAGAAAACATGGATCAAATGTTAAAAAAAACAATACTTACAAGTTAGGGATCTCCTACTTCTACTTGCTGCCATCAAAGAGAGGAAGGAATGGGGATAACGAATAAGAAAAGCTAGTAGACCAATAAAGTGAGAGAGTAATGGATCGAAGTTATGGGAAGTGACAAGCGGGAGAGTGATAATGGCGGGATGTCAATGACGGGGTTTTTAAATTTTGTAAACAGGGGAAGCTTTGGCGCTTCATAAAAGAATGTCATTGCTTCCCATTTTTAAAATAAAATTTAAAAAAAAATGGAAGCTTTGGCGCTTCCTTAGGAAGCGTCAAAGCTTCTATTGTGTTTTTTATTTTTTATTTTTTCAATATGAAGTTTTGGCACTGTGTTTATGTAATTGGTTAGTTTAACTATATTTTATGTGTTGATTCTTTTTCTAACAATGGTCAAGTATATACTACTTTTACGCTTCATTATAAAAAAAATTTGATGAACTTCATGGAGCTCACTCAGTTTTACGCTTCATTATAAGTGTAAGTTAATACTAGTGACAACAATATATTCAAGCAGATAATTTGGATCTATAAAAAGAAAGAGCAAAAAGTATGACAAACATATCATATAACTTTACGTTGATTGTAACTATTAAACCTTTAACAATGATAAATGTATAATAATATAATGACCCAAGTGAAAAAAAAAACACTTAATTTAAAATTACTTTATAGCTAGATACACACACAATCGAAGAAGCTGACTGAACCTTTTTTTTAAAAAAAAAAATTACATAAAAAGCTTTGGCGCTTCTTAAAGAAGCGCCAAAGCTTCCTATTATAATATTTCTTTTTTTATTTTTAATTATTTTACCTGACACTTATGAGTAATTTTCCCTATAAAATAGTAATCATATTATTTATTCTATAATAATAAGAATTATTTATTATTATAGAATAAATAATATATTAAGAAAAGCTAAACACATTAAATTGATTTTGATGGGAAACATGTACTCTTAAGTATTAGTTTCCTCTACTATGTCATATATGAAACCAGCGTGGATCAATTTTTTTTTTAAAAAAAAAAATATATAGGAAGCGCCAAAGCTTCCTATTATATTTTTATTTTTTATTTTTTTGAAAATATAAGAAGCTTTGGCGCTTCCACATAAAGCGCCAAAGCTTCTTATATATATATATATATATTAAAAAAAATATATAGGAAGCTAAGGAAGCGCCAAAGCTTCCTATTATATTTTTATTTTTTATTTTTTTGAAAATATAAGAAGCTTTGGCACTTTCACATAAAGCGCCAAAGCTTCTTATTGTTTTTTTTAAAAACAAATTGAAGACATTGTTTGGCGCTTGTACATGAAAGCGTCATATAAGGTTAACGTCTACTATGACGCTTATAATTGTAAGCGCCAAAGCATCAAAATAATTTTAAATAAATAATTATCTTTGGCGCTTTTTTAAAAAGCGTCATAAGAGCTGCGCCACTAAACCCCTTTTTTGTAGTAGTGTATGGTAGTATTTGATCTTGATAATAATTAGTGTTAACAAATATAAATAAATTAAATGTGACATGGAAAGTAATGGATGTTTTACAATTGTTTTAATTGGACTCTTTATTTAAGAAATCATAATTCCTTTTATTAGATCTAATTAGTAATTAGTAAACTCAGAATCTGAAACTATAAAGTGTAAACTCCATCCTTTATGTGTGTCTATATATATGTACATGTCAGAATTTGACCTCAAAAATATATACAGATATATTTAAAATTAGAGGTTGTTATTTAAGATCCCACAACTCTTTTAGGCAATGGTTTTAGGGCCGGACCGTCGACCGGAGATAACTACGGCTCGGTTTTATGGAAAAGGCCGTTTTGATAGTTGAGCCGGATTCGACCGGAAAAAAGCCGTTATCAGCCCGGAAACCGCTCTTCAGCCGGAAACCGGAACGGATTTGTGTTAACCGGACGGCTCATCGCCAACATTTACATCAAGAAAAAAATAAGGAAGCCAAAGAGACGAAGAAGAATAAAACATATGAAATAACATTTCTCACAGTATAATCTATGTAGCTGAGTGTTTTTCGGTTTTTTCCAACATTCATAACGAACATGAGCCCCTTCATATCTTGTTTTGACTTCTGAAGTTGGAACTCATCTTCGCCGGAAATCGCAGATCTGGTTCGAGGAAGAGAAGATGTGGTTGAAGAGAGAGAATTGGTTGGCTTGTATGATGTTTTCGATTCCCCATATTACCTTTCTTTTTAATCTGAAGATCCCTAAGCCAGATGCGTACAAGAAGTGGAATGGTTTGTGCTTGAGTTTGAAAGAGGTGAATCCTGCATCGCATCTCTCTCTAATGGCTGGTGGCTGGCCGACAGCCACCCTGCCACCATGAGTTCCTCTGCTTGGTTCTACCAAAGTTGGGGGGCATCTTTGGTAGTGGTTTCGGTGTCTTGGTCGCCCCTGTTAATTTTGATGTTTTTGCTTTCAATCTTGTTTCTTGTTTTTCTTTTGCAGTTGTTTGGGTGTTGTTGGTTTTGCCTTTTTCTGTGGGTTAATGTTGGTTGTGTGGGAGGTTGGCTTTCTTCTACTATGATTGTTGTTCTTTTGGGGTTTGTTCTCAAATCCCAGATGTTTAACTACTCTCCTATCATAAGGGGTGGATTTGAAGCTGCGTTTGAATTTGCAGCGATATTGGCACCAAAGAGGGTGGGCTCAGGTGAGCATGTCTTTGGACAACCACCCTCTATCGCCCTTTCATTTGATCATAGTGGAGTGAAAAATGACCCCATACCTTTGATCTTGACTGCAGTTGGTTCTTTGGTTTTAGTAGTATCTGGTGTGTCTGTAAGCTTAATTTCAGTTTTCGTTTTGGTTTGTTTCAGACTTTCTGTGTCTGTAATTTGATTTCTAGTGAATGAAGTTCTTCAATTTGGCCAAAAAAAAAAAAATATTACCTTTCTTTTCTTATGTAGCGAGCAAGTTTTGTCTTCTAGTGGAGTACATTAATTTGCCCAACTGTTAAACCTATTGTATGGATAAAAGGGTTGTGTCGCTGGCCAAAAAAAAAGATAAAAGGGTTGTGTCGCTGTGTCATGAAAAAGGAATAAAGCTTTTATAAATTACTTAATTCTCTCTCATCACGTGGGGGTTGAAAAAAATTCAAACTAAAGTGTCGTACTAGAGGAAAACATGTAGAAGTCTTTTCATCTTTTATTTTGATTTTAATTTTTATTGTCAGGTTTTAATATTTTATTAGAATATTAGCGTATGTTTTGCCAATTTTGTTTAGCTATATATATATATATAGAATTTTATTAGCTGGCAAAATATCCATATAAGTTTTATATTTACTTAAGAAGATGATGACATTTTTGGTTCAAATATTTTTTAAGAAACTCATGCTTTGATCAATGAAGAGCCACCAAATATCAATATTTAACAAGGTATAAAATCATTATTATTTGTGTTTTTTGTTAGGTTAATGGTTAATTTAAATGTTCTTTCTTAAATTGTGTTTTGTGACTTTACTAATTTCATATAAATTTAGACTAAAGACTAATTATTGTAATATATATATATATATATATATATATATATATATATATATATATATATATATATATATATATATAATATTTTTAAATTTAATTATTACGTCACCGGTCCGGCTTAACGGCTCAACCGTTCCAACCGGTTGAATCTTGACCCGCTGACCTTTCCGGTTCAATGTCCGGTCCGGCTTTTAAAACATTGCTTTTAGGTATTAACTTATTTTTCGATTAGTTAGGAAACTATTAAACCACAATTATTTAAACTTTCAGCCTTTTAGGTATATTAACCATAAAAGCTAAACTCCTATCCATTATTTGCAGCTGGCGAACTCCAACCGCTCCAATCCACCACTGTTTGAAACATAGTACAAAGCTTCACAGGTAGTCACTGAATTATTACCAAATGCAAAATCTCCATGATAGACACCACAATTCATTATCGCACAATTAAGTTAGTAAATTATTAAATTCTGATGTTATTTATATATAAGGGTAATACATTATTAAATTTTTTATGGGATATTTTTTCCTTGAATTTCAATCACTGTTACATAGGTACTAAATATTTAATTAAAAATTAATTGTGAACTATTATACGTTTTTATTTATTCTTCAGATTTGGGCCAAAGATTCCAATATACTCCCTCCGTCCTTAATATAAGACACGTTTGGAGAGTTGATATTGGTTATAAATATAAAACATAGCTTGCATTTTTTATTAATGTTTTCCTAATTTACGCTATATTGATGCTCCCTCAACGATAATTAAAGAGGGGAAGAAATGAGGGAATTAAAGAAGATGGTTGGGGTGTTTTAGAAAATACATGTCATATTAATCAACTTAACTAACTTCTTCAATCTAATCAAATTAAGTAAATATGTCTTATATTAAGGACCGGAGGAATATTTTATAATGGATTTGTAACTAACTCTTTATTATCTCTCTTCATCTGTATTGTAGGATTTCGTATTTTTTTGCCGAGCACTAAAAAATTATGAATAAGTTTTATTATTTTATGTAATGTTTTCAAAGCTAGCAATTTCAGAAGACGCGCTTCCTTCAACAAAATTTTGTTAGCAGACAACCACAACAGAACAAAGAGCAAAAGTGCCCATGTGTCACCAAAAGACTGACTCTAGTCTTTGTTTTTTTTTAATCCCGATGTTATTTATAATAATTTTATAACTGAATTACATAATTTAAAAAAATGATTAAAATTAGTTAAAAATAATAGATATATTTGAAATATTTTTTTTTTGAAATATGCCTTTATTTATAAGGGAACAAGAAAAAGATAGAAATAAAGTGATTATAAATACCACAAACTTTTTAATTAATGCAACACATACAATTAACGAGGAACAAAATAAAAAAAAAATATATTAAATATTCAAATAACTCTTATCAAATTCTTATAAAAAAAGAAGGTGATTTAAATTTTTTATTCTTATTAAAAAGAGCGAATATAGTAAGAGATAAAAGGCAAGAGATCAACTACTGCGAGTTAATATCTATATTTTGGATTTATGCGATGTTACTCGGTATAGTGGCAAACCGAATATATCATAAGTGGGGGGAACCAAATTCAAGTCTCACCTTATAAAAAAAAAAAAGGACCCTTGAGGAGAGATATAAAGCCTCTATTTAGTTAGACATTGCTTGAATATCCAGAAGTATGATTAAAAAAAAGTGCAAAGGTTATAAAAAATATATATTTTGAATTTGATTCTAGGATTAAAATGACTTATATATAGTCCTAATAAAATAAGCCAATTTATCTAAATAAATTCCTAATTATATGTTATCCCATGTTCCGTCAACAACTTTCACAAGCATATTAACGCAAGTATAATATTTTTTATTATTTTCCCACATAGATAAATCTTCTGTCTTTTTTTTTTGTTGGGTTAGAAACTCAAGTTACACTTCGAGTGTGTTTGGATGCACTTAAAAAAAAGCTATTTTGAGTCCAAACCATGGTTTCGGAAAAAATCATCCAAACACTCAAAAATTTTCCCAAACCATGGTTTTGAACTCAAACCATAGTTTTGCAAGAATCATCCAAACACCTCCAATTTTCTCAAATCAAGGTTTTGAGCTCAAACCATGGTTTGGATCTCAAAACCATGATTTTGAGAAAATATAATTTTTTTTGTTTTTTTCCATATGTGGACCACACCATCTCACTCTAATTGGTCCTTTTTATTAATGTGGGCCCCACACCACACTCTCTCTCTCCTTTTTCTTCTTCTTTTTTTGAATTTCACCAATTATTCGTTAATCCTTTTTTTTTTTAAGAATTTTAAAATTTTAGTACTCCCTTTTATCTTATAAAACCTATTTATCTAATTTGATTAACATTAGAAAAATTAGTTAATCTGCACACGAAGGTCCCATTTGGCAAATAAGTTGACAATGAGGGATTTTTTCACAATTTTCCTAAATCATTATTCCACTCATAATAATTTATTCTCCAAAAACTATTCTGCTCAAAATCTATTCTTCAGAAACTATTCTCCATTTTTTTTCCTCATAATCTATTATTTAAAAGTTAATCTATTCAATTCTTTATTATTTTTTAGTCAAACGAGACGCAAACTAAAAGCAGAGCAAGCATATTAGGGAAGATGGCGATGGGTGGCCGACATCGTTGAAGTCCAAAAAAAAAAAGAGAAAAGTGCTCCGAATCTTAAGTTCTGTGGCAATAGTTTAGTTTAGTTTTTATTTTTTTGACCTTGACAATGTTGTTTAGTTTGGGCAGTTTCATTTTGTAATTTGTGTGAATTTTTTCAAGTTTGCTTCTAGATGACCAAAGGTTGGTCTTCAGGGAAAAAAGAAAATGTCGGTTGGCTTACGCTCTCCGCCTCTCCCTCTCTCTCATACGACCCGTTGCCTCCAAGTTAAAGCCGTCAACGTCCGGACGCCTGTTTGGAGTTTAAATTTCACTTTCCCATTCTCTCCCACTCCTTCTTTATCAGCGTACTCAGTGACAGCGTTTGATTCCCTCTTCTAATCCCAGTAAGTTTGTTTCTTTTTGTTTATTATATGCATCATCTGCCCTCTCGCTTGATCTGCTTTATTTCTACTTTAGCGCGCTGGGTTTGTGTTTCTTCCCCCACAATCTCTTGCGCTTATATTCCCCTTCAGTTTCAAGACTTAACAACGGCTGTTTCGATCAGTGATTTTGGGCGTTGGATCTATCTTCTTTACAATCCCACCCAAAAAAATGCCTTACAATGGCGTTTGATAAATCAGTCACCGTGCCTGCTTATGTTTAGTTGTTCACTTTACGAGATCTTTGTTTTTGGGGGTAGGGAGTTATCTTTTGTTTTTATGCCCTAATTTTCACCCGGGCATTTGTTGTTGATGCATTGATCCATGTTGGACTGCGGTGGATCATTTTAGTCTCGGTGTGAATTTTAATATATTACAAATCCTCTCTTGGATTTGAACTATAATGGCCTCTTGTTGACAACCCTCCACAATGATTCGCTATTTATCTGCACTCTCGTTGTGTGCATTTTGATCAGTGATTGTAATGCAAATGATTCGGCTCATGATAATTTTACGCAATATTGTTAAATTTTGGGTGATTGTTTCTTCTTACACGATGTTCTCATATTTTACCCTCCCCATTTTGTAGCCTTCTTCCGATAAAGTTGAAATGGAAAACGGGAACGAGTACCAGGAAGTTTCAAACGCGAAATATGACTGTCTTTTATTTGGTAAGCTTTCCCACTGGCTTGTGAATCGCTATCATCTGCAAGCTTTATTGTCCTGGCCAAGTAATTTATAATTCGTTTTCATTACTTTCAGACCTCGATGACACCCTCTACCCTCTGAGCTCTGGCTTGGCGGTGCACGTGAGAAAAAATATTCAAGGTATGAACACATCACTTTGGGACCTTAAATATTTGAGAATGTGCATGTGTGAACCTTTAGGCTAGGGTGTGGAATCATGAAATCGTCATTGGATGTATTGTACAGATTACATGCTTGAAAAGCTTGGAATAGAGGAGACTAAAGTTCCTGAATTGAACGTTTCCTTATATAAAACTTATGGGACGACTATGGCTGGTCTCAGAGTATGTGATGCTAGTAACTAATCAGTTATTTGTATGAAAGTATTTTATTTATGTGCGAACTGCAAAGTATGAACTAATCAGTCGTCTTTCCTCTTCCTCTCGCCAGGCCGTTGGGTATGACTTCGACTACGATGATTTTCATAGGTAATTTACTGTTATATTTATTTTGTTTAGTTTGACCTTTTTAATTTGTGAAGTTGAAAAACCATGTGAAGTGATAATGGGCTTCTCGTATTATTCTCGTTGAACAGTTTTGTTCATGGGAGCTTGCCGTATGAGGCGCTGAAACCTGACCCTGTTCTCAGGGGCATATTGCTGAGCCTGCCACTTCGGAAAATTGTTAGCTCACTTGTTCCTCCCTCCCCTCTAGCAGAAAGCTGAACATCAAAGTCTGTCTTTATATTATGATTTTTCTATTTGTTTTTCCCTTTCAGATTTTTACTAACTCAGACGAAGGCCATGCGATGAGAGTGCTCCATAGACTTGGATTGGACGACTGCTTTGAAAGAATTATAAGCTTTGATACACTGAATCTCTCCAACTGCGACCACCCTCATGGTGATGAAGATGGCCGCAAAGCTGCAGCATTTGATTTTTACGAGTACATGCGACAGCCTCATTCTGATGTGGTACTTCCCAAGACCCCAGTTGTTTGTAAACCATTTGAAGGTGCGTTTGAAAGGGTTTTCGAGATGGCCAATATCAACCCTCACAGAACAGTAAGAACATTCTCTTTCCTTGATGGTCGTATATTTTATACACTTTCTGACTAACCATTATCATGAGGATCTGGATCCTGTTTAATGTATTGTACGATGTTCCTTTTCATTCTAGTATTGGCCATTGCCCATTGCCTATCATCATGATGCTTCCCCGTGAGAATTGACATCATTAATTTTATTTTTCCCTTGCCGCTTCCAGTTGTTCTTTGAAGACAGTGTCCGCAATTTGCAGACAGCAAGACGCTTGGGCCTCCACACAGTCTTGGTTAGTATTCTTTCTGCTTTAATTGTTGCTGGACACTCTCACGAATTACCTGTTAGTAGTTGTAGCGACATTCTTACAGGTGTTCTTAACCGAGGAATTTGAAATACATCATTGATGAGATGTAAATATGTAGTAAAATTGGGAATTTTGAAGCACACCTTCGATGAGATTTTGATCGCTATACAATACAACTCTGCGACACAATTTGAAATTATGATGCAGGTGGGTACTTCCATTCGGACTACAGGAGTGGATCATGCGTTAGAGAGCATCCATAATATTAGGGAGGCGTTTCCAGAGCTCTGGGAAGACGATGAGAAGCATGAAAGGGTCAGGTGCTCAACCAAGGTGGCAATGGAGACATCAGTAATAGCTTAGCTACGATTTTCATTTTCTCAAGTCTTGATGTGGCAATCGTTGTTAAGATGAAACATATCGTAAAAAACTGATATCAATATATGGTTGTTATACGAAAGAATGTAAGGAGTCGAACTTATATGGCGGCTCTTGTCTATCTGGTGTCGGCAGCCCTTATTATGTGCTTTGGGAGGCCTTTTACATCTGCAACTCGATGTATGATTTGGAAAAGGAAAAGCAATCGTGGAATTTTGAGCTTCTAAAGATGCTGCAAAATGGGCTTAACACGAAAATATGAAACATCATATCAGTCGAAGTAACAGATCCCGCAGAAAGTTTACATAATAAGCTGATTTTTGGATGAGCTAGCCACTTCGAGAGACACCCTTGAAAATATATACATAAAAGCAAACCCTTAATTCATCCGTGTTCATATGATGCTTTAGCATTCTGGATTCTTCGGATGACCCTCTCAGAAGCCAGAAGGGGCAGAGTCTTTAACAATTGTCACGGGGCAAGTGGCGTTTGTGGAAACATAGCTGGTCACACTCCCCAGCAAAACCCTATATTTGCCGCGAACGATTCGATACATAAAATGAATGAATGAAAACGTTATATCATCATGAACAGTTCAATTTGACTGTTTGACAGTGTGGAGTCTATATTGTTAGTTGATGCTATTTATTCATTTATGTCCAACAGCCGAAGGAATAAGAGAATGAAGATTAACATGTTCCAAACGGAAAGATGAATAAAACTAGAGTACCTCTGAATGAGACCCAGGCCTCTGCTACCCATTACCAAAACGTCAAGCTTCAAATCGCTGATGGACTCGCAGATCCTCTCTCTTGCATCCCCCCAGTATAGCTTTGCCACCACCGTCACCTGTAATCAAATTCGATCAATCTCTTTGAATCAAATTCTCAATCCATGAAAGAAAAGAGGGAGGGAGGGAGACCTGCTCCTGTCTGCTTGCAGTATCGAGCAGATCCAACACCTCATCATCGGTCTCCATTTCATACTTGCTCATCACCTCCTTATCACGAAACTCTGAGATCGGGATCAAAGCTGAAAGCCCCACAAAACAATTATCAGAATCGTTATGACGATCTTAGAGATTCAAGCGAGTTAGTGAGGAAGGCAGAGAACTTACGAGAACCTGTGCTGGACCAGAGAAGATCTCGGGATTCATCGCCTTGCGAAGGCTTGACGTGGATGATGAATAAGGTATCACCCTTGTCCAGCAGGTTGTCGATGCCCCATTTCAGAGCCATCTTGCTTCCTTTTGAGAAATCCAGGGCAACCCCTATGTTCCTGTTTCTGGCCATCAATCCTCTCTCTATACAGGACGACTTACACGCTTCGGCCCTCGGAATTACCTTCGGGGAGAAGAGATTTGAGCTTTATTTTGCGGCGCTTGGACGGTGACGGATCAGTTAGCTGGCCATTCAGCACTTTCACAGTAGCTACAGTTTTGGTCACACATGAACGCCTTTCATTTTGTTTAAGATAACAGTTGACGAAAGTCAATTGCTAATGTCTAGGGCCACTCCGTAGATGCTGCCACTCTCGAGTCCCTCACCCTCTTCTCTTCCTTCACATTGGGAAGGTGTTCATAAATCATAATCCTTCAGAAAGTATTTGTTTTCTATATTTATTAATGATACTTGTCCTACACACCAGCACCTAACATTCAACAATTCTCTACTAGCTTGTTCTAACTATAATTTTGGATGCTTGCTTTTGGGTGATTAATTATCCTCTTAACCTTCAATTAAATTTCATTTGTGTTAACGAGCAATATGCGTCTTGAAATAAAATATTCGTATTTAATGATTTTTAATGACGCCCGCCATTAAATGGATCACCTCTTTAGTCTCTATCTTGAATGAAAAGGATACGATTGGATGTCAATATGATAAATACTTGTCATGGGCAATATTTTGATAATTTTATAGTAATTGAGACGAAGTGATGAGCCATCGACCCTCTCCCGGTTCCATATTACCAATAGATTTACTTTTGAATTCATGGGAACAAAGGAAAACGAGAACGATTTAATTTTCTCTAGTGCAATTTTGCAGGCAGACAGAACAAGATAAAAACGTCATAGCTAACTCTAACCCCGTGTTCAACACCAAGCTGAAGAGTTATCGTCACGCTTAGCAAGGAGTATATATATATATTGACATATACGGAGATCCATATACTCAATAAGAACTAAGAAGCCTGGCAGCACACACACAAGAGATTACAGGATAGAGATGAGAGATGGAAGAGGAATAGGACATTATATGACATAGGAAACCTCTCATGGAGGCGGATCAGTCAGTGCCTTCAATTTCAACAACCCTGACATTAGGGGGTGCAGGTTGGCTTTTGGGAACAGTAACGACCAGAACCCCGTGGTTCATGGAGGCCTTCAAGTTCTGGAGGTCGGCATCCTCGGGGATTTTGAACCTGCTCATGAAGTTGCCGCTCTCCACGCTCACCTGCAGCATTCGATCATCCTGAAGCTCCACCAGCACATCCTCGTCAGTGAACCCCGGAAGCACCACCTTCCACACGTGCCCCCTGGAGTTCTCCCTCCAATCCAGGCGCGAGTTCAAGCTCGACCCGAACCCCAAATCAAAATCGCCCAAAACATTGGATATGGCCGAAGAGAAAGGAAAGGGCATATCGCTGAGCAGCCTGTCCATGGGATCCCACCCCCCTCCCCCGTTGATCGGCACGATCGACATCCTCAGTCGCCTATTTTGTTTGTCTCAGCTCGCAGCCAGTGGAATTTGATCACGCTAGTGCCTGTCACCCCAGTAGTAGTGACGCTCGAATGTTCCAGATTGGCCGATTCCATAAAGCAATTAATTTCCTTCACTCCTTTTTGATGTTTTTTTTTTCTAAGACCTTGTTCATGTCTGGGTCTGCAAGCCCATGAAAAAGCCCAATTTCATCACCACATTAAAAAGCACGATTTGGGTTTTTAGACCTGCTTGCACCGAAGACGCATCCCCATTGTGTCAGTGGAATGTGGATGACGGCCCTAGTTAGGAAGAAGGGTGGCTTTTTTGTCCGTAACATGGATTTATCCACTAAGGTTCAGTCCATGTTAAGCGCATCCTGTTCCCTGAATGCGAGAGGAGTCACCTTACGGGCTTTGATTTGTGATAATGATTCCTTGTCTTGTCACCGGAAGAAGGGTCAACGGGAAAATGATGTCAACCAAAGAATTTAATGCTGTGTCTGTTTGGTAGAAGGGAATCAAAGTTTGGGAAGTGGAGTTAGAGTTGGAATCCATCGTTAAGTGTGTGTCTGGCATGCACGACTTGTGATTTTTATAAAATTCGATTCAATGAATTAGATTCTTTCACAACCCCTGTGGAATGGAGTTGTTTTTTTTATCAAAAATTGAAGCTTTGGGTGCCATATATCCTCAGCGACAAATGACGCCTCCTACCTTCTTTGCAACAGTCTCTCCTTCGCCGTTTGGAATAGTGGGTCTGTTGGTTGTGGGGTGACGGCATGGTGAGAATGGTTTTGGGTGAATGTCGTTGATTTTATCCAACTTTTTGGTTAACCCAGGCATGCTTTTAAACTCAATTCTTTTTTAATTATAATTAATTTGTCTATTCTAATCTCACTAAAAACCTGTCCATCAGACCAAAGCAAACAAGGCCTTCATTATAATTATGATGCTATAATTCCGCTAATCATTAGAGTGCAGACGCTTCTCCAGGCATCCACTCCATGTGTTGTTGATTTTATAATGGGCTCCTCCCAATGCCGCTTTATAGCCTCCAAAATCCTAATGCTATCATTAGAATTATGGTTCTCTCCCTCCCTCCAGTTTATAATATAAAACATTTCTATAAAAAAGACATGGTCTAAAATATAAATCACTTTCAGATTAACTAATACTCTTTTTCCTATTTTTCTTCTATAATTAATACCCATTTTTCAACTTTGCCCCATTCATTATATCCCTTTCTCCTATAATTAATACCCATTTTAAAGTAACATTTCCAATATGATTAACTATATTTCTCAATAAGGATAAAAGTGGGAAAAAGTTGCATTTTAAGATATATTAAATGACTTAACTATTATTTCTTATTTCCCGTGATATAGTTAAAGTGTCTTATATTATGGACCGGAGGGAGTACCACTCAAGCCGTATTTATAAGCCTTTTTTAATCAAAAAATGGTCTTATTTATAAGTCTTGTTTCAATGTAGTGAATGAGATTGTGATAATTTTGTCCTTATTTATTGTACCAATGAAGAAATAATTTAAAGATAAATAGAGAATAAAGAGTTGAAAAGTATCCATTCATAAATGAGGACGTGATTGAAAATTTACTCTATAATTATTGAGTTAACTATATCTACATGAGTTTTAGTTAAAAAAACTTATAAATAAAAGTAAAGTGATATTATATAAACATTGCTTTCACTTTAACTAGGGGTATGAGGTTGGGTGGTAAGGACTCCTCCTCTCTTAACGAAGGTTGGGGGTTTTATTCTCGCTTGAGTATGGAAAAATGTTCAGTCTCCTGTCCAGCTCTCCCACCCTTTTAGGTGTCTACCATGGGTGATCTAGATTAGTCTGGGGCCGTCGATATACCTGAAAGATGGCCTGCCCTAAGATGCTGGATACATATACCGGATACACAAGCAAAAAACATTGCTTTCACTTTCAGTTAAAAGGGCAAAAAAACTCCCCCATACACAGCAGTAATAGTTATTGCAGTAATAGTTATTGGGAAGTGGTCACTGGTTGACCAAACGAAGATGATGTCACTATTGGATTTAATGTTCGATTGAAATAGTGAATGAAATATTTAAAAATATATTTTTTAATCATAATTTATAATACATGGGATAAGTATGTGAGAGAAATTTTATCTCAATTTATATGAAAAATAACTCATAAGCAATCTCAACGCCATAATAAATATACCCTAAAACTCCAAATAAATAACGACGTCAGGCTTTGGATTTTGGACCCTCGTCTCCTCATCATCATATATAAATAATTAGTATTAGTTAATTAAACGATCAATAGCACTGCGTTTTGTCCGTATCCTCTTGGCTTTTTGTTTCGTGCGCTGCTCAAAAAAGGCTGCTGCTTTAACCCCAAAGCGCGGCCTCCTTGCCTTTTATCCGACACCCCTTTCTCCTCAAAACAAGATTCACCCACCCACTCACTCCATCTTTTTTTTTTTATTTTGTACCCCGCCCTCTTTGCTTTTATTCTCCACATGAACATCAATAATTTTAGACACCAACCTTGTTCACATAATGGCAACATTATGGCCAATGCAAACGTCAAAAAGAACCATAATTAAACACAATAACAGGGGATAAGGGGGAAAGAGAACATTATTTATATTTACAATTGAGACAGCTCAAAGCTAGACTCCATTATCTTTGCTTTTTTGTACTGTTTTGAAAAAATACCTTATTTTCCTTTGAGAACTAAACACATTTCCTGGTCCGCATGGAAAATCAAAATAAGCCTTGTCATTTATAATTTATAACAGTGCGTCTTCTCATGAATTTTATATCGTATTTTTATTTCACATTTAAATACTCTTATGATTAAAATATATGCAAACGTTTCAAAAACTGAATGATAATAGTTTAGTCATTCCATTAAAGATATTTTTAACAATCTCTATCCATATTAAACTGGCAAAGAATGTGATTGTTACACATAGAGATGGTTTCACTAAAATAAATATGATGGTAGCTTATTTCTGTACACAAAGATTAATCAACGTATAAAGACTAGGAATGAAACATGGAAACAAAAGAAATGATCATAAATTTTAGGCGCCTTTCAGGTGAAGATGAGAAGAGGACGTGCGATTTATATGGAGAGAGCTAAGCGGGCCCCGTTTAAGCCCACTAACTCACGATTATGACAGGTCCGCCAGGTAAAGAAAGCATCAAAGTGAGAAGCAGATCAAAGGCAGTGAAGTCAGTTAAACCGAGGTCTCCTCCTATCTCATTCTTTCACTGCGTTGACTATTAGTATCCGATTCCCATTTCACACATACTCATGCGAAGCTCAAGAATTAAAGCTCACCAGTTTTCTTACCGTCTCTGATCGGAACACGTCGGCAGCTCCGTGCCATCTTTTCTGCCCGGCTTTGGAGTTCGAATTATTCATCTTCTTTTTTGCCTTGTGGATCTTTGTTTCCATGACGTTTTCCAACGCTATTTGGCGCCCACCGACACTCTTTCCTTCATCTCCAAGCTAGACGAGCCTCCCCTCCTGCATTCCCCCTGGATGTCCGGTATGCATTTTCAGCTTCACATTCCGCTTTCATTGTGTTTTTCTGCTTTGTTTTATATTTATTTAATAGAACATTGCCTTTGGCGCCTAAGCGTCAGCTCTGGAATACTGTAATTTCACCCTCGTGTTCCTGTGTCTCCAACAGTCGCGAGTTTTACTCTGTTTTGCCCCATTTTTCCTTCGTGGTTCAAGTTTTTTATCGTTTTTAAATGATTTTTCCAGCTCGGGTTAATGTGTTAGTCATGAAAGATTAGAGAAAAAGAAAGCGAAATGATGTGCCCTTTTAGCATGTGAAATTTAATTTATCGATTGTTTCCAAGCTCGCGAGCGAATGGGGCCCTACTGTTCAGTATTTTGAAGCTCGAGTCTACTTACTGCTTCTAAATAACTTAAGATCTCTGTCTCCTCCATTACTTGTGGAGAAAGGCTTGGGTTCGGATCAAGACGGGTCGTTATCATGTCTTATCTTTTAGATTTTCGAAACAGGTTTCCATGGACCACTACCAATTCGGCCATTTGATTTCACCTTTGTCCATACTCTCCATGCTACTCTGTCTCCTTGCACTCGGTTTCAACTTTCATTGCTAACCATTATATCATGCCCTACAGTTTTCATTTAATCTGACATGGGTATTATTTTTGTTCAAGATGTTGTTGTTGGGCTTAGCTGGTTCTTGTCATGTTGAAATTGGGTCAACCCCCCATTCACACGTTTTCATATTTGAATCAATTCAAACAAGGAGCGCAGATTTTTGTTTAAATACGTTTTATCAATATTTCAGCCATGCCCTTTACGAATTTTTTGTTAAATTTTTTTTTTTGGTAATATCTTTGAAACAATTGTTAACGCAATTCTTGCTCTTTTTAGATAAGCAATTACTCATTTAGCTTAATACCTTTACATTTGGAAGTTTTATCGTCTTTCCAATCTGCAGCTGAAAAGCATGCTGGATCTTCCATCTTTCAAACTCATCCAAAAGATTCCTCCTGTGCTAGAGCCCAACAAATCTATGCGGCCTGTCAATTAGTTGAAGATCTTTATCAAAATTCAGGAAATCAATTACCAGCATGAGTGCAAAGCATTATGACAGGTTACAACTTGATAACTCTGCCTTGCCAGATGCAGACCTTCATCACAAAATTACCAAATGTGTGGGGGACAGAAAATCTTTTGAGAATCACCAAAAGCAAGGAAATTGCAGAAGGCAATGTGAAGAAGATGAGCTTGTTAGGTACATGTCAAATCTTCCAGGTTATTTAGAGAAGGGAGAAAGTATTCACGATAAAGTCTTAAATGTGGGGGTCCTTGATTGGGCCTGTCTGGAGCAATGGAAGTGCGGTCATAAACATATGCCTCATATAAGTAGCAGGAGTTCAACATCAACTGGTAATACATCTGTGACTGATTCAATGGACAGATCACCTGGTTATTTTGGCATGGGTCGTAGCTTGTCTCCTTCTTGTCGAAGCATTTGCCATCCACCACTGCCATCTTACTTTATGGCATCTACAATGCAATGCCACTCCCAGGATGCCAAATCCTTGGGAAAAAATTTAAAAAATTGTCAAAATATTAGCGGCTGCAACAATAACTCACACAACCAGTTTGTCAGGGCAAATGACCATCTTTCCCGAAACATCCCTGATAATAAACTGAAAACAAGCAACGTGAAGGATTTGGATCCCAAAATTGATATGACAAGAGGAGCTCTATCCAGTGACCAAATGTATGAAGTAGCATCATACATTAAGTTACAAAAGAGCTCTCAGGATGGTAGATTGGAAAGAAAAGTAGAGACTTTCCAGCAACCAAATGTGGTTACCGATGAGGAAGACGTACTCAAGAAAAACAAACCACATGTTCTTTGTTTGTCCAGAAATATCTACCTAAATGATCATTCTCTGCCAACATCCCATGGTCGAAAGGCACAAATTCATAGCCGAACAAGCTTCACAGAAAATCCCAAGGGACGTTCCCTTGAGGATGTTAATTATAAAAAGTCAAACTCCTGTACACTGCCAGATGAAGTTAATTGTTTCCATTCTCAGACAAAGGGGTGTAGTTCCACAGGCACTGAAAGAACCAAAGTTCACACTGCCACTTTCTCAGCACCCTTATCAGCTAAAATGGGAATAAGGCCATCCAAATCTAGACAAGCCGAAAAGAAACAGCCAATAACTACAATGTTATCTGCAAGAGAGTCTTCCCAAGAACCAGTCCAGAAAGTAACAGGTGAAAAGTCTAGAAGCTCTTCACCTTTTCGACGGTTTAGCTTCAGCACTGGTTTTGCAAGCAAAGAATCTGGCTGCAAGGAGGATGCACTTCGGCCGCATAGGAGCTCAATAGGAACTGCTACGTCTTGCTCAGAAAATATTAGGGGCTGTTCAAGCTCAGATATTTTAGTCAATGGTAAGGCAGGTGAAGCTGGTAGGAGCAGGTCAAGCCCTCTAAGGAGGTTACTCGATCCACTACTAAAACCAAAGACGGTGAACTGCCACCACCCTGCAGAGTCATCTCAGAAAGATCCGTTGTTAATAAATAAGAATTGTATGTCCGCAAGTGGGAAATCTTCCTCTCTGCAGCGTGAAAAAGGGTTGATAAAGGACCACAGAGTTGGTCATAGTACAATTGATAAAGATGATTCATTGAAGAACAAGAAGCATGTGTCATCAACAGTTCAAGCTCTTCTGAGAATTGCATGGAAGAATGGCTTGCCCACGTTCACATTTGCTGTTGACAAAAGCAGCAGCATTCTTGCAGCCACAGTGAAGGAGTTAAGTACCACAGAAAAAGATGGCTGCTGCTGTATCTATACCTTTTTCACCTTTAGAGATGTTAATAAGAAGGCTGAAAATTGGATAAAACAGGCTGGAAAGTGCAAAGGTCCTGATTACATTCATCATATTGTGGCCCAAATGAAGGTTTCTAATCCTCGCTATCTTGATTTAACTGGCCAGAATTGTGTGGACTCTTCCACTGTGAAAGAGTTCGTTTTGTATTCTGTGAAGCCAAAGCAGGGATGTGACCAAGCCCCTGATTATCAGTTAGATGATCAACTTGCTGCTATTATTCTCAAAATGCCCAAAACAATGGGTTTCACCGATAATGAGCATTGTAGTAGTTCCGGCCGAGAGCTTGTCCATGCAACAGTTGTGTTTCCAAGTGGGGTTCACAGTCACCCAAGTAAAGGTGGACCTTCATCCCTTATTGAGCGCTGGAAATCAGGCGGATCATGTGATTGTGGTGGTTGGGATATAGGTTGCGAACTTAAGATTTTTGCAAATGAAAATCCAGCCCGTAAAAAATCATGTTCATCCAATGCTTGTTGTGAAGATCATTTCGAGCTTTTCCTCCAGGTAATGTTAGTGACAAACTAAATTTATTTTGTTAATTTAATTGTCCTTTCATATTGCGTCGATAACTAATGTAATGTTCCTTTAACTTCGAATGCAAATTGCAGGGGAATGGGCGAGAACACCAAACTGCTTTCAGGCTTGTGCCCTTCAAGCAGGGGATTTTCTCGGTTGTTTATGACTCGTCATTCACACTTCTGCAAGCATTTTCCATAGGCATAGCATTACTGGATTGTAAAATGCCACGTGAGCTTTCTGGATCAAGAAATTCAGCAGAAGAAAAACCCCAAGGGTGGAAATCGATAGAATAAAAGGCTTTGAATAATTAGGAAATTCTCCTTGTAGGTCGTCCGCTAACCACTGCTCTCGCCGGTTGATAGTGCCTAACATTAACTCGAACGAAACATGTCTTCGTGCGGTCAACTGAACCATATGATATGGGAAACCACCGGTCAGCTTGGCTTTACTCACATCTCATGGGTCAGTATGTGTTTTTAATATCAGCCGCATAAATGAAAATCCTTTACGGGTTCCTGACCCTCGCCGTCATGCTAATAAGAAAGAATGATTTTGAGGTTGAAGCTTGTGCTCCCTGTTAGGATCTTTTTCAAAGATGCTTTATCATTCATTATCAAGTGTTCAAGCACGCCAACAGATAAAATGCTATTATCAATATTAACAGGTATGACTGTAGCATCAGTGAATTGAAATCTGTCTTCTGCTAAAATGCTTAATGCACGTCTGCTTTCATGATCCTTTAATAAAGTAAGAGACTGCTAGTATTCCATTCTCCACTTATTCTCCATTTATTTTATCATTCAGTCAGGACGCGCAAGCGTGAAGGTCCCCAAAAAAAATAAAAAATAAATAAAAAAATTACTAGCAGAGCATCGATGGTTTTTAAAGATCAAGAGTCAATTTTATTAATCATAAAAAAAAAAACAAAGAGTGCAAACACCACTAGCCGAAGCAGAAAAACACTAAAAAAACCTAACAAACAACCTATCACTCACCTTACCAAACAAAGCAAACGGTAGAGCATCGAGGGTTTAAATATTGGATTGGATTGTGTTTTGAGATTTATATATAGGTGGAAAATATCAATAGGTTCTGGGGTGGAAGGGTTGGACTTCTTTCACGGGGGAGGGTATAGGCTCTGCGGTATAAGGGTGTTCAATTAGTAGTCTTTAAACTTTAGGTATAATTAAACTATTTTTTCTCCTAATCTAAATAAATAATTATTAAAATATCTTCTTCTATCTAATGTAGTCCCTCCCTTCACATCTACCTGTTAAACCATTGGAGTTACGAAAAATAACTTCAAAAACTATGATTTAGGGTTTTCCAAACTAACATTTATTTTTATGAACCAAATCCACTTACCTCCAACCCCACCCAAACACAAACTGGGTCTTAAGCAATGTAGCTTGGGGTGTGTAAATATTCCCTCATTCCTTGTATATAAAACCCCTTCAACCAGGTCACGGAATTATAAAAAACAATTAAAATTAATCAAAAATAATAAATATATAAGAAATATAAATTATTTTCCAAAAGTACCATTATTTATGAATAAATGAGTAAGAGAGAAATAATAAAAAAAATGATGAAACAGAATGTAAGAGAAATAAATAATGAAAGAGTAATTTGAAAATAAAATATATAAAAATGTATTTATTATTGAACCAAAATGTTATAAGAAGATACGGAAAAAAAAAGATCTTATTGTAATTCCCTATTTCGATTGGACCTAAATCCGGAAGTCATGGCGCCGCAGAAGCAAATACTAAGCCTGAATTAAATCCATATTCGGTCTCCAGCACTCCGATCTTCGCGGTCTCCAGCGAACAAGGTCTCCGTCGGAGGCATCTTCTTGACCTGCGTTTGCTTCCGGCACTCCTTCCGTCTCACTGCTCTTGCTGAACGCTATTTCGATCTACCTTCGCTTTACGAGGGAACAAGAGCAAGGTAACATCACAGTAATCTTCTTTTTTCTTTCTTTTATCTATGTTTCAATTCATTTATCCCGGAGAATTATACTTCGGGAGTGGTCGTAAAGTGGTTTCGTTACTCACTCTCGTATTCCCCTGTAACATTCCAACCCATCTGAATTTAGATTCTTTGAAGCGATGGCAAAATCGTGTTTTCTGAGTTAGTATCTTAGGTTTTTTTAAATGTATAAAAAAAATCTTGGCTTTTATTTTTCATTTTCATTTTTTCTTTAAATTTCTAGTGCGAAGAAAAAGATGGGTTTTGCCCTTCGGTTTGCATGTAAAAGGAAATTGGTCCATGTGTTTATAGGGCTACAGGGTGACCATAACAATGGAGCTTGGGTCATATTCTGATCAGAGTAAATCAACATTTTCCCTGGCGGACGAGGATCATACACTTGCAAATGCTGTTCGGTTCACCTTAAATCAAGAGTCAGTGATCTACCAATTCTTATGTGCTTTTCTAATCCTCTGCGTATAATTTATGAATTTCGTTCTTAGCATGCTTCGAAAGCATAAATGCCATCATCAATGTCAGTCTTTTATGTGCTTTTCTCCTTCCGGTCATCCTGATGCCGTTTGTTTTAATAATCAAATATCCTGATAAGGTGTGATTGTTGATGTTTTGCAGTCCAAGAGTGACATTCTGTGGTTACAGCATTCCCCATCCTTCTGATAATCGGGTTAATATTAGAGTCCAGACAACAGGTAACATATGGAATATTCTCTTTGAACCTTTAGCATTTGATGAAATTTTGTTGCTGTGCTTCGCAAGTTCCTGCCAAGATATTGTGTTAAAGTTCTGAATTTGCTTGAGGGCAATCGCAGTTGCTTTTATTTTTGGTTTTGCTATATGATTTATATCACTGATCTGGATTCTAATTTTTGAAGAAAGTTCAACGCATAACTAGACCATCAGAATGTCTCGTATGTGATTCTCTGCTAGAGTTCTCTGTTGAATTATGAACGTAAATGTTCACAGAAATGTAAGTTCCGCATTAAACACTACATGAACACCTTGAATTTTCTGCGTTAAATATTGATGTACATTTTGAAACACCTGATTGAGAATGAATTTTCTGCGTTAAATATTTTAGATTTAAGGCAAAGCACCTGTGAATACCTTAAACAATAAAATTATGACGTGGAGTGAACCAGCATTTTAATTCAATCCTTTAGGGCATTTATGCAATGGGATCTTCATTGAGATTGCTTCAGTAGTTTTCTGTTTACAATATTTGTTATCTCTGAGCATCTATAGGGGATCCAGCTCGTGAGGTGTTGAAAGATGCGTGCCAGGATCTGATGCTAATGTGCCAGCATGTAAGGAGCACTTTTGACAAGTCTGTCAATGATTTTAAAATGAGCAAGACTGTGAAGGATATGGATATTAAGTGATGTACCAGTTTTCGTTTCAATTTGTTTTGATATTGGTTGGACTGCATATTTTGGTTCTTAACAATAGATTATGTATGCAACTCTAGAGGATATACGCAGACACAGTGAATGGTATTTTTTGCCCTGGGCTAATCCCCCCCCCCCCAACACACACACAGGCGCACACAAATCTCTCGCGTTATGAAACATCTTCGCCTGGTTTAAAATGTAAACCCGATTTAATGCCCATGGGATTTGTGAAATATTAAATATGTACTTGTGATTACGGCGGATTTCCGTAAATGTTACAGATTCATGGATTATATTTATATATAGGTGTTGACAACAATCTTCACTTTGTTGTCATAAATGGAAGAACTGAAACAATGTTGATCATTTCCCGAATGATAGAGTTGCCTTGAAATTGCATGCAAAATTGTTGCTGAACTTGTATAGGGGTAAATTGACAAATTCTGTATAGTAGTTCCAGGACTGAAACTTTGAACAAAACCGTCTAGAAGAATGTTTATAGAAAGATTCAAAGAAAAGATCGGGGAGCTGCCCCTAGTGGTAAATAACAGAGCAAAGTGGGAGGGAGGGAGGGAGGAGTTCACCACAAGCCAATGAGTTTCCACCAGGCACCTCCAACACCAAGCCAGATGATAATGTTAACAATACTTATGAGGAGTCCATAGCCCCACCATTGGGCAAGGGGAACATAGTTGGCTCCGTAAAACACGGGTGCCGACCCGATTCCATAGTGGGTAAGGCCACCCATGAGGTTGGAGAGGAAGGACAGCACCATGGCCCCAAAGTAGGGAGGAGTGCCTAGCGCACTTGCCACTGACAGGAATGCTGTAAACATGGCTCCTATATGAGCAGCCCCACTTGCGAAGAAGTAATGTGAATAGAAGTAGAGCAGCACCAGTATGCCGAATGATAGTTGCCACGACAGTCCCAGCCCCCCTACAAACTGTACAAACAACATCATTCACAAACCCTTTCATGAATAGCAACTTTGCTAACTCACTAATATCTTCCTAGACCGGTAGTTAATTTACCACCACATTTGATTCCATCTTCACTTCGCCATCAACCAAACTGGAATGAAGTTCCCAAACAAATTGCTACCCACCTTTTCTTTTGAGTGAAAAAGGTTAATATGCTCGTAATTTATGGATGAGCATTTAAAAATTATCAGTGTTTTACACGAGCCAACAATGCTCTGAGGATTGAGCGTTCGTCCAGTCCGATGTGAAAGAATACCACAACAAAATAAAACAAAAATAGACGCAAGGAAGAATAAATGAAGGAGAGAGAGAACACCCAGATGATAGGCATCTTATCTTGTCAAAGAAAGTTATCATGCACAGATCCAGAGCAGGGAGAAGGGAAAAGGGAAAGGAAGTAACCTTAACAACAGTTTCGCTGAACCAGGCAATGAGACCATATTTGTTGAGGTAGCCAGCCATTGCGATGAGGGCAGCGAACCACGTAAGCGTATCCCAGGCAACCCCCTCGGCTAAGCACTCCTTCCACGTAACAACCCCTGTCACAAGCAGTACAGCCAATCCCAGAATCGCAGCAGTTACCGCATCCATATTAAGAACCCCACCAAAAACCCAAAGCCCCACCTGATACATTTGGAATGCAAGGTTAAGTGTAATTAATGTATTCATTCACATTATCAATTTCAACATACGATTTGCAGGTTTGAACTTAAGCGTGGGTAACCTTTATAATAAAGGTTGACGCTCAACTCAAGTCTCCTGGGCCATCTGCATGCCCAACTGTGGTCCCAGTGACCGGACATTGCAGTTGAAAAAATACACAGAAACCAAGAAAGAAATATTGGCCGCAGCTAGCCCTGGAAGGCAAGTCACTGACTTCCTTAAGAATTTGTATATATTGGTCTGGCTTGGGTTCTGTCCTATAATAACGTAATGATCTGGCAAATTAGAACTTATTATACGATAAAAACTCAGTTCTGAGAATTAAAAAAGGAACCAAGTGCTTTTATACCGTAAGTAGCAGAGTCCCACCCATTATCTTCTCGTTTAGGGACATTGGCCCCATGTTTTGCAACTTCTCCCTAGCAAGCTTGGGCGCGTCGGGACTGGATTTCACTGTTGGCGGGTAAACCACATACAGAATGAATGGTACCAATATCAATGAGAGCAAACCCGGGACAAAGGCTGCTTTGGCCCAATCTAACCACCCGATCGTCTGGTTGATGGAGCTCTGAGTCAGATTGGCACACAGGGGATTTGCTGCCATCCCAGTCAAAAACATGGCCGACGAAATCACCGAAGTTTGAAAGCAAGTCAGCGTTAACCACGATCCTAGTCTATTTTCGGTTCCATCACCCACGTTGCTACCGCATGCAACACACAAGGCTTTGGCCAACGGAAGAAAAATGCCACCAGCTCTTGCTGAGACGGAAGGAATCGCCGGCGCCAGCAAGGCCTCGCTAAAAACTAAACTGTATCCTAATCCTAGGGAGGAGCTACCAAAAAGAGAAACAAATTGATAAGCAATTCGATTGCCGAGACCCGTTTTGATAAAGCCTCTGGCAAAGAAGAAGGCCAAGCAAATGAGCCAGGGGATAGGATCGCCAAAGCCTGAAAATGCGGCAGCGAAGGTCAGTGTTTTTGTAAGAACCGAAACACCCAGACCCAAGACGGCGACAGCACCGAGCGGCAATGGCTGGGTAATAATGCCGACGATGGTGGCCAAGAAAATAGCCAAGAGCTGCCACGCGTTTTTGGACACTCCGGAAGGCACGGGTACGAACCAGAGGATAACCCCGGTGGCTACAGAAGCCAAGAGAGGTTTAACAGAGGCTCCCTGCCATGGCGGAGAGGGAGAAACTGAAGCACCGGAGGCGGAGGCTCTGAGAATGTGACGTTTGGGAGTGGGCTTGAGAGTGAAAGGGGAGTTGGAGAGAGTGAGGGATGGAATTGAGGAAAAAGAAGAATGGGGTGTGAGGCGAGGAAAGGGGACGGAATAGGGGGAAGAGGAGGAGCGAAGATGAAAGGAGTTGAAGGAGGAAGGAAGGGGGAGAGAAGGAGTGGCGAGTGGGATGGAAGCCATGGATGGAAGGTGAAGGAAGGATCGGCAGAGCAGCGGCATGAGGATATGGGAATGTGGAATTTGATGGAGGGAGGAACGTGGACCGTTGGAATTGGTGGCCAGTGTGCTTTCTAGCTCTTGCTCTATACCCTTACTGGAATGAGAGAGAGAGAGCTCCCGCATCTGTCCACGTGGCATTCCTTGCATTCTGCTCTTACATGTGGGCTTCGGCCTCTGATTTTGGGAATGCAGCCCATGACCGCTGCCAGCCTGCCACCCTTCAATCCCCACTTTTACCATGCGTCTGACTATTTTAAAGTCTCCCTATTTAATTTAATTTTTATAAATTTAATTACAGATTAAAAATTGTAAATGTGGATCATTAAACTGAATTTAAATGTGCACGCACAGGGAGTACAGTGTTGTTCATGTATAGATATAGATTCCCTAAGGATGAAGAACTAACAAGCTGGTAGAAGCAGCATGATTGTCTTCTTGATATATTTCTTCTCCTCTTATATGTGCCATTCCGGAAGACACGTCATTTCTGCTTTTTGCACACATCAGCGGCAATGTTCCAGTGTTGCATGCATGTTTCCAACAGTGCCCCTTCAATCTCACATCACCATGCATTTTGCGCACCCAATAACAATACGTTCATTATCAAATTCATTCAATTATATTACAATGTTCTTTCTTTCTTTTTTCGTTTCTTCTAAAAAAGTCACTATCGCCCAACTGCATTAATTGAATACAGCTGCAGGCATTCGTTTCGCATGGTTCAACTTTATGACATCCCCTGTTCACATTCGAGTGTCATGTTGGCGTTGAGCGTTACATTCCTCGCACATATCAGGTGTTCAAATCGGACATTATGAAGTCAAGCTTTATGACATCCCAAATAATAATGAATCAATAATATAATGTAGGTTTGCTTTTGGATATTTTCCCATTGATAGTTATGTATATATTTAATTTCTTGATGTAAAAAACCTCTAGTCAAAAGTACTCTCATCAATATTGATACTTGGCTTCTTGCAGTGTAGCTTTGGCATACCTAGCTAGATATATGAAGAAAATATGGGTGTTTCCAAACATACCAGCCTAAACCGGAACTTGCATGTCTATAATTACACTTAATCTTTGTTATATTTGACTCGGCTCCAATATAATAATATACGGCAAAGTTACAGACGTACGAGTATGTTACAAGGGTCAAGTAGATACCTAGCTAGATATATGAAGAAAATATGGGTGTTTCCAAACATACCAGCCTAAACCGGAACTTGCATGTCTATAATTACACTTAATCTTTGTTATATTTGACTCGGCTCCAATATAATAATATACGGCAAAGTTACAGACGTACGAGTATGTTACAAGGGTCAAGTAGATAGATAGATAGATAGATACAAGGGGTGGAGGCGGTTTAGAAAAATGGACTTGAATCAGGCGGCGAATTTAAAAGAAGCTGGGGTGGGAGCACAAGTGTTGATGATCAGGAAATTAAATCAAGGAAGGAAGAGGAGGGAATATCGTTCATGAGATCCTCCAGATTCCACTCTCCCAGTCCCATGCCCATGATGAACTCTTGTTCGTCAAATAAATTATCCGCCTGAGCTCTCTTGTTACTGTTGCTTCTGCAGCTATCAACCATACCTGTGTTGTTTACGTCTTCAAAATAAGCATTATTGGTAGTGTGTGCGTGGCACGTGCTCTCCACTTTGAGGTCTAGAGGCCCTTCTGATATTCCATCATCCACTTGACTTCCTGAGAGTAACCCACCTTGCTCAACTGTGCATGAAGATGCAGACGGGTTCAACATAGGCACATATAAGCTATCATGATCTTGAGCTGAAACGAACCGTCCCTTATCCGCGTCTTTCGTGGCCAAACAGTTCTTGACTCTTTTTTTCATTTTGGAATTCCAAAAGTTCTTGATCTCGTTGTCCGTTCGCCCTGGCAACCTTGCCGCTATTTGAGACCATCTTTCAACATCAAACATACATAAAACCAATTCAAGTCAGCTTCTGTTCATTAGTACATCGAATTAAGGCCTGAATTAATTAATACCCCTTAATTTCGTTTTAGTATATATATAGCAATGCTTTGCATCGACGCTAGTTTAACCAAAAATAAATAAAGATATGGAGTGACTTGAGCAACTCCAAGTCCAGACCCCCTGAGTTGATGAGTACAGTTAATTAGTACAGTAGTCATAACCATCTTATCAAGTCACTCAGTAATTATTATATACGTGCTTCCTTATTTTCCCTTATATAGGTACGGTCATCGGTACGTGGATGGATGGAAAGTTAATGTCGCGGGGGTTGAATGATTTATTCAATATATTAGAAGATGATATTCACATGAATCCGTTCATTAATATAAAGGGACAATGCTAAAATGAATATAATACTCTAAACATGTATTCTCGTAAGAAATATAGTCGAGCTCTCAATACATGGACTGCTTACCCATCATGTATATATAGCAGTGTTCTAGGAAATATACAGTCCAATAAACATATATATATATATATATATATATTATATAGAGAGAGAGAGAGAGAAGAGAGGAACCTGTTGCCAAGAAAGGAGTGCAAATGGCTGATGAGTTGTTGCTCTTGGGGTGAGAAAGCGCCTCGTTTAAGGTTAGGCCTCAAATAATTGATCCAGCGAAGGCGACAACTTTTGCCACACCTTTGCAAGCCAGCATTTTTGGCCACTTCTCTCCAACAACCTTGTCCATTGCTGCGCATGTACCTCATCAGCTTCTCATCTTCTTCCGGTGACCACAAACCCTTTCTAAGCTGCTCGTTTTTTCCAGAGGGCTCTGACTTCCTCATTATATTGTACTGCCCTGTAACCTGATCTGATCGATCTGGACCCAGTTATATTCCTCTTTCCATGTCTATAATATAGCTATCTCCCATCTAGGTTTGATGTAGATAACAGGAACATGCAGGATTTATATATAGAGGCAGCAATGTCACAAAGAAGCTTCATGATGATGAGGTAGAAATAAAATAATGGCGATGGTATATGGGTGTGGGGTTTGCTTACAAAAACAGGGAAGGAGTGAGAGTGGCAGAGAGGTTGGTTGACGGGTCAAGTTGAGAACGGTTTGGAGAGGGACCTGATAGAAACAAGATAAGTAGGTGGTCGTCTTCTCTTTGACTCAATGCATGGCTTTGTCTTTTTTCTCTGCTCATTTAAGTTCTCTCACAAGCTAATCATCATCCTTAATTGGCATCACAAGTAACACTCCTCTCTCTATATATATACGTATCTGCCTTGTAAGAAAGCCAAGTTTTGTTGTAATTGCCCTTTCTTCCCTTACCCACGCAGTTGAAGATAGAGACCGTAGATGCTGATGAGGCCTAAAGCTAGCTATATGATAACATGATGGAAAATAATACTGTATAGCTAGGTCGCCTAGGCTTCTTTGTTGATAAATTTTGGCTATACAAGCTTTCAGATTGTTAATTAGCTATGGAATTCAGAGAGTTTAATAGTTTGTGACTGAAGTAAGTGATGGACTTTTAGCCTTGTGTTAATGTCGTGGATATCATTTTCCCCAAACAAATTAAAGGTGCATCATGTGGGAGAAAAAGAGGAAAGAAATGGCGCAACAAATAATTGACTTTTGTACACCATCTTTTATAGAGGAGGGGAGCCTAGACATGGACATTTCAGTGCTGCTGTTTCTTCGTGGAAGATATTTCGACCTGCAAAACAAGGCCCCTAATTGAAGAGATCACATTGATATATCCACCTCACTCTTTGCTGTGGCCCATTTTGACACATGCATATATACATACGAAGATATATAACCTCATAAAAGCGTCCTGGGAAATAAATATTCTAACGGTTGAGAAAGTCAAATGCTCCACAAATTTATCTGAATATAATAGTAGTAATATCTTCCTAGTCCCAAAAAAAAAAAAAAAAAGAGAAGTAATGTCTTATTTGGGATGTGGTTGTTGTGTGTGTATTGAGGCATTGCGGTGGTTAAAGTGGGGGTGGACGGTGGCTAAACCTCAGAAGCACGAGGAGAGGATGGGAAGAAGCCAAGTACTAAAAAACGTCAAGAAGTGCAAGTTCCTTTCAGAAAAGTAAAAAGGAGAAAGAGTCTAAGTGGCCACAAGGGGAGGTCGATGATATATCAATTCAATCGTCAAATCATGCGCTGATGGAATAAGTGGCACAGGTATAATATAATATTGGGTAATCTCAGATTTCCATTTAGCAGCACATGATATGATGATCCGTTATAAGTTCAAAGCACATAATGATCAATCATAAAACATTCGTGGACGTTAGTTTTTGATATGCTCGTCAGAAGAGAGCAAGCATCACTTTAGTTAGATGAGCGAGGGTGCATCATTTGCCGACAATAATATTCCAAATTAATCTAGCTAGCGACAGAAAGTGCAACCCCCATGAATAACTACTTAAGCACAGGGGCGGGCTCTTTCGAGGAAAACCAAAAACAGCACAGATGAAAGACAGTGCTGCGAGTAGAGGGGCAAATCCAGGTTATCATCTCATTTTATTGGATGGAGAGAAAACTATGGAGGAAAGAAAATTAGGAGAGAAACTCCTAAGAAGAGTAAATTTTTTTATCATTTTGGAAGCTTTCATTCTTAATATTCTTGCTCCCTTTTTAATGTTGGCCCAGGTTCTGAGGTGAGAGAGATCGAGTGTGTGTTTGGAGTAGTTTTTAAGAATAATTTTTATGATTTATGAGATAAATATACGAGAAGAATTTTGTCTCAACTTACAGAAAATAACTTCTGAAACCACGGACTGAGTGTTACCCAAACACTCACTAATCAAAAGCATCTAAACTTAATTTTTTTACTCCTTCAAAACTTGTTTCAGGCGGTTCAATTATGTTTGGCATAGGATGATCAATAACTAGTGAAGCAGCTTAAGGCTGTTTCTGAAAAACAAATCTGTGTTGCCACAGGGAGAGAAGGGAGACACTGGGAGAGAGGCTAATAAGTTGTATAAAAATAAGAATGGAAAGAAGTCTTTGAAAAAACTAAAATTACGTTAAAATACCCAGCTAAAATTACTCTAAAAACCTAATTGAATTTTTTAAAAAAACAATCAATATAAATATCAATCACTTTATATTTTTTTCTCCTCAAACATCACTTTATATTTACCCAAATCTTCCTAAAACTTCAGTTTGTAAAAGTTAGCTGAAACAAAAATCATGTTTATCAAATATCAACTCATATCCAAACAAGCCTATTATTGGTTAAATTCAAGTGTGATTGGATTTTGCTTAGGGCGGGAAAAAATTTCCCGATAGTGTTGAATTAGGAAAGATATATATATATATATACACGTACATGCACACACTTAATGTTTATTGTTTAAGACCAAACACAAAATAATTTCTGTTTTTTTATATAATAAGATCTCTAACCAATAAATGAATTTTTTTAAAAAATATTTATTTTTCTAAACATAAATAAATGGACCTTATTGATATTTTTTTAAGAGTAATGGCCCATTTTTGTTTTACAATTATATTTAAGCTAAAATATTTTTTTAGTCATTTTAGTTTATTTATATGAGGTATACTTTTGGTCCCTTGACTTTCTAAAGTAGTATATTTTTAGTCCTATAATTCTAACATAATTAATATTACTAATGAAAAACGTCAACACATAAAATTTAAGTGATAATCATGTCATTAAATGTTATTAATCTTAAATTTAAAATATATGTAAATTAAAAAATATCTAAAATATAATAAAGAATATGAAAACCTCAATTGTATAAAAAAAATAATTTAATAATCTAAATAGTAAAACCTCAATTTCATTTATCACGATTTTTTGGTTTATTTTAGTTTAGTAATATAAATATATCATATTAAAAAAATTAAAACTTAAATATGCTTTGTTAGTTGTATAATCATCACTTAGATTTGATGTGTTAACATTTTTCATTAGTAATATTAATGGTGTTAAAAATATAGAACCTAAAATATATTTTATAAAGTTAATGGATCAAAGTATCCCTCATCAGTGGCCTCATATAAAATTTAAAAGACTAAGGGCTCGTTTGGTACAATGGAATTGATTTTGATGGAAATGAAAATGGAAATGGATATGAGGCCACTGATCTGGTCGAGCATGGTGGTCTTCAATCTAGTGGTCAAGCACGGTGGGCAACGATTGAGAAGTCGGTGAGGGTAAGATTGGAAATATGGAGATAGATTTGTAAATTCTAACTTTTGAGATGTAATTTATTTGATGGAATTGGGCTTAATTGAATTCTGTATGAAATTCAATTCTAAGGGCAATTCCACCATACCAAATATATTATTAGGAGGAATCTAATTTTAATTCCAATTCCATCTCCTCAATTTCACTGTACCAACCAGGACATAAAAGTACATTTATCTCTTTTATTTATGTAAAAGCACCTGACAGAATTGCAACTTTTTAACCTTTTTTCAATAAAAATATGGACGCGTGTATTAAAACCTGCGCAATGAGCAAAGTCCAATACAAGTTAGCTTAAAACAGAGTGCAATACTCAAGTTAATGTTTAAGGTGTTATATTAGTTTATTGATAGAAATAATTTGGGGTAATTATAATGAAATCTCATACAAGAAAAAAAATGAAGAAATGGTTTCAGAAGTTGTCAGTGTAAGCTTCTCGACTTGTTAATGGACGCTCCTCGATTTATCATTAACAACTTCAGGGATTATTTTTTCATTTTTTTCTCTTATGTGGGACTTCATTGTAATTGTCTCAAATAATTTCCTCGTTACCTGTCGCAGGCTCCAACAACATTGGGAAAAGAGCGTAATACTGAAATTAACAAACATGGCAAAACAGAGTTCCTTGCAAACACATCGGTCATCAGATGCTCGATTTATCGCAAGCGATTTCCTCGTATTTTATATCGCTAATGATTAGAATGTGTTGAAAAAACAGTAAAAAATGTTTCTAAGAAAATAGGTTAGCTTATCTGGCAATTACACTTCTAAGTTCCAAATGACCTTTTCCCCAGTTTTGGTGACCTTTTTTATTTTTGCCTGCGCATGGATGAATCTGAATTCCGATATTGCCCCTGTTATTTGTTGGGCAATTACCAATTAGTATCCTTTCTGGGGTCTTGGCTTTGGGAAAGTCAGGTGGGAATGGGATCAGGGGATGAGGCCAATGGCAATGTCGAACCCGCGATGGACTTCTCGCCTAACCTCCTTCTCTCTGTCTCAGTTCTTCCCTTCTTTGGAATTGCAGAGGCTCAACCTGAAGCCGATTCATTTCCCTCGATCCCCTCTCCGCTTTCCCACCATTAAACACTTCCTTCGACAATCCTCTGTAGTTGCCCAAGTTCCAGATTCTCAGGGAACCTTCAATGCTGAGGTGCAGCCCTACTTGCGCTGTTCCATGCCGCACAAGCGTCTCAGAGCTGCCGTTCTTCTCAGCGGCGGCGTTGATAGCAGTGTTGCTCTCCGCTTACTTCACGCTGCTGGCCATTCTTGCACTGCTTTCTACCTCAAGATATGGTTCCAAGTACGCTTCTTTACTCTGTTACCTCAACTATATTATTGCTTCCTCTTTCTTTATATATCGTCATTTCTATTCCTGTCCCAAAAAAAAAAAAACAAAAAAATCATGGTGTCTCCTCTATCATGACTTAACTATGTGAGCTGCCTCTACTATGACAATGAAGTCTTTTTTAAGTTGGCTATGATTGATGATTCTAGGATATGGATTGAAACGAGCTTCGCGTCAGCTTAAAAAAAAAAAGTTTGATTGTTTTTAAAAAAATCTTGCAGCTGTTGAGTCGTAAAGGAAAGCAGAAACCATAAAATTGACAACTTGCATAGTCACTTTGGCCTATGAAAACAAAACAGGTTATTGGATTTAGGTATCTTGTCATACGTTAATCCCCATCAAGCGGTCGCATGTTTATGTCTAACGGGTTCATCTGGCATTTGCATTGTCTGCCTTAGGAGAAGCTAGTTTAATACATGAGTTTCTGCAGGAAGACTTTGAAAACTTTTGGTCAGAATGCCCCTGGGAAGAAGATTTGAAGTATGCCAGAGCTGTTTGCAATCAGGTTTCTTTCTTCTCCTTATATAGCATCTTCATGTCTTGGTATAAAGATTGAGTTGTTCCTCATATTTTTGTAAGCAAGTTTATCCGTAGGCTTATGGTGATGTTTAGTAGTTTGCAACTGTTGTCAACATCAATCAAGGAAACAAAATTCTTGTGTTATTTGTTTAGCTGTAATGGTTTTCCTCTCAGCCAATATATGAGAAGGCTCTAAACTTTCTTCTTAGATTAGACGGAGTAACTCATATTGTGATCTTAATCATACATCATGATAAAAACTACGTCATCAAGGAAAATGCACATGTTATTGGTTTTCAGGTTGATGTACCATTGGAAGTTGTGCATTTGACAGATGAATACTGGAAAAATGTGGTATGTAAAGCCCTTGAGCTTTTTGTTATCAATGTGAAACCCTAGATGTTTAAATGTTTCGTCATGTGCCCTTTCCCCCCTATAAATATCCTCTAATTGCAATAGTATTGATCTATAATTTGTGCGTCTCTCTCCTATTTGGATTACTCAACTGTGCATTAGGTTTCTTACATTATTGAAGAGTATCGTTCTGGCCGTACACCTAATCCAGATGTTCTTTGCAATACCAGGATAAAGTTTGGTACATCCAGCAGATCTAGTCTTACATTGTTTGTGTGTGTGTGTTTCATGTGCTTTTTCCCTATTTCATTAAGCAAATATTGTTTCATCAGGTGCATTCATGGATGCAATCAGCGGCATGGGGTTTGACTATGTTTCCTCTGGACATTATGCAAATGTTGTCCATCCACATGCAGATCAAATGGATGAGCCTTCTGTTCTAGAACTTTCACAAGACATGGTATCCATATGAGATACACAAATTTTGTTTGTTGTTTTGAAAAATTTTCAATGCTGTTGTGTTCTAAAAGTGGTCTTGAAATTGTAGATCAAGGATCAAACATACTTCCTTTCGCACCTCTGCCAATCCCAGCTGAAGCGACTTATTTTCCCACTTGGTTGTATTTCCAAGGTTTGTTGTGATTAATGTTTTGCAATCCTTAGCTGGCATTTAATTTTTTCATTTGTTATTATTGCAATCTTTTATGTTATGTAATCAAGTATTACGGCAGAATATATGTGTTGGACAATTTGGTATCAGTACATTTCCTTGACTATTATATTCTATATTGAGAAAGTTTGATAACTGTCACACTAAACTTTTTTCTCCTGCCAAAATCATCTGCAGGATGAAGTCCGCAGGCTTGCTGCAAAATTTGATCTGCCAAATAAGGATAGAAAGGATTCACAAGGAATATGCTTCCTAGGCAAGGTATTTGCTCAAATTATCGATCTGTATCAATATGTTAAGAAATATCTGGTTCATGTATAAAGCTGGATTTATAATCCAAATTCTTTTGAATGAATATGATCAAAATGGAAACCAAGCTCTTGAACTTTCCCATTACTTTGTTCCTATGTGTGTCATTCTTGTTAGGCTTCTTGCTGATAATTTTCGTATATGATATGGATTTTTACCTTTGACTCATAGATAAAGTTCAGTGAATTTGTTGCAAGACACATTGGAGAGAGAGAAGGCATCATACTGGAAGCTGAAACTGGAGATTTCCTTGGCAAACATCAAGGCTTCTGGTTTCATACAATTGGTCAACGCCAGGGTCTACGGCTACCTGGAGGCCCATGGTTTGTTCTCTGGCTATTTTATTCTAGCATCAATTGTATTTATCTGATACGTTATATGATGATTTTTACGTTGCACTTTATTGAAGATTATCTTGGTGCTGAAATTGTGTGCCTATAAATATTAGTTGCTGGTATAAAAAATTGAACGTTTTTTGATCATTCACTTGGGTGGGAGCAATCTTTCAGCCCAAGAATTATCTCCACCAGGAGTCATATGACAAAATGCTTTCTTTTCATTCTTGTCCAGGAAGCCTTTTTTAGGAAACTTTGGGCTTGTTAGATAACATCTCATCTCATTTGATATTTAATGCAGGTACGTTGTTGAGAAGGATGTAAAAAACAATGTAATTTTTGTGTCAAGAAATTACTTCTCCTTGGACAAAAGAAGGCGCCTATTTCGTGTTGGTTCTTTAAAATGGCTTAGCGGGCTATGTCCAAGCCGTACGAGCCAGCTCCAGTGCAAGGTGGAAAGCTCAAACTATGGTTTCCATTTTTTTATCTTTGTTTTTGGTAATGTAATCATGCATTCATTATGAAAATTTGTCACAAAAAATATCAGTTGAATCCGAGAATGCGAAGTTCTAAATGGGAGCATTTCAAGGGCTAACTAGCTGAAATGAAAGCCATCTGTCATTGTTTCTGCCTCGCCAGATTATTATGGTTTTAAATAGCATGCATTAAATGTGAACAAAGAATAATATTGTTTTATTGAGATAAGTGTAGGGGTTGGGGAAACAAGCTCACCCCTTGAGGGAATAAGGCTACGTACATCTAACTCTCTTTAGACCCCACCAAGTAAGAGCTTTGTGTATTGGGCTGTCCTTTTAAGTGTAGGGATTGACACTCTTCTGTTAGAGTGAAAAGTCTTCCTTGTGTCCCTTGTAATCTCTTGTATGTAAAATCTTTTCAGGTAAGACATGGTCCAGGCTTCTATAATTGCAGTTTACAATGGGAAGGAGATGGAGATGGGGGAAAAGACACAGCAGTAGTCCACCTGAGTGAAGATGATCAAGGTCTGGCAGCCGGGCAGTTTGCAGCATTCTACGAGGGAAGGACTTGCATTGGCTCTGGCGTGATATTGGAGTCATGGGATGATCGGGGTTTTCCTGTTTGTACAAAAGCTTTAGAAATTGCGAGAATGGAAGATAAATCAAAGCTAGGGAATCCAGTCAAGATCAAAGGTCAATCAGATAGTCCCCAACAAGTGGCGCATAACTCAACAAGCAGTACCCAGCTTCCTGAAACAGAAGGACATTATGAAGTTGCTGCCAGTAAGCAAACAAGTCGGAATTGAAAAGGACTGCCACCATAGATGTAGATATTTTTATCTTAAAAGTTCTAGAATTTTCATTTAGATGTTCTGGCAAGTTTTTCTTGTGAGGGTGCATGCCGGTGCATAATGATTTTGTATTGGGAGGGCACATATTTTGCGGAGAGCCTGTGTGTTTTTCGTATAGCTAGTCGCAAATAATGCAGTATGTTGTACCATTTAGCAATTTTAATTCATTTCATTGGGAGGAACTATAAACAAAAAAAAAAAAAAAAGTCAATTGTGTTGTGTGTGTTATGTTCTTTTCCTCATGCATATGATATTTTCAATATTTGCACATGATTTACTTTTCATAGAAGATGAAATCAGAATTGGTTGATTTTTTTTTTTTTTTTTGGGTTTGGGAATTGCTCCAATTGTGGTTGACCTAACCAATTTCATTATTATAGCATCTAAAATTTGAAAAATATGGAGCCGCCACCAAAATTTTGATAATAGGGTAATTTTGCAAAAAAAGAAAACCAAATAGGATTCGGGAGTCGATTACGAGTGGGGGAAGGTGTTAGGTACCCCACAACATCAGGACAGGCTTCCCTTTGCTGCTCTTTGATCCGTTGCTCGTCCTTTTCTTTAATACGTAGCCGTTTGGGAGGAAAATGGCAGGAGAAATGAAGCAATGTTATGAAGTGAATGGGCGCATTGCCAATTAATTTACTGTGAGAAATATGACTAATTGTGCGAGAATAAGGAAATAGCTTCTTACCCAAAAATTAATAAATGTAGCTCAGCTTTTTTTTTTTTTTTGTACCGGAAAAATAATGCAGCTCGGCTGTTAAAATTTTTTGAGTTTTTTTTTTAAAATTTTAAATTTGTATTTTAATTATGGAATTGTGCTTTCATAATATGTAGCTTAAAATTTTGGTTTTTTAATAAGGGTTAAAGTGCAATTTTAACAACTAAGTTTTTTCCGAGGGCGCCTAACATAAATAAGTTTTAGAATGGGCAAAAATAACAATAACCAATATAAAAAGGTACAAATTCAACAAAACCGTTAAGTTATCTCAAATGCAGTGTTGGGTTTTCTTCTCTTATAATTTAACGCTGTTTGATCAAATCTAATACAACATATAACTCATAAGTTCATAACAGTTCTACCAACAATTTATAAAGCTTCAACTGTTGAAAAATTTCAGATGTGTAATATGCAATTTATAATTCAATAGACCACAACCTTAAAGCAAGATTCACAACATCATGCTGAAATAGTCACACATTAAATCAACTCAATCAAAGTAAAACAAACATTCTTAAGGTGTAGCAAAAAATGACCTTAGTAAATCAAAACCACTACCTCATTCATTCATAATAAATTGACAATATGCAATAAAATGTGCATAAGCCAATAACATGTGCAAGTTCAGCAAATTGTGCAAGCACAAATCAGCAACTACATATATAAAATACAACTATAACATACTTAGCTTTGTTAAAGCAGGGACAGCTAATCCTTTCTTCCTCAGTTCCTTTGTTTCCTGAATACTTAAACCTTAAATTGTTGTCTTAATCAATCTTGGATCAATGGGTTCATGGGGTCTCCACAACATGAGAGGTATAACACATCTTTGATGTGCTAGAACCAAAAATTTTAGGCTAGATTCTTGATTTGAAGAAACTAAATAACAACTCAGCGAATCAATACTTCTAATAACTTCAATGCATGGAGATTTTCTAAACATTTTCAATATGGAATGGACAGCATAAGTTGAAAATAAAATTTAACCCAAAAAAAAAGTTAAGCAACAATATCCTCATGAAAAAGAAGAAAACAAGTTAACAAAACTTCTCAATCAATTCATATTCATTCAATGGAGCAAAGGATGAATCCCTGTTAATTTACCAACAAAAGAATCTATGAGGTATATCACAGCGGGATCGCTTTAAAGGAAAGCAGAAGAAGAAAATGATCTTTACTTTGACGCGGCTGCACCTAAAACAAATGTTAGTATGTAGTCCCTCAAACAAAGTTCCTCCCCCTTTATTGAAATAGCAACAGCCAAGATCATCAATAGCCGGAGAGTTGCAGTACTTTCTAATGAAGAAAAAAAATTCAATGAGAGCTCCAACAAACGAAACCCTGAATAAGCTGGTTTTAGACCTGACGACGACTTACCGGAGAGAACCCACGAACACCGTCGCACATGGTGCTAGCTTCCGTTACCCAGAGATGTCACCTTTCGGGGTTCAATTTCGAATGAAGAAAGAAGCTCCACTCTCTCTGATTTTTGTCCTATTCTTAAGGGTGTTTCTAACTTTTCCCAACTCCAAATTATTACAAAATAGTCCCATGGAACTTGAGGGTAATTTCAGAATTTTCTGGGACCACTTTTTCATATATTCTCTTCCATGGGACTACAGTGTAATTCTCCCAAAAAAAAAAGAATAATAGACTTCACTCTCCTCCTTTCTTTTGTTTTGGTCTCCCAATTTTTTTCTTGTGTCTTTTTTCTCCCCCATTTGTTCTTGTCTTTGCTTCAACTCTTGCTTTCTTATTTATAGTCTCAAAATAGAGTTTTCTTCATAAATGCTCATTCTTTTTTGAATTTTCATTTTTTTCTATTTTATGTTAATAAAACTTCCTAACTTGATCCAATCACCATCAATGTGAGATTTTTTTAATTTTCATTTTTAAAATTTCCCCCCCCCCCCACAGTTAAATCCATCAAAACTGAGAGATATTTTGTATTTTTTTTATTTTCCCTTAATGAATGACAATATTAATTTGGACTCCAATCATTATCAACAATAGGATTTTTTTTATTTTCATTTTTATTTTCCGTTTTTTTATTTTCTCTTTAATGATGATTACCAATTTAGATACCAATCATTATTAATGAGAGGATTTTCTTATTTTCTCTCCTTTTTTTTTTCTCTTTAATGATGATTGTCAATTTAAACACCATCATTATCAATGGGAAGATTTTTATTTATTTATTTTTATTATTTTTATTTTTATTTTTTGAGCGGATCCAGATAAAATAGAGTGTTTCCAATTATCCAATCATATTGTTGTCTTGTGATCTAATTGTGATGATTAGTTCTTGGAAGGGATGGTATAGGCATGATTTGATTATTGAAACGCCAATTTTGTTAAGCAAAAGGGAACGCGTGGCAGCTGTGTGTTTTTTTTTTTTTTTTTTTTGTGGTGGGGGCAAGAGTCCTGTAGTTTTGATGGAATAGATTTGAATCAGAAAATATAAATGAGGAAGTGAATGATCGATGCGGGAATTTCGCGTGGAAAACTGTGTCTAAGAAGAGAGAAGGGAGGCATGAGCGTTGTATTAAGGGTTAAGGTGCAAAAATACCTATAAATTTTTTTTTAGGTGAAAAAATAGGCACTTTTGCATCCAGAAAAAATTTTATGGTGTTGGGTGCACTTTTGAAAAAAGTTCATAGGTATTTTTACACCTCAAAAAATAATAAGTGGGTCCTATAAAATGGAAGTTTGTACCAATTAACGGTGTGGACATTTTTGCCCCATTTTGATAAATTCATGGGTATTTTTGCACCTAAAAAAAGTTTATGATGGTGGGTGCACTTTTGAGAAAAATTTATGGGTATTTTTATACCTTAACCCTTGTATTAATGAGCTATTTAATTTGGATGAAGAAGGCAGCAAACGTGTGGGTTTGGGTCGTTTGGTGGCTGGATGGAGACGTCACCGTATTAAATTGAGAACACGGAGTTAGTTGGGTGAGGTTTCAAACTGAGGCTGAGATTAGCCTCTGCCATATACTCAATTTAATACATGAGTACATTACACAGGAGGCAGGTGTATTTAAGTAGACTTCCCCCCACTTATACCCAACCCCACCAGTCCTCTCATCACAAATGCAACACTCATTTATTGACATCTGTCCTTTCTTGAAACAGGTAACCAAGCCATGTTACAGGCCCTTTAGGTCGGATCCCGCTCCCGTCCGCTGCCCCCCATCCGCTGCCCATCCGCTGCCTCAATCTGGGCCGTTGAAATAAGATCTCAACGGCCCAGATTGAATATATTATAAAAATAATATTTTTATTTTTATTATAATAATATTATTTTTATAATAAAGGAAAAATCTGGACCGTTGATATCTTATTTCAACGGCCCAGATTGAGGCAGCGGATTGGGGCGCAGCGGACGGGAGCTGGATCCCTTTAGGTCTCCCCAAGTTTGTTGACAAAAATTAAGGCTCATTATCCTTTCTAACGGAAAGGCTTGTGCATCACAAGGGATAATCGGTATAGTTACTATTACTAATGGTGGAAGTTCTTGAGATTAGTTCACAAGGGTAGAACGGAATGGGGTGCTGGTTCGAACTTGTAATAAGAAAAAATTGTTTATCATTCATGAGATGATAAGATTAGTTAGATCTTTAAGTCTCATAAAAAGAATTGAATGCTTACTTGAAAAGAAGAAACTAGAGACCAACGATGAGCAGGTAACTAGTACAATTAAACAGGGGACAGTGAAAAATCAGTTAAGATGCTTGTTTGGATTAGCAATAAATAATATTTTTCTAACATAATTTACGGTATACGAAATAAGTTTGTGAGAGGAGTTTTATTTCGACTTACATAAATATATTTTTCAAACGTCAACTTAAACATGCCCTTAATGGTGATGGCCGATGGGGATGAGAGCGGTAGTAGAGTTGGGAAAACGGGTCAGCTCGGCACTGAAGAGCTAGCCAGTCACAAGCTAAGGCTTAAACGGGACAACTAGTTTAGGCCCGATTCCAAAATAAAGGCTCATTTTTTAGGCACGACCCATTTAATTAAATCCCGCGGGCCGGCCGTTTGCCATCTTTTCACTTTTTATATTTTTAAATATTAAAATACTTAATTTAAAACAAAAATATTATCAAATTTAACTTAAAGCATCAAATATTATTCATGTTTAACAAAACACAAGTATTAAGTCTAAAAAGTTAAAAACTAATGTCCACAACCACAATCAAATAAATAACTAGATAAAGTCAGAATCATAAACTAAACACTTAACAATATTTTGAAGAGGCTAACATTAGGTAAGCTTAAGAATTGCAGTTTATCTCAAGTTATAAACCATGTTTGGTAGTAAAGATATTGAAAATGAAGTGGTGAAGAATGAGAGAATTTGCTATGCTAGGAAAAAAAGATAATTCCCCCAAATTAAAATCCTATACATATCACATATGACTGTACGGTGTAATAATATATAAATTTATTTTTTTTAAAAAAATAAATGAACGGGCCTGCCCCGCTAGCACTGTAGGGCTATAGGGCAGGCGGCAGGCCCGTTTAATCCTGAGGCTTTACAGGGTTAACCTTTTTAAACTTGATTTTTTTTAAAGATTCTAAATTATAAACTCGATCCTTAACGAATTCAGCTTATTTTCTCGGCTCAAAGCGACAGCCCATAGCCTGATTGGTATTGTACTTTCTTTTTATACTGGTTGAAGGGTTAAGTAGAATGCACAAAATTACCTTAATTTTGATTTGACGATCTCATCTACTCCTAGGTATATGTCATAGTATTTAATTAATGTTGAAGGATGCAGTTAGCTGTTGCATTGAAAATTTGAACGGCATATCTTTATCGCGGACCTGTCTTCCCTTCGCGGCAGGGCCATCTGCTGCCATCATTTTCCCATAAATTACACCGTTTTGGTGTAGTTTTGAAATAAGGATGGGATTAAATTTTTTTCCCTTAAAAAAATGGTATCGATGTATTTTTTTGGACGTATCTAGTATCTTAAAATATTTTTTAAGTAACATATAATATTTTAAAATAATTTTTAGTGCTTTAACAATTGAAAATATTTTTTCACTTATATCCAGTATATTAGCAGATTGATTGTAATTTTATCCTTAACATACTTTTTCAGATACAAAAATTACTTTAAAATATTTTTTTCAATTGTACCCAGTGTGTCTTAGGAGACTGACTACAATTTTACCGTTAATGTATTTTTCTTGGTAGAAACAAGTACTCAAAACTTAGGATACTTATTTATTGATTTCCACCAATTTTAAAATATTTTTCCAATAGTACCTAATATTTTAAAGTAATTTTTGGAGCTAAAAAAAAATACTTTTAAGGGTAAAATTTCAAGGGAAAATTCCAAAAAACTACATTAGAAATATCAAAAGGACAAATCAGTACATTGAAAATGGGAATAGACGGATTAGGTGGGTGTTAGAGATGTGAGGAATCTGTCCTTTTGAAATTTCGGCCAAATGACGAAAATGCCCTTCAGCACTTCATCTCCACTTCGGAATAACAACATGATTCTCGTAATTAACAACTCCGGATTCGATATTAACAACTTCAATTCTTCTTTTACAATTAACAAGTTTCAGGGTCAATAACAACACATATATCTGAATTAACAACTTTGAATTCATTATTAACAACTCCAATATCTTCTTTCACACTTCAATTCATCCCCCACTTCAAAATAACAACATGATCCTCGTAATTAATAACTCTGGATTCGACATTAACAGCTTCAATTCTTCTTTGACAATTAACAAATTTCAGGGCCAATAACAACACCTATCTCTTAATTAATAACTCCTGATTCGATATTAACAACTCCAATTTCTTCTTTCACAATTAACGAATTTCACAGCCAATAATAACACCCATCCCTTAATTAACAACTCCGGATTCGATATTAACAACTTTAATTTCTTTTTTCACACTTAACAAGTTTCAGGGCTAATAACAACACTTATCTCTTAATTAACAACTCTGGATTAGAAATTAACAACTCAAATTTCTTTTTTCACAATTAACAAGTTTCAGAGCCAATAACAACATCTATCTCGCCATTAACAACTCCGGATTCGCCATTAACAACTTCTATGTTGTTATTGCGACTGAGGGCTGAAGGGCATTTTTGTCATTTGGCCGAGATTTCAAAAGGACATATTCCTCATATCTTTGACACCCGTCTAATCCGTCTTTCCCATTTTCAATGTATTGATTTGTCTTTTTTATATTTCCAATGTAGTTTTTTGGAATTTTCCCAAATTTCAATCAGTCTACTAATACGCTAAATATAACTAAAAAAGTATTTTAAATAGTTAAAAACACTAAAATTATTTTATTATACTGCATGCTATTCAAAAAAACATTTTAAGACATTAGATATTTTCAAAAGAAATATATCAAAATACTAGATATCTTTTTTTTTTAGGTGAAAAAAATTTCAGCCCCATTATTGTCAGTTTTGAGAAATAGATGTTAGCAAATGGGACCTGACGGCTGAGTGGCTGCGGAGGAAGGCCAGGTCCCTTTTATTGCCCTGTTCTAATCCAGGGCACGCATGACAACTATTTAAAACAACGCTTTAAATAGATATAATTTTACCATTCAGTTACTAACTAACTTAAATTTTGTAACATACGATTTATTTGTCAGGATGTTCAACTTGTATAAGAGAGATGGGACGTTTTGGTTAATTACTTTGAAAAATGAATTATTTATTTTTTTTGTTTTAAAAATGTCATTGTCCTTTTTAATTAGTTTTAACCCGGATGATTTGCCAAATGATCAGCCTCCTCACTCCTTTCCCTCCCTCCCTTTCCTTTTTCCGGTTGGAAAAGGGACGTCGTGAAACAACAGCCTTGCCAGCCACATTTCCTACCTATTCAAACATTATTACTGCCTTCACATGAAAATAGTAGGTAGGTAAGAAGAACGATGGCCACATTTGGCTCTTGAACTGTGTTGCTGAACAGCCAGCGAAGTTTTCCAAGAATGAGGGCTGACTTTTCTGTGTTGTCGCATCATGTGAATTTTAAAGAAGCAAGCGGAGGTAGTTAGGGGAGGGCAGAATATAAAGAGAGAGCGCGAACTGGTAAAAGGAGGCATGGGAATGAAAGCATGATGGAGAGCAAGAGAGTTATGGAGAGAGAGCTAAAGAACATGAGGGATTACTTCAAGAGCGGAAAGACAAGAGAGGCAAGTTGGAGAGAATGTCAGCTTCAAGGGCTGCGTCGTTTCCTCCTTGAAAGAGAGCAACAAATCTCCACGGCTCTCCTGCAAGATCTTGGCAAACACCGTGTCGAGGCTTTCAGAGACGAGGTATATTTTATTCATTTGTGCCTCTCAATTACGTGCTCTCTCCAAAACTACACTCAATCATTATCAACTCTTCTGTGACTTCAGGTTGGAACAGTGATGAAGTCCATAAATTTTGCCTTGAAGAATTTGAGAGAATGGATGTCCGGCCAAAAGGTGACAGACTTCTTCCGGCGTACGTTTTAATTGTCATTGTTGCAACATTATGTTAACCTGCCGAGTGGTTTATATAATGATGCATTGGCAGGCCAAATTGCCGCAAATAGCGCTGCTTACTAGTGCAGAGATCGTTCCGGAGCCTCTGGGCCTGGTCCTCATCATTTCATCTTGGAATTTCCCCTTTGGTGAGTGAGTAGCAGTTGTAATTAAGCAAAGAGAGGCTCAGAATTTTTACTCTAACCAACGGATTCCAAAGGCCACTCTAGAGTATCTTTCTGTAACTGAGAGTGCGCTTGTTTCTATATGTGCAGGACTGTCGTTGGAACCCCTGATCGGAGCAATAGCAGCAGGAAACAGTGTGGTGTTAAAGCCGTCAGAGTTGTCGAGTGCGTCGTCTTCTCTGCTGGCCTCTGGGCTCACCCAGTACTTGGACAATGAGGCCATTAAAATTGTGGAGGGGGGGCCTGATGTGGCGCAGCAACTACTCCACCAAACATGGGACAAGATATTCTTTACAGGTCATCACTTTGGGTCTCGATAATTACCAGCTGCTTATTAGCTAATGATGTGTTTGTAAATTAAAAGGCAGTCTGTAATTAATTAGCAGGAAGTAGTCGTGTTGGCCGGATTGTGATGTCCGCCGCCGTGAAGCATTTGACACCTCTCACTTTGGAGCTGGGCGGGAAATGCCCCGCCCTCGTTGATAGCCTTTCCTCTTCTTGGGACTTGGAGGTTCACATCATTCATCTCTACTCTCTACTCATACATATTTACGCCTCTCTTTCTGTTTTCATTTATTAATTAATAGTCAAAACCAACAATGTAACTGCCTGAATCATACAATTCAGGTGGCTGTAAAACGGATTATTGTGGGAAAATATGGGACTTGTGCTGGTCAGGCATGTATCGCGGTCGATTACGTTCTCGTAGAGAAGAGATTCTCTTCCACACTGGTTTGTCTCTTGCCCAATATATGTGTTTCGATATTTACATTTCCCCGCTCAACTCTTGGTTTCATTAATTAGGTGGAATTGATGAAGCTCTGGATCAAGAAAATGTTTGGAAAAAATCCAAAAGAAACCAACACAATTGCGAGAATTGTTAATAAACAGCACTTCTTCAGACTCAAGAGTCTTCTTGCCGATGCAGAGGTTAAAAAATCGGTCATATATGGTGGCTCCATCATGGACGAAGAAAATTTGTAATTATTCCTCTTGCACTGCTCATATAGTCATATGCAATTTAACTTTCACACGTTGGATCTAGCATTAATTAGAACCCAATCGCATTACTTGACTAGGACTTTGTTCATCACAGCCAGAAGTCAATAGCTTAGCTCCACCCTCTGTCTAACAGGGAGAGCTAATCAGGAAAAAATCATGAAAAAAATAATTAAGAGATTATTTTTATTTTAGATTCTATATTTATTAAAATAATTTTTTAAAAAATAAATATAAATTTTTAAAAAATAAATTTAGATTGTCAGATTAGATCTAGACGGTCTAAATCTGATTAGTTTTGTTTCACATAAACTGTATTATTGGTCCCCATAATTTTTTAATTTAAAAAAAAAATCTATAAAAATAAGAACTAATGCTTATGCATGCAGATTTATTGAACCAACAATCCTGGTTGATCCCCCACTTGAAGCGGCAATCATGACAGACGAAATCTTTGGGCCGTTGCTCCCCATTATTACTGTAATCAAGCCGTGAGTTAATTCTTTATTGTGTTGTTGTCTAACACAAGGAATGAAGATTTGTGTTATTTCTGTGGCATGATTTTGCAGGTAGATAAGATTGAAGATGGCATAGAGTTCATAAACTGTAGGCCAAAGCCTCTAGCGCTGTATGTCTTCACCAAAAACAAAGAACTGCAGCGAAGAATGATATGCGAAACATCATCGGGAAGCGTGACTTTCAACGACGCCATTCTGCAAGTATATATATATATATATCTGCATGCTGTTATCTAGCTAAGCTATTTGCTATTTTAATGTATAGCCTTTTGATTTTGGAACGTGAGATACATGGATGAAGGATTAATTGCATGGGGTTTGTTGTACATGTGTGAAGTATGCTGCGGATAGCCTCCCATTTGGAGGAGTGGGTGGCAGTGGATTCGGCAGTTACCACGGCAAGTTCTCGTTCGAGACGTTCAGCCACCAGAAGGCCGTCGTCAGGAGAAGCTTCCTCACTGACTTTTGGTTCAGGTTTCCTCCCTGGACGCCCAACAAGCTCCTCCTGCTTGAGGTGGCTTACAATTATGACTATCTGGGATTGCTTCTCGTCCTGCTTGGCTTGAAACGCCCATCTAAACGCATCTCCCTCTTTTAGCTACCACTTCGATTGCCTTACACACAACGCCTTACTCCTCCAACTTAGTTACTCCAGCCATTTCAATTCCTTACTATTTATGCTCGACTCTTATATCGCACTGTATATTTCTCCTTTATTCCCCATCTGCTGGTTTGGACTTATTGTACGTGAATAATGCATGTGATGAATCTCTCGATTCTACCCAATAATTTGAATTCATGTACATATGTATAAAATCAATCAAAATTATATATATTGGGCAAGGATATGGATCGACGAGCGTTATTCCTGAGTAACTTGGATTGAAGATCACAAGATCTTAAGGCATTATATTCTATATATACAAAAAAAGTTAAGGTGCTGATATCGGCAGAGAAAATTTTCTTGTTGAGAGAAAAATCAATGAAAATGAAGCAATTATGTGTAATATACATTTCATCGGAAAATCCAATTCCATAATTATTCTTACTCATCAGTAAGCGAATCATATCACCAGGAGTAATTATTAAACAATCAATAAATGAATATAGAAAACCCTTGTATGTTAATCATATATAGGATAAGTTATGTATGTGTCTATTAATAATTAGCATGTGTTGGCGGGCAGGGAATTTTAGCATATGTACTGTACTCATGATTTTCCTGACTTCCTTTGCCTTTCCACCCATTTTCCTTTTACTACACGTTTACATTTTTATATTGAAATTTGAGCTGTTATAATTTAATGTTTTATAAAACTATTAATAAAGTTTCCTAATTAGTTATGATAATTTAAAACTGTAATAAAAAATATTTTTAAAAATAATAAATTTGGACCACTTAAATTTCAATGAGATTGATATAATTGAGGGGAGGTGGATAAGAAGGAGAAAAAAGAGAAGCCAAGTCCGATTTACTTCTGCACGCGATTTCTATTTTCTGATCGGCTTTCATGATGAAATGATCTTCTCTTTCTTTCGCATTAAAGCATTAACTTAAATGATGCCTTATAAGAGTTAGGATAGAACATAAGGGCTATGGCACAGGAATTGAATTTAGCTACGAAAGAGGAAATAATAGACAAGACGATATCTAATTAATTAATAATTACATGTTGGATCCCGGTGTGATGGGCTATATCAAACGCGAAAATTTAATCTACCAAACAATAATCGGCAAACCCCATAATAAATTCTTAAGCCACGCTTTACTGAATATTGAGTGATGACCTGATGTGTGTTTAGATTAGCTTTTAAGAATGGATTAAGTATGGAAAAAGAATTTTGTCTCCAGTTACAGAAAATAACTTTTAAAATTACAGTTTAGATGTTTCCATAATATTCACTTGATCTCCTTCGGATTTAACCTGAGCTGTTCATTGTCAAAAAATTTGGAACCCCACAAAGCTTGGAAGGGGAGGGAGATGGAAATGTATGTATTTGTTGGAATATTAAATTGGTTAGGATGATTAGTGTTAATTACTTAGTTACTAGATGACCCTAAAGTTCTATATAAAGGGTCTTAGTTTAAAGTTAAGTGGGAAAAGGATGGTAGGATCCTTACCAAGATTGAGGGAGGTTAACTTGGTCCACACCTCTCATTAATCCTAGAATTTAGGGTTAATAGTATTATCACTCAAGAAAGGTTGGTAGTTGTAATGCCATTATGGCTTGTAAATCTCATAAAGAGATTATTATATTTTCTCCAATTCTAAGTTTATTAATATGGTAGGTGAGGGCCAAATTAACCTCCCTCAATCTTGGTGAGGATCCTACCATCTTTTTCCCATTTAACTTTGAACTAAGACCCTTTGTATAAAACTTTAGGGTCATCTAGTAACTAAGTGATTCACACTAATCATCCTAACCATTTTAATATTCCAACAGTGAGCTTTAATTAGTAGAGTACATTTGGCAGTTGATCATTGATGATTCTTACTGTGCGCTCTGCACACGTACTATGAAAATGATCCAACGGACTGTCCCTCCAATCTTTACAACATCAACTGGGTCCCAAACCAAGACCCCACACACACACACACACATATATGCGCTTTCAATGTCAAGGTCTGATCTCTTGCAGGAAACAGTGATTATTTTTAAATATGTGTTTAGAATATCTTTTAAGAATAATTTTTATGATTTATGGGATAAATATATGAGAAAAGTTTTATCTTAACTTATAAAAAATAACTTCTAAAATCACGGTTTGAGTATTTCCCAAATACTTACTAAGTCAGATAGTAAGCAACAACTACCCAATTTTTTTTTCCAAAAATACCTTGCTAAAATGAGTTTAAAACAAAAAAAAAAAAGTAAGAGATTTAGTTTTACCCCCCAAATATACTACCCTTATTCATAAGGGTGGTGTATGTAAGATAGAACGAGCGGGAAAAAGAGACGAGGGACAAATATAATTAATTGGAGTAAAAATACAAAAAAAAAAAATGCATTAAATTTTTGGGTAAACACATAAATAGTTGTTTATATATACTACTAACTCGATTAGAAAGAATATTGCTTTTATATATTGATACCTATTAAAATAATCTTATAGGATTAGGATTTTGCCAGAGCATCGTGTTAGATTACCCTGTGGCCTATGTACACGCGATAAATATTTTTAAAAAATATTGTATGCATTTTTTTCCAGAAAAAGAAGGGGCATGTAAATGAACCGCACAGCAGTGCTTATAATAGAGGGCCCAGAAGCAAAATTTCACACACGTGAAGACAAAGGTCAGATGGTAGATCCGAGGCTTCTTGTCTTGTGAATCCTGATATCACCCTCCGACGTTAGGGCTTTTGGAGTGTCGGTGTCCTGCATTGAAGGAAGGAGCGACCATACAACAGAAGAGCAAGAGGTAGTGAGGATCATTTAATGTAAAGCTTTGAAATCCGGGAGTGCATGATCTAACGTAGTATTAACACTCTTTTGTTCCTGTTAATAGGTAATTTTCTCTTTTGATTATGTAAAGTGAACTAATAATTAAAAGTAATAAGTGTCTCAAAAATATCATATTTTTTTTTATATATATGTTCTTATTTATGAAAAGAGTATAGGGGATAGAATAGATAAAAAATATAAGAGATAGTGAATATAAAATATGAATAAAATAAGAAAAAAAAACTTATATATTTAGACAAAAAGTGAAAATTATTTATAAAAAGAACTATCCCATAAAAAAAATTACTTATAAATAAAATAAAACGGAGAGGTGTATACCCTAGCAGCTCAAAATTTGCAGACAAGACTTTGTGGGCTATGGAGAGAGAGGTGAGTAGGATGAGGAAGTATTACGAGAGTGGGAAAACAAAGGATGCTTCGTGGAGAGAATCACAGCTTAAAGGGTTGCGCAGTGCACTCATGGAAAAGGAGGAAGACATATTGAAGGCGCTCAAGCAAGATTTAGGCAAAAATCACGTCGAGGCTTTCAGGGACGAGGTGAGTCAGTCAGATCGATCTTTTCCTATTTTTCCACACACTCTCTGATTTGGGCTGCAGGTAGGAATTTTAGTGAGATCCATCGATGTGGTACTGAAGTCTTTGAGGAAGTGGATGGCTGGGAGAGAGGTGAGATTATACGCACTCCTTTCTTCAAGATACTATACACGTTCCATAATGAGCATGCCATAAATCACCATTAGTTTTTCATTTCATCAAAACAACCCAACATTTTTAAGGGTGACAAACATAATTTGAAAATGGATCCGCATACATAAACTAGACTAGTGACCGGGTGGTGTTGGTATGGGATTGATAGGCTAAGCTTCCAAAAATAGCGGTGCTTGCCAGGGCAGATGTTGTTCCCGAGCCTCTTGGCCTCGTCCTCATAATTTCGTCTTGGAATTTTCCCTTCGGTGAGTTTCCTCCTCCTCCGAGCTCTATGAATAGGACATGTAGAACAATGCTTTTTTATTTGCACCGATATCAACAGTTGTTCTGTTTCCAACCAAATGAAAGGACTGTCCTTGGAGCCGCTCATAGGAGCCATAGCTGCGGGGAACACTGCAGTCCTTAAGCCTTCAGAGATGTCCCCTGCCTGCTCATCTCTTCTGGTCACTATCCTTGCCTCTTACTTGGACAATGAAGCTATTAAAGTGTACCAAGGCGGACCCCAACTTGGCCAACAGCTTCTTCATCAAAAATGGGACAAGATATTTTTCACAGGTTTTGAAACGCAGCACCCACGGTATTTGAGTTTGTGTGTGTTTTCAAACTTGTTCTTTTTTAGCTAAACATGCGAGATCATCAGGAAGTGCCCGGGTGGGACGTATTGTTATGTCTGCGGCCGCGCAGCATCTGACACCTGTGACTTTGGAGTTGGGTGGAAAATGCCCTGCTGTCGTCGATTCCCTTTCGGCTTCCTGGGACACACAGGTGGATTTTTATTTTAATTAATTAGCATCTCAAATATTAACAATTGAAGCTTTAGTTGATTACTTAATTACAAAATCCGCCGCTTTCTCTGTCTGCCGAACCACAAGGTGGCCGCCAAACGAATCGTTTCCGCAAAATATGGTTCTTGCGCGGGTCAAGCATGCATAGCAATCGATTATGTTCTAGTGGAAAAGAACTTCGCTTCTGTCTTGGTACGGAGAATTTGTCCCTTACATTTTATTTTGACCATGCTGCTATTCTTCCTCTGATCTCTCTGCTCTCGTTTCTTGTAGGTGGAATCGATGAAGGCCTGGATTAAGAAAATGTTTGGAGAAAATCCAAAAGAAAACAACTCTGTTGCCAGGATCGTCAATAAACAACACTTCTCGAGGCTGAAGAATCTTCTGGATTATCCAGGAGCCAGGAAATCGTTGGTTTTTGGTGGTTCAATGGATGAAGATAGCTTGTAATTAACTTCCTTTTTTACTTGCAGATCGCTATATAGAGATTAAGAGTTTACATAGTATTAGACCAAAGAATGAATGGCTGTAAATTCCATGCAGATTTATTGAACCAACAATATTGGTGGATCCTCCGCTGGAATCGGAAATCATGACGGAAGAAATCTTCGGCCCTCTGCTCCCAATTATTACTGTAAGAAAACGCCATGCGGTTATTTAATTAATCACGTGCACTATTTTCATTTTCGTGGTGGGTTGTGCAGGTAGAGAAGATCGAAGACAGCATTCAATTCATAAAGTCGAGGCCTAAACCTCTTGCAATCTATGCCTTCACCAACAACAAAACTCTGCAGAGAAGGATGTCGTCCGAAACCTCGTCTGGGAGTATTGTTTTCAACGACGCAATTCTTCAAGTATGCATGTATATTGAATCATACGTATCAATGTTGCATGATCATTGTGTCTAACTTCGCTTTGTTGATTTGGTGAAGTATGTAATGGATACCATCCCTTTTGGGGGCGTTGGAGGGAGTGGATTTGGCAAGTATCATGGGAAATTCTCGTTTGACACGTTCAGTCATGAGAAGGCTGTTGTGCAGCGAAGCTTCTACACCGATTTATGGTTTAGGTATCCTCCATGGACTCTCAACAAGTTTCAACTTCTTGAAGTGGCGTACAACTTGGACTATTTTGGCATACTTCTCGTCTTGCTCGGCTTAAAGAAAACTAGACGCTACTCCATTTGGGCTGCCATGTGATCTCTCTCACGCCCTCGGCTTTTCTTTTTTCCGAGACTCTTTTCTGGTTCAGTCGGCCCCTCCTCCTGTTTTTTTTTTTTTTTGTGCGCGTTACTGTTCTTGTACTTTTGACCTCTGATGTGCTCACTATTTATCCACCGTACACGTTTAAATTGATGATTGGATAAGTAGTTTATTTTTATTTTTATTTATGAAATCTTAAGATTGAAAAAAAGTAAGATTGGATAAAATGATTAATGTTTGGATTAGTGATTAGATAAGTGGCTTTTGCAAGAGTGAAATGTGTTTGGTTTAGCGATTAGATAAGTGGCTTTTGCATAAGTGAAAGGTGTTTGGTTTGACGATTAGATAAGTAGCTTTTGTGATATTTAAGAGAACAAATTTTAAAAATTATGAAAAATGAAAAAATTATCTTTAGAAATTTGGCAATGGTAAAATACATAATAAAATTATAATTAAAATGTGAATAAATTAGAAATTATATAAAGTTAAAGTTTTTTAGAAAATAAAATATAACAGAACTAATCAAATTAAAGGTCCCATACAATTTGGTCTTTGATGGTGTCACGAACATGATTCATTTAGGTTGAATATGTTTAAGAATCATTTGTTGACGATGGCTCTTAATCTTGATTAGTATCTATATCAACCATATTATTCTCATATTCTGCTTCCCTAAAGTCCACATCAGTTTGAGAATTTCTTCTAATGAAATTATGTATAGCCATTGTGACATAGACAATACAAACTTGCGTGTCAAAGCTGTACTTGCGCATATGTTGTAATATTTCAAACCTGTTTTTCTATACTCCAAAAGTCCTTTCTATTGTGCACCTCAAGCTTGAATGATAAAAATTGAAAGCCTCATTAGGATCCTGAAACCCCCAGTGATTCCTAAATTATGGGAGGTGGTAACGTTCATATCTGTACTGTCCAAGAAACCCAACTGATGTTGGGCAGCCAGAATCGACCAAATAATATTTGTCTAACATGTGTTAAAAGCATTGTGAATGTGAGATTAAGTTAAACGTGAAATGAAGACAAATAAATGTAATTGAAGTATACAAAAATATACCTTATGGTGGATGTGGGAAATTTATGGTTGGATTTGAGACAGTAGAGTGAAAAACACAAGTATCATGTACTGAACCTTCTCATCCAGCTAAAACGAACGTGAAGCATATATCCCAATCACAAACAGCCATAACATTCTGTGTGGGATATCCCTTTCTGCTGATAAATTTATCTCGGCCCGGTCCAGTAATGACACACCTGATGTGAGTACAATCAATAGCTCCAATGGCATCCTCGAAATACAGGAAATATCGGTTATCGTTTGCTATTTTTAGATGACATTGGCGGAATTTTGGATCGCATGGCCTAATATTCTACCATTCCTTTGGTGTAAATGATTGCCCTTTACGTTCTTTTTTATAAATTTGTTCTACGCATACGTTGATAAAAATCTTTGTTGACTCTACATCCCATACTGCTTTTGTATCCATTTTTCTATACCAAAAATGTCACACATAACACACACCAGACATAACGAAAAGCCGAAACACACATGCGTACAAAGGAAATCAAACCCAAGAAACGCAAGATTATGACAGCATGTACATACCTACATATATATACAGAGAAAGACACACACATAGTCACATAGAGACAGACACACACAAGCAGTTTTGCTAAGGTAATCAGTCATGCAAAACGGAAAAGTTAAAAAGTAAATGGTGTTGGGGAGCTCGGATGTCAAAGAGTGAAAGGAGTCTTTAATTTGAGAGAAGCTAAAAGGAATAATAAATTATATATATAGAATTTAAAGTGATATTCTTAATGATAAATTGATCAAAATACAAATCATATACAGCTCAATGGCCTTGGTTTTTTCACGTGAATGCATGCATCATGTAAATAAAGTTCTCACTCTTGAGCTTCAAACATTGTTAGTTTCCAAACTTAAGATGAACTGGCCATTAATTCTTCTATTTTTTTATATCTCTTCATGCTTCACCAAGCATGGAGAAAGTGAAATATTTTCATAGGATCATCAATAATGCTCGACGAATATGAGGAAAATTTGTTAGAATGAATAGTGTTATTTTCCTAATAATACTTGGACTGGAAATAATTGCAATGGAGCCTGTGTGTGTAGGTGAGGAGGTCAATTGAGTTTGTTTGTTTGTTTTTTTTTGGTCTGAAGAATGAGAAAAGATATTGCAACTGAAGGTAAAATTCAAGGTCGTTCAAAAAAAATGTTTCCAATGAAGTCAGCAAAAACACAGAGCATGTTGGAGGCGGATTTTAATTAACACGTTTATTTCATTGTAACTAAAGTTTATAATTAACAAAAAAACAGAGAAGTGAAGTCAGCAAGTCTTGTAACTAAAGTTTTTAATTAACACCAAAGCATGTTGGAGGAGAATTTTTTTGAGTAAAAAGTGGTATTCCATTACTCAGAAATATCGAACCAATGAAAGATGTAAAGCACGATGAGATTTAACTATTTTTTTGTGAGCTCAAAATATATACTGCCAGCAGTTGTAATTGATCCTCTTACACTATAAACTTTTTGAAGGGGGTTTAATGGTGACCATGAAACCGTCTTTATATACACAGTCAGAGAACAAATCTCTATCTAAATACTTAAAAGATTCCAGTTAAGTGTCAACCGTGCTACAACTAGCTCGTGATTTAAGTAATTTTAACTCTTAAACGTGGGGAGAAGAAAAGCATAGAGCAACGTTATATTGAGGTGGGTGGAATCATAGGCAGAAAGCAGGCAAGCATACAACTAGAGCACCATAGCTCAATGAACAAGATCACCAGAGCGCCATGAAAATAGATCCATTCAGAGCATAATGAAAACAGATCACCATGAACAATATCACTAGAGTACCATTCACACGATCACCAGAGCACAATGAAAATAGATCCACACGAACAAGATCACAAGAGCACAATGAAAACAGATCCACACCATAAAGGAATAGGTATGGAAGTCTAGATACAGGAAGAAATTTCGAGTCTTGAAGATTTGAAGCTCACCGAGGAAAATGCGTCACCGGCAGAGGAGATCCACGAGGAGAGTCACCGACGAAAATGGGTGAAAACGCTCCGATCAGAGGCCACCAACACAGAAATGAACTCTCGGTCTCTCGGCCTCGCCTTCGCCGAAATGTACAACAGCTTCTCCTCCTATCTCTCGAAACGAAGACTCCCAGAAGCCCAGCACCACCGAAGTTCGTCCCCCACAGATCTCAGTGACGCCTTCTCCTCTGCTCCGTCACTGGTGTAGTCTCCCGAATCTGAGAGGATGAGAAGAGACGGATGGGAAAACACGGTGCTATTGAGAAGAGAAGAGAATAGACCACGGTATTGAGCAGGATAAAAAACGAGATGAGCTATGCGAAATTGATGCAGGTGAAGAGTGTGCAACCCAAGGAATAAAAACCAAGACTATGTAATGAACCGGTCGTAATACAGGTTTAAGAGTTAGTGGGTTAACCAAAATTTAACCGATAGTTAGATTGGTCATATTAAAATATTATAATTTATTAGTAGCAATATATATATTAATATATTTTTAAACTTCTATAAATAAAAATAAAGATCTTTAAAGAAAAAATGCTTAAAATCTATTAGTATTAATTATGATGCCTATACTTATACAATGATATCTCATTTTCTATAATTATTATATCTTTTTAAATAATTTTTTTCATTATCCTTCTTTTTTTTATACTTATATTAGTTTGATATCTATTAGTATTAGTTTGATATATTTAGAGAATTATGAATGCTAGATTTGGGGAATTTACTTGAGTTTTTTTAGGAGGGATTAATCTTTTGTATTATTTAAAAATGTTATTATAATATCATAATTTTAAATATAGAAATAGTTTATATGGAAGCATAAATAATAGTAGCAAAAAATTAGAGTCTTCTCAAATTAATAAAAAAAGAGTTCAACAACTTCCGTTTTCTTTTTATTTTTATTATTATTTTTTATTTTATATTATATTTTTTTTATTGCCTTTCTCTTCTTTCAATGTGGAGTCACGTGCGTTTTGAAATGATTACTTTCTTTCAATGCTTTAACCTAGAGAAAACTCTAGGGTTTTAATTTGCAAAACAGATACAGCCTCCTTTCTTAACAACTATTCTCCTTCTTCCCTATGAAAAGAAAGTTTATCTTTTTCAACCTCACCATGGCGCTCACAGTGAAATCTCAACAATCATCGCTGTCGCTTGCTCCTTACCGCTCATCGGCGTTGCGGTCATTGCTCGCGGTTCAACCATCTGGCCCTATCGTTCTTCGTTAAACTAGGGCACAACGTTGGGGAATGAGGGAGTTCGCGTTTCTCTTTCTCATTTATGTTTTGAATTCTGATTCTGATATAGCATCTCGGTCTCACTTTGTTTTTGCAATTTTTTTTTAAATGTTCCAAAAACATATTCGCGTGACTCGTTAAAGCCGCCTGACTCGGTGGTTTTACCGAGTCATGCAAGAACCGGCCGGGTCGACTCGGTTTTGACCGAGTCGACCTCCTCCCCCTCACTGACAGTGAATCAGACCGGATTTGGGACCGGTTCATCGGTTTTCTGGTCCGACCGGCCGGTCCGGTCCAGTTTTTCATTCCATGGTGCAAACATTAGGAGCTAGAAGACAAGGAAGAAGAGAGAGAAATGGTAGGTAGAAAATTTAAATGGTGATAAATGTCATATTTAACGGTAATAAGCTATCGTGGGAGAATGAAAAGCTTCAAAAAATTAAGCTGAAACCCGTGATAAGCTAAGTTACACAAACGTCCAACCAAATATCAGTGAAAAGTCACCTCAATGAACGTTAACCATTTTTTCCTCCAATCACACGATTTCTCCCTCCAAACGTCGAACCAAACACGCTGCATGTTTTTCGTCATAATATTCAAGTTTGTGCGAAGGAAAAAAGATCACCGAGTATTTGTATGCGCGCGCATGACTTAATGAGAAAGTCAAATTATAATCACCCTTATATACAATTAATATATTATACTCCCCCGGTCCTAATTATAAGATAAAGTTGATTTTTTTAGAGAAATTAAGGAAGCCAATCAAATTATTTTAGAGTATTTTTATTTTTTTCTCCAAACTAATTAATTTGACTAATAAACTAATATGTAATATAAGGATACTAAAAATATAAACACTCTAAAGTAATTTAATTGGCTTCCTTAATTTCTCTAAAAAAATTAACTTTGTCTTATAATTAGGACCGGAGATAATAATATCAGGCAGTCATCAGTGAAATCATAATAAATATGTGATTGTATATTTAATAATATGATATTGTATGATTAGACGAAGAAGCATACTACGCTTACAAATATCACAAACTCTTTATACACATCATAGACTTTAAGAGCTTGTTTGGTATGAGGGGAGGGGAAGGAAAATGGACAGAAAGAAAATATTTTTAAATTGAATTTAAAAAAAAAAATTAGAGAAGTGGGGTTAAAAATTTTTAATTAATTTTTTTTACTCTTTTATCTTACATATTCTCTTTATTAAAATTTTATTACCCCACTTCTTCAATATTTTAAAATCAACTCATAAAAATATTTGCTTCTCTCCTCTTCCCTCCAAATCCCTCACATAAAAAACGAGATATCAGGAACACAGAATGGGGAGATCAGAAAACCTCTGCTGATAAGGAGCCATTGAGGAGAAAATGAAAAATAAGCCAACTCAAATGAAGAATTTATAATATTTTTAACTGCAGAATTAGATATTTATGCACTTTCATGTTATTACAAACGCATTTTGATTCAGGGACTTAATTAATGTCAATTAATTTCAGCTCGCATTATACACATGTCTCGCAAATCACTCAAGTTATTAAATCCCTTCTCAAACAATCAACTTAGTTTGAATCTATATCCCTAATGATAAAATGTGTTAAAATGTCCTAACGGATCTGTCAAATAAATATTTATAGGAAAAAAATGATGAACATGGTATTTTAAAGACAAACACAGCAAATATTTTTCATTAATGCAAAAGAGATTGCCTTTGATCCAACCAAAAATATTTTCCAAACAAATTACGACAACAAGAAGGATCCATCAATATCATAATCAGTTAATCACAATATTAGTCCAAGAAATAGATGAAGTTCCGACGTTGCCCTTGCAATTGTGATTTGTCGAACATCAATTTAATATATTGGGCCTCGGTCTTCCTTGGAGGCCCTCTGGATCAGCTCTTCCCTTGCTTCCATCCCCAGAGGCCCTACCTATACCTGGACCGGGCTCCTTTTTGTGTTATCCGGGCCTTGAGCGTGCGACATCATCATGACCCATAAATCAAAAAAGGTTAGTCGAGGACTTAACGGCGAGAGGGAATATTTCCCGCCAATTTTCTTGCTCTCGGATTGGCCGGCTTTTCTCGTTAAAGGATTTGCTAGAGCTCATTTTGCGCAGGTTCCCTGGAGTTGGAAACATCCTGGCGGCCGAACGATCCCTGTCCGGCTCTCTTATCCCATCGCCTACACTCCACTGAATCCTAGTACCACTACCCCTGGTTCATCAATGGCCGAAACCCCTAGCAAGTCTCTTCGATCTCCCACCAAATGCAAACAACAATCCCATTTGGATTCTAGTTCCTCACCCTCAGTAAACCCCGTAACACCACAATCTGTAGCTCCTCGCACATCGACCCGCCGAAAGTTGCTGGCCTTCGATTGCGCCAATCCTCAAAGGCCTCTCAATCGCATAGATGAACTTCGTGAACATCAGTCAAAAACTCCAAATAAGGATAAAGCTCGGCAAAGGAGAAATTTGAACAGGTCTCGTCGATCGATTGATTATGTTGAAGAATCCTGCGAATGTAAAGTGATAACCCGCAGAAATAGAACTAGGGAAAGCGGTTCAATCAACAAAGCACATAAAAAAGAGAGCAACTCTAGATCTGCAAAATGCCCGGCATCTACTCCAAGTGGCAAAACTTTGAAGAGGAGAAATGATAAAGATTCAGATTCAGCCGAAGTTTCTATCGCCCCAGTGTCGCCTGATCAATCTGAAACTAGGAAGAGGAAGAGGGTTGATGAAAGAAGGATTGTTACAAGAGCTACGGTAGCAAGAAATGGGAAATCTGAGAAGGGGCAAAAGAGCAATACGTTGCCTAAGAGACGGGCGTATTATAAAAAAGTGGTATATGATGGGGGTGAGTTTGAAGTAGACGATGATGTATATGTGAAGAGGAGAGAAGACACCGACTCAGATAACGAATATCCAGAAGTGGAGGAATGTAGGTTGTGTTTTAGTTCTGGGGAAGATGTTATGATTGAGTGTGATGATTGTTTAGGTGGCTTTCATTTGAAATGTTTGACTCCACCATTGAAGGAGGTTCCGGAAGGAGATTGGATTTGTGGGTTTTGTGAGGCTCGTAAGATAGGCAGAGACGTTAGTTTTCCCATGCCTCCGGAGGGCAAGAAGCTAGTTAGGACTTTAAGGGAGAAGCTTCTTTCCAGCGATTTGTGGGCTGCTCACATTGAAAGGTATGATCTTTTTGTTAACAAATAACATAACGTTTCGTTGTTTTCCTTTTACTAATTATAGTAATAATAATAATTATAATTACTTCAAATTTTCTTTTTCTTGGTTGGTTTTATGTAAACAGTTTATGGAAAGAAGGGGATGGTACCTATTATTGTCGTGTCAGGTGGTATGTGATCCCTGAAGAGACAGCTATTGGGAGACAGCCTCATAATCTGAAGAGGGAGCTATATAGAACAAATGATTTTGCAGACATTGAGGTGAAAGATGATAACTTCTTTTTAGTAACCACTGATAGTAAATTGCTAGCAGTAATGCAACTGTCATCCTTGTTATAATCTCAAAATATCACATTGAGTGGTTTTTCCTCAAAAGTAAGAGAGTAAGCTTATTGGTTGCTAAATTCAATCGTTTAAGAAAATAGAGAAATTAAAAAACAATTTTGACTATCACAATGCAAGTGTTGCATATTTGAATTTTCTGTTGAAGCTTGTCAAGTTATGAGTTGCAGTCATTCCGCAAACGACGTCAATTATCTCAGGTCATCAGGCATCCTTAAACCAAACTGTCCGATGTGTGTTCCCGCTTTCCATCTATCATGCCTAATAAAATTGAACTCGTATGTTTCTCTAATTATCCTTTCAATTTTCGGTATCACTAAATTGCTTGAAACTTTGCTGATAGTATGAAAGCAAGAGTTTTTAGTTTTGGTAAGGGATCATTTTCATTTGTAAGTACCTCAGCCTAGTTTTGGACATTAAGTTTCACACCACGCAGCTTTGGGCATGAAATTTTCTTCACCTTCAGTCTGAGGTTAATATCATTTTTTTTAGTGAAGTTTTTTGGATCAAATCAGCCACTCATTCAAGATAACTTCTTTCTTTCAAAGTTGATTATCATATTAGTAAAGTTTTCAATCCCAACTTAACTTTAAGATAATTGAAACACTTTCTTGATATGCTTTCATCTTTGTGATATTCCTACGTTGCACTGCAGATGGAATCTATCATTAGACATTGCTTTGTCATGACTCCCAAAGAATTTGCCAAGGCCAACGAAGGAGATGATATTTTCTTTTGTGAATATGAATATGACGTTCACTGGCATGCTTTCAAGCGTCTTGCTGAGATTGACAATGACAATGAGGTAATTATTATAGAAGAGAGAAAAAGATATTTTAGTCCTGCTCACTGAGAAGCGTATAGCAAGATACTTGTATTTATGCATTAATTCTTGCATGGTAGGTTGGTGAAGAACCTGACAGTGATGAAGATTGGAATCTTTGCAAGGAATCAGACTCTGATACAGATGATGATGTTGAGTATGATACAGAAAATTTAAAAGGTCCACAACCTCAGTCGTCATCAAATCATGCGCCAGCTGCAGTATGGATGTTACCGTTCGCTGTATTAATAGTTTTTTTTTTTAATGTCAATTTCCTAAAAAGGTTTTCCTTTTGTTACTTGTACAGAATCTGCGCAAGGGGCAATTTTTTGGCCTTCAAAAGATAGGCACCAAAAAAATTCCACAGTTTATAAGGAATCGCAAACAAACCGATATTGAGAGAGCAAAGGCTATGCTGTTGCTGGCATCGTTACCTAAATATTTACCTTGTAGGAATAAGTATGTGGAAGCTCAATTTTTTCTTACGAAAATATAAATCTAAGTAGCTATTAATCAAGGCATGTTTTATGTAGAGAAATGGAGGAGATAGCCTCGTTTGTAAAAGGCGCCATCTGTGATGATCAGTGTCTAGGACGTTGTTTGTATATCCACGGTGTTCCTGGAACTGGCAAGGTGATAATTTTTCCTTCTAAAAAGAACTGCATTTGTGCTCTAATCCAGCAAGGCTTTACAAATAATAGAGCAAGTCTTGCTTATTTAGCTGTACTTTTGTGAAACTGTAGACAATGAGTGTACTATCAGTAATGAGGAGTTTGAGGTCAGAAGTTGATGCAGGAACCATAAGGCCGTACTGTTTTGTGGAGATTAATGGTTTGAAATTGGCGTCTCCAGAGAATATTTACAGGGTATGGTCAATGGTCTGTTTTGGTTTTATAAAATGGATACATTAATCAGTTATCTTATTTGTTTCTTATATTCTTTTAGGTAATATATGAGGCATTAAATGGTCACAGGGTCAGCTGGAAAAAGGCCCTTCACTTGTTAAACGAGAGATTTGTGGAAGGGAAAAAAACCGGAGAAAAGGCTGACCAGCCATGCATTCTTCTAATTGATGAACTTGATCTTCTCGTAACCAGAAATCAGTCGGTAAATAGTGCTTTATGTAACAAGAAATTTGATGTTATTGGCTTCACATTCTTTCACTAATGCAATTGCATCGCCTTGAATCTTACTGTTGCTACAGGTGCTCTATAATATTCTTGATTGGCCTACTAAGCCACATTCCAAACTAATTGTGATAGGTAAGGTTAAGTTCTTGCTAGATCTATTTGTTCTACATAATGATCCTCTGATTTTGGGCAAAACATTTTAACAGGGGGAAATTGCTTGGTGATAATGATTGTGATGTCCATATTGACTTGAATAACTTATGCTTAAGTAATGATGAATTTAGGGATAGCAAATACCATGGATCTTCCAGAGAAGTTACTTCCTCGTATATCAAGTCGAATGGGCATCCAGAGGCTTTGCTTTGGCCCATACAACTATCAGCAGCTTCAAGAAATCATTTCAAGTCGCTTGAAGGGAATAGATGTGTTTGAGAAGCAAGCTATAGAATTTGCTTCAAGAAAGGTGAGACTGTATGTCAGCATGAAGCATAATTTCCTTAATTTTGCTGTATTGCACTGTGATCCAATTGCAAGATATGAGACGAGTCCCACCTTGGAAACATGAGAATTTAATGTGAGGCTTTATTGAATCTTAGACTTTCCAATCTCTTGACTTAGTCATGGCTCTGCTTGAAAGTTCTTTCATATGTATATAAAAAAAGTTCATTTATATATACCCACTTGACAATCATTTTTGGCATTATAGCTCTTCAGTTCACTTCAAAATGGTTCTGTGTTTATTCAGGTTGCAGCAATCTCAGGGGATGCACGTCGTGCTTTGGAAATATGCAGACGTGCTGCAGAAATTTCAGATTATCGTATTAAGAAGCTGCATTCAAATTCTGACTTAGCTACAACAGGTAGTGAACATCTGCAGGTTTTACATGTCACCATTGTAGAAAGGAGAAGAGGATATATTTTTGACATATACTTCCTGTTTAAATCTGTTCGTATGCCAAATCTAAAACTAAAGCAGTTGTAACATTTGTTCTAATTTAAAATTTTAGATAGAAATGGACAAATCTATAAGATATCCCTAAATGCTTGCTTTTATTGTAGTTTAGGCATTTAACTCAGCATTTGCTTCCTTTAATCACATTGATAGCATGATATGGCATACTCTTTCTTTTTGCGTTGCTGGTGATGAGTAGGATGATTGTGGTCTTATTCACTTATACTTTATGCATTAAGTAAAATTTCCCCCCAAATTTTCATTGCAAGCATAGCAAATCAAAGTGGTTTTTTTGGCTTTGAAAATCAGTTGCTCAAGACGTTTCAATCGATATTTCTTTGTTGTAAATTTTCATACTAGGTCCCTCACTAACAACTACTTAGAAATTGCATTTAGACTGGTATTCATATCATAATGTTTCTATCAATGATGATCATGAAATAGTTAAAGACCATGCGAAGCAGAGTTCTTAACCTTCTGTTGCTGACCTGATATCATGTCGTCATGTGTCCATGTTTGATGTTGATCGACAAATCTTATATGATCCATCTTGCCTCATGTAAAATGCACTATATTGATTTATATTGACTTTAATTTCGAACAGTAACCATTTAATATCTGCATTCCTGTGTCCCACAGTTGTTCTTCTGCTCACTAATTTATCCCTTACATATGTTTTCAAGGAAAGGGACTTGTTGCTATGGTAGATGTTGAAGCTGCCATCCAAGAAATGTTTCAGGCTCCTCATATTCAGGTGCGGTGAAATTTTCTAAGCGCTGATTCGTTGCCTAACTCTTGAAGCTTCATTATTTTGATCAATAGGCAATACTGTATCGGTGAAAAAGTGCGAGCTATTATTAATTAGATGCAATGCCAGATGGAGAATGGGAAAAGAACATAATTAATTCTTTATATAAATGCTGGTAGTAATATTTTAATTAGGATTAGGCATTTGCTATTTTTATTATCGTTTTATTTTAAATAACTAAGGATTATTAAGAAACAATATGAGCTCAGTTCTTGTTCATTTCTCCCGACTGCTAATTTTGCAGGGCAAATTGATATATAGTCTTTGTCATAATTAGGAATGAGAAAATTATCTGAGCCTTTGAAATCAATTTATAGCTACAATTATACTTGAATTTGCATTGATGGGCGCCATTACTTTCTTTTGAAGGTGATGAAAAGCTGTTCTAGACTAGGCAAAATATTTTTGACAGCCATGGTACACGAGCTATATAAAACAGGCATGGGCGAAACCACTTTTGAGAAGGTCCGTTCTGGAGCTCCTTTCTGTTTTTATGCTTGTCTTGTATGTTGTTCCCGACCTTCAAACTTCTGCACTCCTGTCAAAACCTTAAAGGGTAAATATCCTTTTTAGTATTATTATATTTTTCTTTCACCCTAACTTTAAATTCGAGCAAAAATTTTTGTTCAAGAATGATGTGGGCGCACGTTTGACGCTTGTTTCAAGAAAATATCATTGTACTGATCATCTTAGAGATTAGAGATGGAAGACGATCCTCTCAGAATTATTTTTCTCCTTTTCTTCTCAGAATCTCATCTCCACCCTTAAATAAAAAAAAATGGATGGTTTAGATTTAATATTTTTTAAAACTATGATTATAATGTTTTATAAATTAATTTTTTTAATTAATTTTGTTTGTATCACAATTATGAATTGTGCAGATCATATTTTAATAGTCTAAGTTTATTTATTTATCTTTAAAATAATAGTTTTATAAAATATGAAATCTAAACCATCAATTTTTTTAAACATGAGGATGGAGATAAGATTATGAGAAGAAAAGTGATTTGATAAAGTGTGTATCAAAGTCTCTGTACAGTGCCTATTATTTATAGATGGGAGAGAACCATCCAAATAACAAACTAACACGTGACCTGACTAATGCCACTTGACTAATGCCTAATATATATAATTACCTTACTATCCCTTACTGTCAGCATAATTACAGATATATGATATATACAGATATATTCTACACTCCCCCTCAAGTTGGGGGTTGAAAAATATTTACAACACCTAACTTGCATAAAAGTTTCATCTGGACATCCTTCCCCACAGGCTTAGTGAGTAAATCAGCTACTTGATCTTCTGACTTGACATAATGCAAAGATATGACTTTCCGTTTGAGCTTTTCCCGGACAAAGTGACAATCGATTTCGATGTGCTTTGTCCGTTCATGGAAGACGGGGTTGGATGCAATATGAATTGCTGCTACATTGTCACAATATACCTTCACTGGATGCTGATGAGTGATGCTGAGTTCTCTGATCATCCCAAGAGTCCAGACTACTTCAGAGACTGCCATGCTCATGGCGCGATATTCTGCTTCTGCTGAGCTCTTGGAAACAGTCCCTTGCTTCTTTGCTTTCCACATAACAAGTGAGCCCCCAAACTTTAACAAATAACCAGTGACAGATCGTCGTGTAGTTGCACAAGACGCCCAATCGGAATCACAATAACATTCCAAGTCCAGATCCCCTTCTGCACTCAAGAGCACCCCAAGTCCAGGTTCAGCTTTCAAATATCGTACAACATTTAAGGCAGCAGCCATGTGCTCCTTGGTTGGCATGTGCATGAATTGGCTGAGATTCTGGACACAAAAAGATATGTCAGGCCTGGTCATAGTAAGATAAATTAACTTACCCACGAGTGCTCTGTATCGTTCGGGATTGGGTAACAGCTCATCTGTTTTATTCCTCCCTTCCTCAAATGCTGTCAGTTTCTGGTGCTGAACTAGAGGCACTCCAAGTGGGCGGCAACCACTCAAACCTGTTTCAGCCAAAATGTCCAAGACATATTTTCTTTGACACAACAATATACCTTTATTAGACCTAGCAACTTCTATACCAAGAAAATATTTCATATGTCCAAGATCTTTAATTTGAAATGAATTATGCAGAAAGGATTTGGTATGTTCAATGCCTATCTTACTACTCCCTGTTATTAGTAAATCATCGACATATGCAAGCAACAACACAACACCATCATCATAGTTTCTAATAAAAAGTGAGTGATCATATTCGCTTTGTGTGAATCCTCCCTGAATCAATGCCTCAGACAGTTTGTAATTCCACTGTCGAGAGGCCTGTTTTAGTCCATATAAGGACTTATGCAGCCTACATACCATGTGCTCCCCCTTAGTGTCAAATCCTTGGGGGACTTTCATGTATACTTCCTCTTCTAAATCTCCTTGTAAAAAAGCATTACAAACATCCATTTGATGCAAATCCCAATTATATATTGCTGCCAATTTTAAAACAAGTCTAACAGTTAGCATTTTAACAACAGGAGAAAAGGTTTCATGATAATCAATCCCTTCTCTTTGGTTATATCCTTTTGCAACCAACCTAGCTTTAAATTTGTCTACACTACCGTCTGATTGAAACTTAACCTTGTATACCCATTTACACCCTATGGCCCTCTTACCTTGGGGTAAAGGGACCAAAGTCCATGTTTTATTATGTTCCAAAGCCTTAATTTCATTGTTCATGGCCTCTATCCACCTATGATCCTTCACAGCCTCTCCATAACTCTCAGGCTCACGTATAGAATCCAAAGCAGTTAAAAAACACATATGGGTTGGAGAAACATTACTGTAAGAAAGGTATTTATGAATGCTGTAAAGACACCGAATGTCTTGCTCTGATGTGACTAGTGAGCAGACATAGTCTTGGGCCCATATTGGTGGGTGCCTTTCTCGAGCTGTCCTTCTGGTGCCTTCATTATGGACACCTTCGGCATCATTATGGGAGGCTGGCTGTAGATTGGATGATGTATCACTTGGACCAGCCATCCTTTGCTCTGCTGCAGAAGTATGCTGCTGATTATCAATGGTTTGGTCCATTGTTTCTGCAAGCGAATGGTCATCATTCTCAAACCAGAATATGGTGTTCATATCCCTGCAACTTTCATTTAAACCAAACAGCTCAGTGTTTTTAAAAGGAAATTTGGTTTCAAGGAAACTTACATGTCTACTGGCAAATATCACTTTGCTCTTCAAATCAAGAAGCAAGAAACCTTTCTGGTTCTCAGGGAACCCAAGAAAAACACATGGAATAGACTTTGCTTGCAGTTTATCAGTATTTTTTAAATCCGTAGCATAAGCCAGAGAACCGAAAATCTTTAAATGACTCACATCAGGACAAATCCCATGTACAATCTCATAAGGGGCTTTATAACCTAGTATTCTAGAAGGAAGTCTATTAACTATATATGTTGCCATTTTGATACATTCCCCCCAGTATATAATTGGCACCCCTGATTGTATAATCAAACCTCTAGCCACTTGAACAATGGTTCTATGCTTTCGCTCTACCACCCCATTTTGTTCTGGAGTGTAGGGACATGATGTCTGGTGCACGATTCCTTTATCTTGAAAATAAGATCTTAAATTACTGTTGGTAAACTCAGTCCCATTATCTGACCTAACAATTTTAACATTGACAGAATATTGTGTGCTAACATAAGCAATGAACTGCTTCACGCAGCCAGTAACTTCAGATTTAGTTCGCATCAACAAAGTCCAAGTAGCGCGAGAGAAATCATCGACAATGGTTAAAAAATATTGATATCCTTGATGTGTTGGAGTCCTATATGGACCCCACACATCTAGATGCAACAACTCAAAACATCGAGAAGACTTAATACAACTTGGAGTAAATGGGAACTTGGTCTGTTTAGATTGAATACAGACCTCACACTTTTTATTCAGGATTGTTTCATCATTACTCACAAAACCAAGATGCTTCATAACAGAAAAAGGAGCATGTCCAAGCCTACTGTGCCATGTGTACAAATCAGTTACAGACATGCTTTTCTTTGTGCTTACAATCGAATTGATCATATTACAAGAAACTAAATTCTTTAGAACATATAAACCCTCAATGACCCTACCAGTCACCATCATCTTGCCATCCTGTAGGCCCTGCAAAACACAGAAGTCAGGAAAGAAAGAGACCATACACTTATGTTCCCCTGTCAGCCTTGCTACCGACAACAAATTGAATTCAAGCAATGGCGCATACAAGACTCCATGTATCATAAGATGTTCAGTGATCCTAGCACTTCCTATATGAGTAACTGGCACTTGTTTTCCATCAGGCAATCTAATTGATTTTATGGGACCATCATAAATTCTATAATTTTCTAACAAACTTAGACTACTGACCATATGGGTGGTGGCCCCAGAATCAATTACCCAGTAAGAAGAAGAATGCGAATAACTAGAAGGGATAGCCAAACCTGTACCCGCTAGGGCATGAATTGATGGCTCTGAGTCTTTCTTGAGAAGCTCCAGAAGTTTCTCATACTGGTCTTGGGTAAATGTGGGTGCGGCGGTAGTTGTGGTATGAGTCAGAACATTCTCATCAGGAACTATTTCCTTTGCCGTCGGAGGAGCACTAGTATCTCTGTTCATTCTACCTCTGCCTCCTCTGAAGTTGGCAGGATATCCAATTAACTGGAAACAATTTTCTTTCGCATGCCCTTTCTTCAAGCAATGTGAACACTCAGCATTGGGATCGCCACGTCCACGCCCTCTAGCACGTCCTCTCCCCCTTACTGCCATGGCTATGCCCTCTATGGGTGATGAACGTTCTTGACTCGCAATGAAACGTTGTGTTTCATCTTCCAAGATCATCCCATAAGCTTGGCCCACGGTGGGAAGAGGGATCATCATCAGAATTTGGCTACGAGCTGGACCGTATGACTCGTGCAACCCCATCAAAAATTGCAACAATCGTTGCTGTTGCATCAGTGCCATATAAGCCGTCGATGTCTCACACTTGCACGATGGGATTTGCACAAGCACCGACTGCTCCTCCCAGAGTTCTTTAAGCTTGGAAAAATATTGAGAGACGGAAAGAGAACCTTGCCTTAAAAGATTGATTTCTCGGTGAAGGGCAAAGATCCTAGAACCAGTTTTTTTGTCGAACAATTCTTGCAAATCGGTCCAAACGCGGTGTGCTTCTTCATAAAATACGATCCCGTTTGCCAGATCTTTGGAGATGGAATTTAATAGCCAAGAAAGGACCACAGCATTGCATCGCTCCCACTGGTCCCTCAATTCCGGCGTCTGATCGTCTTTCTTGCAAGATCCGTCAACGAACCCTAACTTATGCTTCCCTTTCAAGGCGATTCTCATTGCGCGGCTCCAAATCGTATAGTTCTCTGAGCCGGTGAGCACTTGTGAGACAATCGTCGACCCTTGAGTCTCCGACGGGTGCAAGAACAAGGGGTGAGTAAAAGGGAGATTCGCTGGATCCGTGACTGTCTTTTCTGCCATTTGCGTGTTAAAGCAAGATGAAGACGAAGCTATCGGACAAGGCTATGATGAGGAAATTCTCTTGATTAGTGGCACGTGGATCTTCTTTCAACCGATGGCTCTGATGCCATGATAAGTGCCAACTAATTAATGATGTACAGAACCGAATTCGAGAGAAAAAGCTTCTTTATTGATAAAGTGTGTATCAAAGTCTCTGTACAGTGCCTATTATTTATAGATGGGAGAGAACCATCCAAATAACAAACTAACACGTGACCTGACTAATGCCACTTGACTAATGCCTAATATATATAATTACCTTACTATCCCTTACTGTCAGCATAATTACAGATATATGATATATACAGATATATTCTACAAAAAGGAAAAAAATAATTATGAGAGAATCCAGACCCCTTAGAGATCTGATATTCGAAGATTTCCCATATAATTGAATAGCGATAGCACGAAGCTAATTGATCGCAGCATTTCTTTATAAATGTATGCTCATTGATTCGATATCGATGAGAAGATTTGCATTACTATTCCAAGAATTTAAGGGAAAAGGTGACTTCACGATGTTCTTATGTGAAGTAATATCTGTGGATGTAGTTGGCAATGGCGGTATCATGTCTGTGCGCCAGCAACGGAGAGGTTTTTCCTGGATACGACACGCTCCTTCATGTAGGGTATGATTTCGTTTCTCAATGATTTTTTTCCTCCCTCCCTTTTCATTCCCACTCTCTAACCAAATAACATCAAGAACAAAGGCTTCAACTTTCCTAAAACAAGGGAACATGTGTGGCTTCAACTTCTCTTGCTTTGAGATAGAAAGAAATAAGTGCACTTGAGCTTTATGTCTAAGTGATCCATGCTATTTTCACATCTGATGTCCTTGAACATTTTTTTTTTGGGGACAGATGTAGGCTGGGCGAATCCAGGATTCTTTTATGTGAAGCAGGTTCCAAGCACAGGTTGCAAAAGTTGCAGCTCAACTTCCCTAGGTTAGTTCTCTCTTCTCATGTCATTGTTCATTTGCCACAACACTGACCCCTCTAGAGAACAGGTGTTTATTTTAGCTTTATTTATTTACTTCTACATTTAACGAATTCAATTTCACTTCGATTGGTTTCGTTCTGCTTGTGGCAGTGATGATGTAGCATTTGCGCTGAGAAACTGCGAGGATTTACCCTGGCTTGCCAAGTACCTGCTTTAGGAGTGAACATTGTATTCTTAAATTCGAAACAATTTTGACCGGGGATACGATCATATTCAATTGTTTGTATTTCTTTTCTTATTATTATTATTATTATTATTATTATTTATGGGGCAGGCATTAACGACTTGAGTTTTAGATTACAAATAGGAATTGAAGATTGTATTCTACACAATCATATTCAATTGTTGTTTTCCTTTTCTTTTTTTATTATTATTTATAAGACAGGCATTAACGGCCTCGGCTTGAGATTACAAATAGGATTAAATTTATGACTTTCTAGTTACTGAGGAGCTCCCACGCCACAAAGTTAAAAGTTCATTGGCTCAATTGTTGTAATTTCAAAGTGAAGTGATCGTTTTGTTGGAGGAATAATTCAAAGTAAAGTTAAAACATCAGAAAAATATAAAGTGACAATAAGCTTAGCCAGCGTTATCTTCAAGCTCATGTAGGGCATAAATGAATGGGAGCGATGGAATAACACGGTGAAGGATGAGTTTGCTTGAACAGGTGGGAGACATTTGGGGTTTGTTTGGTCTGAACGGAGGGAAAATGGATGGAAGATAAATTTTTTTAAGTTGAGTTTAAAAAAATTAGAAAAGTGGGGTTAAAAATTTTTAATTAATTTTTATTACTCTTTTATTTTATATATTTTCTTTATTAAAATTTTATTACCCCATTTCTTCAATCTTTTAAAATTTAACTCATAAAAATTTTCCATTCCCTCCCTTCCCCTCCAAATCCCTCATACCAAAGACCTGGTGTATCACCATTATAATTGGCAGTTTAAAGGCGGCGCTGGGATTTTGACGCACATGTCGAATACATGATGACTAACTTTTTTGTTTTGCCCACAAGAATACATGACTACACTCATGAAGGAGATAACATAATCTATTCTAATAGTTTGTTATATTGCACATCATCCGATATTAGTTGTACTCAAGAACATAGGAACGCATGACTGTTTAATTAGAGGAAAAACAAAATGTCAGACCAAGGAAATAAGCTGAACGCAGAATGGCAGCGCAAATGGCATGATGTAGCCACACATGTGGATGTGGTTTTAATGGCTTCCCTTTCCTTCTAATGTTTGGCACAAGATATCAAGAGATGCATTACGGAGTTGAGATTTTGCTGTTGGCCATAGGGGTTGGAACTCTATTAACAACTGCAATCGCATTCTCAATCTCAATAGTCACTTGTCTATGTCAGGGTAATCAAGGGGGCTAAACACAATGGCTGGGAAAAGAACGAGTATTTGATTCCCCTCCATATCAACATTAGCCGGTGGCAGATACGGACCACTTTAGAACATCAGCACCCATAATTGATTAGGTAATACATCGATCCTAAGCTGCCTGTGTGAAGGGCGAGGTTTTCTGCCAGAGGGGCCGCCCTAAGATAGCACTTCCATGTACTGATAAATATGCAGCGTTCAGCCTGGTAAAGCAATCAAGGATGCGTCAAACACAGAAATCAACATGAGCATATGTAAAGGCGTCTATCTCCAGAATGTGAAAAAGAAAAAACAATACTTGTCAACATCAGGCACGGTCAGGGGATCATATAACTCCTCCCTTGGTTCAATATTAGGAATAGTCATAGATGCCATGTCCTGAGCACCTTCAACCTGAAAATAAACAAACTGATGCATGAGCATCTTCATATCAGAAGTTAATGCAACTTAACCCCGTTTCTTACCCAATGAAGTTATTTTCTGCCATACAAACTGATACATAAATTAAATTTTACAGAGACACACCTGTTGGGGGTACTGCGTATAACCAGCATATGCACCATATGCGTACAAGGATGGATCTTGAGCTGCTCCATAAGCATAGGCTTCATAGCCTTGTCCATATCCATAGTAAGCACTCCATTGGCTCGGGTCCATCTGTGCTACCCAGCCATCCTAGTACAATTACATGGCAAAATTTTACCACATACAATGTAAAGCATATCAGCAAAATGAACAGCAAAATCCACACATAACAAACTTACTGAGTTAAGAAAATACCATTATGCTTTGATACACACACACACACACACACTTCAACGGTGGTACTGCAACTCACTTCATAGTAAGTCAGTCTGGACAAAATCTCAACAGGCAGAGGATACAGATAGGAAAGAGAGGTGATAATTGAGAAGAGACAGTAGCCACCATGTCACAATCATAAGGGAGCATAAATAATGTCACTATCCCCACTTGGCATGAATGATGGTTTCATCGTATGCAATTATGCAAATTTAGGAGTTTCTAAGATTGAAGTGCATGATAATGATATATTACAAGTGCAGGCAGGTCAAAGCGGGACAAACTACTTAACATTTCATGATAATATCACCCACCTGTCTAGCTGTCAAGCTCCTACCCCAAGAAATTCGGACCACTTGCTGACCTATCATCTTTCCCTGCATCCTCTGAATGGCTTCTTCAGCAGATGTCCTATAGACAAAAGCAACATGAGAAATTGAAGAAACAGAACTTATATAGGATAAAGAAAAAAACAAGAAGAATGATGGAATAGCTCACAAGACATGAATAACGTTATGCCATACCAAAATTACTACATTCACCCATCCTTAATATAAGACCTAGTTTACTTATTTTGGAGAAGTTAAGGAAGATAAATAAGTTAGTTAATCATAACATCGATTGTGTATCATTTGATTATATATCAATTTATAAGTCAAACAAATTAGTTTGATATAAAAAAGATAAATATAAATACTCTAAAGTAATTTATTTAGCTTCATTAATCTCTTCAAAAAAGCGAACTGGGTCTTATATTAAAGACTGGGGGTAGTACCTCACAGTTTTCTTTTGTTTTTTTTTAGGTGGCAAATGAACCCCATATCTTTACAGAGTAACCATATATAGAATTTAAATGTTTAAAAGAAAGAAAGAAAATAACAGACCTTGTCCCAAATTGAACAAAGCCACATCCTTTGCCAGCCTGAATCTTGACGGATACAATTTCTCCAAATTGCAAGAAGGTTTGCTTCAGTTCTTCTTCGGTGACATTAAGATCCAAATTACCAACAAAAATCTGCAATACAAACTGGGGTAAGACAATCATAAAAGAATGAAATTTACAAATATTGTGGGTCTAACTTACAGTAGTATTATTCATATCATAATCTGGTGGAACTGCATTAACTGGGGTAGTATATGCCGGGATTGGATATATGGCTGCCAAAGAGATCCTTGAGTAAGTGCCTCACGTAAGTAGCAATAAATTCAAATAGCAAAATCCTAAAATATAGCCATTAATTATTCAAGGTACAGAGTCTTGAGTACCAATCTTCAGATCTCTGCTCATATCTACGTTGACTAATTAAAGTAGATTTTTTTTTTTTTGCTTTGACTTCTTTAATAGAGTAGCACAAAAACAAATACAACATTACTCCATAATTTCATGTTCATTCCTTAAAGTGAAGTAATTTTTTCCCTTTCTTTATTTTTTCAAAACAGCAAATCCAGCTATATTTTAAAAGCACTAGAAGACTTTAATGTAACACAAGCACCACCAAGGCACACCTCAGACTTGTCAATTAGATTGGTACTGACTTTTATTAAATCACTAGTGGAGAGGGGAGCATAGTCCCTGTTCCCCAGGAAATATATGAAAAGTATCAACGCAATAATCACCTTTAGCTGCAGCATATTGCTGTTGGAAACCTGTGGTCTTCTTTGGGGTTGCAGCACTTATACGCATTGGCCTACTTGAGCAATAAACACCATTCATTTCAGTCATAGCACGATTCCTTTCAGTCTCATCAGAAAATTTAACAAACCCATATCCCTTGGAACGCCCTGTATTAGGATCAGTCACGACCTTAGCACCTCTAACTGAAGGATAATGGGCTCGGAATGTCTCCTGCAGAAGGTAATCTGTAACATCAGGAGCTAGGTCCCCCACAAAAATTGAGTGCTCAGGCCCAGCATCAGGACGCCGCTCCCCAATACCAAAAGATGCCCAATTCAATCTGAAAGTCTGTTCTGTTCCAGGCATTTGCATCCCATTGTAAGTTTGCAGAATTCGTTCTGCTGCCACATGAGAAACAAACTCCACAAATCCATAGCCCTCAGGCTGTCCGGTTATCTTGTTACGTATGATCTTTATGGAAACTACCTACAGAGCAAAGCAATCCATTTCCATGAGCACCCTACCATCGATCCACATATACAAATCCACGATAAAAGAAGTGTCTAAGATGGAAAATTTATCACCAGGTATAATAGCATCACACAAATAAATCATCTGCCCTAAAAAATTCACGCAAGAATCATCTGTCAGGATACAGCAAAGTTGAATACTGACATAACGTATACTAAGTAACTTTTTCACCCAGTTTCAGCAAAGATAAATAAAGATGCTATCAAGCTCTTCGTCCTCTAGGAGAAAACTTTCCAAAACGGCACATTTCTCTGGCTAAAAAAATTGAAATTTAATATAGCACGCTTTCATCAAAAGCTCACTTAGACAGTATGGCCCTTCTTCAAAGTTATTTCTCCATGGACGATAGGATGGAAAATAAAAAACAGCTTCCCTGGCGCTGGTTTAATCTAGAGTTTAAGTTGACACAGAGAGGAGATGAAAAGCCATAAAATTCCAACTGAAGAATGATGATCCTTCGAAATGGTGTAAGTACTTAGTGATATGAAATTCGTAAACTCCAAGTTTCCTATTCTCCGAGTGAAAGCCCTCTTCAGAAACGACCGCAAAGTAAGACTTTAATGTAATTGTTCGTCCTCCAACAGAAGTGCATTGCTCAGGAATAATTCTGAAGGGTGAAAATGGGACAACCTCTGACACTATTTACCGGTGATTCCACTCGTTGGGTTCCAATTTTGAATCTTGAATGTGTTTTTTGTTCTCTTTTTCCTCATGAGCTCATCCACAAACCCCAGCATACATTTTTTTAAACCTCAAAGAACCAACAGATGGAATTTTTTACCGAACATGGTTTATTTGATAATTATTTGTGCAAGTCGTAGACGCCGAAAAAGAAGAAGATTAAGGAGACGGAGAACAAACCTCTCCGGTGTGCGCGAAGCAGTGAGTAAGGTAATTTTCGTCGACCCAGTACTGCAAATCCCCAATCCACAGGGTTCGGACTTCCTCAATCGAGGAAGGTTGATGATAACCCTGGGAAGCGATCGTCGTCATTGTATGAAATACAGAACTGCTCACTCGATGAAAATTATAGTTGCTGTTCCCTCGCTCTAGAAGAGATAACCCTAGGCTGGGGAGTGGCCGACGGTTGATCAGTTGCCAGTTGCCGCCGAGTAATTGATTTATAATGTCCGACCTTTTTCGTGCTACTACGTATAATCCCTTTAATATAATAAATTTTAATGACTTTAAGCCGAGCCGAGCTGCTTCTCTTGATGGTTTCTCTCTATTTTTACTGTTTATATGAACAGTACCGGCTCCAAAATTCATGTTGGGCTCTGTACAAAATATTTAAGTCCTGCACCTTTAAAATTTGAAATTCGAAATTCCCTCTTTATAATTTATTCTCTCTGATTCATTTTTTTAATCTTTTCCTTTGCTCGAGGTATTGTTTCCCCCATCATCTGTCATTTACAACTCTTTATTATCTCTCCGTTTCTTTTTTCTCTTTCAATTTTACTCTACCATTTGCCTTGACCTTCCACTGCCGGCGAGTTCCACTGGGAGCTGAGCTCACAAATCCGATTGCTGCAAAGATCAGCGGCCTAGTGGTGATGTTCTTCTATGATGACAAGGGCAGAGTTCCCCCCTCTCTTTCTTTCTCAGTGTAAAGGCTCAAATAGCTCATCGCTCTCCTTTTACGCCGGTTCGCTGGTGAAACCGCTCGTCTCTCCCCCTCACAAACACTTCATTTCAATCGCTTTCTCCATTCCCTTCAATCCTTCTCTTTCACTCTGTTTCTTTCTCCATTCCCGCAAGATCTGAAAGTGAAAGCCCACCCGTAAGATCTGAAAGCAATCGCCGGGTTTCAAACTTTCTCTGTTAAATCCGGCTCGGAGGTGGAGGATTCGGTGTCCATGGCCAAGACTGCTCATCAGGTTGCTCGTGGCAAGTTCGCGATCGAGTCGTTTGGTAACGACGTGGCGTTCTCTAGCTGCACCGCCACGGGTGCTCTATCCCTTGGCGTCACTCAAAGTCGCGAGAAAGCCATTGTTGCGGTGAATTCTAATAGCTAAAAGAAAGTCTGTTGATTTGCTTCCTTTGACATTGATTAGGAGCATTAACTCAACTTTCCCCATTATTTTGCAGTGAAAAATCAAATGCTCTTGCCAATGAATTTTTTTTTATTTTATTTTTTGAAAAAATTGTGATTTTGGGCTTGCTCGTGCATCATTTGATGATGCCCTATCTACTATTTTTTGGACAGTATGTTCTCTTATCATTCACTAGTTGCTTTTTCTACTAACAGAAGAATTCCAAGTAAACTGAGAATTAGAAATCTTCAATGAGCAGCATCTTTGACATGAGTTTTACCATAAGGCTTATGTGGTAGTTTTTCACAGCACTTGCAGTATAATCAATCCCATCATTTCCAAAAGATTTAGTCTAAATGTGTTGCTTCATTTATCTATCATAGATTTCTTGATTTATAGCTATTCTGCTGAGCATATATTGCGTTGTGATACCTATCTTTTTATGCTTACCAAGGATTATGTGGCGACTCGATGGTAACTGCAGCTGTACTATGTGGCTCTTTTTTCTCCAAGGTTTGTGAAACTAATATCATGTCACTGAGTAATATAATGAGAATGTCTTTGTTTTTATCTTTCATTGATTGTTGTGATACTAATTAACTTGATATTAACTTTCAAATATAGCTTGCCTATTTATTATTAGATTTTTCTTCAAGCAATCCAAAATAAGAAGCGTATATGCTTTTGTTAGAAGATCTTAGGTCTAATTTTAAGTGAAAGAGGAATCATGTGAAAAGTTGGATTAAAAATGTATAATTTTGTATGTTCTAAATTTAATTCTATTTATTTTATATTTTTGTTACTGTTAAGATGTTTATATCATTATCGTGATTTACATTGTATTATTGTCTTCAATGATTGTAAGTAATATTATAAGTTTTTTGTGCTTCAAAAATTTAATTTCTTCTAATTTTATAATTATTGAATTTTATTTTCCCGCGCTCCATAGGGAGTAAATGCTATGTGTATTGTTAATTGTCCATACTAAAGCTGTCTTATACCATGCCTTTTCAAAAAATATACCACCAACATTTGAGTATAAACACATGTTGAAAGATATTGAGACAATAATTTCTCTTAATATACATCCAAACTATAGAGGATTTTCTCACCATGGAGATCGCTAATCGATATGTTGATAGTTGTTGTACTAATTTGTACATTGAATATATGCATCCTGCGCATTGCGCAGGGGAGTCAATGTTTGTTTATGAGTATAAGATTTGTATTCAAATTCCGCTGTTTGATTTTTAGCATCAGAGACATGATGAGTCAGGATTACATAAGCCTTTTTTTATATGGAAAAAAAATTATCACTAGAAAATCTCTCAATTACATTCTAGCATTTCTGATTAGATGAAATAGGGAGAACGAGAATTCACACTTCACAGCTGGATTATATTAAATAGTTAAACATCAAATAAAAACTTGGCTGTTACTACTTAAGAAAGATATTAAAGAAAATTAAAGAATGTTACTTCACAAAAAATAAAAAAAAATGTTGCAAAATTAAAAATATAAAAATCCGTCGTTAATTGTTTGAAACTGTGTGACATATATAAATTTAGAGTCATTTTTTACAGGATAAGAAAATATTTATACCATAGTCATTTTAATGGGGACCCTCCTTTATGCATTGGCTTCTAGACAATATACCATAGGCATTTAACTGTTGGACCATATGAGAATTTCTGAGCTAGATACGAATCATGGTGTCAATTTTAATTTGAGTTTGCTCATGAAGGCCCGTGACTAGGTGATTATTTTGATGAAGCCCCATCCCCCATACATCAATTGTTATAAGATTTGTTTGGTTCAGTGTTTTCTTAAAAAATAAGTGCTTATTACGTAAGTCGAGATAAAACTCCTCTCATATATTTACCTCGTATATCATGAATCATGATTTATAAGTTTTTATTACTCAAAAATAAGTTATTCCAAACGAACACATAGGAAGCTGTTTAATTAATTGTGCGCCAAGTAATTCAATACCCGGCATTAGCCGCTTAAAGCGCTGATGCACGTGCATGCACATATATGTGTGTGTGTGTGTTCTAAATTACTCGCTCATATCTATTTTCTCATCTCTTGTACGTAACGGAGGCAGCGGCCATGGCGATACCTGCTGCTCTCGTTGTTGTTCCCGTAGGCATTCTATTCATTATATCGGGTTTCCTCGTTAATCTAACTCAGGTACATATCTTCTTCATCCTTTTCTTGTTTGATTCTCTCTCCCTTTCTTGAATAATGGCCTGTCCTCAATCACCGCTCTGCATTCCTCTGGTCTATTATATATATATATATTGCCGTTATTAAATCTTGTGGCCCCTCATCTCAAATGGTCATTCATTTCCTTTAATTTTTACTTTCATTGAGTTCCCGAATGCAATCTAACTCAATGATGACTATGAAACGGAAATATATGCATATAAATATATATATATATATATATATGCGCACGCATTTTCACAAGAATATATATACCATTCCTTAAGATGATTTCTATTCGACATCACTTGATCAATTGTCTTCCTTTTATGGTATTACTGTGATCTTGCAGGCGATTCTTTTTGTCCTTGTTCGTCCATTTGCAAAGAATTGGTACAGAACAATTAACAAATTACTCTCAGAATCGTTATGGTTGGAGGTCGTATGGCTCTTTGATTGGTGGGCAGGCGTCAAGGTGTTTAGTTTATATCCTAACTGCTCCACCTTTTATTAGTTGTTTTTAATTAATCCTTCTTGTTAATCTGCCTTCATAATTATCTGCTAGCTCTTCTTGAAAATATACCATCCATAAAATAAAGAAAAGATAAACGAGACAACTGGCATCCAAGCGTTCGAGAAAACGAGGACGAGAGATTGATGATTTGCGCGGATTTTAAGAAAGTTATACAAGTTAAAAAATAATACATGTGTAACTCACAAATTAAGGGTAGGGGAAGGTCATGGCAGTCGTATACGCAGTCTTATACGCATACTTTCCAAGTCAATACGCGTATGCGGAAAGCATCCAGTTATCATCATTGCTGGCTGCTGATTCCTTTCTTGCAGTTTTATATATATATATATATATATATATATTGAGATTGAGATATATATGGTTACAAAGTAGGGTAATGTTCATATACTCTAGTCTAACTGGTTGAACCTGATCCCACTTGCAGGTTGAGCTCCACACAGATTCAGAAACCTACAATCAATTCATGGGTACTTACCATCTATTCGTGGTTATAAAGGAATATACATGCATGCATGCATGCATGAACCAAATCAGATGTCATAAAATAACAATCTTGTCCTATAACATCTTAGGTAAGGAGAATGCTCTTCTTATCTGCAACCACAGGAGTGACATTGATTGGCTTGTTGGATGGGTCTTAGCTCAGGTGCCTATTTATTCTATCACTGCAGCTGCCTTTAATTACCCAAGTTAAAAGCTGAGTTTAAATTGTCTTTATATTTAATTTACTGCTGTTTGATTATCTCTTGTTCTGCATATTTCTAACGTGTGGCAGCGAACTGGCTGCCTTGGTAGCACTGTTGCCGTGATGAAGAAAGAATTAAAATACCTTCCAGTGAGTGTTTATTCCTTTTACTCTCTGTCTGTACATTCCAGTGTTTATACTTGCAATTAATGATGAATTTGTAAGTTTTATTGGTGTGAATGATGCAGGTCATAGGTTGGTCAATGTGGTTTAGTGACTATATCTTTCTAGAGAGAAAATGGGACAAGGATGAAGCAACATTGAATGTATCTCTTTTTGCGCTGTCCTAAATTATGAGATAATTAAGAAATTCATTTGACACTGTTTATTTCTTGAGATAGATATTTCATTGATATCTATATATGTATTGGCAATGTTTTTATGAGCAGTCAAGTTTTGGGCGGCTGGAGGACGTTCCGGTGCCCTTATGGTTGGCTCTTTTTGTGGAAGGAACTCGCTTTACAGAGCCAAAGCTAGTCTCAGCTCAGGAGTATGCGGCATCCAAAGGGTTGCCTATTCCTAGAAATGTGTTGGTCCCTCGTACTAAGGTGAATTAATGTTAATGGTAGCTAGATTTTGTTTGAAAGGTTGATGGGGAGATTATTGTGTATTTATGTGCGCAGGGTTTTGTGTCGGCGGTGACACAAACGCGTACGTTCATGGGAGCTGTATATGATTTCACGTTTGCGATTCCAAAGAGCCAGCATTCACCCACACTTTGGAGCATGTTTCAAGGCATTTCTAGCTCGGTAGGCATTTATACTATACGTACGTACTGAGAATCTTGGCAAACATAACCCTCCCTTTCAATTTGGACCAAGATCCTTCCTTACATGCATTGGATTGCCATTATCCTGGTCCTTATTCTCTCTCTACATATTCCTTCATTGGACCTAATTAATTAATTAGATGAGCTTCTGAGACAGAAGTTACTAATGCGGATGAGATTTGTAAGCAAGGGTTGATGCGTGTCTGTATAGGTGAAGGTGGAACTGAGACGACACCCAATGGAGGAACTGCCAGAAACAGCTGATGGCATTGCACAATGGTGTAGGGACCAATTCGTGAGCAAGGTATATGTACATATTGACATGATTGGAGTGTGAGTGTAAATGTGACTTTGGAGGCTGGTTTTGTGGGTAAAATGGCAGGATGCTGCACTGGAGAGATATGGGACAACGGGTATATTCAGCGAACAAGAAATGCACGACATCGGTCGGCCTAAGATATCTTTAGTGGTAATTAATTTGAATTCATACTTTCTGATAGTAAAAAGTAAAAACAGAGAGAAGTAATTTGAATAATGGACGCAGGTGGTGCTATGTTGGTGCTGCGTTGTGGGGTTGGGGGTGGCGATGATGGGCTTGTCGTGGTGGCGCCTCCTGTCGTCACGGCAAGGCTTATTATGTGGCGCTGTCTCGCTCACGCTGGTCACCCTTGTCATGCATATTCTCATTTCATCATCGTCTCCACCTGATCGCTCCTCACCCCCGACTGATCCCATTAGGGAGACCCTTCTCCCCCCTTGATCACTCTTCATCCCTCCACCTGCTCTCCCACTTTCCACATTCTTTCTTGTAATTATATTTTTTGTGTCATATCCTTTCCTTTTAAAATTCATTCCAACCAATACTCCACGCTGCCTTTTCATTTATTCCTTCTTGTTTGTGATTCAAATGTTAACAAGCATTTATTGTATTCATTCCAATAGTGAGCAGCTCACCGTATATTTTCTATTTTATGTTAAATTATTGCTGATATTGATTTAATATCAATTATTATGATAAAGTAATTATTAAATTATTTTCCACCTAGAATGCACTAATTAATTAATTATAAATATAAAACCACCACTCAATGTCAAATAAATTCATATTTTGAGTAATTGTATAAAATATTGAAATATATTATTTTATATTAAATGACAATTGTCTTGAGAAAAATTCTTATTCATAATAAAATCATTCATAGTCCCGTCAACCTATTTGAAATGGGAATCACTGTTAAGAATTGCCAAAAATCCCCGTCATTAGTCATTAGGCTGAAATGAATAAAACATGGCATCCATTAGGCGGCTGATAGTTACCACTTTTATAGGCATCAAGTGGATGCCGCGTGCAAAGGTTTCTTGTAGAGCTGCAGCAAGAGAGAGGAAGAAACAACACTCAGAGAAGAAGCGGCCATGCAGGCACCAGCAAGCCACGGGGGCAGCCTGATTCCGGTGAACGGGTACAAGATGCCGGCAGCAATTGGCATGCCCAGAATGTTGTAACCCAGAGCCCACATGTAGTTTAGACGGATACGAGACATGGTCCTTCTCGACAGATCTATGGCTGTGATTACATCTTCCAAGCTGCTTTTCACCAGAACTATATCAGCTGATTCTAGGGCTATGTCAGTCCCAGCACCAATTGCCATACCCACGTCAGCAGCAACTAAAGCTGGCGAGTCATTGATTCCGTCGCCCACCATTGCCACCACCATGCCTTTCATCTGCACCCCGTTTCAGAGACGATCATCATTGACCAATTATTTATTTACCACATCACCTCAAATATAAGTACTCGTGCCTCATTGTTACAAGGCTTACCTGTAAGTCTTTAACCTTATCTGCTTTTCCCAGTGGATCAGTCTCAGCAAAGACCTTGTCAATACCCACTTCGTCTGCAATAGCAGTTGCAGTAGCGCGGTTATCACCGGTCACCATGATGCTTAAGATGCCCATGGTGTGCAGAAAAGATATCACTCGCTTAGCCCCGGGCTTTACAGGATCAGTTACAGAGAAAGCTCCAGCAATCTTTCCATCAATTGAAACTAACACACACGTTCTAGCTAGAACTTCATTTTCAGAAACATACCTTTCAACCTCGCCACTTATTGGAACGTTACGAGAATGCATTAGTCGTTTGTTCCCAACTAAAACCGTTCTCCCGCCAACTTTTCCACTTACCCCAGCCCCCACGTGCACCTCAAAGTCCTTCACATCAAACACTTGCTCAGCACTAGACCCAAACTGCTGGCGCTGCCTCTTTGCATAAGCCACAACAGCTTTTGCTATTGGATGTTCACTGCTTGCCTAAATTTGTAGACACAATGAGATATTTATGTTACTTATCAATGAGTTGTTTTGAAAAATTGAAGATACTTAGGTTGAAAACCTCAACATCAATAAATCATCTTCAAATGGTAAGAACTCTTCTTTTCCTTATTTATTTCGAATTGTGAGAATTGAATAATAATGACAAAATCCAGGGACCATACCCTAGCTATGTGTATAAGTCTAACATTCTTCATAGTTTAATACTCTTCAGGTCCTTTTTATAAACAATTTTCTCTCTCTCTCTCTCGAAGTTAGTCCTTAATATAAGCAACTTTCTTTTTGTATCTTAAAATTTAAACTTCCTTTTCTTTTCTACCCCTATTAAATAAGTAACTTTATATTAATTATCCCCCACTCACCACTAATTCTCTTTCATTTAATCATTCATTACTTATTCTCTCTCATAATTTTTTATTCATTTTCTCTCTATACTCTTTCATAAATAAGGGCATATTTGGAAAAGATATGATATTTTTGACACATTTATTATTTTTAACTAATCTTAATCGTCATTTCTTTTTACGCAATCAGGAAAAAGATTACTTATCGAAATTTGGGGACCACACACCAGTTATTACAAATCTGACAAATGCTCCCTATATATTAAAGAGAATGAAACCCCACCAAAGATTTAGATTTCCATACAAGCACAGCGAGCAACATTAAAACAAGTACCTCCACGGCAATGGCCATGTCACATAACTCCTCCATCAAAAATTCAGAATATAGCACTGCACTAACTACCTCTGGTTTTCCAATGGTAAGTGTCCCTGTCTTATCAAACACAACAACTTTCACCTGCATCAAGAACAATGAGTGAATTCCAGTTCCAGGTAAATAAAGTAGCATCAAACAAAAACCAGCTAATATTTACTACATTATGCCAAATGTTAATGTAGATGAAATAGAAATAATGTGAAACGGTGACTTTGATCTTAAAACCCAATTATCAATGCCTTTGTTTAAGATAATAATGCAGCACAAGAGCTATGGATAACTGCAAACAAAGGATCCTTACCTTGTGCGCCTTTTCAAGTGCATCTCCTCCCTTGATGAGTACCCCTTGAGAAGCACCAATACCTGAAGCAACCATGACTGCTGTTGGTGTTGCTAGACCCAGAGCACATGGGCAGGCAACAACTAGAACTGAAATAGCAAACTGCAAAGCAAGCTCAAATGCATCCATAGCTTTTGGTATCCAATACTTAGGGTAAATGCCAGCTTCGCCAGGAATAAACCATCCCAGCCAGGTTATGAATGCTACAACAACCACCTAAAATTGCAACCGTAAACGCCATTAATCTTTTATTCCTTGAAGGGAAAAAAAAAATGAAACAATGGTGGGATAATTAAAAAAGCTCACTATTGGAACAAAAAATTTTGAGATATGGTCAGCAAGTTTTTGGATCGGTGCTTTAGCAAGTTGAGCAGCTTCTACAAGTTGAACAATTTGAGAAAGTGCAGTTTCTGTTCCAACATGTGTGGCCTTAACCACTAAGCAGCCATTCTCATTCATGGTCCCACCAATAACCTGATCAGCACAATGCAAAAATAAAAAAAGTTCTCACCATACAAAATTGCCATCTTCAAGACAAAATGAAAACAAAAATTGGGACAAAAATAATAATGGCACCTCATTTCCTACATCCCACTTTCCATAGAAAGGGGGAAAAAGCAAAATGATATTTCCATTTTTTCAGCACTATTGTTTGTCATCTAATATCACCAACTACTTCAAATTTGAGCATTGTCGGGCTAAGAACTTTTTCCATAATTTATGGAAAATGAAAGCTAGCACTCTCAACATAATATTTTTCCATCTACAAGACTCAAACCTAAGAACTTATTCATGGGAAATTGAATAGTGTCAAAAATTAATCCACTCTGACTTTCAGTTTTACCTATCTCCTAAGAAATCTCATCTTTGAATACTGACAATAACCTTTTTGATTTATGGTTTTGTCTTGATCCATTAAGTTTTGGAGTGCTCGTGCTTTCATTATAATTAAAACTAACAAAAACTAGGAGGCATACTACATAAATAATACCTTGTCTCCCGGACTTTTATCAATAGGTGTTGCCTCGCCTGTGATCATACTTTCATTTACATAACTTTTCCCTTTTATAACAATACCATCGACAGGAATTTTGGCCCCAGGAACAATTTTAATTATGTCGTTCCTTTGTATAAGTTGAGTGTCGACTTCTGTCTCAGAGATGACATTTCCCTCAGCATCTAGCGCTAATAAACAAACTTCATCAGGAACAAGTTGTGTCAACTTTGCTAAAGCATCTGATGTTTTCCCTTTAGCCACAACCTCCAAATATTTTCCCAAGAGAATAAAGGATATTAACATGGAACTGGTCTCAAAGAAATCTTGTCCTTGAAATGTTACTGAAGTGAGCGCTTTAATTAGAATATAAATAGAGTAAAAATAAGCGGCATTAGTGCCAAGTGCAACTAGCACATCCATGTTAGCAGACCTTCGCCTCAGTGCATGATATGATCCAACATAGAACCTAATCATGATATTCAAAACAAAACGCCAATCAAATAGCTCTATTTCTTGAAAGCAAAGTTAGTCACTTGTAGTGGGCTTAAGTAAGAGTAAGAAAAAGTTAAGATCAAATAATTACTTAAACAGAATCATTTAAACAAAAGCATGAAACCGATCATATGACTCATCCAATACCTTTTGCCAACTATGAACTGCACAGGCGTGCTAAGGATCCATCTTAGAAACATTCCAATAGTTAACATATTGTGAATCTTATAGTTCAACCAGTTGCCATACGGAGGAAGCATGGGAAGCACCATGGCAAACAAGAACACGGGAACTGAAAATAAGCAGCTGAACAAAAATTGGTCCCTATAAATATGAATTTCACCCATGCTCCCTGTTTCTCTTTGTCTTGAATGGGAGTACAAGGTTGCATGATATCCATTGGGGCCATGAGCAGCTGCTTGAATGCACTGTATAAGAGATCTGGGACCTGTAACATCTGGATCATAGGTAACTGTAACTTTACGTTCTGTCAAGTCCATCTCAACATGATTTACACCTTCAGCTAATTCAAGAGATGACATTACAACATTGACATCATCTGGAGAATCAAGTCCTTCAAATCTTAGATGCACTTTATTCACATCAGTCCCCGAGCTAATGAGATCTACTCCAAAGCCAGCATCTTCTATTGCTTCAATTATTTTGTTTACATCAGTGAGATTAGGATCAAAATGCACTTTTGCTTCTCCTAAAGCCAGGCCTACTGCTGCTTTTTTCACACCATCAACCATTTGGAGAGTGCGCTCAACAGATTCAGAGCAGCTTGTGCATGCCATTCCTTTAATCCTGACTTTACATACTGATATGTCTTGCTCTGAAAGCGCGTGAACTCTAAAACCTGCTTCTTCTACAGTTTCTTTTATTTTCTTGGCCTACAATAATTTCCATTAAAATCACCCATTTATGTTTTGTTTCAAGATCCAGATTTCAGGTATGCAAATATGACAAACATACAGCCAATATATCAAATAACTAGTAAGGAAAAACTAAACCATTTTGACATGTTGCAAGCTAATTAAATTTTCAGCATATCAACAGATGACTTACACTAATGAGCTCTGGCACATATTTGATTGTAGCCTTGCCATCAATTGCTGACACCATAACACAATTAACTCCATCAAGGTTTCCAACTACAGATTCTATTGAATTTACACACGAAGCACAAGTAATATCTTGTATTCTAAATTTTATCTCCGTGAGCGTGGCATCTTGTGGAGTCTGCAGCAAAGGGATCTTAAGATCATGCATTCTATTAGCTTCAGATGTTGCCTTCTGAGACTGAGGGTTCATTGACTCTACAAAAAAAATGAAAACAATGAGATAAGCAATCCCTGTTCTCAATTGCCCATTACTAATTTTCCATTTTTCTTTTGGTTAAGAACTATGGCATGAGATTAAATATGGTTCCATAGCTTATATAGACTCATTTATATCGTTAGGCAATTGTATTTAGCATGGTGTGAGCTCTCCATTTCAAAAGGAAAATATACCAGAGAAAGAAAAAGGAATCGAGCTCCCTCCGCAGAGAATAAATAAGTGATCAGAGATAAACTGGATAGCAGGATGAATACGCTCCCAAACACTATTAAACTTGGGACACGAGCCCATCCCCACAAGTACCATAAATGATAAAAAGTATAGTCATCTGTGGCTTGATCACAACTGCCGCTTTCGACAAGATATACAGCATGTTCACGTCTTACTAGTCTCTTTAGTCCTACCCGACCTACCGCTGGCCCAAAAAAAATCTGTGAAAGAAAGATTCAGCCAATTCACACGTCTCTAAGTATCCAAGCTCACTATCTCGACTGAAATAAGAAGCAAAAAAGCAGGAAGCAGATCCTCTCATTATCTCATTTTCTAATGGACAATGAGAGAAACCGAACCGAAAGAAACGTTGTTGCTGGTAGTCAATGTGTTAAAGCTTGCTTTTTTTGGGAAGCAGATCCTCTCATATTTCCATTTTCTCATTGTCTCTCATAATCTCTAAATCATGTCCGTCCAATCAATCTGTAAGGTCAAAAGGTCCCAAAAAAAAAAACTCAGACGTTAAGGACACGTGGCGCATCCGGAGTCACGGATATCGTATCACAAAGTTTTCAAATTTGATTGCAAAATAAATCATTTATCAGAAGAATACCAGTATTGTAAATTTGTAATCAAGGTTAGGGTGACGAGCAGTGGATATGCGGAGGTGAAGACGCACAGAAAAGATTAGTTGACATAATAAGAAAGGAGAGGCGAAATATAGGGTTACCGAAAAAGAAGAACAGCGGGTGCTGATGGGTGAGGGTTTCAGCTTTCAACCAAAGGTTTGGGGAGGAATTCGCAAAGTCAGGCACATCGGAGATCTCCGTTAGAACCGATGAGAATGAGAAGTCGTCGCATTAGAATCGCAGCAGCCAGCCTTTTTCAAAAATTCGAATCCTAACGTCTTACGGTTGCGGTTCCCACCAAATATTGTGTGCGTTCCTATTATACTATACCCCTCACCTCCATAAACCGCAGCGCGCCAATTAATTACTCGTCTAGATGCCTGCCACCCGGCCCAATTTGGCTTATTAAGTAGCATCTAATATATAAAATAAAAAATAAAGCGACTTCCATGACCCAATTGGATGAGTATTGCCGGTATAGATGCATTTGGGCCCACACGAGGACATTTGCCTTATTTTTCTAAAAAGGAAAGAAAATTCCGTAAAAAAATCTCAATGCAAAACTTTTAGGGCAAATTGCACCATGGTCTCAAATTAGACAAAACATGACACAAAAATCCCTTAAAATCTTTAGGTAAATCCCTTATGACATTTGAATAATATAATTCAATTGTGAAAAAACGGAAATACCCTTAATGAATTTGAGAAAAAGAAAAAACCCTAATTCTGGTGGATGAAGATTCTCTCATTTTTCCTTATGATTTGTTCCCATCTTTTTTCTTTCAAACTGCACCCTTTTGATGCAAAATACACAAACTCCTCACCCTTTTTATATTTAAAAACAGCATTCATCATCTTGAAGTATTTTTTATTTTTTTAAATACCAGTCAATTCCCTAAAATATTTTTTAAGGATTGTAAAATAATTTTTCAATATTATCCATTATCCTAAAATATTTTTTTAGCGCCAATCAGTACTATGGAACATTTTTGGTGTAATATTTTAGGATATTAGATATACTAAAAGTTAGTTCAGGATACTAGATAATACTGAAATATTATACCAAAAATATTTTAAAGTACTGATTGACGTTAAAAAAAATATTTTAAGATGTTAGATAATACTAAAAAATTATTTTAAGATCTTAAAAAAAATATTTTAGGATACGTGCTGAAAAAATACTTTAAGATGATAAATGTTTAAATAAAAAAAAAAGAGCAGTTTGTGTATTTTCCACCAAATCGATACAGTGAGAGAGAAAAAGGATGGAAGCGGGAAAAGGAGAATTCCGCGTACAAGTTTGTAGTTTGTGATTGGATTAATTTTTAATAATAGATTTTATGGTTTATAAGATAAATATATGAGAAGAGTTTTATCTCAATTTACATCAAATAATTTCTGAACCACACTGTTTGAGTGCTTCCCGAGACACTCACCAACTCTTTGTTTTCTCTCCCGATAGCCCGACTTCATCGCTCCATCGAAACCGGCCTCGTCGCCGTCGCTGTTCGTGGTCCGCCCCCGAGGTTCAAGTCCACCGTTAACTTTAACGGTGAGATCTTCGGGAGCCATCACTACCGTTCCACCCTTCAGCAAGCCGATCACTCTGCCGCTGAAGTTGCTCTCAATTCCCTCTCCAGCGGTGGCCCCTCTCACTCCCTTGCTACTAGGATTTTGGCTAGTTTTCTCTCTCATTCTCTCTCTATCAATGGCTTCCTCACTTCTAGGAATCTGAAAGCATCTCTGATCATCAGTTTCCTGTTGACACTAAAGTTCAGGCAGTTTGGAGCGAAGATGGTTAACTGATTTATCTTTTTATGTTTGTTTTTTCTTTTTTTCTTTTTCACTTCACTTATGTTTACTGTTTTTGAATTGTTGAATATTGAATGTACAGGTATGATGCAACAGTTGAGGTGCATACACTAAATGGTTATTATGTTGCCTATGATGGGTGAGGTAACAGAGAAGAGGTATCATCCCGATGAATGGTTGAACTTTAATCTTAGGGCGTATTTAATAATGCTGAAATTCATCTTCGAAAGATGTCTCCTGGATATTTCAGTGGTGAAAATTTACTCAAACATATATTTTAAGCACAATTTACGCCAGATGAAACTGTCAGCACTTGCTAAAATGAATGGCCCTATACCGAGAAACTATTACAACTTGATATTTTTATTTAAGTGAGGAAATTAGTGTTGAATGTATTTGATAATCTCCAAACTACTAAATATTTTTAGTACTTCTCGGTGAAACTCAATTTCTGTGAAACTATAGTCATTGATTTATCAATCAGAGCCTGAAGTATTATTTTGTTAAACTTTCAAGCAAGTTGAAAGTCATCTGCTTTTTATGTTATATGCCTCTAGGGTAACATCATATATTGATGATATTTGCTTTTCCCAGGTGGATCCTACCAATATAAGGCCAGTTCAAGAAGGGCCTGTCAATGCATTGTTAGAAGCTGAGCGAGTTGAAGAAGCTATAAAACAGGCTATCAAATGTAAAATTGCACAAGCTACTTCTGTTGAATTCCAATTATGGACTTTACCTGAAAAACTACATTTAGAGCCTGAAGAACCTGAGGATGTGGTGAGTCTCCTGCCAAGTTTCTATTTTTCAAATTTCTTCACTTGATTGCCTATAATTGAACATTTATTCTTCCCCAAAAGAAACTTTTCATGTTTGTAATGGCATTCTGGCATGGGTTTTTATCTACACTATTTGTGTAAGTTGTAACCCCCTTCACGATTAAGGCCGAGATTAGTTCGTAAAAACGTAATTAATGTGGAATTAGAGACCGTAATAGATTTTGGGACTTAAACAAAGTCAATCTTCCCCAAATTAGGGTTCACAAAAATCTTTACAAAACCTGTTAGATAATAGTCTCACATTCACATTTCAATATAAAATGGCCTCTACCGGTTGGTTTCATTCATACATATTAGGGTACAACATAAATTCCCGACACACTCGGGTTCCATTCATTAATAAAAAGGGATTTATACAAGGCACAAAGCCTACAATTCATACCCTTTTTCTTGGGGATTACACAAAATCTACTATATACAATCGTTTCTACCAAAAATATCTAAAAGGTATACAATGATAACCATTAACCCAAAATATACTCCTAAACTGGAGTTCTAACTGCTCTTCGTCGCCCGTTTGCCTTTCGATCCTTTAGCCCTGTCTAAAATGTTTAATTTTGGGAGAGTGAGATTCTAAAGAATCCCCGTAGTAACAAATCAATCATATAATGTACAATAATAATACATGTAAGCAAATCATTAACCACAACAAGCAATTACAACGGTAGTTACAACGGCAATGGTTAGTATGACACATGTCATCCCTTACGATTGCTCACGCTGAATTGCCCACGTTGCATTGCATCACAACAATCCACACAATACATTTCACCACAGCTGGGATTCATATAATGCATTTCATATACAAGCCATACAGGCAAGATACACACAGCTCACGGCTGAATTCACAAACGCCGCCCCACGGGTCGGATTCACAATATCCATGTCGATTACGACGGCAGTTCAACGACCGACCTAGAGATGACCACCGTCAATCCCCACACGGCTCACGCTGACCTGCTCACGCTGTAATGGACCATGGCACACATTTCACAAATTCAATGATAAGTTATGCATGCCAAAACATCATACATAATATGAGAGAAGAGTCACTACCTGGTTCGTTCCGTGCGTGCTTTGTCGCAGGTCTCTCCCGAGGAGGGCAAATATCGTATCCTATAATTATGATTAGGGACGAAGAGTTATTCTCTATTCCAACACTCAATTGACTTCAAAATACTTAGATTTGGTTATCATTTATGTCCTTTAAGTAGTTAAAATTGGCTCTAATAAAAGCCCTAAAGGATTGGGAAACATCGGGTTAGAAATCACTTTTCAAAATCACAAGGTGCTGAAAACAGGGGCTGGCTGTAGCCAAAAAAACCTCTGGCTGCGGCCAAAAATAGCACAGAAAGTTTTTGGCTGCGGCCAGAAGCAGCAAGAAAGTTTCTGGCTGCAGCCAAGAATTTCTAGCTGCGGCCAGAACGTTCACAGAAGCTTTTGCGCTGCAGCCAAGAATTTTCTACTGCGGCCAAGGCAACTTCGAAAATTCATAACTAAATTTAGAAAAATCGAAATGAGGTGATCCCAAAGCCAAATGAAAGGTATTTAAGTTCTCTTTCAAGGAAAAATATGGCTCATCACTGGAAATCACCACAAAAATACAGATTTCAAGAAAAGTCCACACTATTCCAGAATTGCTCCCAAATTTAACATCAAACTTTGGACAGTCATAACTCCTAGCCCAAAAATCGAAATGAAACAAAACATATGTCCATTTTGAAGCTTGAGATGTGAAATTTAAGACTGGAAAGTTTCATAATTTTCCAACACCATTTGCTATTTTAAAACGTCCATGCAAGATCACTGCCAAAACAGAGTTTCTTACTAACCAAAACTTGCCACTTTTTACTCTAAGTTCCCAATGGTTCAAAATTCATATTCAACACTTCTCCCACACAAAATCACTCAAGGAACACAATGGTGACTTCAAAATGACCAAAATCACAACCCAATTACATGCCCTGTTTTTGCCCAATGCACAAAACCAACATAAAGTTTCCAAACTTCACCTTTAAGCTTCAATTCAATACCATTCATTCAAAACACTTAACAAGGCATATTCCATGACAACAACAATTCAAACACCACAAGACCCTAATTTTCGAAATTTCAAGCCAAATTTCCAAAATTTCCAAACTAAATCATTTGGCACAAAACTTATATAGAAATGTTTCTTAAACTCAGCCTAACAACTTTCTCAAAGTAGCTTCTTGATTCTCCAACCTCCACAATTTCTTGAAGTCTCAAACCAACACCAAATGGAAAACTATAACCATAGAAATGTAGCTCTTAACTCAAGGATCAACTTTAATGAAGGGAGTTTGAGCATTTGAGATCATTTTCCCTTACCTTTTTAGAATTTTCTTCCTTCCCTTTCACCTTCCATGCTGACGAGAAAGAGAGAGAGAGAGAGCAAGAATGAGAGAGAGATAGTGAGAAGAGGTGAAAGGAAATGTGACATACTCCCTCCATGCCTCCACCAGTGAAAATGAGGGAGAGGAAGAGAGAGAAAATAATTAAAATACTCTCCCATTTGACTTTTCTCCACAACACTCACCATACACACTTTTGCCACATGTCCACATGCCATTAGTTTACACAAAATATGTCACCAATTAACTTATCTAATCTCTCCATTAGCCATTTTAATCACACATCCCATTTTCTTTTAGTTAGTAATTAATTTCTCCCCTAATTACCAACTCATGGCCAATAATTCCATTCTTCCAATTTTTCAATAATTATGATGTATTAATTAAAATAGCCATAAAACACATAATAATTCCCTTTTAAATTCATAAATATCCACACTAATCATGATTAGCCCTTAATCAAAAATTGGGATATTATATAAGTCAAATAGGAATATTTTGCCATTGATGATTTAGTTGGTAACTCAATTTTTTCAAAAAGCTGCCAAACGTAAGATACATGCTTTTAAGTCAAAGATGTGGCTAGAGCAACTTGAAGTCACACAAAATAAGAGACAGAATACTTGACAGCAGTTTCAATCAACCAAGGGCAAAACTAAGAAGGTGCCTATCTTAACTTTATGAAATCTTGTTATTTATTCTTACTTCTCTCCGTACTTGTGAACATCCTAGATTTTCTTCAATTTTGATGCTCAAGGCATGTTTTTCATATAAAAGTCCTCATGAATTTATATGATTGGTTTCTTGATGGGAATGGACCTCTTTCACTTGATACTAGTCCTTGAAATTGAAGAAACCAGAAAATTGACTAAGTTTGACCATAAAGCAAATGGTTTGTTGAATTTATTATGTACATATCAAAGTCCTAATGAGTTTATATGCTTGGTTTCTTGATAGGAATGTATGTAAGTTCTTATCTTGTAATGGCTTGTCACTCATCCGAAGAACATACATGGTGACAAAGTTATGTCTTTGGTGCAAGGGAGTAGTCAGAGGAAGAGAACCAAATAGGCTAACAAGTTTGATTACAACTAGGATTAGTCATGAATGTTCATGAAATGTTTTTTATAACTTAATTTATGATCTACGTATGGACTCATTGTATTGACTCGATATTAGTGGTTAAGTAAGATTATGCAGAATTTGTATACATGATTGGTTATTACTAACAAAGCATTTGTTTACTAAGTATTATCATTGCTATATGTCCAAATTATAAACAAGTACAGGGGATTGCACTGACAAGCCTGGGAACGTCCATTGATAAGTCCAAATTATATGTTCACCTAATTAATATTAAATTATAATAACAAAGTTAGTCTATAGATATGCCCATACATAATATGAATTTTGAAGTTGTTCATGATATGATTGCACTTCAATCATATTATGTAAACATAACTAAACAAAACAAGTGCAGGGGATCGCACTGACAACCCCATAGGTGTCTATTGACAAGTCCATATGCCTGTGTTGACAGGTGAGGCAGCTGACAATAACAACTCTTATGTTTGCCCAAATAGTATCTGGTAAACCATTGTCCAAATAATATGTTCACATAATTAATAATTAAATTACAATAAAAAAGATAGTCTACAGATAATATAAATATATAATAACAATTTTAGGAGAATACAATTGTCATTAACAAGTTTAACACCCATATTAATAAATATCGCTACCTCTATTAACAACACATTCTGACTTCGTAAACAGATGTCATTAACAAGTTTAACACTTATATTAACAACTATCACTACCCCTATTAACAACACATTATGACTTTATAAACAATTGTTAATCCTATTTTGTTCTCTTCCTCTCATTGTTCCTCTGCACCAAAGACATTACTTTATCACCATGTATGTTCTTTGGATGAATCTCAGGCTACCACAAAAACCCAACCTTCAATTCATGGATTTCTTGCATTGAGTAGTAAGGTATGGTGTAATTGTCATCACCTTGCTCAGTTCCGTCCCACATCTGTAATCCGGACAGTACATGCACCCCATAAGAGTCCATGCAAATAATATTCCATAACATCAAACTCATAACCAAACCACATAGCGTGCAATGTAATAAAATTAACAATAGCCACAAAGTAAACTCATATAGCACATTGAACATGTACTTTTGCCCATGTCACTTCTTTTTCAATCCTGTCCTTGTTCTCAAACAACTGTGGCTTCACTACACAAAACATTTCAAAGAAGCAATTTCTCTGAAATAATCAATTAGAAAAAGGTGAAGTTAAATTATATGAAATGATCAAATGCACAAAGTTAGTGAGTATTTGGGAAACCACAAAACCGTGGTTTTAAAATCTCTTGTTCGCAAGCTGAAACAAAACTCCTATCATATACTTACTTCGTAAATCGTAAGAGTTATTCTCTAAAAGCTAATCCAGACATGCACTTAGAATCAACTGGAGCGAAAATGCGTGTGTGGGGTGGAGAGAGCCCAAGCATCTCAAAAGCTTAGGCAGTGTGTTAACTCATAGAAATCAAGAGTATTCTGGCACATTTTCTTCTCTTTTCACTTATTTTTGTGTTCAAATTGTGCATATAAAGATATTATAGAAGAAAATGTGATAGGACATAAGCTAAATCCAAATTTTGTTGAATCATAAGTTAAATGCACATAGTCTTGACTATTTATGAAAGTTAAAAAGCTCATGAAGTCTTCCTCTTTGTAGATGGAAGATGACAAGTTATAAAAGCTCTCAAAGATCATGGGAAGTTGTAAAGGGAAGGAAAGAATGCAAGAGAAAAAGGAAAATGGACATTATGGAGGAAAAGCCTGCACTTGCTATGGAATCCGTTGTCGCCAAAGTCATAGCGAAACCACCTGAAAAAGCACTACTTCTGTCTGGCTCTGTATAATGTTGCCATAGCGAACCTGTGGCGAATGCACGAAACTAATGCTGTGCATTTTGAAAACTGAAATAGAAAAACTAGTATAAAGGCATGGGCTAGGTCGAAAATCGGTAGGGCTGGACTTCTCGAACATAATGGCTGCTAGGGTTTGGCATTTTGGACAGCTTGGAGCTTGGGATTGGATTAAGAAATGATTTGGATCCTCAATGCTTGAGTTTTTCTTGTTCTTCTCTCCTTTTTCTCTATTTTGCTGAATGGATTATGATTATGTGCTGAGATTTTGGCATGTACAGACCATGAGTAGCTAAAACCTCTAATTAGGATTACTTTTACTCATTGTATGGATTGAAACTACTATATTATCTTGCTTTTGTTGGTTAATGAGTATTATATGTTGATTTTTCTTTGAGCTTAATGTTATCTTGTGCTTGATCACCACATGATTAGAGTTGTTCAATTAGAAGATGCTTGAGAGAGCTATTTTGATTGTAGAACTTAAGAAAAATCATGCTAGACTTGAAGTTTAGGGATTAAATGGATGGTTTGTTATTAGAATAGAGATATATCTAACAACCTAGCATAGTCAAGTGAAGGATTGCTTTAGAAAGATGATTTTCATTAATTGTAAACAAGAGATATTTTTAATGAAGATTAAAAATCAATCTTGACTTGAGAGAGCTTGGTTGATGATTTTAAGATCTTCGACTAGCATAAGTGAATATTTGTATAGTTTCATGAAATACAA